>OY482673.1:98049869-99249869 GCA_960531455.1 Urophora cardui | reverse complement strand
ATTTTTTTTTTGAAGCGAGGCCGAAGGCCGCAAACGCAAAATGTTTTTCTACTCAAAACAACCGTGGATCGGTCCGTAGATTTTACTCCAGAAGAGAATTCTGTCGGCTGAGGGTTATTTTTTTTAAGCGCAGCCGAAGGCCACCAACGCATTAGGGTGTACTACGCAAAAATAATTTATTATTAATAAACTATGTTTTCCCAAGATTTCGTTTGCATTAATAAACCTGCGTTCAAATATTTATTGGACATTTTAATATCACATACACAGCAGCCAAAGAAACTATTTGCAATCTCTCCTATAATAAAACTATGCGCATTCTTCCGTTTTTTTGCTTGAAGCAGCGTTGCCGTTTTGTGGGTAATTCCCCAAATTTGGGGAATTTTTTAATTATTGGGTAATTTTTGGGGAGTGCTATGATTTGGGGAATTTTGGGGAATTTGCCTTTTCATAGTTTTATATGAATAATAATACCTATAAAAAAATTAATTATTTTCATGAGTTTCTATTACATTCGCATTGTGTGAAAGTGTGCATGAGTTTTCGCAGCATTTATTTAATCTTGAATTACCGGCTGGTCGAACATGTACAAGCAAATTCCATAAGCCCATTAAAGTAAGAAGTTAGCTTGGAAAGCTCCTCAGTTGTTAAGATACGCTGATCATTTGTCGGAATCGGCCAAATTGGACCATTATAACATATAGCTCCCCTACAACCAACCATAAATTTTGGGGTAAAACTTCTCCACTTAAATTGCTAAGATCATTACAATATTTGTTTATAAATATTTGCATAAACAACCCACAGAATTGAAGGTACCTATAAATTAAAGAAAATTGGACTATTTATTGTTTCATTTCTCTCTTACTTGTTTTATGTTTCTTTATAACTTTTTTTAACCACACATATACATACATATATGCACATGAATTTAAAAATACAAACCGTTATAAAGTAAAATAAATTTGAAAATACTTGTTTATTGGAAATCTCTTGATAACACTACGCAACAAAAAAATATCCTCGACATTTGATATTTGATTCCTGCTGATTCCAAATATGTAATCAAATGGTTCAAAAGTAGAACAATTTTCGAGATATTTTGAAATTTCAGTTTTCGGGCTAAGAAGAAAAGGAGGATTACTAATCTGTCAATATATCCGCCATTACAGTCTTGAGTTTTATGTTATTTCATTTCATTTTGAGAGGATGAAATACCTTTTCCAATTCCACATAAAATCGACGTTAAAGTCACGGAATTATGGCGGAAAAAGGATTTGTTTTTTATGCAAAAAATAAGTTAATACAAGATGTATTAAATGTCGAGGATATCAAAATTTTTTAAATTTTGTCGGGTAGTGTAATTTGAAAATTTGTATGGGGAATTTTGGGCAATTATGCGTAATTTGAATATTTTTTTGGATAATCTCAAGAATTTAAAACGGCAACGCTGGCTTGAAGACGGATATCAAACGGGAGTTGGAAAAAATTCTGACGTTTGATTGGCTCAATCCACCTTCAGCAAAGTTCTAAAAGTTGTTGAAAGTTTTGAAAATGAGTTGTATCCGATTTGGATTCATAAAGCTATGAACAGCGACGAAAAAGAAAATTTTTAAGTGCGGTTTTTAAAACTACGACATCTCTAGTGTCCTTGAATATATTGATGGAACACATGTCCGTATCATCGCTCCATATCAAAACAAGCACCCTTACTACAACCGGAAGGGATACTACAGCCTACAAGCTGCGAAATATCCGGCTGCCCTTTCAATAAAATTACTAAAATAAGCAAACCAGTACACAATTAATTCAATTATGTATTTTTTATTAACAAAAGTTATATTCACTCACATTTTGTTCAGCATTCACTTAAAATTGTCTTGTGAAAAATCTCACAAAATAATTGCATAAATTCTCGCTTTTATTTTCATTCATGATACCTACTTTTCTTCCTCATTCGCATTTCACTTTTTCGAACATCATTTAGAATAGCCGGAAAGGGAGAAGCGAAAAAATCCACAAGGAGTTTGTGTTTAGAATAAGGGAACAGGGAGAAGCAGAAAAATGCTTGTGGATTTTTCGTTTAGAATCGGGGTGAATAACTTTATTGAAATAAAAAAGTTAACCTCCGCCTTTTTTGTTAATAACTTTTTATTGAAATAAAAAAGTTAAGCTCCGCCTTCGGATTTGTGTTCCTGAGATCGAAACGCGTCGATTGGTACCCCATTTGTAAACATTGGAGCAGTTTTAGTCGATGCGCCGTAAACTATATCGCACCCTAAATCAAAAAGTGGCACAACTCAAAATTCAAAAATTTTCAGGAGAGCCGAAAAACTTTTTCATTACAAGCAATCGTATGGCAAAGGGCCAGGTATAATGTTCATTTTTCGGTCGAAAGAGACAGTTATTCAATAGTTTTTTTTTGGCAATCGCTAGAGATATGCTCCGTATACCCGTTTATGAAAAAAACTCGATTTCGATAAATTTTAAGTTGTGCCACTTTTTGATTTAGGGTGCGATATAATTACCCTAGCCTTAATTTAACTGAGGTTTGCCCACGATGAAATTGGTGCACAAAATATTTGAAATAACTTGTAAGTTAGATAATATATTAAAAAATAATGAACAGGATGCTAAAATAAATTCAATTCATGTTTATAATTATTAAAAATGTTTAACAAATTAGTGCGTTTTTATCATATATATAAAAAAGTATTACATATATCGTTCTTATGACTGTATTTTCAGAACTTTTAACTAGTAGTGGGACTTTTTTCGAATAATATTCGAATAAACATTATTCGAATAAACGAATAATAATATTCGAGGGAAAAAATTCGAATAGTACTATTCGAATAGTAGTATGTATGTACATTAGGCTGGGTCAATTTTCTAAGCCATAGTGTTCCTAGCAAATTCGGATTCTGCATTAAATTCTATGAAAAAAAGTCTTCTAGAGCATGTCTCTAAAATCAATTTTGAGCTTGCCCATTTTCGATTGAAGTTTATGTAGAATTGTTTTAAGTATAGCAACCCATGCTCTTTTAATTTCAACCAGTAATTTTAACGTTATCGCTTTACTTTCTTTTTCATTTTGTTTGTCACTTTAAACACGTTTAATAATGTATAAAAAGTTGGATTTCGCTGTTGCGGTTTTGTTGAAAAAAAAGCATGTTTCTAAACAACTTCCACTCGTTTAAACGCAAAATGAAAATATCCAAATTCCACAATTTTTGACTAAGAACAATAAAGTAACACTTTTCTAAAGTAGAATCTTCTTCTGATTCCGAATATCACATATACTTGCTTGTGGTAGATCTAGTTTCCGAGATATCCTGGCCTAAAGATGATTAAGATGCAAAAATTGCTGTTTCTGCACTAATTTTGACATAGTGTAGCATCAACGTTTTTCCATCAATCAAAAAGTTAAGAACAGCTGCTTAAAGTATGTATTTCAGTCTTTCAATCGCCACTTAGTTTGCCCAAATATATTGTTTCTTCACTGAGATATTGCACTTTCAAACTATGCATGTTTATCCATCCTGGGGCAAAATGCGCCAAGTGTAGGAGGTAAAAAATTTTATGTCACGGATTTCGCTCAAATTTGGCTAAGTTCCTACTATAATTACTAGGTATACGTATTGGAAAGGATTTTCTCTTATCTCATTTTCTTGAAGAGTTATACGTGTTTGAATATGCTCGTTTTTTCAAGGGGCAATGTATGGATATACATGCATAGTTTGAAAGTGCAATATCTCAGTGAAGAAACAATATATTTGGGCAAACTAAGTGGCGATTGAAAGACTGAAATACATACTTTAAGCAGCTGTTCTTAACTTTTTGATTGATGGAAAAATGTTGATGCTACACTATGTCAAAATTAGCGCAGAAACAGCAATTTTTGCATCTTAATCATCTTTAGGCCAGTATATCTCGGAAACTAGATCTACCACAAGCAAGTATATATGATATTCGGAATCAGAAGAAGATTCTACTTTAGAAAAGTGTTACTTTATTGTTCTTAGTCAAAAATTGTGGTATTTGGATATTTTCATTTTGCGTTTAAACGAGTGGAAGTTGTTTAGAAACATGCTTTTTTTCAACAAAACCGCAACAGCGAAATCCAACTTTTTATACATTATTAAACGTGTTTAAAGTGACAAACAAAATGAAAAAGAAAGTAAAGCGATAACATTAAAATTACTGGTTGAAATTAAAAGAGTATGGGTTGCTATACTTAAAACAATTCTACATAAACTTCAATCGAAAATGGGCAAGCTCAAAATTGATTTTAGAGGCATGCTCTAGAAGACTTTTTTTCATAGAATTTAATGCAGAATCCGAATTTGCTAGGAACACTTCCGCCCATACAAATTGACCCACCCTAATGTACATGCATAATTTGGGAATTTCACTTGCCTCCGCGCAAGCCAGAGTACGTATATGTATATGTACATACATATGTATGCACTTACAAAAGCAAAAGCATATATATGTACATACATACAATAGCTATTCGAGAATAGTGGTATTCGAATAGTGATATTCGAATAGTACTATTCGAGTAGTATTTATTCGAATATACCGAATAAATTATTCGAATAAATATTATTCGAATTACGAATACCTTTCGAATAAAGGGATTTTTTATTCGAATAATTTTTATTCGAATAGTCCCATCCCTACTTTTAACTGTATCTTCAGAAAATGGTAATTATCTAGTTTACGGTGCAACGGGTAAAACTCGTCAATTTTTAACAAGCGGGATATTAATGGACACGTTTCGATCCCAGGAGCACGAATCAGAAGGCGGAGCTTAACTTTTTTATTTCAATAAAAAGTTATTAACAAAAAACGTTTTCATTTTTTGATTGCCTATTACACCCACACGAACACGCAAATTCAATCTATTTTTTTACCATTTGATAATACATTCTTTATATTTACTATTTCAAGCCAAAAATGTGGTAATATGTTGCAAATAAATATAATATTTTAGTTAAACCCAAAGTACAAGTAAAGAAACTAGTCAATTTCATCAATATAGTGCGTAGCGTTGCCAACTAACTTTGTGACAGTTCAATTATCGCTCGAAAAAAGTGAAAGAATCTCAATTGTTTACTTTGGTTTTTTTAAAAAATAGTATTTATTTGCAACATATTAAATAATTTTGGGTGTGATGTAGTAAATATGAAGAATGTATTATCCCATGGTAAAGAAATAAGCTGAATTTGTGTGTTCATGTGTGTGTAATGAGCAAGCAAAAAATGATGTTTTTTGTTAATAACTTCTTATTGAAATAAAAAAGTTAAGCTCCGCCTTCTGATTCGTGTTCCTGAGATCGAAATGCGTCGATTGATACCCCTCTTTTCAAAGAAGGAACCATTTTAGTCGTTGCACCGTAAACTAGATAATTACCCATAATCCTTTTTACTAGAGCCCAATATCTTTCTATGGGTCTGAGCTCTGGGAAGTTAGGCGGATTGGCATGTCTGGGCACAACAACTATATGATTCTTTTCATACCATTCAACTGCCGATTTGCTATAGTGGCACGAAGCTAAGTCAGGCCCATGATACAAGAAAGAAGGTAGTGTAAACGTCAAATTTTTTTCGACTATTAACCACCTAACAATTATATGGATTATGACATTTCGTGCTGCCATACTCAGTGCTAAAAATCCTCCATTTATGTTATTTTTTATTTCCATGGTAACCATGGTATCGATTGCAACAAAACGAATTTTTTTAATTTGAATATTGATATATATATATAAATACGTATATTTACGTATTAAATTCTTCATAATATCAGATCACAAATAATTATATAAAAAATAAGATTTATTCTTAAAATAAGTTGCGGCAAGTTTGTGGAATATAGTACATACTACAATCCCACTACACATGCTGTGAATTTCATTGAAAAATTTCAGTGGTTTAGAAATTATGAATATTGGCAAGACTTATGTACTTGTAACCGAAAAAACAAGTGCTTTTGATGGCATGGTTATATGTAGAGCTCTCGATTTTTTTGAACATTTTCGAGTAGCCCGAACTATTGTTGTTCAAATGCTCGAACAGTTGTTTGTTTGTTCATTACCCGTATGTTTGTACGGGCATTTGAACAACAAACGGGCTTCAAACAAAAACGATCAGATCGAATTGCTCGATACCCGGGTATCTAGGGCTCTAGTTATATGCAAAATTTATTAGTAAATAAAATATTTAATTTAGATGAAAAGTTAGTAAAAAGATTTTTTTTTGCGAAGAATCTATTTCAGAATTAGGTAAATAATAAAATAAAGGAAAATAAAATTAGTAACGTAAGTAAAATCTAAGGAAAACTGCAACATAAAAATTTAAATTAAATTTACATTCTTATATAACTGCTAAACAATTTTCTTAATAAATATATTTTTTAAATGTGGAAATATTCTTGTATAAAACATTGAAACCAAATATGTATTTATATATATCGTCGATCCGGAAGAAGAAAGACGCATGCCAGTAATTTGTCGAAAAAAGGCGCATTAAAAGTATGTCGGGGAAGAAAGACGCTTTACAAAACATGTCGACGAAGATAGACACATTAAAGATATTTCGACGAACAGAGATGGATTATAAAATATTTCGACGAAGAAAGACGCATTAGCATTATTAACTGCGAAGAAAGACGCATATGCATTAATATTGACAAAGAAAAATAAAAAATCGAATACATCTTTCTTTCCTAAAAAATATTTAAATGCTTCTTTCTTTATAGTAAAAAAATAAAGCGTCTTTCTTCGTTATCAAAAAAAAAAAATAAGAGTTTTTCTTTCGAAAAATATTTTTAATGCGTCTTTCTTTGAAAAAAAAAGTTTGCGTCTTTCTTCCTCAACAAAACACTTTGCGTCTTTTTTCTTCTATAGCGAGGATATAAAGAAAATCAAGAACTCTTACCTTATTCATAAAAAATCGAACAGTTTTCAAATATTGAAATATAATGGACGTTTTGATAATATTTTTCGACTTTAATAACTGCATAAATCTATTTTATTTTTTATGAATAAGTTATTTTTTATTTTCTTTGAAAAGCTTTTTTTTTAAATTTTTTAAAATGTTAAAATATACTCATTACATCGGCTGATTGTTGTCTTTTATTTGTTTTGTTGATTAGCATATGTGAAAAACACCATTTCATTTAAAATACCCAATATGTTGTTCAAATATACCCTCAGCCAAAAAATTTTAATTGGGCAACGCTATCCTAAATTTTTGACTTAAAATAAGACGTCAAAAATCCATATTATAATCAAAAATTACAATAGCCGTGTTTCACATACCCAGATAAAAATTTTTGCATGTAAATGCAACAACAAAGATTTCAGCTCGATTAAACCAGATAAATTGCTGGTTCAATTTCTGATCCGCCCTGTTCGATTTGTTTTTTCCGTGCTGATTTGGCAGCACAGTGCTTTTTTGATTTGGCAGAACTGAAAAGTGACATTTGTGTATGTATACATATATATACATATACCCTGCAGTAAATTGGTTTCACTGCTAAATGATCATTGATCATTCTTTGTTGAATACTCATCACTGTCGTTTTGCGTTGGTACAAGCGTGCAAACTATATTGAAAAAACCAAACGAAATACTATCGAGGCGGTTATAAACCCACGAGCCAGCTTGTATTTCGGTAGGTTTTTTGACATTCGGCAGCTTTTCTGACAAATTTTTCAATTTGACAACTATAAAACAAATTATATTTAAAATAAAAAATATATGGAAATACAAATTTCAAATTTGCCTCTTGTAAGCTTCTGCTTTGGCCGTAAGGGGAAAGAAGAAGTCCGGAAGAAAAATTATACTGCGCACTGGCTTCTCCTTATAACATGGAATACATAGCTATCCCGCCATTTGAGTTTCATAATTTATTTCAGTAATTTAAATTCAAATTTCAAAAAAAATAATTTTTGAAATAGTTATTTTCATTTAGTTTGAAGTTTAAAGTCAATCAAATTGTTTTTGAGGGAGTATTTGTCTCTTTTCAACGTACAGAAGAATTATTTTTGCGCTATTATAACTCTGACGAGTTTTACGGCCGAGCTTCTCTTACAATTCGAGGTGTGCTCCTTTTGTTTTTCCTACCATTGGACAGTTTTATGCCGGCTCCGAACGGAGTCATATAGGCATGAGGAAAGCAAACCATTTATTTGAAAAAATTCAGCAGCCTTTATATGAAAGCATTCACTGATGTCTCCTCATGATGAATTTCATCAGTGATCCATAAAGGATTCATTTCAGATTTTTACTGCTGGGTATATATTGTATATTTTTGTGGTCCGCTGTGGTGCAGTGGGTAGAGTGCTCGCCTGCTATGCCAGAGGTCTCGGGTTCAAACCACGGTCCGAGCCAAACACCAAAAAATTTTTCTAATTAGTAAAAATCCGATTATTGGATTTTTTAAGAGCAGCGGTCACCTCTCGGCAGTGGGCGGCATACCCTTCGAGAGTATTTCTGCCATGAAAAAGCTTCTCACAAAAAATGCATTCGCCGTTCGGAGCCGGCATAAAACTGTAGGTCCGCCCAATTAGTAGGAAAAACAAAAAGGAGCACACCTCGAATTGGGAGAGAAGCTCGGCCATAAAACTCGTCAGAGTTATAATAGCGCCATTGTATTATTATTATTATATTATATATTGTATATGCTTCTTCTTCTTTTTAGTTCTTTTCAAGTGCAGCCAATTTTCATTATGAGCCGGATTGTTTCAGTAAAAATTTATCTTAACCCAGACCCAGATGTAATAACTGAAATGCCCCTAATGTCATAGTGAAATGGAACTACCTTGTTTGTTTGTATCATGGTCAGGCCAAAAAAAGGTAGATACGTCATGTTGTCTTATGAATGGAAAAAGTCGTGGAACAAGTGCACAATAGCTACATTTTAGCTAGAAAAAAATAAAAAAGTGGGCGTGGTCCGCCCTTTTTTTTCTGATTTTAGTGGTGTATTTTCTTTTGGTGCAAACCAAAGGGGAGAGTGTTAGGGGGGTACAGCGTTGCGTGATTCGAATCAATTTTGATTTAAAATCAACTTTCAAATAAAGAATCAACTTGATTCGTGATTCAAACTATTTTCAAATCAAAGATAATTTTTATTTGTGATTCATTTCTCAAAAGAATCAAAAATACCCTCTGATTGGTGATTCAAACTGTTTTCAAATCAAAGATAAATTTGATTTGTGATTCTTTTCTCAAAAGAATCAAAAATACCCTTTGATTCGTGATTCAAACCATTTTCAAATCAAAGATAAATTTGATTTGTGATTCATTTCTCAAAAGAATCAAAAATCTTTTTTGATTCTTGATACAAAAAATATCTTTGATTCGAATCAAAAATTTATTTAGAATCAAAAATACTGTAGCATATCAGAAATATTCAAGTGCATTCTCGGTAACTTAAAAGACAAAAATGTATAAAATGCACCAAAAGTGCAACAACAGCCAAATTGTATGCTGACGCCAAATATGTACATATGTATGTACATATATACATATTTCTGATTGTCGTATTTACGTTTGTGCTACGCCGTACGTACATACATACATACATATGTATGTATGTGCATAGGCACTTGGGTGCATATCCCTGCAAAAATCATTGGATTATATGCTCCATTTGTGGTAAGTTGGAGTACTTTCAAAGTGACCACTAACATAGCCCAAACGACCGATTCATGTATCTGCATCGGTTCGTAGTTAGCCGAACATAACAAAAACCAAATGTTTATCGCCAAGGCCGTAGCCAGGATTTCATTTTGGGGGGGATTAACTAAAAAAAAAAACATTTCAAATTCAAATTACATACATGTCTGCCCCGTTTGCTATGCTATGTGCATGAATAATTAGGTTTCGCTTATCACCCATATTTAATTGTTATTGCAAAATCCAATTAATTTCACCAAATTTATCTGTCAAATAAAATTTTCGTCAGCTGATTTTCAGTGCAACCAGCTACCCTGTCAAAGCTTCATAGGGTAAAAAGTGTGAGTTTTTTACACCACTGAAGTGTACATTTTTAGGAAACGAAAACAGGGTAGCAAGTGAAAAACTTATGTAGTTTTTTTACACTAAATTACCACTAGATCCACTAGCCTAATAAAACCACTAAAAAAAGAAGACATATTCTGTTTGACGTTTTACCTTCATTTTGCAAACGAAAACGGAAAATTGAAGAGTGTAACAAAAATGCGCATTTTTTTGATGAAACGAAATCACCATTAATTTCAATGGTAAAATTTTAAATTAAGCTCTTACCCAATTAATTTATTAATTATAAGTTTATGATTTTGTTAAACAATTTCTTAGACATGCCAAAAGCAAAACCGCAGTTATCTATATCTTCTGGAAACAGGCGCCAAATTAGGTTCAGAAGAAACGGGACAGTCGCTGAACATGCAAATCGTTTAGAGAACTCACGGTTGCGTGGAATGCAGAGGAGACATGTGGCGATTCATACGAAATCAGCATTTAACTACAGACCGGATTTAAACTATATGGAACATTCTTCCCTTTTCATGGGTCGTATGAGTGAAATTTGCGTTTTTTTTAAGTCCCAAGGGCAAACATTTAGCTATATTGGGGTAGACCTTCGCAACGAGGTGTTTTCTTAGAGCGCTTTCACATTACTCGGTGCGGTATCGGATCGACATTTTTGGTTTTTACCGAAAGTATACCGAAACCTTACTGACCACATGTATTTCAATTGGCGCTTTCACATTAGGGGTATTCGCTATCCATAGCATAACCCTAGCACGTAGCACGGATTGCACGGATTGCAAAGTTTTACAACGCACAACAACAAAATACAGGCGCACAAAAATATGCTAGACCTCAAAAATATGCTACACCAAAACCTATGTATATTTATTTGCTATGAAGTGTAGGAAAGTAATTGCGACCCTGCGTCAGCTGACATTTGCCAATTGCTAATTTCAATTGATCCCTGCCATCCCCCCCTAGATACGGCCTTGTTTATCGCGACGACGACGAATGACGTGTATACATTCAAACATATGTATGTATGTAGCTAATAGCTAATAGAACAAAAACCAAATGTTTATCGCGACGACGACGAATGACGTGTATACATTCAAACATATGTATGTATGTAGCTAATAGCTATTATAATAGCTACATACATACATATGTTTGAATGTATACACGTCATTCGTCGTCGTCGCGATAAACATTTGTGTGTGTATCACCAACGCCGTCGGCGTCACCGAAATGCCGAAAGCCACGGCGCCGAACTCATCGAAAATGGCATCAGCAACCCCGACGGTTCGAAGTTCAGTGTGGCCAAATATGTGAACTGTGTTCGAATCAGTGTTGCCAAGTACTGATGCGAAATTCAAGACAGGTAGGCGCAGCGGCGAATTCAGAAACTACTTTTTTATTTAGAAAGGTACAGTGTAATGTCAAAAACAAAGCAAATTCACACTATGGCCAACAGGAATGGGCGAGTCCCAAGCGAATACAGATTTTAACCAAGGCGAAACATTATTTTGACATTAAACTATACCAATTACAATATTAAAGTTCTGAATTCACGTATGCGCCTACCTTTCTAAATCTGGCTGGCGGAATTGAGCGGGATTTTCTGACGTTTCTTATCTTTTTGATAAAAGCAAATACATCGTTAGTTTATTTTACTAAAAACTATTTATTTAAATAATAAAATAATGGATTCTATTACGATAGCAGCTATATTAGTGGAGGAAGAAGAGCAAAGAAATCTAATAAACGAGAGAAAGTTTTTAAGGGATCATAGCAATCCTTTTACTTTAAGTAAACAAGCGTAAATTTAATTAGAGGCTGAAAATAAAAATAATAGTCTTAATTTTGCGTGAAAAAAACCTTTACCTTGTCCTTTTTTCTGTTTTTCATAGAATTATTTTCAACTACATAAAAGCAAATTGTATACAAAAATAGGGGAAAATTTCAATAACAATGTACCCGGCACCGGAATTTTACGTTTCTTTTTTCTTTTTTTTGGCGATAGATCACTAAAATGCAAACGAAATCTTGCGGAAACTTATAATTCATTAATAACACAGTATTTTTGCGTAGATCACCCTTATGCACTGCGCCGCGCTTTGAAAAGTAACCCTCAGCCGACAGAACTCCCTTTCTGGAGTTAGATCTGGAGAGATTTACAGTAATTTTGCGTAGTCGGGAGTTTTAAAATTAGTAAAATCATTCGCAGAACTTTTCCTGAAGGATTCATTGAAACATTCTTAGTGGTTTGAAAATAAATATGGCTGGCGCATTATACTGAAGCCGACCTTCCACCACCTGCAATATTTATTTGAATGCGTCTTTATTGAGACGAAAGTTTTTACTGAAATGGTAAATTGTTGGTAATACACATTTATAATTCGTTAGTTGCTTTTTTATAGTATATAACAATAATTATCAACTTCAGAAAATGCATTATTATTCTTTGGTGAAAATATATTTTAATTTCCAAAACCTACATACACACGTATTTTATCATTGTATCACTGTTATTATCATTATTTCACAATTTTTTCTCTGAAGTTTTTCTTTACATATAACAGCAATTCAATCTCTTTGGAAAATGCAACGGACCCACGCCATGTTTGTGGCTTCTCGCAACCGGTTGATTAATATATTTACATATATTCACACTTATTCCAACTTCATACATGCATTTACACAATTTACTTAAACTTTTATTGTAATTTTTTGATATTTTGTTAATATCGCCGCAACCAAATACTTGCGGCAAATTTCGGCACGAAAAACTGTCAAAATGTTCGTTCATTCGGTGTTCATAATGCCGATTTACCGAACTTCGAAAGATTCGGCACGCCGTCGGTTGTCATAATGCCGATTTGCGAAAACGTCATTTCGGTACCGCCGACGGTGTTGGTGACAGTGGCATTGGTTTTTGTTCTTATGTTCGGCTAACTGTTAGGTACTCCATCAATTAATCCAATGTAGGTACTCCATGGATTAATATGATTGTTATGCGGGACTGGAGTATATACTCCATTGCAATGACATGCAATGTTAAATGGACCATATTTTTTGTATGAAATGTGGCAAGTTATGGAGTAATCGGTTGGTCCATAGCGAGCACTACATGGATTAGCGAATGGAGTACTCGGAATTTTTGCAGGGTATGCATACATACATATGTATGTATTATGTGTATGTATGCCCTGTAAAAAAGTGTGCGACGAGTCTCTAAAAAGATTTGTCCGGGAGCGCTCTCTTTCGGGTACAATTAGTCTACAATTGTTCCCAATTGTACCCGAACGGGTACATATGTATACTAATTGTAGACGAATTGTACCCGAAAGGGTATCAAACGGGTACAATTAGTCGCACAAATGGATGTGTCGCATTTGCTACCTGTTCGGGTACAAAACGGGTACAATTGTGCGCTTTTGCTACCCGTTCGGGTACAAACTGGGTACAATTAGTCTCTTCATAGGACATGCTCAAACAAAAGAGAACACTTCAACCCATATAAAGAGATACAAATGGGTAGTAATCGCATGCTCCCTTGCGAGTTGTCCCGGATGTATCCCGGAGTGATCGCATTTTTTGCAGGGTGTATAACTGTATATACCCTGCAAAAAATGCGATCACTCCGGGCTACATCCGGGACAACTCGCAAGGGAGCATGCGATTACTACCCATTTGTATCTCTTTATATGGGTTGAATGTTCTCTTTTGTTTGAGCATGTCCTATGAAGAGACTCATTGTACCCAGTTTGTACCCGAACGGGTAGCATAAGCGCACAATTATACCCGTTTTGTACCCGAACGGTTAGCAAATGCGACACATCCATTTGTGCGACTAATTGTACCCGTTTGATACCCTTTCGGGTACAATTCGTCTACAATTAGTATACATATGTACCCGTTCGGGTACAATTGGGAACAATTGTAGACTAATTGTACCCGAAAGAGAGCGATCCCGGACAAAGCTTTTTAGAGACTCGTCGCACACTTTTTTGCAGGGTATTGTGTGGGAGAGCGCAGAGCGATTTGCGCTATATTCAGTGGTAGGCAAATTTGAAATTGATATTGTATTAGTGAGAGAGCTATGGTCGGTCGAACGAACCGTGATCGGGCAAATGCAATGCGTAAATAAATATATATATGTACGCAAGCCTCAAATTGACGCACGCCCGCAAATTTTACATATGCGTTGAACCGAAATTGACTTACGTGCGTATATAGATAAAGAAATTGAAAAATATAGAAAATCCGAGAAAATCTTGTTATTTTGTGGAATATGTAACTAACACACACGATATCGAAAGCTAATGTCAATTTTTTTTGCAAATAATCACACACAATGCTTAGTTTCAACTGTCAGCAAAACCATAATTGGGAGTCGAGTTTGCTTAATACGCACGCCCTTCAATTTCGGTTACAGAAATTGTGTGGGTATGATAAATTTTTGATAGTAAATTGACCACGTGCGTTGATATTAGGTAGCATAGTAAATTGTTTTCAACGGGCAAACAAGCGACAAGCACTCTCGATGTTGCTACGCCACTTGTTCAGTGATGACTAAATCATCTAGTAAAGAAAGAGCGTAACGTGTCGGTGTGATTTGAGCGCAAACAATTGTTTGCAGAAATGCGGACCACTGCTTTACTAGATGATTTAGTCGTCACTGAACAAGTGGCGTAGCAACATCGAGAGTGCTTGTCGCTTGTTTGCACGTTGAAAACAATTTACTATGCTACCTAATATCAATGCACGTGGTCAATTTACTATCAAAAATTTCTCATACCCACACAATTTCTATAATTTCTGTAACCGAAATTGAAGGGCGTGCGTATTAAGCAAACTCGACTCCCAATTATGGTTTTGCTGACAGTTGAAACTAAGCATTGTGTGTGATTATTTGCAAAAAAAATTGACATTAGCTTTCGATATCGTGTGTGTTAGTTACATATTCCACAAAATAACAAGATTTTCTCGGATTTTCTATATTTTTCAATTTCTTTATCTATATACGCACGTAAGTCAATTTCGGTTCAACGCATATGGAAAATTTGCGGGCGTGCGTCAATTTGAGGCTTGCGTACATATATATGGGTGTTTCCATGAAATGGTCCACCGTGACTTAAAAAATCAAAACTCTCGCAGAATTTTTATAGACACAGAAAATAAAAGAAAAATGTTGATATTTTACTATGCAAAAAAATTTCAGCCCTTTATAATTTAAAATTCCAAAAAATTGTATGCAAAACTTATAACTCTTTTATTCAATTTAAAAGCAGTATAATGTATTACTTTTAATTGCTGCTGACGAAATAAATATATATGTAATATCGCAGTTTGGTATATAAGTAATTGATACAACTACAAATGAATATAAAAATGAAAGAAGAGATCAAACTGTGCATCAATAACGGTATTTTTTCATTTCTATTTTGGCAACATTCGTATGTCACGTGCGTAATGCAAAAGCACTACATAGTGCCATAATTAGCGCAGTATCAGTTTAAGTGTCTTATTGTTTTGTTTGTTAAGCAAATTTATTGTTTACTATAATATTATATTAATATAAATAGCCCTCTGCAAAAGTTAAATTTTTTTTTTACTTTTGAACTTTGTCACGTGCGTAATGGTAAGTACGAAAAATTTAATGCTCTTAATTAAAGTCCATTTGATAAATATTATTTTACTTTTACAATAAATATTATAGATGTCAAGCAATGCGAAAAATCAAAATCGGTGGAGGGAGAGGCTTAAGCAAGATGAAAATAAGCTTAAAGAACATAGAAAAAACAAGCTGAAAGAATGCGTGAATATCGCAAGAGAAAGGCATGGGAGGCCAAAAATAATTCAAATATATTGAAAGAAAAAAGGAATAGAGATTGCATTCGACAAAAAAAATGTAGAGCAACCAAGAAAAATTCAAATACCCAATTAAAAAGTGGTTACATGTGTAAACAAACACTATGCAAAGCTATGAAGACGGTAGAGAGGGCATTACCAAAGAACGCAATAAAGAGAGATGAAGCTACAAGCTTTGTATAAAAAGTATCCCAAACTTTGGAATAATGAATCTAAGACACCAGTATGTTCAAACGATAATATGTTGGAAAACATTAAAGCAGTCCACGAATTTTATATCCGAGATGACATAAGTGTTGAAGCTCCCGGCCGGAAGGATACTTTAATCTGCAATAAGACAGTAGTTGCAAAGCGCTTTATGATTGTATCTGTATCTGTATCAGAATTAATTTTTATTTTTTATTTTCCATTTTTGAATAAAAGTTTAATTTTTTGTCAAAAACTTCTGAAAATATATGTAAAACTAGCTGTACCCGGCCAAGCTTTGCTTTGGCCCACTTCCTATTATAGGTACTTGAAGCGAAAAACGGCGCACTTTAAAATACGTTGGAAGTATCTAGAAACCGAAATTACCTCGGGCTGCAGAGCTCAGCACAATTCAGATAAGTTTAAGAAAAGTGAAGGAAAAAATTGATATTTTCAAAAGTTTGCCCTCTTAATGTTCTTATCCCATTTTTCTTCGTGTTAGTCTCCAACTGCCTTTCCCTCTACTTTTCTGTTTCTCTTTCCCTTACCATTTATCTTTCCTTTCATTTCCGTTTCCTTTTTCCTTTCCCATCACATTTCCGCTTCCCTTTCTCTACCGCTCTCTCTTACCTCTCCTTTTCTGTCTTTCTCTTTTTTATTCCCCCCTTTTATTCCTTCTCTAATTCCCTGTCTTACTGTCTCCCTCCCCATCCTCTTCTTTCCATTTTTATTATATTCTCCCTCTCCTTTTCCGTCCCTTTACCTTTGCCTTTCCCAGTCTCATTACTCTTCCCCTTTCCCTAGGGAACTGGGTTTAGCATAACATACCCTGCATTCCACTTCTCATTTGATACCATCATTGCTTAAAAACATTCCGTGGCGTCCGAATCGTCTCTTTTACCCATAATTGGGTATCGGGACTAAGAATCATTATAAAAATATCTCTATATAGCAGACCCGGTCAACACATTCATTTTATATCAGTATTGCTCAGAAGCATCCCGGGCTCATCCGGGTCCTCTTATTGACCCACATCTGGGAACTTGACCTAGGAACCATAATGAGTACGATATCTGGAGACTTGACCAAGAAATCGTAATGGGTACGGCCCTACATGTGAGTCCGCTCAACACCTTTCATTTGGCACCAATATCCCTAAGATATATCCCGGTGTTATCCGGGTCCACATATTGACCCATACCTTGGGATCCCACCTAGGAATCGTCATACGCCGTGATTAAATAACAATATCGCTGAGAAATTATCCGGGGCCATCCGGATCCACATTTTGGCCCAAATCTGGGGACCTGATCTAGGAATCATAATGAGTTCATCTCTATGTAAAAGCCCTGCCTTTCAGTTGACACCAATATCGTTCAGAAATTTTCCGGGGCCATCCCGGTACACGTTTTGACCCACATTTAGGGACCAGACCTAGGAATCATAATCAGTCCATCTCTGTGTAAAGGCCCTGCTCAGCAATTTTCATTTGTTACGAATATACCTGAGAAATATTCCGGTGTTATCCGGGTCCGCGTGTTGACCCACACTTTGGGACCCGACCTAGGGATCGTAATGAGTTCATTTCTATGTAAAATCCCTGCTCAAAATCCTTCATTTTATAACAATACTAGCTGTACCCGGCCAAGCTTTGCTTTTGCCCACTTCCTATTATAGGTACTTGAAGCGAAAAACGGCACACTTTAAAATACGTTGGAAGTATCTAGAAACCGAAATTACCTCGGGCTGCAGAGCTCAGCACAATTCAGATAAGTTTAAGAAAAGTGAAGGAAAAAATTGATATTTTCAAAAGTTTGCCCTCTTAATGTTCTTATCCCATTTTTCTTCGTGTTAGTCTCCAACTGCCTTTCCCTCTACTTTTCTGTTTCTCTTTCCCTTACCATTTATCTTTCCTTTCATTTCCGTTTCCTTTTTCCTTTCCCATCACATTTCCGCTTCCCTTTCTCTACCGCTCTCTCTTACCTCTCCTTTTCTGTCTTTCTCTTTTTTATTCCCCCCTTTTATTCCTTCTCTAATTCCCTGTCTTACTGTCTCCCTCCCCATCCTCTTCTTTCCATTTTTATTATATTCTCCCTCTCCTTTTCCGTCCCTTTACCTTTGCCTTTCCCAGTCTCATTACTCTTCCCCTTTCCCTAGGGAACTGGGTTTAGCATAACATACCCTGCATTCCACTTCTCATTTGATACCATCATTGCTTAAAAACATTCCGTGGCGTCCGAATCGTCTCTTTTACCCATAATTGGGTATCGGGACTAAGAATCATTATAAAAATATCTCTATATAGCAGACCCGGTCAACACATTCATTTTATATCAGTATTGCTCAGAAGCATCCCGGGCTCATCCGGGTCCTCTTATTGACCCACATCTGGGAACTTGACCTAGGAACCATAATGAGTACGATATCTGGAGACTTGACCAAGAAATCGTAATGGGTACGGCCCTACATGTGAGTCCGCTCAACACCTTTCATTTGGCACCAATATCCCTAAGATATATCCCGGTGTTATCCGGGTCCGCATATTGACCCATACCTTGGGATCCCACCTAGGAATCGTCATACGCCGTGATTAAATAACAATATCGCTGAGAAATTATCCGGGGCCATCCGGATCCACATTTTGGCCCACATCTGGGGACCTGACCTAGGAATCATAATGAGTTCATCTCTATGTAAAAGCCCTGCCTTTCAGTTGACACCAATATCGTTCAGAAATTTTCCGGGGCCATCCCGGTACACGTTTTGACCCACATTTAGGGACCAGACCTAGGAATCATAATCAGTCCATCTCTGTGTAAAGGCCCTGCTCAGCAATTTTCATTTGGTACGAATATACCTGAGAAATATTCCGGTGTTATCCGGGTCCGCGTGTTGACCCACACTTTGGGACCCGACCTAGGGATCGTAATGAGTTCTTTTCTATGTAAAATCCCTGCTCAAAACCCTTCATTTTATAACAATATCACAGAAATTTTCCGGGGTCATCCGGGTCCACGTTTTGACCCATATTTGGGGACCCGTCCTAGGCATCACAAATAAAATAGTTCTATGTTGAAGTCCTCATCAAGACCTTTCATTTGATACCAATATCGCTCAAAAACATCCGAGGGTCATCCGGTTCCACGTTTTGACCCATATTTGGGGACCCGTCCTAGGCATCACAATTATAATAGTTCTGTGCTCAAGTCCTCATCAAGAATTTTCATTTCATACCAATATGGCTCAGAAACATTCGAGGGTCATCCGTTCCACGTTTTGACCCATATCTGGAGACCCGACCTAGGAATCACAATGGGTACTATTCTATGTAAATTCTCTGCTCAATACCTTTCATTTGATACCAATATCGCTCAGAAACACTCGAGGGTCATCCGGGTCCACGTTTTGATCCATATCTGGAGACCCGACCTAGGAATCACAATGAGTACTATTCTATGTAAATTCTCTTCTCAATACCTTTCATTTGATACCAATATCGCTCAGAAACATTCGAGGGTCATCCGGGTCCACGTTTTGATCCATATCTGGAGACCCGACCTAGGAATCACAATGAGTACTATTCTATGTAAATTCTCTGCTCAATACCTTTCAGTTGATACCAATATCGCTCAGAAACATTCGAGGGTCATCCGGGTCCACTTTTTGACCCATATCTGGAGACCCGACCTAGGAATCACAATGAGTACTATTCTATGTAAATTCTCTGCTCAATACCTTTCATTTGATACCAATATCGCTCAGAAACATTCGAGGGTCATCCGGGTCCACGTTTTGATCCATATCTGGAGACCCGACCTAGGAATCACAATGAGTACTATTCTATGTAAATTCTCTGCTCAATACCTTTCAGTTGATACCAATATCGCTCAGAAACATTCGAGGGTCATCCGGGTCCACTTTTTGACCCATATCTGGAGACCCGACCTAGGAATCACAATGAGTACTATTCTATGTAAATTCTCTGCTCAATACCTTTCATTTGATACCAATATCGCTCAGAAACATTCGAGGGTCATCCGGGTCCACGTTTTGACCCATATCTGGAGACCCGACCTAGGAATCACAATGAGTACTATTTTATATAAATTCTCTGCTCAAGACCTTTCATTTGATACCAATATCGTCCAAAAATATTCAGGGGAAAGCCGGATCCACGTTTTGACCTTTTGACCTGTATCTCGGGAACCGACTTCCGGATTTGAAAAAAATATGCATATAAACCATCTAGGGAAAGGTACTAAGCTGGTGTGTAAATTTGGTCAAAATCCCTCCACGCGTTTGGGCGAAAGCCGGCGACAAAGAAATGGGCTTGATTTTTATATATATATAGATAGATTACTAAAATATGTATGAAGGTAAAAAGTGTCACGTGCGTAATGTCACGTGAGTAATCAATAATTTTTTTTTTCTTTAGCCAACCCATGATCAGCGATGCCACAAACATATTTTTTCTCGTACCAAACAGATTTTTTCGTGGTAACAGTCGTAGTAGACAAATAGCTTTTTTTTCATTTATTATTTTTTAATGGAAAATTAACTTCAATATATCGCACCCTAAATCATAAATTGACACAACTCAAAATTCAAAAATTTTCAGGAGCCTAAAACTTTTTTTCTTTACAAGCAATGATGTTGAAAAGGATAAGTATAATTGCAATCTTTCAGTCAAATGGGACACCGATTGAAAAGTTTTTTTGTAACCGCTAGAGATATGTTCTGTATACCGGTTTATGCAAGGCCGTATTTAGGGGGGGGGTTGGGTGTTTGAACCCCCCACGAAATTCTGGTAGATACATTTTACTTCTATCATATTCAAAGCTATATGTTGAAAACACTAGTTTACAAATAATTAATTTGAGAAAATACCAAGAATTTCAGGTATAGAGGAGGGCTGGCATGAACCTGCTGAGGTCAAAACCATTTTTTTATGGTTAGGGTTTTGAGATAACGTAATTTTGAGTTTTTTTGGTTACAACTTCAATCAAAAATTCTTTTCGCTGAAGTTACAAATACCCGCAAACCGTATCTACTCCGTTCGAAAGATAATTAAAGTACGCTTCTAACGACATACCACTTATAAATTAAATTATGTTACATACATTTTCTAAAATTTTAGCATATTTCCTTATAACTGCATTAAGTCATTGCATAGCTGAAAATTCATTACTCGGGTTATATTAGTTTCTGAATTATAACATTTTGTGTGTTTTTCGAAAGATCCCATATATGGGATGTGTGCGTTTTTATATGTAGTCCGATTTCACCTATTTTCAATACTAACTTTTCAAAGTCAACATTTTATTGATTTTTTGCGATTATTGAAAAAATTTGGTTTTTATTGGGGTTTTTATAAGAAGTTGTAAATATCAGGAAAGTTTTATTCTTTTTAAAATTATTCTGTTTTATTGCAAACATTTTAAGCGTAATATTAAAAAGATTCGATGAATACTTTATTTTTTCGATTTTTTCCAAGTGAAACAAAAAGGATGTTTATGGTCGAAAAACTCGGCTAGGTGACCCAACTATATGAAAACGACTTCACAGATCAAAGGACATTAGAGGGAAATATAAAGCTTCCCAAGCAATGTTTGCCAGCATAACACCAACAGTCTCAAAAAACAAACTGTTCTACGAAAGTTATCATAATTTTTTGAGAACTTTTCGATTTCGATTTCCTTTGAAAATATCTGTGCTGTTGCTTTACTGTGTAATTTCAAACAGATCAGTCGACATCAAAGCACAGATAAACAGAATTTTAGTTTTCAGTGCGGCTTCTTAAAATTGTTTTTTTGTTTATTTGTACATTACAATTTCGATTGTGTTCCCATAAATTTAAAAAAAAAACAACAACAACGGTGCTGTAAAAACTCGAAATTATGTTTGCCCTTTGCTGTGCTGTAAAAATTTCCACAATACAGCAACAGCCGACTATAATTTTTTGAAACTTAAGGCTGTGCAGTTGCATTACAGTATAACTTTTTATTTTTTATACTTCTGCTGCGCTGTTAATTTTTTAATTTTCAAATCAAAATGAAATTCAATGGAAATGAAAAAAAAAAGTTGAAAATAATTTCAAACCCTGCTCAAAAGACTAAAATAATGAGATATCTATCAATTTTAAAAATCGGATGTTAAATAACAAAGTTGCAAAAAAAAACAAGTTAGTGTCTCAACATAAGCCAAAAATCTAGGGACGGACTTTTACATCTGTTTTCGTTTCGTTGGGTAATCTAACTGAGTTTTTCGTCCATAAAATATTTTTTTTTTTCACTTGGATAAAATCACCAAAAATGAAGTATTCATCGTGTTTGCAATAGAACAGTCTAATTTTTAAATGAATAAAAGTTTCCTGATTTTTAAAACATCTTATAAAAAACCTAATTTGAAAATCAAGTTTTGTAAAAAAAATTTTCTTCTAAATAGCACCTTAGAAACCAGATTTTTTTTATTATTTTTATTTAGTGCACGAAATAGGTTATATATTTTTCTCAAAAAAAAAAAAAAAAAAATCTACGATGAAAACCCCCCACGAAAAAAATTCCTGGCTACGGCCCTGGGTTTATGATAAGAAACCGAGTTCAACAAATTTTGAGTTGTGTCACTTAATATAATAATAATACAATGGCGCTATTATAACTGACGAGTTTTATGGCCGAGCTTCTCTCCCAATTCGAGGTGTGCTCCTTTTTGTTTTTCCTACCAATTGGGTGGACCTACAGTTTTATGCCGGCTGCGAACGGCGAATGCATTTTTTGTGAGAAGCTTTTTCATGGCAGAAATACTCTCGGAGGGTATGCCGCCCACTGCCCAGAGGTGACCGCTGCTTTTAAAAAACCCAATAATTGGATTTTTACTAATTAGAAAAATTGTTTTTGGTGTTTTGCTCGGACCGTGGTTTGAACCCGAGACCTTTGGCATAGCAGGCGAGCACTCTACCCACTGCACCACAGCGGCCACTTAAGGATTTGTAATTTGTAATTATCGCGCTTTAAATTAATTTAGCTTTTTACATCTACATCACTCCATTTCCATTTAAAACTTGCTTGATACATGTAGGTACATATAGTTATTGAGTAGTGATCAGGGCTCATTAACAGCATCAGCTGATTTTTTTTCTTCGCTAGGAGCAAGTGCCACAGCACACAAGGGTCAAACTGAGTTACCTTATTCCCTCCATACAATTTGTTTGCTAATTTTGACAACTACTTGCCAAAAAGCTCTAACAAAATATGGTAAACGTTTGGTGGCATAATGCTACGACCGGTATAGTTGGGTCATGCTAGTGATCAAGAATTGTATCGATTTCATAACATCTACGGCTTTGGGATACCTATCACGTGTTGGCGATAGGGATGCAAATTTTGAGGACCAACATCGATACATCGATGTTCGATGTATCGAAAAAATTAACATCGATTCTAAAAAAACATCGGAAGAAAGCCATCGATACATCGATGTTTTTTTTCAGCTAAATTGTTCGAAAAATACATTGGTCCGGTGAATTTGATGATATTTATAATTGAATGGCTGTTGGGTACTCTCTCACACACCCCCAAATTGGAATTTTCATGGAAATTCGACCCGTAATGTGGAGTCATATTACCAACCTGTGGAGGATTTATTATGTTTATGTATAAATTACCACTGACTAAAACAACAATCAAATATCGTCAGGGTTGACATCGATGTATCGGCGATTTTTCGATACTGAGTAATTTTCAAACATCGATGTTAAACATCGAATTTTCGTTCGATACTATCGATGTTTCAAAAACATCGATGTATCGTTTGCATCCCTAGTTGGCGATGTAATTAATCAACATAATTACTGTTCTTTTAGTGGACGAACAAAAATAATATATAGAAAAATAAAAAAAACAGATGGAAATAAATAAACATTGTTCTCTCAAAACATTGCTTTTAAGGAAAAAGTACCAAAATCAAAAGCAACGTACCAACGTACCAAATCATTTTCAAAGTACCAGTTTTGGTACGAAAGTACCAAAAGTGGCAACGCTGCCCATGATCAGTGGTTTTCGAAGCAAACATGATTATGAACAAAGGTGGGCAAAACCTTAGCACATGCTAAATGAGAGTAAGCGCCCGTGTACGTATACACACCGATTGTCACTACCACAGACAAATAAAGAGCGTAAAACGAGCGCTTACGATGGGACTAGGCGATCGTAGCTTATCAAAAATTATTTAGTTGCCTTTCGACTGGCGTAAAAGCAAGTGCTCGTTAGGTTGCCGTCGCTTGAAATTATTTTATTTGCAAATAACGTGTGTACACAAATACATATAGCTCCTGCCAGACGATGCAATGAAAGTGCTTTCAGAAAGTGAAAAAGTAAAATTTTCTCGTGTAGCCACCAAAAAAGTACTTTCTGAAAGTGTTTTCCGAAATTTCAGCAATTACTTTCTTACGAAAAACGTTCATCGTCTAGCTGCGAGAAAAATACTTTTCAGAAATACTTTTCACTTTCAATTGTTACATCTGAAAGTGTTTTACTTTCTGAAAGTTGCTAGCTGATACGCCAAGGTTGCAAGCGCGATAACCACAAGCAGTACCTTGTTAGAAAGATAATTAAAATACGCTTCTAACGACATGCAACTTGCAGTGATTGAACAAATCCTTGCTCGTCAAAGTCAGAATTTTGTTGGTTTTTCTGATTCATTTTTTTATTCAAATATTTATCGTTTTTATAAAAAGGATTATGCACAGTATACACAGTAGATTCTCTACATTACAAAGTTTTGGCAACGGTTGGTATGAACGAGTGATACGATCGAGTTCCGAAAAATAGGCTTGAATGTAGTGATACCCAAAACTGCAAAAATTTACCGTTATCTCGAAAACTAACCATACAAGATATAAAGAAAACAATTTTTGAGATCAGGAAGACCGGACCAACTCCCCTATACCTGAATCTCTTGGAATTATTTCAAATTAATCATTTTAGAGTAGTGTTATGTTACTAAGCTGAAGAGGGGAATCGTTCAATCGCATTTTGCATTTAAACGGTAAGAGTCCCCATCTTTTTTTCTTCGGAATTCAGCTTACGATGCATCATCACATCTACAATATTTTTTCCGAATTTTTCCTAGGCGGAGAACATTGATAACAACAATTATCCTTAAAAAGGATACAGAAAATTTTTTTTTTAATTTTTTTCAAAAACTATTTTAAAATATACATAATTACCTAACATTTGGCGTAGTTCGTGTTAAATTTAATTGTACCGTCGATTAACAATAATTTTTTTTAAAGAAGTTGATGTAAAACTTTCTTGGCGAATAACTATTGCAAAAATGTTCATTTTGCAAAAATATTTCGGGAACTAATTCTTGACACGGAGAGCTATCGATTAAGACGCGAATCATAAAAATCAAAGAAAAAAAATTTTTTTGTGCTGATTTGAAAAATTCTGACCCTTATGTTTTTTGTGTTGAATTCGCTTATTTTTACTTATTTTAATTTGATGTGTTCACTTCAAGAATTCTCATAAAATGAAATGTTGAACAACATGCCCCAAAACGATCCAACCAAGTTGTACAACTTGCCAAAAAATGAAAACTTTTTGATTTTTCGTACAACCAATACACAACTTCATACAACAGCCCCAAAAATGTTGCGATTTCCAGCGCAACTTGCTCAAGTTGTATGAAAAATTGCAAGGTGTGTGGCTAGCATCACACTGTGTGAGTCACACAACAAGCTGTTTGCTCTCCTACATCTGTCTTTCTCTCACAGCTGTTTGAATTTAATTTGACAGCTGCCAGAAAGTACTTTCAAAAACTCATTTCCCTTTCACCGTGTGGACAAACGAAAAGTAATTCCTGAAAGTTTTCAGAAAGTGGAGGTAAAAAGTGCTTTTTGAAAGCACTTTCATTGCGTCGTGTGGATACTCATGAAAGTTCTTTCAATTATTTGACACTTTCGGAAAGCACTTTCATTGCATCGTTTGGCAGGAGCTTATGTGTATACGTACGTGCTTTCATAATTTCGCAAAGCGTGCGCGCATGACCCTGCTCGCTCAACATCTGCATGCAGACTGATTATCTGTAATAATTTTTCACTTTGGCCTACAGTAGGCGCACCAACACACGCTCATTTTTCGGTCATTGCTTGAATGTGGTAGTGCCCATGAAGCTCCATTATTAACCTTTATAAAAAAAAATTTACCGGAATAAAAATCTCCTACAATTCGCTTACTTTCGCATTTTTTCTCTCGGTTCTAAAAGCAACTTCCATTTTTGTCACGTGCGTAAGTCAACTTTGATTGACTGGAACTTGGGTATCCAGTGCTCAATTTTCCTATACTTAATCCTTTTTTAAAAAACTCATCACATACAATGCAGCGATCCTAAAAGATGTGACTTCTTCCCATTGTATTTCTATTTTTACAACATTCAAACGCAATTAAACGTGTACAAATGTCGCGTGCATAACCATGGAAACACCCATATATTTATTTACGCATTGCATTTGCCCGATCCAGTGTTGCCACTTTAGCTATTTTGTAGCTAGATTTAGCTATAACTTTTGGCGGTTAGCTACAGATATTTGCGTTTAGCTATTAGCTATTTTTGTTAGCTTTTTTTTAAGCTTAGCTATTTTTAGCTATTTTTCTTAATTTCTTTATTTTGCACATCAGTTTATCATTTTAAGCTAATAAGTCATCTGTGAGTTTATGAAAACTTGAAAATGTATACTGATCCTTTTGATTATCAAACTATACAAAAGTTGATAATCTGGCATGCCTTCCTTATTTTACCGATTATTGGTGCATTCATATGCAAGGTTGATCAATAAGGTTTTCGCAGTGCGCAAAAGCAACTCTGCCATACATTTTGTTGTTGCCCATTTTGCTATCTGAATTCGCAAATGACCATTGGCATACGCTACACTGTCAATATGTATCGCGATATTTGAATCGGTTTGATGAATCGCAAACTATTGCTGTACGTTCAATATGAATATTGCGATATTTTTCTCGCTCTGAGGTTCACAATATTTTACTTCCGTCCTTTTCACGGTGTATTCGTAAAATTTGTCAAAACTTTATTATCAAGTTAATTGAGCAACTCCGCCAACGCTTACCACAGAATATTCAATCTTTAAAAAATATTGAATTTTTTTCTGTAAATAAGACAAAAATATTTGACACTTTCAAGGATGAAAAGGACCACTTTAACACGGGGGAAATCACTATTTTAGAAATGTAATGAAAAAAACTACACGCATAACCATGGAAGGGAACTACCTCTATAATAAAGTTTTGGGTAGACGTAAGAAAGCTTAGAAATGCTCTTAACGAAAATCGGTTGGAAGAACTAAAATTTTTTGTATTTAATTTTCTAATCCTACCGCTTAGTAATGCAGAAATAGAACGTAGCTTTTCTCTTATGAACGTAATAAAAACAAAGCAAAGAAATAGAATGCAATTATTCATGTTAAACTCTCTATTGACTGTTAGGTATGGTCTAAAAGGGCTTGAAAAATATTGTAATAACTTTGAAATTCTAACGATATTATTAAAGCAATGACTTTAATTAATATATATGATTCAATTTGTGAATTAAATGAAGAAGATATGATTTTTGAAATGTTATTGAATCGAATTTTTATCCAAAGTTTAAATATTAACTAGTCGCTATTATAATTTATTTTAATACTGCAATTGAATGTACATACATACATACATATGTAAATACATATGTAATGAATTGAATTTTTTTTTTCATTGTAATAATCTTATGCGACGTACATATATAAGTACATACAAACAAATATATGTATGTGGCTACAATATATAATATATGTATATATAAATATTCATATATGTGAAGTTGTTTTATGTCACGTCTTTTTAAATAAATGATTATTTGGCTATTTTTGAAAAAAAAAATTGGCTATTTATTTTAGCTATGAAAAAAATTATTTAGCTATTTTTAGCAATTTTTTTTTTAATTTAGCTATAAGCTTCAAAATATTCTGGCAACACTGGCCCGATAACAGTTCGTTCGACCGACCATAGCGCTCTCACTAATACAATCTCAATTTCAAATTTGCCTACCACTGATGTACAATGTACAGCCTTGGGCAAAATCTTAGCACCTGCTAAATGAGAGTAAGCGCCCGTGTACATATACACACCGATTGTCACTACTACAGACAAATAAAGAGCGCTTACGATGGGATTTGGCGATCGTCGCTTAGGAAAAATAATCAGTTTGCCTTCGACTGGCGTGAAAGCAAGTGGTCGCTAGGTGATCGTCGCTTGAAATTCTTTTATTCTATTTGCAGATGCCAAACAACAAGCAAAACTACTACATACATATGTATGTGTATACGTACGTTGTTTCATAATTTCGCGAAGCGTGCGCGCATGACCCTGCTTGCTCAACATCTGCATGCAGACCACTGTAGACCTGTAGGCAAGGTTAGGTGAAAAAGAAAAAATGATTGTCCTTTCTGGAGGTGAATATAGCGGACATTACAGTACACCACACATCAGAGTTGCATATCAGTTGCTCTAAAAAACTTTAGAACTTGAAAACAAAAAAAACAAGAAAACTGTCGTATTTGTAACAAAGTAGTGAGGTCTAGGAGCATTTTCTAATTATGCAAATGAGTACACATATGTTTTTTTCTATATTATTAAAATATACCACCATTCTACCACGACCTTAAAATATTTATCTCACTAATTTTCGCTGTGCTGGCAACCCTCTTCTGTCGATGTTCATTTGGGAGGTGAATTTCCCAAAATCCCATCTCAAAGCTTGCCTACAGTTCTACAGTGATGCAGACTGATTATTTTTAGTAATTTTTCACTTTATCCTACAGTAGGCGCACCAACACACACTCATTTTTTAGTAATGGCTTGAGTGTAGTGGTGCCCAAGGCTGACAATGTACATCAGGGGTCTTCGTTTCATAGCACTGAGGTGCAACGCTCAACTCACACAGATTGTTATACTCTCTCGTTTTGTCGTAGTAAGAGCGCAAAAGTTAGGTGACCATCTACGACCGTGCGACGATTCAGTTGCTTGCGGGCAAGCAAAAAGATAACAACGTACACGCATACTTCGTTTTCATACGCTTTTATACGACGTCGCGCAAGCATTGGGCATCATAAAGTATTTTTCGTATTGCATTGTGCGACGTGGTATAGCAGCGCATAAAAGCGAAAAATATATGCGTGCACGTTGTTGTCTTTTTGCTTGCCCGCAAGCTACTGAACGATGCGACGGTAGTAGCTGGGCACTCAACTAGTCGTTTTTCACTAATACTGCTGCAGTTACTAACACTGCTGCAGTTAGAGTTTTGGGGATCTCTGATGTACATACATTTCTACGTACACTGGGGTTGTTAAAATTTATATCAGAGATCCCCAAAACTCTAACTGCAGCAGTGTTAGTAACTGCAGCAGTATTAGTGAAAAACGACTAGTTGAGTGCCCAGCTACTACCGTCGCATCGTTCAGTAGCTTGCGGGCAAGCAAAAAGACAACAACGTGCACGCATATATTTTTCGCTTTTATGCGCTGCTATACCACGTCGCACAATGCAATACGAAAAATACTTTATGATGCCCAATGCTTGCGCGACGTCGTATAAAAGCGTATGAAAACGAAGTATGCGTGTACGTTGTTATCTTTTTGCTTGCCCGCAAGCAACTGAATCGTCGCACGGTCGTAGATGGTCACCTAACTTTTGCGCTCTTACTACGACAAAACGAGAGAGTATAACAATCTGTGTGAGTTGAGCGTTGCACCTCAGTGCTATGAAACGAAGACCCCTGATTTATATGAAGAAAATAAAGTTCTCTCGAAACACGCAAGATTACAGGTCAAGAAAATGCCTTCAAATTTCCACCTCCTTTTACATCAGTAATGCTACATACTTTTTTGGTAAGTCCATAGTGAACAAGAAAAATGCTTTTTGCCATCAAATAAACACATATTTTTTCATAAATATATAATAGGATCACAACAACCGAATTCTGCAATTCGTTCGTTTTTAACTTTTTGGACCAGCTTAATGTACTAAATATCTGTATCTATGTATGTATGTATATCAATGATGGGCACGAAGCTGCTCATGAGCACGTAGCTGTCGCAGATCCACCCTGTAGAGAAAATATCTAGTTTATAACTGGTGCGCAGCTAGTGCATTTTTCGACACTACTAGGCCAAGCTAGAGCTGCAAAACTATCGATGGTACTATCGATAGTTTATTTTTTGGCGATATATCGATTTTTTTTTTGCGATAGTCGATAGTTTCAATAGTGTCAGTGCTTTGAAAATTTGTGATCTTTATAATATTAACTGACGCTGTGATCTGAGGTTATGTAATTTTTTTAGAATTTAACGCTCAAATTGCAATATTGGTACTTTTTTACTTATTTAGGTACATATGTATATATATATTATTGATACTGAAGGTTCTGCGTCTGGAAGAGTTTTATCTGGGCAGATCAAATAGGTACAATGAGTAATACCGGAATTCTGTAAGCAATCTCTAGTCACTAATAGAGACTTTTGGAGACTTTTTCGTGGTGAGATTGATTTTGAGACAATTTGGTATTCTGTAAGCGAGCTCACGTCTCAAGTCTCAAAAAATACGTCACTAATTAGTGACCTGGTGGCGAGGAGGTCACAGAATAAATAAAACATTGAGGTGAACTAAATAAAGCGTCAAAATTTATAAAAACTTACAATTTGTTTGCTCTTTGCTTATTCGCTTGCTATTTTCTGTAATAAAACAAACTTATTTGTATGAAACTAGCAAAACAATAAAATTTTTCGGGTTTTGCTAACTTACTTTTTTCCGCCATTTCCATCAAGTGTAAATGGTGATGAGATACGACATTTATCGATATTTCAATGTTTTACGTTACAGGATTTTTTTTGCGAATCGGTTCAGGTAAAACACTCATAAAATATTATATTCATAACTATTTTTATAAGTGATAAGTAGAAATGATACGCTTTATTTTTTTAATGCAATATATTGCTCATAAATTCATTTCCAAAATCTATTTTCGTATGTAATCGATTAGTGAATATTCGTTAAATTATTTTGTTATCTCAAACAGTCTCAGTAAATTTTCACCACAGTCTTTGGTGAAATCTTTAGTGACTGCCGGTTGCTGAATACCAAAATCGGCTCAAGTCACTAAAAATTTCTCATGTCTCAAATCTCAAATTTAGTGACTTGAGATGAGACGGATTTACAGAATTCGCCTATAAGTATGATTTCGCATTAAAGGCGCATGTATGTGCATAAATAACACAAGCGTCTTTGATCCTTGATATTTTATGCAAATATGTATGTATATATTAATCACATTGTGTTCGGAGTTGAAGTTCCTCTACATTTAAAATACGATAGTATAGATAGATAGTTTACACATCATCCATTAAATGAATAAATAAAAATTAAAAATATAACTACCTTTATATGTCGTACAAAATTGGATGATGAGCCTAACTTCCCCTTGCACATCACTCCGCAAGTTGTACATTTGGCAGAGATCGTATCTCCTTTTCTCGACTGCAAATCTATTTTAAAAAACTTCCCATCCATGTAGCATGTACTGTTGCAGACTCTTGCTAGCTCGCTTTCCTCGCCCCATTCGTCTTTATCCATTTTCTGCAAAGCTTCTGCAGAGGTAGACGGGCCATCTGTTTTGTGTAAATCTTCTAAATCTAAATCTAAAACTATAGTTGTTTTTGGCGACCTATAACTTTAATAATTTTTTCTTCGCTGGCTTCAGGTCAATTGAAACACAATGTTTTTCAAATTTTTATATTCCCAATATATTTCGACCACACCACGGTGATCATCTTCAGGGGCTACAAAAACACAAGAATAACAAAAACCATTTAATTTTCTTAAAAAACACGAAATTGGGAAAATATGTATACATACATATGTATGTGTATGAGACAAGAAAAGAATAACTAATAAAATCACAAAAGTACATAAATATCACATAGATACATAAATAAGCGAAAACAATAAATTAAAAATAAAAAAATTTTTTACACACATTTATCTTTACACGTCACCTTAGTTCGACGCGGAGTTTAAAACTATTTACTTATTTTCTAACGCCGAAACTCCACAAAACATAAATTCTGTTACTTTTGTCGAACATTATCATGTCTAAAATCCATGTTTTCATATGCGTGGGCATTTCATGTTATAACAAAATCATTTGTAAAATGTCGCCGAATAGACATGTTGTGTACGCAGAAGCACTTAGAAAGTTAAAAAAAAATGGTTTAAAATTGACGATGATGCTCGCAAACTGTATATATGCACTTAATGTTCTTTTTATTTATTTTTGAAGCCAAAACAATCAAGCAAAATGGACGCCGTGCGAAATTTCACGTTCAATGTAGAGATGTTGCCACTGTGAATTTTTCGTTGAAATGAAAAATTAGCTGTCAAATCATCAAACTGACAGCTCATGTTAAGGCAATCTTGTTAAAGCAATTGCCTTGGCATCTCTGTTATACCAGAAGACAGAGGCGGTCTCCATTTGAAATCTATGTTATAATGGTGCTTGTGATGACAGAATTCTGTTTTGAGGAGACGCCGGGTAATAGATGTTTATATACGTGAGCACAGTTGTCAGTGTCCGTTTTGTAGTTCAGTCTTATGTTTGTTGGTGTGTTTATAATATGTAGCATCTCCAGAGTAAATCGTTTATTGTAGTTTTGTTCTTGTTGGAGAACACTTGCTTTGTCTAAATTCGGCATATGTCCAGTAGCCGCACAGTGGGCCATGAGCGCTGTTTTCTGTGTATTTGTTTGACAATATTTTGTATCTGATTTGTGTTGCGCTAGCCTAGTCTTTAATTTTGATTTGGTTGTGCCTACATATATTTTATCACATGGTTCGTTTTCTTTGCCATTACACGGAATTTTATATATCACGTTGCTTCTCTCAGTTTGTGGAATTTTCGATTTATTCTTATTAAATAGATTTTTTAAAGTATTTCTATGTTTATGGGCTACTCTTATTTTTTCTTTATTATAGAAATCCGATTTTATTAGACGTTCTGATAGTTTAGGTACATATGTGACTGACTTGAAAATTGTTGGTTGCTTTGTTTTATTTTGCTGACTATTTTGCTGTGCTTTATACATTAATGTTTTGATGGTTCTTTTTGGAAAATCGTTGTTTTGCAATAACAGTCTTGTTTCTCTTTTTATTTCTCCGTGGTAAGTGTCATCTGAAATTTGAAGCATACGTCGTATACAGCCCATTGCTGTATTTATAATCATAGTTTTAGGGTGTCTTGAGTGGAAGTTGAGGATTCTTCCAGACGAGGTAGGTTTCTTATACCACTTTAATTTAAGTATGTTTCCTTCTCTTGTTATAATCGAGTCCAAATATGGCAATTTTCCGTCTTCTTCTTCTTCGATTGTGAACTTTATGTTTTTGTCAAAGGAATTTAAAGTGTTTAGTGTATTTTGTACCTCTGTTTCTTGTACAATGGCGAACAAGTCATCTACGTATTTTGTTAATAGTCTTGGTTTTGATCCTATTTTTTCCATTGTGTTGTCTAATAATACTTCCATTACAATGTCAGCGATCACTGGTGAAGTGGGAGATCCCATAGGTAGTCCTTTCAGTTGTGTGTAAATTTTATCGTCAAACTTAAAATATCTATTCTCCTGTATACAAAATTTAACCATCTCCATGAAAGTTTGTTTCGGTATTTTTGTATGATCTTTTATTTTGGTCCATTTACTTAATATTACGTCAAGTGCCAACTGTATTGGTATGCTTGGGAAAAGTGATACCACGTCAAAGGAGATTAATCTTTCATCGTCACATATGTAAGTATTATTAATTTTTTCTTTAAATTCTATTGTATTTTTTATGTTATATTTTGAGCCCGTTGTTATGTTGTTCAATATATTTACGACGTACATATTTGCTTAAACTATATGCTGGCGATCCAATTGTTGAACAAATCGGTCTAAGTGGTGTTCCTTCCTTGTGTATTTTAGGGAGTCCGTAAATTCTAGGGGAAATTGCCGTTGTCGAATGTAATTTAAATTTCTCTTCTTTCGAAATAAGTCCCAATTTAAAAAGTTTATCTACAATATTGTTATTTTTGGTTTGTAATTTTGAGGTTGGATCAAGTCTTTGCATTCTGTATACGTTTAAATTACTAAATCTAAAACTTTTATCTTTTTTCCTTTCCGGATATAATCAGGGTCAATAATGTCGTCGGCTGAAAAGTCTGTGTCAGACATTTTAATGATTGTTAAAGTAATACGAAGACTGGCAAAACGAAATAGTTAATATTAGCGATTTACGATGCGCGCACTACAGATACACTTTCAACATTAAACCATGGTTCGGATATTCTCATTTAAAATTACTCATTTTCATTCATTTGTGAGAATTTTCACGAATATTTTTTCGTTCTTTTATCACGAGAGAGAAATACAAAAAGATATGCACCTCTCTCGCAAGAAGCGATCAAAAAAAAATCGAGTTTTTCCACTTGTGCGCGAAAAATAACAAAACAATACTAACAAAGCATTCGCGAAAACAATTTATCACGAACATTTTTCAGATACGTTGTAGGGAAGGATATATGTACATACATACAAGCAGATTTTCGCAGTTACCTTAGAGCGCTTTCACATTACTCGGTGCGGTATCGGATCGACATTTTTGGTTTTTACCGCAAGTATACCGAAACCTTACTGACCACATGTATTTCAATTGGCACTTTTACATTAGTGTTGCATACATGAAATCGGAGCGGATTAATTTCGGTATACCGCAACGCGGTAAGACCGGTCAGTAAAATTTGAGGAATTACTGCATACATTTTTGCGGCGTAATAAAAGAAGAAGAACAAAGTCAGTAAAAAACTCGTTTCGGTTATAAATGTAGCAAGTTATAATGTCTTCGTCTTCGCTAGAAGACATTATTGTTATTATTGAGTCATTTGTTGAAGTTAAAAATTTTGTTTTGCAAATCTCGATGTTTGTTTTCCTATTTTCTGCCGATTACGCACCGAAAGTATTCCCACAAGTGTGAAAAACACAGCAACGCGGAATCGTTTCGGTAAGCTGAAAATACCGAGCAAAAAATGTCGATCCGATGTCGTACCGAGTAATGTGAAAAGGCCCTTAGCCAGCCATTTGCGCGTACATATGTATGTATATTCCCACCAAAAAATCTAAGTCGTAAGGCTTAAAATAAGGCTGATTTTCCTGTGTTGATGTCATCACGCCATAAGGAGTACTATCTCTCTGAGAGCATACCTTATTCCTAATGCTTATCCGCCATGCGAAATAAGGCCTAGATAATAAATAATGCCATGTTAAATGGACCATATTTTTTATATGAAATGTGGCAGGTTGAGGAGTACTCGGTTGGTCCATAGCGAGTACTCTATACACGCGTGCATGGAGTACTCGGCTTTTTTGCAGGGATTCTTTTGTATGCATACACCCAACCATAATTAATTCATCCTTTCATTCATTTATTCGTTATATATATGTATGCTAAAGCAACTGCGTAAATCTGCTTGCATTTCCTCCCATACAACGCAGACGTTTGTTGAAATTTTAGATTTTTTGCATTTCAACTCGCGGGGGTGGTGGGATCACGTACTAAAGTATTTTTTATATGAAATAAAGTTTTGATTCAAAAATTTGATTCGAATCAAAAATTTATTAAGAATCTTGATTCGAAATCAAGTTTGAATCAAGAATCAAATAAATAATAGCTTAAAAAAACTAAAAAACACGCTTTAATCTTAAAAATTGTACTAAAAATTGAGAAATAATTTAATTAGAAACAAAATGATGAACGAAAATATAAGTATTTAAGGAAAAGCGTGGGGTGCTCAGTATGTCAAAAAATATTTAAAATCGGTGTTTTTTTTACTAATAATTTTATTTTGACTTTTTTGAGATTTCATATATCGTACTCTTTAATTTCGCAACTGGGTATATTTTTGTACTAGTTGTACGAATCGAATATTTTCATGTTCAAATATTATTGAGCACCCGCACGCTTTTCCTTAAATACTTATATTTTCGTTCATCATTTTGTTTCTAATTAAATTATTTCTCAATTCTTAGTACAATTTTTAAGATTAAAGCGTGTTTTTTAGTTTTTTTAAGCTATTATTTATTTTTAACTTTTTAGTGAAATTTTTCATTAAAGGATGTTTTATGCGGACGCAAGAATAAAAGTAAAAAGAAGTCTGATGGGATGTGGTGTTCTCCGAAATAGATCTATATACATATGTATTTATAACTTCTACCAAAAATCCCAATATGTAGTGAAGTAAACTAGCTTATTATGCAATATTTTCCAAACCCTTTTATTCAAGGTTTTCCAAACTAGTTTGGAAATACAAAATTTCCCAAACGTTTTGTTATATTTTACAATCAGAAAGTGAAGAGAAGTTGAGGTGAAGCATTTGAAAAGAACAAAAAAAAAAGAAACCTGATTGAATAAATTCGAATTTAGACAATAAAGCTCCGAATACGGTGAGGTATGCTGCCTACGGACCAAGGAGCTCAGGTTCGAGTCCCGAGTGGCGCATTTTTTTTTTTATTTTTATTTTTTATTTTTTTTTTTTTAGAGAAATTTTTTTCACCTCACGTTTACAAAACTTGTATAAAAATGTAATTAGGGTTCCTTTTCGTTGATTCAGCACTTATGTACTATTAAATGAATTACAAACAAAACCAGTTCTTGCTTTGCATACATATGTATGTACATGCGATTGTTTTTATTGCAAACACAGCAACGACAAACAGAAAGCTTGTTACACAAAACACAAAACCAATTCTTGCTCTGCATACGTATGTATGTATGTACATTGTACATGCGGTTGATTTGATTGCAAATACAACAAACCGAAAACAGAAAGCTTCAAGCTTTATTTTTGAGTGAATTTATGCATTGAGTTTATCGCCATCACTATGAGCGATCGCTGGCTGTTGTGCGTTAGTTCGCTCGCTATTTGAGTGGTTAAACGTTTTTCTTTGAACATTTGTTTGTGATTTGAGAAGAATGTATTTTTGAGCGTTCGTGAGTGAGTTTTTCCGTACCCTGCAAGCTTGTTACTTATTGGCTTGTATACGGGAGTGAATTGAAATTCATAGAGGCTATTTTGAAGAAAGGTAACATAAAAGCCGCAATGAAGCATAAAATATAATGTTGAATGTCCTCCTATATGATGCCGTTGGGCTGTTGATGTCATGTTTCGAATCCGGAGGAGAATAGAAATAATAGAGAGAACACAAAAAAGTGAATGTTTGAAAGATATAATAATTTAGTTAAATGTTTCAACTTTTAGGATGGGATGAAGTTACATACATACATACATACATACATACATACATACATACATACATGCATACATACATACATACATACAGGTGAAGCTAATAAAAGCGTGTTAAAAAGATTTTTGATTCTTTTGAGAAATGAATCACAAATCAATTTTATCTTTAGCATAATACTGAGTTCGAGTTTCACGTGAAACTGCTGTCAAAATCCATACAAAAAAACTGGTTGTGAAACATGTGTGAAATTTCACAGATATTTCACGACAAAGTTGTACTGAGTTCCTGCCGTGAAAAGTTGCGCAACATGCTAGCAACATTATGCCAGCAAAATTTTTTCACGACAATTAAAATATACAATGCTATTTATTTTCGAGTGAAAAGTGACATTTGCTGAAATTGAAATTTATATTTTGTATAAAATTTTTTTATTGGCCAAAATTTGAAAGTTGGTTCTGAGGCGATGCTCCAAATTTTTTCTTTTTACATTTGCTCAGTTTTCGTTTTGGCATTTATTCTCATTTGACAAAAAAATTTTCTTGAAACATTTCACGGCAAAATAAATGCATGTTGCTGGTGAAATTTCACGGCGGTGAACTCAGTACTAGGCTTTTGATTTGAAAATAGTTTGAATCACGAATCAAAGGGTATTTCTGATTCTTTTGTGAGACGAATCACAAATAAAATTTATCTTTGATTTGAAAATAGTTTGAATCACGAATCAAAGGGTATTTCTGATTTTTTTTTTAAACGAATCACAAATAAAAATTATCTTTGATTTGAAAATATTTTAAATCAAGAATCAGAAAATATTTTTGATTAGTGATTCAGTCAAATCAAAATCACGCAACCCTGGGGGGGTAAAGATGAAAATATGAATTTTTTCAAAAGCTTATATCTTCAAAAGTACTAATCTAATTTTAAAAAACGTTAGATGGAGAAAAAGGTAATAAATTGGCCTTTCATTTGGTACCCATATTTATAGGAACATTTTCAAAAATTGTGAAAAAAATAAAAAAACGAATTTTTGGTCCCTTTTTTTTAGAAAATACGTAATTTTTTCGTAAAAATCCCTTAGTAACTATATGCAAGTTCACGTTTACTAGAAAGATCTTTAAAATACCTTTGTTTTGATGTATAACTTGTAGGAAAAGTACGCATAATTCTCATTCTGGAGTAATATTTATAGACCCATCCACAGTGCTTTTGTATAGAACACCTTCTTGCGTTGGCGGCCTTCGGCCGCGCTTATAAAAAATAACCCTGGGCTACGCCATCCGTCCGGACGTGTGCCTTAACCGTGGCTACCGCCACGGTGATGTCCTTCTGCGTAGTACACCCTTCAGAGCAGGCGCTTCAAAAAATAACCCGCATCCGGCAGAATTCTCTTCCTGGAATGATATCTATAGACCAAACAACAATACTTCTGTTTTTAAAATATTTTTTAATATTATTTTTAATTGGCTAGCGTAGAACTAAACTGGTCTATCTAACATTTTTTCAGAAATCGAGTTATGCACATTTTTGAACTTGAAAATCATAAATTTATCCGTGCAAAATTGATGTAGGTCTTATTTCTGCACCAAAGTGTCCAAACGATAAAAATTTCACTTTAGAATTCACGTCCTTTTATCATTTCGAGAAATTCTAAAGTGGTCCAACTAGCATAGACTACCATAGACCAGTATGATCTTACACCAGATGAGTGGATGGAATTGGTTAAAAATTGTAGAAAGCATGTTCCTTTTGATGTTAATAATATGGTGGGGAAATTTATGTCATTTGACGAACTACGACCAGATTATAGTAGACGACGGTGCAAAAGTTTCCCAAATGCGAAAGGCAAAATTTGTCTAGGGTGAATCTGTGATGCAGTTTAATGATGATTATTGTGAAACATATAAATCCGCCAATATAAATAAATCTAGCGTGAACCTACATGATTTCATAGAGTTCTTGCAGAATTTTACACCAGATCAGGGCAGCGACATACGCGTTTTGAAATTCAAAAATATGCAGGACATAAAAAAAATGTTGAAATTTCTACCACCGATTCCTCCTTTTACCTGTATCTAAACATGTAAACCGCAGAGATGAAACAGAAAACAATCCAGAAGATTTTCTACCAGCCCCCCGTGGAGAAAACTAGGTTACTGTTACTTTTAATGCAGAGGTGATCATTTACGATTTGTGGCCGCTGTGGTGCAGTGGGTAGAGTGCTCGCCTGCTATTCCAGAGGTCTCGGGTTCAAACCACGGTCCGAGCAAAACATCAAAAAAATTTTCTAATTAGTAAAAATCCAATTATTGGATTTTTTAAGAGCAGCGGTCACCTCTCGGCAGTGGGCGGCATACCCTCCGAGTGTATTTCTGCCATGAAAAGGCTTCTGACAAAAAATACATTCGCCGTTCGGAGCCGGCATAAAACTGTAGGATTTCTGATTTTTTTTTGAAACGAATCACAAATAAAAATTATCTTTGATTTGAAAATATTTTAAATCAAGAATCAGAAAATATTTTTGAAAAAGTACTAATCTAATTTTAAAAAACGTTAGATGGATAGAAAGGTAATAAATTGGCCTTTCATTTGGTACCCATATTTATAGGAAAATTTAAAAAAATTGTGAAAAAAATAAAAAGAAACGAATTTTTGGTCCCTTTTTTTAGAAAATACGTAATTTTTTCGTAAAAATCCCTTAGTAACTATATGCAAGTTCACGTTTACTAGAAATATCTTTAAAATACCTTTGTTTTGATGCATAACTTGTAGGAAAAGTACGCATAATTCTCATTCTGGAGTAATATTTATAGACCCATCCACAGTGCTTTTGTATAGAACACCTTGTTTTGTAGGAAAAACAAAAAGGAGCACACCTCGAATTGGGAGAGAAGCTCGGCCATAAAACTCGTCAGAGTTATAATAGCGCCATTGTATTATTATTATTATATTATTATATTATAATAAATTTAGATAAAGAAAAGTCTCGCCTAACATCCCCTGAAAGATTCATTTGAAAAACATTAATAGGGGCGTCAGAATGAATACTTTTCCGTCAATCCAGCAATCCGTTAAACTGACAACAGAGTAAAATTACGTGTATTTGAATGACGACCGACACATTCAGTACCTCAACTTTGCCGTAACAAATATATGAAATTGAAGTATGTGTCAGTTAAGCGGAGCTGGATTGCCGGAAAAGTATTCACTCTGACGGGCCCATAATACTTTTGGAGATATAGTTTTTGGTAGACCGAAGGAAATGTGAGCCAAATTCATTTATCACCCTGCACTGTTTTTATTTTTCCAACTGTTTTCATTTGACGTTTGTAACCATGAAGCAATTAGGAAGGAGGCAGCAACACGAACGTTAAATGTCATAGAAACATGATTGACAGTTAACGATACGGAAACAAAAACAAAATGCGAGTAATAAAGACGATTTTGCCCCCATATATTGTGTGTTTTTTTTTTTTTGAAGGCAATGTACTGATTTTTTCGGGAAAGGTATCTGGCAACCCTAGCCTGCTGCTAGTTATCGGAAATGTTTGGTGTTGAAGTCGGACATGCATGTGTTCGACAGTGTTTAATCACTGTAGACCTGTAGACAAGCTTTGAGATGGGATTTTGGGAAATTCACCAAAATTGGTTCCATTGACAGAAAAGGGTTGCCGGCGCAGAGAAAATATGTGAAAAAAATATTTTAGGATCGTGGTAGAGTTGTATGATAAATGATTATATCAAAGTGCACTCTTTAAAACAGATTGAGAAAGTGTTTTTAAGTGATCAACGAAGGATAGCTGAAGTTAAAAGTTAGTTTTGTTTTGTTTCCAAGCTCTAAAGTTTTTTAGAGCAATTCAAATGCAACTCTGTGCTGCTACTGTCCGCTATATTCACCTAACTGGGTTCCGTAATTTTTTTTAATTGTAACGAAATTATAGAGTACGTGCGGGTAATGTGGTATACCCATTTTATTTTCCCCTATAAAATCTATAATCTGCATTCAAACAAAATTTATTAACAAAATATCAATCCCTCGTAACAATTATGAGCGGATCGAAAAAATATCCATCTTCAAATAATTGTTATCTACATAGAATGGGCACATTATTTCCATTGCTCAATAATTGTTATGAGCGATTTGTATACTTATTTGATATAATAGTTAGAGTCTCTGATACCTCTTAAACTATAAGCGTACTTTTAGTGCGACTTTTTTGTGACCTGTGAGACCCCCTCTAGCCCCCGGAAAAAGTAATTTTTCTCGGGGTGTAGTTCATTATATGAAAAATTTTCCGCACTTAGTACTTATTATGTAATCTTATATTTTGAATTTATTTTTTTTAGATAACATGTTGCCGATAAAACTTACCAAGTTACATTTTTCCGAAATCAAACAAGATATTTGCGCAGAAACAGGTCTATTATGCAGCGAAAATCAGATAACTTTGCAATGCTCAAATAATCAACTTTTAACATTCGAGCTTTTGGATTCTTCTGTAATTTTATCTGAACTACCCTACAATTTATTCTACGCTGAAATTCCCCGAAGCTCAAGCTCCAGCGCTTCAAAGAAAGCTGAACTTACAGATGTTTATAAAAACCTTGGATTGCTGGACCAGCAGCATCTGTTACTAGAGCCATCTTGTGTAACTCAGTTGTCTTGTGAACCTTTAAAAGCTAATGTACTTCAATTTAGATCGGTACAATGGAACGAGAGTAATGATCGTCACTTGGCTGTCGTCGTAACTATTGCTGGTTTATGCCGAATATTAGAGAGGTTGCCTACTCCAAGCCGCAATTGGAGTGAAATCTACAATGTAAATAATTATATTTCAAACAAAGTTGAATTGATGAAAATTAATGAAAACGCAGAATATGTTTTGAATGAATGCTATATAACTGCCGCTAATTGGCACAAGACGAAGCCAATATTGTTTATATCATTCCAAAAAGGCTATATATCAGCTATTACTTTATGCAATGTATCAACCTTAGAGTTCAAGGAATGCGCTATAGCAAAAACAGCAATTACAGAAATATGTGATATAATTTCTTTCGATAATTATATAGTAGTGAGTGGCAGTTGCGGTATTTTGCAACTGTTTTCCGTAAATTGCTGTAACAAGTCGCTCACAATTTTCCCGTTGACAGTTTTGTGGAATCGTAATGACAATATGACTTGCAGTAATGTAGTTGTAACTACTTTTACACCCAATAAATACCTCCTTATAGTTCATAAAGGATCTCACATACTAGCGTTTATGCTGAGTGAAAACGGCAAAGTTATCTGTTATACAAAGGTTTATATTGGGGGAATAAAAATAACAGGTTTAATATTCATATATCTTAAATTAATGTACATACATACTTACTTGGATTTTTTTTAACAAAATCGAATTATATTTTTCAGGTGTTCAATTTATTTCATCATATGAATTTATCGTGACTACCATTACATGTTCTGTACATTGCTTTCAAGTAGATTTCCACGGCAATAGAGAAATAATATTACATGAAAAGGCTGTTCAAATAGATTTGGAATCCCCAAATCTTGGAATTCTTGGATTTATGTCTTCGACAAACTGCAGTCTTTTAACATTTATTTTAATACGGAATGGGGATTACTCGCAGCAATTGAAATGTATGCGTAATACTGCATTCGTATACATTTTCAAACTAGAGAGAGAAAACATTTTGAACATACTTTCAAGTATTAAGACAAGCGTCATGAACCAATACCAAGATTATGTAACGGGTTTAACCATGGACATGCTCAATTATACTAACCATGATCAATGCAGTCCTTTATTAAATCTTATAAACTATAAAGTACCAGATATTTTGGATACACAATTTTTGCTCCAGCTCCAAATTAAATTTGTGCTTGTGTCAACTTTTCTAGGTTTGCAAAGGTAAGTATATATAAAGCAACGTTAAAAACATTCGAAATATAGTCGGCTTAGTTAACGTAGTAACATAGTAAATTTTTTATGTAAGTTAAAACTCCAATGCTGCAAGATAGTCCAAAAAAGTTAGACAAATTTATATACCTAAGTTTTATTTTATGTTTTCATGACAATTCGTAAACTTCAGGTACATGTATGCTAGAGCTGCAAAACTATCGATGGCACTATCGATAGTTTTTTTTCGTGTCACTATCGATAGTTTTTCTCCACTATCGATGGTTATCCCTATTCATTCTTGTAGTTTTGTCCCAAGAGAAGAATACTGAATGTTAGGGAGGAGTTGGATTGCGATATCAAATTGGTCAAATTAATACCCCAGCGGGTTAGGGGGCTTAGAATATACCCGTGGTAAGGAATGTCTGTCGTAAGAGGCGACTAAAATCCACGCTTCTAACAATATACAACTTGTAGTAATTGAACCACACCTCGCTAAATGATATCTGGTCAATGTCAAAATTTTTAATTTTTTCCGATTTTTGAAAGTTGTGATTCTCATATTAAGTTTTTTATAAAAACTTGTAAAAATCAGAAAAAATTTATTTTTTAAAAATTAGCCCGTTTAATTGTTAACGTAATATCAAAGATATCTGATAAAAACATTATTTTTAGGGATTTCTTTCATGGGAAACAAAAAGGATATTTTATGGACTAAAAACTCGGTTATATGACTCATCCGTGTATAGGGCGTCGTTTTACAACTTTTTTTTTGCAAAACACTATTGACTTCTTGCGCGGCCTTAAACTTCTCATATTCAATAGTACTGCCTTTAAAATAAGAAACAATTTGCTCGCACAGCTAAATTCAATGAAGGTGCAAAACACAGTAACTCGCATGGAACATGGTGCAAGGTTTCCAATATATTAGCTGCGGAATGATTTTTATCTGATAGCGGCTTTTGTGTCTACAGTGCAGCTACTCGCAATTTGAAATCTTCTGATATAAAATGACAAGCAATAGTTAAGTAATTTTCATTATTCCTTTTTTTTTGCTTGGTTTTCCGACGGGGTAGGAATATGATGTATTGTGGAACGATTTTTTCACAAGGGATGACGAAAAATCGTTCCACAATACATAAGTATCTATATCTTTAGCTTAAGGGCCGTTTACTCAACCTCTGATTAACGCTAACCCTATGAGAGGGTGAAGTCACAAACAAATTTTATCTTTTGTCTATACACGGATGAGTCATCTAACCGAGTTTTTCGTCCATAAATTATCCTTTTTGTTTCACATGAAAGAAATCGCTAAAAATAATGTTTTTATCAAATATTTTATTTTTTTTATTTATTTATTTATTTAACACACTACATAGTACGGTAAGACATAAAGTCTTTTCAATGTACATATTTCACAAATGAATTACAGAAATTTTCTTATAAAACTAATTAAAAATTAACTTAAGTTAAAAGTAGGAGAGAAGAGGTGAAAAGAAGGAGGAGAGAAAAGGAGAGTTATGTAATAAAATAGCTTTGAACTGCCGCCTTGAAGCATCTATCAGATTTTATACATTTAATTGACACTGGTAAGGTATTCCAAATTTTTACAGCACTAACAAAAAATAATCTAGAGGCTGTCAATGTTTTGTATTTAGGTATAATTATGTTATACGTGCGTGATGACTGCATAAATTTCAGTTTTTGAAAGAGATAGCTAGGCTGACGGTATCTGATTACTTTAAACAAAAAAAGGGTATTTCGGAAATTAAGGTAATTTTCCAAGCTAAATCCTAGAAAGTCTTTAACGTATAACGAAATATGATCATATTTACGTTTGCAGTAAATAAATCTGGCTGCATTGTTTAGGGCTAGTGTTAATTTATATCTAGATTCGCTGCAGAGATTACCATAGACTGTTTCAAAGTAAGATATATGTGGGACGATAAGAGCCTGAATAAGTTTACGTTTCGTGTCGATAGGAAGACAGTAGCACGTATGCCATAAGTGTCTTAGCATGTAATATATCTTTGAAATGGTGTAATTAATGTGATCTGTGCAGGTAAACTTAGAGTTAATTTTAAAGCCAAGGTTAGTGACTACTCTTTGAAATCTGATCTCTGATTCACCAAGCATAATAGGCGACAAGCCATTTAGGTCAAAAGATTCGTGGGATATAGGTAATGCTTGAGTTTTCGCTGCATTTAAACCAAGACCGTTTGCTTTTGCCCAGGATGATATTCTGTACAGGTCTTCATTATCCTAAACACTAGGTCTTCACATAAACCAATGGGACGTGACAAGTATATTTGGGTATCATCAGCATAGAGGTGTATTGATGCACTAAGGCAACAGTGCACAATATCATTAATAAAAATGGAGAATAATATCGGACCCATGATTGATCCCTGTGGAACACCAGAAAATATTGTCCTACGTTGTGAAAATAATTCACCACATTGTACTTGTTGTAACCTATTCGACAAATAGCTCCTCATTAATTTAAGAGACGTACCACTAAACCCGAAATAATGTTGAAGTTTCAATAGCAGAATATCATGATTAACTGTATCGAAAGCTTTTGAAAAGTCTAACAGTAATAATATGGAGAGTTGATTACTATCGAAGGGTGGACGAATATCTTCCATAATCTTCAGAATGGCAGTTGAACAACTGTGGTTAGATCTAAAGCCGGATTGATGATCACTAAGAAGTTTATTTTCATTCAAATAAAACACTATTTGATTTGATATCCACTTCTCGAAAACTTTTGACAGTGCCGGCAGCACACTGATGGGTCTATAGTTTAAGGTGGAGTCACAGAGGTTACTTTTAGGAACCGGGACCACATTTGCAACTTTCCACTGCTCAGGGAAGGTTGACGAAGTTATGGAAAAGTTAATTATATGCGAAAGGGAGGAAAGTACACAAGGGAGAATCATTTTTAAAAAACGTAAGCTAATGCCATCTACACCAATGGCATTCGATTTTATATCATAAACACACCTTGCAATATCATCCTCTGTGGCTACATTGAACGCAAATTCACTAGCAGATCTGTAGATTAGCTCCTGATTTAACTTAAAAGACGAACACTTAGTATGATCATTTACTCCTATGAAATATGAGTTCATCACATTTGGATCAAGAGTACATGTCTTATTATCCTTGTTACAGACACCCATTGAATATATATTTTTCCATAAAATTTTGGGAGGAATTTGAACATTACATTTTACTTTAAGATATGCCTTTTTTGCCATACGGAGGCTTTTAGTTACTTCGTTTCTCAAAATTTTATACTTATTCCAATGAGCATCTGTGGGGTTCCGCTTCCAATATTTGTAGGCTGTGTTTCGCTTTTTGATAAGGCATAGAATGGTTTTGGTGAACCAAGGTTTTATACTATTAGTAATTTTAATATTTCGACTGGGAACATATTTTTCATACAGGTACTTTACGAGCATATTAAAGTGGTTAAGCTTATCATCTATGTCAGAAAACATCCAACAGGTGTTCCAATTAAGGGAAGCACCTTCCTCAAGCAACGCCTGTATATCTATGCTTTTATAATCTCTATAAGTCAAGTAAGTCACTGGGTTAGCTTTGCAAAATTCTACATCATAGCACAAAAACAACAATTCGTGGTCAGAAACCCCTGCCAAGGGAAATTGGTCAATATGCTTTACATCAGCGACAGCGCTCACACCTACAAGATCTAGCAAACTTGGCTTACACTGTGGTGCAAAGCGTGTTGCATATTTGTTAATAATAGTGATTCCATTACTATTAAAGTAATTTAGTATTTGTTTGCACTTCGCGTTATTGGTTAAAATATCAACATTAAAGTCGCCACAAATTATTACATGCATATAACTTACAGACAATTCAGATATTTTATTAAAGAGCGTAGTCAGGTCATTAGACTTTTGAGGGTTATAGACACAAACAACAAGACATTTATGCACACTGTCACTAAATTCAACGAACAAACTTTCAACAATGTCAACAGGTGAAGACTTATATAAAACTTTACAGTAGAGTTTAGTATTAAAATAAATCGCAATTCCCCCACCTCTGTGTCCAGAAGATCTATCGTGCCTTATAATTGAGAAATCGCACAGAGCGTACACAGAATTGTCAATACAGGGTTTAAACCAGGTTTCGGTTACACAAATCACATCAATGTTAAGGCCACACATAACGTATCTTAAATAATCGAGTTTATCTACTGTCAGACTTCGCGCATTAAAATGGCATATATTGAACCCTCTGTTATAGCGACAGGTTAAGTTAAGAACGAGCCTTAAATTATCTTCGCTAGTGCTATCAATCGTAACATTAGTCAAACCTATGGCTACAAAAAGATACTTCTAAACGGCTATCAACAGGAATATAAATAAAAGATGGAACAAAGAAAAGAGAGACTGAAGCAGGAAAGAGGAAGAACAAAGAGAGCTTAACACTAACAAAAATAAAAACAAACATTCCAAGAGTTGGCAAATATTTAGTATACATATGTATGTCTAACATAATTTACGTAGCAGCTGCAATGCGATCAACGCTTTTACGATCTGAAACCTTCACTGCTTCACTATCACGATGTTTACGTATATATATATGCCCACGAATTGAGAACGCGCTCGCCAAACGCTTCTGTCTTTTAAGCTGGGTGGCGTATTGCATTACGTCGCGCTTCACCTTCGTTAAGCATTCATGTACAAAGAACTTCCCATCAGCCTTAACACCAATATCACTTAGAGTGAAAGATCTGTGACCAGATTTAAGGAAGCCGGCGATAGATTTAAACAAAAGAGAGCGGTCATATGATGAGTTTAATTTAAAAATTATTGGGGAGGGATTGCTACCATTCTTGCTGTTGTGCATACGAAATGATGAGCGCAGGGCAAGTGGGGCCAAGTTAACCTTATTACACAGATTTATGAATAAATGAGGCAAATTTTCATCAGCTACCTGTGGTACACCATAAACAATTATATCAGCTGATACCAATGCATGCTCCAGTGCATCAACGTGCTGATATAGTGTGAGAACGTTTTTGTTTTGCTCCCCATTTTCGCTGTTGAAATGTTCAAGTGCACTCACTCTCTCACCGATATTGTCAAAGCCAGATTTTAACTCATTGTTTTGCTTCTCAGTATCTGTGAGCCGTTGTTCTAGCGCACTCACTCGCTCATCAATATTTTTAATTGTTGACTTAATATTGACCAGCTCAGCCGAGACTTCTCCAATTTTTCTAATTACGCACTCCTCACTCTCATTCATTTTGCGGATTATGCTGTCCATAAATGTTTCCAGCTTATTTTCCAAATTCGCAACGCTAGCAAACAAATTTTCTATTGTTGGACTGCTTGCACCTTTGGCTTTCATTACTTGTGCCGGAGCTTTTTGTGGAGTGGAGAGATTTCTGGCACTTTTTCTCTGTGTAGACATATTTATCACCGAAATATTCACCCAAAATGCGAAATTAAATGCAAATCGTAAGTAAATCGAGTATAAATGGAATGAACAACGATCAGCTGCTGCAGCAGGTTCTCAAACATAAAATTTGCAAATATTTATCCAGTTGAAAGTCGGTAATTACTTCGAAAAACGAGATTTAAAGAAGCGCCACACAAACACGTCCGTTCACAGCAACATCTTCTTCTTCCTTGATATTACGTTAACAATTAAACGGGCTAATTTAAAAAAAATAAAACTTTTCTGATTTTTACAAGTTTTTATAAAAAACTTAATTTGAAAATCAAAACTTTTTCAAAAATCGCAAAAATTAAAAATTTTGACATTGACCAGATGTCATTTAGCGAGGTGGTTCAATTACTACAAGTTGTATATTGTTAGAAGCGTAACTCCAGCGAACATAATTTTTGAATAAAGTGATAACAAAAAACACAAAATTACCGTTATCTCAAAAACGTAACCATACAAAAAAGTAAAAAAAAAAAAAAATTGTTCTGTGCTCAGCAGGCCCATACCTATCCTCCCCCGTAACTGAAATTCTTCGTATTTTTTTGATTTATTTAAAGCATAGTGTATTCTACATTAATGAAATGTTTAAACAGTGTGCCTTTTGATTATTGGTATTTTACATTAATGAAATGTATAAACAATGTGCCTTATGTACTAGTCAGTGCCAAAGATGCTAAAAAACAAATGTACTACTTTTAGTTTTATTACTATAGCGTTTTCAAGTCAAATGAAACCTTTTTCAAATCAAGTGCAAATTTAAGTGAATTATTTAATTCCTATTTGTTGTTCTTTTGTTATTTAATTAATATTATGCGTTAAAAAAAAATTAAAGACTTTGAAAAGGAAAATGTAAACAAAACCATCCCTCTTTTTAAGGTTTAATTTAACCAGAAAATGCTATATACATACACAGAGAAAAAAGTACAACGGTTTTTTCAACCAACTTCCCAGCTAACAATTTTACCCCAAAATCTGTTAGATTTCTATCAGATTTTCTGCAAAAAACTCCGAAATCAACAAGATTTCTGTACGACTTCTTCAAGAGAAATGTATGAAGACGTTGACAGGAATTCTTACAGATATCTCTTGGGAAATTCTGTGTTTTTTACCGACGATTCGTGCAGATATCTAACAGATTTCTGAATGACCAATGGGGGGAAATTCTATTGTTTTCTGACAAATTTCACTGATATCTAACAGATATCTGAAGAAAAATCGTGATGATTTCTAATTAATATTCCGAAAATCTGATGGATATCTTACAGATATATAACAATTTGCAACTTAAATTCGCATACACATTTGTAGTAGCAAATTAATTATTATGTATTTAATATACGTTAGTTTACATTTGTCGATATATTTATGTAGATACATATATACATGTATACATCGGTACTTAGTCTAAGAACTAGATCCGCTGATAATTTTCTTTAACTTGTGGTTGGCTGAGTATGGTAAAGAACTAGCGAATTACATTACCGCGTTATAAACACATGAGGTTCATTTAATTGAAGGGACGCTCGTCTGATTTATTTGGCTGATATACAGAAATCTGCGCCATGTTCCACCAAAAGCGATATGATCTATCGAATATGCAATATTGATATTTTGTTATTATATTTCTGATCTACATAACTAAACTAACACGAACTTACATCATTGCAGTAATCATAATACCAGCTTCTTTTGTTCATGTGTGTTTGCCGTACTATTTAGCCGAAATATATATTTTAACATGTGATCGAAATAATTTTTAATTTTGAACTGATGACAAATACAAATTTTGTTCTAGGAAAATATTTTGGAATATCTGCACGAACTCGGTCCGATATCTATAAGATTTGTCGGATGAGAAAAAAATTAAATTCCTCAGACACTTCTGATAGAAATACTTAAGAAATCTGTAAGATTAGTCCAAATACTCAAATTTTTACTCAGAATATTTTCAGAAATGTCTGATATCAGAAAGTGTCTGGTAAAATTGCAGGCGGGGTTCTTGGTTAATATTTTATTGGTTGATTTATTCATGTCAAAAGGAAAAAATGTAATATGTACAATTTCATTGTACCATTAACCAATATTTTGGTAACAATCAATATCACACAGAAAGATGGTTTCCCCAACGTGTATATTTGTTATATTAACGAAAATATTGGTTAATTCATATCTAAAAAAAAAGTAAACATATTTACGAAGCTTTATGGCTTCGGCTCTGTTGTTACCATCGCCTTCAACACCGTTTGTGCTTGACGAAGTTGAATGGCAGGCGGGGTTCTTGGTTAATATTTTATTGGTTGATTTATTCATGTCAAAAGGAAAAAATGTAATATGTACAATTTCATTGTACCATTAACCAATATTTTGGTAACAATCAATATCACACAGAAAGATGGTTTCCCCAACGTGTATATTTGTTATATTAACGAAAATATTGGTTAATTCATATCTAAAAAAAAAGTAAACATATTTACGAAGCTTTATGGCTTCGGCTCTGTTGTTACCATCGCCTTCAACACCGTTTGTGCTTGACGAAGTTGAATGGCTGGACCCGAATTGCAGAGAGCGAGAGAGTGAGTATTTGGAATTTTCTTTGTTATTCAGTTAACATATTAACACTCTCTTATAGATCATACATAGCAGTGCTGCTACTGGCATAAAAATATAACCAACAAATTGTTTAATAGTAACAAGAAATTGGTTGAAGATTTGAACGAACATTTTGTTATATCAACAAATATCATGGTTAATATAACCAAAAACACTGTCTAATATATCAACAATGGTAATGGTAATATTAAACAAAATTCACATTGATTCCATTTCAAGTGTGAAATTAGTACTATTAACCAACTTTTGGTTGATTTTTCTCTCAGTGTAAGTGAAGTATCTAATTCTTATTTGATATTTTATTTAATTATTGTTTTGCGTAAAAAATTAAAGACTTTTTGGAAAGAAAACCGTAAAGAAAACCATCCCTCTTTTTATTTTAGTGATATATTTATAAAAAACTATCGATAGTATCGATAGTTTTTTTTCGACTATCGAAACTATCGAGTGGTCCGACTATCGATGGTTTTGCAGCTCTAATGTATGCATACAAGATTTTTGCATTACTACAAGATTTTTGCATTACTATATTTTTTTTTGCATTAATGAATTTCGAATACCTAAAATTTATGTGGGTTTATTTTTTACGGAACTCTTTTTGGTAACTCGCAAAATTTCAGTATTTGTTTTAATATTTCTTATAAAATTCAACACAATTTAAATCATAATTGAACTACAAGCAGTTCAGTCCTTATTAGCGAAGGAGTACATCTGTTCCTTGTATCACTCCATTTTAATTTCATCTGAGAAAAACCCTTTCTGCAAAGAAATTAGAGTTTTTAAAACTGAACACAAATGAAATAGTTTGAAATTTATTTATTTATTTATTTGAGTCTATGGTGTAAATCTTACAGACTATACAGCTCCAAATATTAAAAACAAAATAAATGATATTTAACAGTAACAAAAATTCAGTAACAAAAATTCTTATAAACTAGGACAAGAACTTACAAATTAAAGCTTTGGAAGCATTTCTGGTCAATGAAAAATCAATATCCAATCCCATAGAAATGTTATTGAACCCAACAAGTGCACGATAAACAGGAGCAAAATTTAGATAGTTAGTCTTAGCAGGCATAGTATAAAATGTTAAATTAAAAGAAGGTTTCTTGGAACATTAAATGTGATTAGTTCAAGGTCTGGTCAATCTATACGACCTACAATCACATAATAAATGAATATATGCAAGTGTAACTGTCTCCTATTTTCAAGAGTAAGAAGGTTCACCAATTCATGTACCAAGGCGCTCTACATATTGACCTTAACGTTTTTGATTGCAGTCGTTGGATTCTTTCTAAGGTGAATTTGGATGCTTAACCCCACTATTGCATTCCATATATGGTTTAATCACCATGTTAAATAATGTTAACTTGTACTGTAAGTTGGTTATTTTCAACTTAGATTGAACCATTTTATTATTTTATTTGTTATTATTTTTTTCTTCGGAACACTGGTATTTGTATGAGCAGTGACATTAATGGCGAAAGTCCTTAAAAAAGTATTCAATTGTGTTCAGGCCGCGTGAAAAAAGTGATCACTTCTCTTAAGTTTATACGCGATCTCTTTTTTTACTAATTATACTATATTCATATAACCAAATAATATATCTTACTCGTTCTAACAGCATGCAAATCATCATTAATATACTGACAAAATACTTTGCGCTAGCAACAAAACTGTTGAAAGTTTACATCAAAAACACCTTCCACCAAATGACAAAAGTTCTGAAAAAAGTCACCAAAGATTATTCGCACCAAATGCTGAAAGTGTTGAAAATTTTCACCAAAACCTACTGAAAGCAAATCGTTGGCTTCGTGAGCAAATGTGCTAAGTCCAACTTTTATCAAAATTGAGATTTTAATGCAGTAAGATAGTACAACTAAAAATACATCGTCTGCCAAAAAGAAGTTACCATAATGTCTGTTTTTCATGGTGTAATGCAGTGTTATGCAAATGTGCTAAGTCCATAAAAATTTTTTTTTTCAAAAATCTACGTGCTAAGTCCAGGTGAAAATAAAAAAAATATTAGTTTTTTTTAATTTGTTTTGTAGAATGATATAGAATTATTACTACTTTGCTTTAATAAGCATGGCTTGGGACTGTAAACGTTAATAATTTGCGGGAGTGGCTAGCATCCTACCAATTTGATATGCAAACTAGTTTGCGGTACTTTTTATGTTTTTATTATACATTTTCACATTTTATTATATTTTCTATAGAGAGGATGCAGCATAATGTGGGCGTGGCCACACCCACTATCAACAGTTTTATCTCTCATCAGACCCAGCCTAAAATATTCTTGTTAGTGCAAAATTTCATCCCTTATAACAATTATCGGCACGGCCTGGCTCACTGAGCTGGTGCTGAGAACAAGCTTCTCACACGTATTTAATACGTGAATTTCATGCGAGCGCAATAATTAATAGTCCAACTCTAATGCACCGTATGCGAATGCGTGTGCGTATGCGCATCTAAACGTTTTATTGCGTGCGGCCCTGACTGCTCCAGTGTATGCGCATGGTTGCGTCTGTCAATTACACTACATATATACAATTCCCGACATTTTTATTTTTGAAAATACATATTTTACCTATTCGCGAAAGATTCAATAAAATGTATAATGGATGACGATTTAGAATTGATATTAATTATGATAAGAAGTATTATTGCCGTATTTACGGAATACTTTAAAATTATTAAAAAAAAAAACGTACCACTCGGGTACATGATTTGTAATTGGAAAGGGAAGTTAGTGTTTTTTTTTTTAATTTGATGAAAACCCGTGAAGTGGATCATTCCAAATTAATAATAATATAATAATAATAATAATACACTGGCGCTATTATAACTCTGACGAGTTTTATGACCGAGCTTCTCTCCCAATTCGAGAAGTGCTCCTTTTGTTTTTCCTAATTGGGTAGACCTACAGTTTTGTGCCGGCTCCGAACGGCGAATGCATTTTTTGTGAGAAGCTTTTTCATGGCAGTTATATACTCGGAGGGTAGGCCGCTCACTGCCGAAAGGTAACCGCTATCTCTAAAAACCCAATAATTGGGTTTTAATTAATTAGAAAAATTTTTTTTTGGTGTTTGTCTGGACTGGGGTTAGAAACCGAGACCTCTGGTATAGCAGACGAGCACTCTACCCATTGCACCACAGCGGCCATATTGCCAAATTGCTATCCGTTGATTTTTACGTATTGTAAGAATTGCAGTTTCTTTGCCTTAAAATATAAGACTGAAAATTTTGGTTAATACAAATATGCATATGCACAACTAGTGATGGGTTTACACCTGGGTATTTACCAAATGCTGGATTTTTACCCATTTATACCCACTTTCATACCCGGGTATTTAGCTAATTGTGGGTAAATACTCATTTGAATAACGAATACTCGTTGGTACGTAGCGTAAGAGAAATGTGGACATTTTTGAATTTATTTTGAACATATGTTGTTTAAGTGTATTTTGTTTATACGTTTCTTGCTGCTTTTTGCACAGAAAAGGCGGTTTGGGCTGCTGCAAGCACAATAATTCTTAGTAAGAACCGCTTAGCAGCGTGCTTGTGGCAATTTAATGTAATGAGTGGGAGCGATGGCAAAAGTTGTTCGTGCTAATTGGTGACAATTCTGCAAATATGCAAAAGGCGTTCAAAATAGTAAAAGAAGCCACCCACCCGAATGTTGTGCCTGTGGGTTGTGTAGCGCATAGCCTTTATTTAATTTGTCAGGACTTTTTAAAATGCGATACCTTACTGGAGAATTGCTCATCTGTTGTAAATACATACAATCAACAAAATTAAAAACAACCAAGTTCTAACAGCAACTTTAGCTAGAATTGTGCAAGAAAAAGAAATCGACAATTAAAACTACCACCCAAAAAAAGGTGGGGACGTTATTTCTATTCAATACAGAGTGTAATAAAAACTAAAGCATCCCTTCAGGTTTTAGCAGTTCATGAACAAATTAATCTACAAGCCAATATAGAATCACAGCTAATTAGTGAGATCTTTTGGGAGCAATGAAATTTAAGCTCAAACATATTTGGTTGCATTCCAGAATGGATATGTAAGCTCGAATCCAATGAATATAATATACACAGGGTATATTTCGCGTTCAATGAAATTAAAAGTAAGCTTGATTGGAGTTTGGAATTGATCTTGATCCGTCTGAGGAGGTATGTAGGTGCATTGGAATTCAATCACACAATGTCACAGGCGCTAAACATAAATATAATGACAAATTTGTCCAATTACAACGCCAAACTTGACTTCTGGGCAAAAACTTTTGCCTGTAGGTGTTTGGATGAGATTTCTCCATTGACTTGGTGGAAAGGAATTTGTGGCAGCACGCAATTAAGCAGGTTAGCTGTTCACCACCTTCAGCAGAAAATACCCACTCCAATTCGAAAATGCCATTAATTCTTCACTAGAAGGTATTCAAGACGACATCCCTTCAACTTCAACGGGAATCACGCATTCTACTCGATATGAGTTTTTATCGGATACTCGTACTGATAGAGAAAGCGATTGTGACTAAATTCATGTATAATTTCATTTGTCACTAAATATCTATTTCATACTAAACAAGTAAGGAAGCCTAAGTTCGAGTGGAATCGAACATTAGATACTCAGCTGTATGCTTTTATTGTTTGTTTGCGTTTAATGGAAACACGGTGTACTTTATATAAAGCGAGTGCTGCATAAAGTGGGCGTAGCCACGCCCATTTTCCAAAATTTTTATCAGTTATCGAACTAAGTATATGAATATATTTGTGCAAAATTTCATTCCTTTACGAGTTCTAGTTACAAAGATTTCACGTTAAAAATTCCCAAAGGGTGTTTCAGAAATATCTTTGTTAAAAAGTAGGCGTGGTCATAAATCGATTTCAATAAATTTTTGCGTGTCTATTACCACAAGTGATAAAAGTGTACACACCAAGTTTCGTCATAATATCTCAATTATTTGTCGAGTTATGGGCTAAGAAATCTCGTATATTCCTGCTTCTAAAAGGAGGCGGTGCCACGCCCATTTTCCAAAATTTTTGTGTTTTTTGTTTTATGTCCATAGTTGGACTCCTGCCATAAAATTTCAATGATATATCTTTATATTTGACAGAGATATCGCTTAAAATGTTTTTATTAGGCCACTTTATAATACCCATATATAAAAGTGGGCGTGGTCGTCAAACGATTTTGGCAATTTTTCGTCCAAACATTTGCCTAAGTAAGTATATCACGCCTACCAAATTTCATCGATATGTCTTCAACGGTTTCTGAGTTATGACTCATAAAACTTTCAATGTTTGCCCCTTAGTAAGTGGGCGTGGCACCGCCCATTTTCCAAAATTTCACCATATTTCTTCATAAGGGCCTGAGCTCAATACGTGGGTAAAATTTCATCACTCCAGCTCTATTAGTTACTGAGATACAAAATTTCGGATTTTTACTATATAGGGGAGGTGGGCGTGGTCATGGTCCGATTTCGCCCATTTTCAATACCATCCGTTCTCGTCTTGATACCAACTTGCATTCCAAATTTCATCAAAATATTTCAATTTTTGCGCGAGTTATCGTGCTCACAGACGGACGGACGGACATGGCTCAATCGATTTCTCTTTTCACCCTGATCATTTTTATATATATAAGTCTATATCTATCTCGATTATTTCATTCTGTTACAATCCACCGTTAGGAAATCAAAACTATAATACTCTGTGTACTAGTACAGCTGAGTATAAAAATTAAATTCTTTCTTAATTCTGGTGTATACCCACATTTTGGGTAAATACCCAGGTACTTGCGTAAATACTTGGATATTTACCGGTAAATACCCAATTTACCATTTGGGTATTTACCTCTGTCCCATCACTATGCACAACCCCTGAAATCTGATGTTCTGTTATACCAAGGCGAAAACTCCCTATTCAAAAGAATACTCACTTCACATAATTATTTTTTTACATTTAAACTTATTTGAGTTTCAATTATGTATTTACACACGGGTAACTACATATGTATATGTAATTTAAATTCACGTACTATGTACGTGGGTATACAGATAGTAATTAACATATAATTAATATTAACCATCTCTAAATATATTTAAAACCCCTTTTAATTAACATTTCTACTGGCAAACACATTTTCACTACTTCACTTTAAATCAATTTAACGAAGTTTTTACCAAAAAATATGTATACCGATGTAGCAACCAACCTAATATTGGCTGCAACACGCATAGAAAACGCATAGAAGTAGAAAATTTTCAACTTAGATGCGTTCGAATGCGTGTTCGAAATCATCTTCGAATTTTCTATGCGTGTGGTGCATTTACATCCGTGCCACTGGAGTTTGCCTCATTTAAACACAGGTATGCAACACGGCTGTCAGTGACATGCACATGCATCTGCATACGGTTCATTATAGTCCAACTCTAATGCACCGTATGCGAATGCGTGTGCGTATGCGCATCTAAACGTTTTCTTGCGTGTGGCCCTGACTGCTCCAGTGTATGCGCATGGTTGCGTCTGTCAATTACACTACATATATAAAATTCCCGAATTGTTATTTTTGAAAATACATATTTTACCAATTCGCGAAAGATTCAATAAAATGTATAATGGATGATGATTTAGAATTGATATTAATTATGATAGGAAGTATTATTGCCGCATATACGGAATACTTTAAAATTATTAAAAAAAAAAAACGTACCACTGGGGTATGTGATTTGTAATTGGAAAGGGAAGTTATTTTTTTTTTTTTAATTTGATGAAAACCCGTGAAGTGGATCAATTCCAAATTAATAATAATATAATAATAATAATACACTGGCGCTATTATAACTCTGACGAGTTTAATGACCGAGTTTCTCTCCCAATTCGAGAATTGCTCCTTTTGTTTTTCCTAATTGGGTGGACCTACAGTTTTGTGCCGGCTCCGAACGGCGAATGCATTTTTTGTGAGAAGCTTTTTCATGGCAGATATATACTCGGAGGGTAAGCCGCCCACTGCCGAAAGGTAACCGCTATTTCTAAAAACCCAATAATTGGGTTTTAATTAATTAGAAACAATTTTTTTTTTTTAGTTTGTCCGGACGGGGGTTAGAACCCGAGACCGCTGGTATAGCAGTACTCTACCCATTGCACCACAGCGGCCACATTGCAAAATTGCTATCCGTCGATTTTTATGTATTGTAAGAATTACAGTTGCTTTGCCTTAAAATATCAGACTTTGAAAATTTTGGCTTATACAAATATATGCACAACCTCTGAAATCTGAGAACTCCCTATTCAAAAGAAAACTCATTTCACTTAATTATTTTTTTACAGTTGAAATTATTTAAGTTTCAATTGTGTATTTGCACACGGGTAACTACATATGTATATGTATTTTAAATTCATGTGCTATGTACATGGGTATGCAGATAGTAATTAACATATAATTAATAATTATTAATCATTTGTAAATATATTTAAAACCCCATTTAATTAACTTTTCTGCAGGCAAACAAACTTTCACTACTTCATTTTAAATCAATTTAACGAAATTTTTACCAGAAAATATGTATACCGATGTAGCAACCAACTTAATATTGGTTGCGAAACGCATAGAAAACGCATAGAAGTAGAAAATTTTCAACTTAGCTGCATTCGAATGCGTATTCGAAATCATCTTCGAATTTTCTATGCGTGTGGTGCATTTACATCCGTGCCACTGGAGTTTGCCTCATTTAAACACAGGTATGCAACACGGCTGTCAGTGACACGCACACGCATACGCATCTGCATACGGTTCATTAGAGTTGCACTATTAGAGTTGCACTATAAAACCGAACAAAGTGCTTAGTATCATTCGGTTTGCCGTTCTAGCAGGTCGATGGCGGATCAAGTAATGCATGTATGTTTCCTACATACGTATATATGTATGTTTGTTTGTAGGTATGTTAACACATATGCGTGTTTTCATACGTACGCCCGCACATCATTGGACAAACGTCTGTTGTGAACAACAATCTGACATCAACTGATCGAATGCTAGCAGCTGCCGAAATTGCCCGACAACGCTCTCTCACTAATACACATGCAACTAATAATTTCTTTGCATGTATTGGAATGCCGATAACTGCTTTATAAGATGCCACGTTACACGTCACAAGTTTCCAAAGGGAGTTTTAGAATTTTTTTTAAAATAGGCGTGGTTACAAACCGATGTTGGTAAAATTTTACTACAAATAATAAAAGTACATATGTACCTACACCAAGCTCCGCCGTTATATCTCAATTATTTGTCGAGTTATGGGCTCCGAAATCTCTTAGATTCACGATGCCATGCCCATTTTCAAAAATATTTATGGTTTCTGTTTTTGTCCATAGTTGGACCCTTGCCAAAAATTTTCAATGGATTAAAATGTTTTTATTAGTTCCATTTGTAGTTCCCATATATAAAAGTGGGCGTGGTCGTCTACCGATTTGGACAATTTTTCGTCCAAACGTTTCCCTTAGCAAGTAAATCACGCTTTCCAAATTTCAGCTATATATCTACTACCGTTTTTAAAATTTATTCATTCATAAGTGGGTGTGTCACCGCCCATTTTCGAGAATTTCAATTTATTTCTTTATGACGGCGTAAACTCATTGCATGGATGGAATTTCATTCATTATCACTTTTTGCGTGTTTTTCGATATATACTATATAGGGAAAGTGGGCATGGTTATCATCCAATTTCGCCTATTTTCAATACCAACCTTCCCTGTCGAGTTAGGAACCTCTGTACCAAATTTCATCAAAATATTTCAATTTTACTATGTACAGTTGAGTATAATAGTTTGTGAGAAAATGTGCCAAGTCCACCTAAAAAAACAAAATCATAGAAAGCAAATGTGCTAAGTCCTAAAGAAGATCATAACTTTGTACAAGCTTTATATTAAAATGTGCCGATAACTGGTATTTTAGCACGATCATCTGAGGAAGAAAACTGCATTTTCAGATTTTTAAAAAAGTAACAACAAAAAAAGTTAGGAGGTTCTTTGTCTCTCCTGAAAAGTTACCATAAATGGACTTAACACATTTGCTCACGAAGCCAACGAAATGCTAAAAGTGCTGAAAATTTTCACCAAAATCTACCCAAAGCGAATGCTGAAAGTGCTGAAAAAATGTGCATTCCCGGAAAAATATAATAGATTCAAAATTTTCATATTTTCGTCTTAAAATTAATTGAAAAATTTTCTTAATACTAAATTAAATTTGAATAATTATAAACAATCAATTGCAATGCAAACAATAAATGCATTGTATCGTTACGTATAAAGCTAGTAGGTACCCATAACAATTTTGTATAATGCAACCAATTCTATAATTAACAAGTAAGGAAGCCTAAGTTCGCCGCATAAAGTGGGCGTAGCCACTCCCATTTTCACAATTTGTATCAATCATCCAACTAGGCATATAAATATTATTGTTAGTGCAAAATATCATTCCTTTATGACTTCTAGTTACAAAGATGTCACGTTACAAATTACTAAAGGGTGTTCCAGAAATATCTTTGTTAAAAAGTAGGCGTGTTCATAAACCGATTTCGCTAAATTTCTGAGCATGTTAACCTTTAGCTACTGTTGAATTTCAATTTTTTTTTGCAATTTGCTTTTCGAGTTTTTTCTCATTTGTAAAACATTTCTCCATAAAACCAAAATGGTCAATAATTATCAGGAGATGTGAAGTTACTGAAAACTGAATTTCAAGAGGGCAACTTAAAAGAGAAATTCCAAAAAAATCTAAATAGTTAAATTTATGCCACCACCTCTGTAGTTAAAGGTTAATCAAACAGCTGATTTATGTATATCCGTCAACGTTTCCTATGTGGCGACCTCTCCGTCAAGTCAGTCACATACGTCGACGTAGACGGATTGACGTATGCTATATGTTTACACCACTCAATAGTTCAAACGTCCAACTACATTTGTACCTCGCGACACCGACAATAATTTTTTACAGAGAAATTCGGGGAATGCACGCAAATTCCGGGAATACATAAAAACAAGGGGAATGAGCTTGTTTTTGTTGAGAAATAAACGCGCCTTTAAAGTGCCCCAAAATTTTTTTTACTAACTGTTACTAATGGAATGCCCAACAACATCATATAAAAGCGCCATCTGACCGCGGTCCAGAACATAAAAATTGCGGATAATGTTAGCAAAAAAAACTAATTACAACAAGTAAGGAAGCCTAAGTTCGAGTGGAATCGAACATTAGATACTCAGCTGTATGTTTTCATTTGTTTGCGTCTGATAGAATCACGGTGTAATTTATATAAAGGGAGTGCTGCACAAATTAGGCGTAGCCACGCCCATTTTCAAAATTTTTATCAGTCATCCAACTAAGCATATGAATATTATTCTTTGTGCAAAATTTCATTCCTTTATGACTTCTAGTTGCAAAGATGTCACGTTACACATTCCCAAAGAGTGTTCCAGAAAATCTGTTAAAAAGTAGGCGTGGTCATAAACCGATTTCAATAAATTTTTGCGTGTCTATTAACACAAGTTATAAAAGTGTATAAACCAAGTTTCGTTATAATATCTCAATTATTTGTAGAGTTATAGGCTAAGAAATCTCGTATATTCCTGTGTCTAAAAAGAGGCGGTGCCACGCCCATTTTCCAAAATTTTTATATTTTTTTGTTTCCGGTCTATTGTGGAACTCATGCCGCAAAATTTCTATGAATTATCTCTATATTTGACAAAGATATCGCTTAAAATGTTTTTATTAGGCCACTTTATAATACCCATATATAAAAGAGGGCGTGGTCGTCAACCGATTTCGCTAAAATTTTCGACATGTATTACCACAAGTAATAAAAGTGTACACACCAAGTTTCGTCATTATATATAAATTATTAGTCGGGTTATGGGCTCAGAAATCTCGTATATTCCTGCTTCTAAAAAGAGGCGGTGCCACGCCCATTTTCCAAAATTTTTGTGTTTTTCGTTTTATGTCCGCAGGTGGACTGCTTCCATAAAATTTCAATGATATATCTTTATATTTTACAGAGATATCGCTTAAAATGTTTTTATTAGGTCACTTTATAATACCCATATATAAAAGTGGGCGTGGTCGTCAACCGATTTTGGTAATTTTTCGTCCACACATTTGCCTAAGTAAATATATCACGCGTACCAAATTTCATCGATATATCTTCAATGGTTTCTGAGTTATGACTCATAAAACTTTCAATATTTGCTCCTTAATAAGTGGGCGTGGCACCGCCCATTTTCCAAAATGTTTGTGGTTTTTATTTTATGTCCGTAGTTGGACTCCTGCCACAAAATTTCAGTGATAGATCTTTATATTTGACAGAGATATCGCTTAAAATGTTTTTATTAGGCCACTTTATAGTTCACATATATAAAAGTGGGCTAGGCCGTCAACCGATTTTGACAATTTTCCGTCAAAACATTTATCTAAGTAAGTAAATGACGCGTACCAAATTTCATCGATATATCTTCAACGGTTTCTGAGTTATGACTCATAAAACTTTCAATGTTTGACCCTTAATAAGTGGGCGTGGCACCGCCCATTTTCTAAAATTTCATAAAATTTCTTCTTAGGGGCCTGAGTTCAACACGTGGGTAAAATTTCATCACTCTAGCTTTAATAGTGACTTAGATACCAAATTTCCGATTTTTTCTATATAGGAAAAGTGGGCGTGGTCATGGTCCGATTTCGCCCATTTTCAATACCAACCGCCCCAGTGTCGATACCAACTTGCATTTCAAATTTCATCAAAATATCTCAATTTTTGCGCGAGTTAGAGTGTTTACAGACGGACGGACGGACGGACGGACATGGCTCAATCGATTTCTCTTTTCACCCTGATCAGTTCGATATATATAAGTCTATATCTATCTCGATTATTTCATTCTGTTACAATCCACCGTTTTGTGATTAAAACTATAATACTCTGTGTACTACACCTTTTTCAGTTGAAATTCAGAAAGTTCCAATTGATATTCAGAATTTCCATTTGAAATTCAGAAAATTACAATTGAAATTCAGAATTTCCATTTGAAATTCAGAAAGTTACAATTGAAATTCAGAAATTCCATTTGAAATTCAGAAAATTGCATTTGAAATTCAGAAAATTACAATTGAAATTCAGAAAATTACATTTGAAATTCAGAAAATTCCATTTGAAATTCGGAAAATTACATTTGAAATTCAGAAACCTCCTCACAGTACTCAAGAAGTTTTCTGAATTTCAATTGTTATTTTCTGAATTTTAAATGTAACTTTCTGAATTTAAAATGTAATTTTCTGAATTTCAAATGTAACTTTCCGAATTTCAATTGTAATTTTCTGAATTTCAAATGGAATTTTCTGAATTTCAAATGGAAGTTCTGAATTTCAATTGTAATTTTCTGAATATCAAATGGAAATTCTGAATTTCAATTGTAATTTTCTGAATATCAATTGGAACTTTCTGAATTTAAACTGAAAAAGGTGTAGTACAGCTGAGTATAAAAATAAGAAATGCAGTTTGGTAGAAGATATCTTTTATCTATATATCAAAATTTAGCAAAATCGGTTTGACCAATCGTGAGAAAATCGGCAAAAACTAAGAATTTCGAAAAAATGTTGTGGGCTATAACTGAAAATAGTTTGAATTTCGAAAAATTGTTAAATACGTATTTTTGTTTAAGCGTTGTGAGCCATACTACTAACTTTCATTAAAATATATGGCTGTCGAAAAAATTTTAGGTGGCTCAGTTCAAAAAATTCAACTCTTATATAAGAAAATTATTATTTATAACCGTAGCACATAGGTAGATTTTCAAGTTTTATGCGGCCAAAAATATTTTATTGTGTACATCTATTCCAAATTGCTTGTTTTAGTGCAAAATTTTAATAATTTGTGTTAAGAGCAGGGACCGTAACGATTATCATTTTTATAAAAAAAAATCATTTTTAATCGTTATAATTTGATTTTTATTTTTTCGATCAAAAATAATTTTTATTTCTGGATTTAAATTTTTGCGATGAAACGATCGATATTTTATGATTTTTATTTTTTCGATCAAAAATAATTTTTATTATTGGACTTAAATTTTTCCGATGAAACTTGATCGATATTTTATGATTTCTATTCTTTCGATCAAAAAAAAAATTTTATTATTGAATTTCAATTTTTGCGATCAACTTTAATAAATATTTATTTATTATTTTTTCCGATCATAATAAACTCAAAAAACTTGTTTCTTTTGTACCATACGCTATATAATTAATGCGCTAACATAAATTTTGTTCTCAAATAGAACTGCGCCAATTTTCATTCAAATTGGTGGGAAAATGCGTCGATATTCGCCGTTGGAAAATTACTGAATGGGTGTTGTATGCTTTTGAACAGAACGGAACAGATCTATGGCAATGTGCACGCATAGGTGTGTTCGTATGTGTATTCCAAACTTACCAAGCAATTCTGAACACAACATGTATAATGTTGGCAATCGTCAACTTCAGGCCATCAAATATAGGATTCAAACGTTAGGAAAAAGTTTATTATGATCGGAGAAAAAATAAAAAAATATTGATTAAAGTTGATCGGAAAAAATTAAATCCATTTATAACAATTATTTTTGATAGAAAAAATAAAAATGATAAAATATCAATCAAATTTGGTCGAAAAAATAAACATCATAAAATATCGATGAAGTTTCATCGGAAAATTTTAAATCCAATAATAAAAATTATTTTTGATCGAAAAAATAAAAATTGTAAATAATGGTTATTTAAAAATTTAAAAAATAAAAATCTTCAGAATAAAGATGAAAAATCGGAAATACTAAAAATACTGCCAATAATCGCTGATAAATATCTCGGTTACTTTCGAGCATCACCTATATTAACCAAGATATGGGTTAGAAATATAAACATTAAAATCAAATATAAAACACAAAAAGAATTTTATTGTAGGTACATATGAAAAACCCTGTATCTAGTAGTGAAGTGCGGCTTTGTGCGACGTAATTTTTTGTCGGCAAAATACTAATTGTACTAGATATCATGTCCAAGGGTTAATGTGACTGAGTCTGACAGAGCAACATAACAAAATCAATTTTTAACATGAAAAAGAGTGATAATTTTTTTTTTAAATATCCCAACTTTAAAAGCTTAAAACTATAAACTTAGAATTATTTGAAACCAAGGATATTATTGAAAAGTGTTAATAATTACTTGAAGCTTTATGATTCATCACGATTACTTAAATGAAATGCTTTAAATAATAAATATTCAAGTTGAAACTAGCACTTAAAAATATGTAAGAAAAAAACCAAAAAAATTAACTTCAGATATGCTAAGTTTCGACCATCTGGGGCAAGTGCAGAGTATGAGGTCGGCAAAAAAGCGATGAATTATTGTTCCTTATTCTATTTCCAATATGTGGGTATGTTTTTTTTCTGTAATTGTAACAATTTTACAAAATTCAATTTTGGCCGCATAAAACTTGAAAATCTACCTATGCGCGTAGATTTCCAGAAGAGAATATGAGACTTACCTTAGACAAATGGCTATATGTGCAACAGTGTATAGGTTATTTTTATTAAAACTTCCGGTTGTTTTAATAGGAATATATGCTTTTATGTTTCATTTTTATTACAGTAAACTACATATCGTCGCAGCATACGAAAACTAACAACATATTTTTTGTGGCTGACGAAAAGTAATAAGTTCGACTTTTGGCCGACGAAAAATAACAAAATCGACTTTTGGCTGACGAAAACTATCAATTTCATTTAAACAACAACAATTTTAATGTAAAAACAGTATATAATTACTGATACTTTTCGTCAGCCAAAAGTCGATTTTGTTATTTTTCGTCGGCCAAAAGTCGAACTTGTTACTTTTCGTACAGAATTTTCTTATTGATAGCTTTCGTCTGAAATTTTAAATATGATAGTTTTCGTATGGTACGACGATATATAAATACAAATTTTTTTAATAACCACATATTAACTAGAAAAAAAAAAAAAAAATATTTCCTTCATAGAAAATGGCTATATGTGCAAAATTTTCTTTACTTCATTTTATATAAATTTATTTAAATTAAAAAAAAGTATGTATTAAATTAATATGAAATAGTACTCCCCCTGTCCTCTTCTACCAGTCTTAGTACCCGGGTTATTGAACTGACCAAGTTTTTAAAGACAAATAAGCAATTTTTTCCCATTTTGTGACAGTGGATGGTTTCAGGTCCATAAATGTGTCATATTGGTTTGTTAGAGCGAAAATTATGGTTGATATTATACCCCAAATATACTCCATCAGGTTAAGGCCTGGACTGAAGGCTGGCCATTGCATTAAAGGCATATTGTTCGACTCAAAAAAAGTTTCGTTGCCTGTGCGACATGAAACGGCACATTATCCTGCTCATAAATCCAACCGTGACCATGGTAGACCTCTTCAAATGGAATCAGTTAAGTATACAATAACTCTATATATGATTCTCTATTAATTCGGCTCGCTAAGAAGCATATATGGGACTTGTCTGAAGCACTTAAGGCAGCCTACAACATAAGTGACCCACCACCATGGTTTCGTTTGAAGCAAGTCTATCGTGGCTGTCGTGTATCCCTCCAATATTTGTAGTAAATGTCTGGACCATCAAAATTAAACTTCTTTTTGTCATTAAAAATTACATTTTCAAATTCTATGTCCCAAAATTGGTATTTTTGTAAAAGGCGATTTGGACATTTTTGTGGTGCTTAGTTAGACGAGGTTTAGGTACCTTCAATTGATATTGAAGCTGCAAGTAGTGGGCCAGAATTTGTTGGAAACGCTATCTGGTAACATTAAGATTTAATTCGGTTTTAACTTTGTTGAACGTCCTGTGGAACTAATGGCCATTTCAGAGCAATAAAGCATTATGCACATATAGCTATTTTCTATTGAACTCTCGACAATTTCCATAAAGCTAAGGATATTATTGGCGTTTTCGATTCGCCATCATACAAGCGAGGTCGGATCGAACAAAAATGTTTGAATCCATAATGAGTAGTAGCCATACTCGCTAACTGGTCGATAAAAATTTCCCTCTGCTCGCTATCATTCACATATAAAATTGGCAGAGGGAAATTTATAGCCAGCAGAGAAATTGTGAATCGAAAACGGCTTATATAACAAATTTGGTGTAAAGTAGAAATAAATGGGTGAAACATATGCACAACACTTTGAAGAACCAAATTGCATACTTAGAAGCGAGAAATTCTTATTCCAATTTAAAAGAAAATAGATATATCTTTTGCACATATTGCCATTTGTACTTTTGAAGTATAGTTAAAGGCCCTTGGCAACTGACAATCTGGCATGTAAAGCGGTGTGTATGTGTGAGTTTTTATACCTTTCATGAGAATGAAATGGTATTATAACTTTGTGCCGAAAATCAAATCTTGAAAGTACTAGAAGGAGGCGTGACAGACCCATCAATATATATACCGATATGATCAGAATCATGAGCTGAGTTGTTTAAGCCATGTCCGTCTGTCCGTCCGTCCGTCTGTGTGAACGCAAACTAGTCCCTCAGTTTTCGAGATATTTGATTGAAATTTGGAACACGGGTGAGTTTTGATGCTCAATTGATCATTTGTCGGAATTGGCCGAATCGGACCACTATAACATATAGCTCCCATGCAACCGATTGTTCAGATATCCACATTTTGGGGTATAACTTCGCCTTTTTTATAGCTAAGCACACGAAACTGGGGTATTTGTACATATATTGACCCAAATAAGGTTACCGAAAATTGTCAAGATCGGACCACTATAACATAGCTCCCATACAACCGATTGTTCAGATATACACATTTTGGGGTATAATTTCTCCCTTTTTACAGCTAAGGACATGAAACTTTGGAGTATTTGTACCCATATGGACCCAAATAAGGTTACTGAAAATTGTCAAGATCGGACCACTATAACATATAGCTCCCTTACAACCGATTGTTCAGGTATACACATTTTGCGGTATAACTTCTCCCTTTTTACAGCTAAGGACATGAAACTTTGGAGTATTTGTACCCATATGAACCCAAATAAGGTTACCGAAAATTGTCAAGATCGGACCACTATAACATATAGCTCCCATACAACCGATTGTTCAGATATACACATTTTGGGGTATAACTTCTCCCTTTTTACAGCTAGGGACATGAAACTTTGCAGTATTTGTACCCATATGGACCCAAATAAGGTTACCGAAAGTTGTCTTGATCGGACCACTATAACACCGACAGAATTGAAATTATAAATTAAACTAAATCAGGCTATGTGCATAGGTAACTTTTCATTTCCCCATTCATGAAAGGTATGAAGTCTTCGGTACGGCCGAAGACAGCCGCGCTCTTACTTGTTTTGTGTGTTTTAGTGCAAAAACCGAAGAAAATTGTGTAAGTCCAAAATATTTATATGAACAGAAAATTTTTTTTCATTTCGAATTTTTTTTGTTTTTTGTCTCTCCTACAAAGTTTTAAAAAAGGACTTACACAATTTGCATTCTAAGCTAGCGATTTTTATCATTTGTAAAAAAAATTGTAGTTTTTTTGGTAATTTTAATTTTGGTAAATTTTTTACATTGGCTGTGGCCTCATCCCTCCCCCCCCCCCCCCGCCCCCCCAGAAAAATTCTCTTACTACGCCACTGACAATAAGATTTGAGATCTTTTAAGTACAACAAAATGTTTTATACATATAATATAATATTGGTAATCACATTGCTTAGCTTAGTCCTTAATATCTAAAGTAACAATAAAAGCAGAAATACAAAAAAAAAAAATAAAAATAAAAATAAAAGTATGCTGTAGCACAATCGTGCCAGCTCAGTGAGTCAACTCTTTTTAGTGAGTCAGTGCTTATGTGTCAACTCCCAAAAAATCATGTCATTACTCACCCCTAGAGCAAATAAGTTAAACAGACAATCATAATTGTTACATTTTTGTTTATTTATTTCAATCGGATGAGCGTTTGTTGCTCAAAAGCTTTATTCTGAATTCCAATATTTTTTTCAAGTGTAGAAACAGAAACATTTTCATATCAAAAAAGCGTCCTTCTGGCGGAGAATGGGCAATTGATGTACTTAGCTATATTTTAGAATAAACCACAAGTATTTCAAAAAATATTTGATGAAAATTATTTTTAGTTATAAATATGATAGTTAAAACCGGACAATTTCATGAAACAGGCTCACAGTGAAAGTTAGCCACTAAGAGGAATATGCCTAAAACGGTTTTAATACTTTGTTGCCTTGTTTCAACCAGGGTTTGAAATTGCTTAACTACTTTTGCTGCATTTGCTTTTGCTTTGCTTTTGCTAACGAAAAGTAAATTAGCAAACTCGGCCAGCCGAGTAAAAAACGAGAACACGATTCATTCGCTTCAGTTTTCAGCTGAGCCGTGTTTGCTTGTATAGTTAAGCAAAGCAACGCGATTTGGGAGATTTCATTTTACTTCCAGCAATTAGTTGTGTCTTTGCATTTTTTCTGCTTTTGCTTATTTTGCTGAAACGATTTGTTTACGCATATTTCGATTTTTTATACATATTTACTTATTAATGTATGTATGTACACATAATATGTATGTATGTCCATTTGTAAACATCTTTTCATGTTGAATTTTGCTTAAAAACTAGTTTCAGCAAAATAAGCAACTGTAAGCAAAAATTTACCACTCAACTAATTGCTGGAAGTAAAAGCAACCCTATCAAATTGAGTTGCTTGGCTTAACTATACAAGCAAACACGACTCAGCTGAAAACTGAAGCGAATGATTCGTGTTTTCGTTTTTGGCTCGGCTGAATTCAGCAATAAGCAAAAAACATCGGCTATTGCTATTTTGCAGCAAGCAAATTCAAACCCTGGTTTCAACAGTTCAATTACTCTATTCCTAATATCTAAACTTGTTTGTCGGCCCATCTTTGTACATAGACCTCAAAAATACAACTAATGCATCTGTTGGCCCACTTGAATTAAATATAATACAAATTTTATTGGCAAGCAATGTGTTTTATTCATCTAACAAAACACGATTTTTACGCGCTCTAGCGTATGTTGTATGATATGTACACCTTTTAAAAACGGAAAAAATTGCCTGATCTGGTTACAACCCCTTTTATATAGATTTTGTATATAATTAACACATAATGTACTGTAATGTGAACTGTAAAAATATATAAGAGAAAAATTATAAGCGGTGGTCTTGAGAGAAACTTTAAGTATTTAAATTGGAGTTGCCAGAAAGCTTACTTTGATTGTGACGCGTATACATACATGTGTATGTTTTTGTTTTTCATCATTTCTGGCATGTTGTTGAAAGTTTTTCGTTGAAAAAGAATTAGGAAAGTTAAGTAATTGTTAACAAAGATATTTAATAATAAAAATTTGTGAATAAATGATGGCTCACTTTCACTGTGACTCACTGTATTCCTATCAAAACAAACTTCAACCATGGGAATTCTTGTAGCAAAAAGTGACAGGCACATTAAGTGTCAATGGGAGAATGGCAAGTTAAATAAACAAAATGTGAAGAAGAATCGACCACAGTGTTGTATTCAAACGTAGTAAAATCTTCACAAGAAAATAGCCAAAATTCCTAATAAAATCAATTAAAACTCAAAAATATGTTAATTTTTTGTTATTATCGCATACAATCATTTTAAAGATTTAAAGATTTCCAAATTCATGTGAATTTTTTTCTGTAACTTTTGCACAGCACTGCATGGTGACTGGCACAACATGCCAACGATCAGCAGAGAGTGTAGCAACTTATAGATATAAACCAGGGATGGGCGGTGTTGAATAACTTTTATTCAAATAAAAAATGAATTTTTATTCTTCATTTTGAATAAAGAACAAATTTTTATTCTTCATTCCGGCGCCCTTGAATAAAGAATAATTTTTTATTCTTCATTCTGATACACTTGAATAAAAAATAAATTTTTATTTTTCATTCTGGTGCCCTTGAATAAAGAATCATTTTTTATTTTTCATTTTGATACCCTTAAAAAAGGAATAAAAATTTATTGTTCATTCTGATACCCTTGAATAAAAAATAAATTTTTATTCTTCATTCTGATGCAATTGAATAAAGAATAATTTTTTATTCTTCATCCAAAATTGGTTGAATAAAAAATAAAATTTTATTTTTCATTCAGATGATTTTGAATAAAGAATAAATTTTTATTCACGTTATTCAAATTATTCTTGCAGGTCACACAAGTAAATGATTTTGCGAATATTTTTCTGAATACGAACCAAGTATATTCCCGAGTCCTAACCGAATATTTTTCCGAATACTTTCCCGAATCTGAAATACTCAACCGAATATTTTTCTGAGTCCGAACCGAATATTTTACCGAATACTTTCCTCAATCCGAACCGAAAATTTTCCCAAATCCGAAACCGAATACTTTCCCGAGTCCGAACCGAATACTTTCCCGAGTCTGAACCTAATACTTTTCCGGATCCGAACCGAATACTTTTCGGGTTCCGAACCGAATACTTTTCTGAGTTCGAACCGAATACTTTTCCGAGTTCGAACCGAATACTCTTGCGAGTCCGAACCGATTACTTTACCGAGTCCGGGACCCGATGGCTCTGTAATTAAAGAAGTTATGGTAAAAATTAACATGTCTTTGTATTTGAATAGAACGGCGCCAAATTTCATTAAAAACCGATGACCAGAACATAATGAAAACAACAAACTACATACTTCTTTTGCTTATACATGCATACATATGTACATATCTATGTATGTATGTATGTAAATATGTATGTATGTATGGGTTGGTCCCCATACGAAATAAAGAAGTTGTGAAAGTCCACCCCTAAATTTGAAGCTTATGTTGAGAGTGTTAAGGGACACAAGAAAATTTTTTTTGACCCCGCGAAATACCGCCGAAATCGTTTTTTTCCTTGTAACTTTGTTATTTATCATCCGATTTTTAAAATTGATACGTCATTAGTTTTGTATTTTGAAGCTCTCCACTTCCTTCTTAAGTCCTTTTGAGCTTTGAAGTCGTTTTCTCATAGTTGGGTCAGCTAACTTATTTGTATGTCCATGAATTATCCTCTTTGTTTTGCCAAATAAAAGTGCTTCAAAATTCATGACAATGTTGCCTTTAAAAGGTTTTACTAAATTAATAAACAAAGAAGCTACGTCACGACGAATATTCAACGTAGCTATTATTTAACTAATTTTTTTTAAGCAATTCAGTATATGTAAAGTTGTAAAAGTCCGACCCTAAATTGTATGCTTATATTGAGAGGATTAAGGGAGAAAAAAAAACTTTTTTTCTGATCCCGCGAAATTCCGCCGAAATGGTTTTTATACTCAGCTGTACTAGTACACAGAGTATTATAGTTTTGATTTCCTAACGGTGGATTGTAACAGAACGAAATAATCGAGATAGATATAGACTTATATATATCAAAATGATCAGGGTGAAAAGAGAAATCGGTTGAGCCATGTCTGTACGCACGATAACTCGCGCAAAAATTGAAATATTTTGATGAAATTTGGAATGCAAGTTGGTATCAAGACAGGAACGGATGGTATTGAAAATGGGCGAAATCGGACCATGAACACGCCCACCTCCCCTATATAGTAAAAATCGGAAATTTGGTATCTCAGTCACTAATGGAGCTGGGATGACAAAATTTCACCCACGTGTAGAGCTCAGGCCCTTATGAAGAAATTTGGTGAAATTTTGAAAAACGGGCGGTGCCACGTCCACTTATTAAGGGCCAAACATTGAAAGTTGTATAAGCCATAACTCAGAAACCGTAGCAGATATATCGATGAAATTTGGTATGAGTAATTTACTTACTTAGGCAAACATTTGGACGGAAAATAGTTAAAATCGGTTGACTGCCACGCCCACTTTTATATATGTGTATTATAAAGTGACCTATTAAAAACATTTTAAGCTATATCTCTGTCAAATATAAAGATATATCATTGAAATTTTATGGCAGGAGTCCAACTATGGACATAAAACAAAAAACACAAAAATTTTGGAAAATGGGCGTGGCACCGCCTCTTTTTAGAAGCTGGAATATACGAGATTTCTGAGCCCATAACTCGACAAATAATTGATATATAATGACGAAACTTGGTGTGTACACTTTTATTACTTGTGGTAATACATGCTGAAAATTTTAGCGAAAGCGGTTGACGACCACGCCCACTTTTATATATGGGAACTATAAAGGGACCTAATAAAAACATTTTAAGCGATATCTTTGTCAAATATAAAGTAATTCATTGAAATTTTGTGGCATGAGTTCTACAATAGACCGGAAACAAAAAAATAGAAAAATTTTGGAAAATGGGCGTGGCACCGCTCCTTTTTAGACAAAGGAATCTACGAGATTTCGGAGCCCATAACTCGACAAATAATTGAGATATTATGACGAAACTTGGTTTATACACTTTTATAACTTGTGTCAATAGACACGCAAAAATTTATTGAAAGCGGTTATGACCACCAAATACTGAAAATGGGCGTGGCTACGCCCACTTTATGCAGCACTGGCTTTATATAAAATACACCGTGATTCTATCAGACGCAAACAAACAATGAAAGCATACAGCTGAGTATCTAATATTCGATTCCACTCGAACTTAGGCTTCCTTACTTGTTTTATTGTAACTTTGTTATTTAAAATCCGATTTTTAAAATTGATACGTCATTATTTTCGTATTTCGAAGCTCTATATTTTCTTCTAATGTCCTTTTGAACTCTGAAGTCAAATAACAAAGTTACAGTAAAAAAACTATTTCGGCGGTATTTCGCGGGATCAGAAAAAAAAAAAAAATTTCGTGCTTAATCCTCTCACTATAAGCTTCAAATCTAGGGTCGGACTTTTACAACTATACATATACTGAATTGCTTAAAAAAATAGTTAAATAATAGCTACGGTAAATATTCGTCGTGACGTAACTTCTTTGCTTATTAATTTAGTAAAACCATTTCAAGGGAACATTGTCATGAATTTTGAAGCACTTTCATTTGGCAAAACAAAGAGGATAATTCCTGGACTTGCAAATAAGTTAGCTGACCCAACTATGTGAAAACGACTTTAGAGCTCAAACAACATTAGAAGGAAGTGTAGAGCTGCAAAATACGAAAATAATGACATATCAATTTTAAAAATCGAATGATAAATAACAAAGTTACAAGAAAAAAACAATTTCGTCGGTATTTCGCGGGATCAAAAAAAAAATTTTTTTGTGTCCCTTAACCCTCTCAACATAAGCTTCAAATTTAGGGGCGGACTTTAACAACTTTTTTTTTCGACCCTATCTAATGCACATATGTATGTAGGTATCTTCGTTTGCATTTTAATTTTTATCATAACTTCGTTAATCGGCTCGGACTCGGTAAAGTATGCGGTTCGGATCCGGAAAAGTACATATACGGTTCGAGCTCGGGAAAGTATTCGGTTTGGACCCGGAAGAGTATTCGGTTCGACCTCGGAAAAGTATTCGGTTCGGACATGGTAAGTATTCGGTTAGATCTCGGAAAGGTATTCGGTTCAGACTCGGGAAAGTATAGGGTTTCGGGTTTGGGAAAATATTCGGTTCGGATTCGGGAAAGTATTCGGTAAAATATTCGGTTCGGATTCAGAAAAATATTCGGTTAGGTATTTGGGTTCGAATTCGGGAAAGTATTCGGAAAAATATTCGGTTGGGAGTCGGGAAAATACTTCGTTCGTATTCAGAAAAATATTCGCAAAATCATTTACTTGTGTGACCTGCAAGAATAATTTGAATAACGTGAATAAAAATTTATTCTTTATTCAAAATCATCTGAATGAAAAATAAAATTTTATTTTTTATTCGACCAATTTTGGATGAAGAATAAAAAATTATTCTTTATTCAAGGGCATCAGAATAACTTTTTATTCCTTATTCAAGGGTGTAAAAATGAAGAATAAAAAATTATTTTTTATTCAAGGATATCAGAATGAAGAATAAATTTTTATTCCTTATTGAAGGGTATCAGAATGAAGAATAAAAAATTATTCTTTATTCAAGGGTGCCGGAATGAAGAATAAAAATTTATTCTTTATTCAAGGGTATGAGAATGAAAAATAAAAATTAATTTTTATTTTTTCGTTATTGAATTATTCAAATTTTGAATAATACCCATCCCTGATATAAACTATGATTTATACGCTTGGTGTGATAATAGATAACATCTTTGAAAATGGGCATGGCTGCGTTCACTTTATGTGGCACCCGCTTTATATGAAATACACAGTATTTCCATCAAACGTAAACAAACAATGAAAGCATACAGATGAGTATCTAATAGCATTCACAGACGGCAGCGATAGTCCGGAATATCTAGCTAATTCGGACTTAACTTGAGAATTAACTGGAGGTAATCCGGAATATCTCTTGAGTTAGTCCTCAAAATTTTAGCGGATTAAAGCATATTGTAATGACATCCCTGGTGAAAAATGTCTATTGTGGATGAAAGGGAAGAAAAAGAAGAACCCAATGCAGATCTAGGAAGGTAGGCGCATAAGTGAATTCAGAAATTTCGAATGTAATGTGTTACTGTAATTGGTAGTGTAATGTCAAAATGATATTTCGCCTTGGTTGAAATCTGAATTCGTTTGGGACTCGCCCATTCCTATTGACCATGATGTGACTTCGTTTTGATTTTGACATTACCCTACCTTTGGAAATAAAACAAGAAGTTTTTGAATTCGCCGCTGCGCCTACCTTCCTTCAACTGTTTTGTTAATCCGCAATAGGTACTTACCGTCTGTCAGGGTAAAATTTTAATGGAATTAAGTGTTGCGGTAACCGGGATTATCGCTGCCGTCTGTCAATGCTACAATGTTCGATTCCACTCGAACTTAGGCTTCCTTAATTGTTATTATTCAAGGGTGTTTTTTAGTTTTTTAAACTATTATAATAACACAGTTCGCACATGTTAAAAAAGAATAATATTCTCTGCATATTTTAGGTTGAAGCGGAAAACAATCGAGGATTCAACGATAGCAACGTATAAATTTATATTTAAAGCTATACAAATCTGTCATATAATATGTCGACTTAAGTATTTACTTTCATTTGAGTCCATACATCTCAGCACGTTTCAACAAGGATGCGTTAATATCTTCCTACATAAATACGAAAAATTAATTCGTAAGCTAAGAATACCTATTACGTCAGATAGAAATTTGGATGTAACAAGAGAACGGTATTTAGCTTTTTTCACAAAGCATTTTAATTCTAAGTTGCGTCAGGAAACGACTCTGTGGAAGGAGAAATGTCTTTACTGTAATGACTCCACAAACCCGGATACCTTGATGTGCGCAAGAAATCATAAAGTTAAGCGGTGTTATATTTCATATAATCAGGTATGATAATCTTATGTTAAAACTAGCAAATACCCGTCCCGCTTCGCTGCGAACAAAGACTGAAAATTTTCATGTGCGTATCTGCTCAAATAGAAAAGTTATACCTTCATTCATATTGCAAGAAAATTGTACATTTTCAAATAAATCGATTTACTGCAAAAGTGCGCAACAACAGAGTGACACTATAATGCCCAGACAGCCGGTTCTACGTACCGGAATGACTCGGGGTTTCCCCGACCAAGGGCTGTCATTTCAGTCTAACCCTGCTTAGATCAGTACCGAGATTCTAGATTTCGCCATCGCCAAAATCTGCACAGCTATTCTGCAATCCCTCGGAACTTCGATCGCGGCGACGCCGACTGCTACGACAAAACCAAAATTGGTATTCTGGTTTACGACGTTTCGAACATAAGTGTTGTTAAGTGTAAAACTATGTTCGAATTAGTGTTAGGTAGTGTTTTTGCGAAACCATATGTATTTTTTGACAGCACATTTGTATTTTTGACAGCAAATTTATATTTTCAGTAAGTTTTAGATTAAATTTTCAGAAAGAATATATTAAATGGTTAAAAAATGGATTCCATTGCTGCAGCAGCTTTTTTAGTGGAAAAATAAATGGAAGAACAAAGGAATTTGGACATTAATTTTAATTAATTTTTTTTAAATATGGCTTTTTATTATAAAAAAAGTACCAACATATATGAAAACGGCATTTATAGAATATTGTCACCAAGTTTCATGCGAGAAAACTTTGTAATTCGGAAATTAACACTGGCTAAGCTTGGATAGAATGAACCAATTTTGTTTACTTACAAACTACTGGGAATTTTTCAGTGAAACTCAGGAAATATTCTTTGGATGATAATTCATCTACCTTTAACGCTTTGAACTATTATTAAAATATAATATTAAAGTTCTTCAAAATGAGAATTCTGCTGGCTGAGGGTTTTTTAAAGCGCGGCCGAAGGCCGGTGACACAAAAAAGTCTTCTACACACATATTACTTTAACAGTGTGATAGGATCGTGGTCCATTATATACTAATTTTCCTTTAACACCAATGGTACATTATTGCGATTCCCACCTTAACTATTAGTAATTTTAAATTATGAAAAAACTGGACTCCATGAACTAGATGGCAATGAAAATGCCAACTTTAGTGAAAATAACATTTACAGCTTATTCCCACAAAGTTTCCTGCGAAAACCTCTTGGAGTTGGTTTGTTTTATACTATTTATAGTAATATGTTATACTGATGCAATCCATGGATGACGCTCCACACTGGTCGCATATCAACAAGTTTTTATGGATCGCAAAACATAAAAGCAAATTTGAGATCCAGGTTGCGACCTATCATATCATGAATATGTACATATCGTGTAGCAAGCATTTTGTGACTCGCCAGGACGCATGAACGGACATAGAAAGTGAGCACGTCTCTTCGATTTGTTAGTTTCTCGTGCAAATGTTTGTACATCATGTCGCATGGCAATATTTAAGTCTTTAAAAACAGTCAGGGGTACATCCTGGCAGAGAAATTATACCCGAGTTGCGTTACCCACTCATATTACATCATCGTAGTAATAATAGACAATTAAAATTATTTTCAGAAGCTTTTATTAATAATATATAAATATTGCTAAAAAGAAAAATAAATTTTATTATTAAATAAAAGTTCAATACATTGAAACTCCTTGTACTTATTTCCCTCTATTCAGTCTATTGTACTAAAGCAGATTCCTTTTGTTCACTTATTTTGCAAAGAAAAGGCCAGTAGCATAGCTAAACAAAGCCCGTTTTGTAAAATAATGTTGCATAAATTTAAAAATCATAGTTTAATTACATTAAATTGGTAATATTTCCAAAAATAATCACAATTTCTATTGCCTCCGACACACAAAAGCTGACGGACAAAATAGCTCCGATTAACTGTCAAAAATGCGATCCGTCGTGAACCAGAATGCCGATTTCCGAACTTCGAAAAAATCTGACGTTCATTGGACGTCAATCGAATTGCAGAATGCCATTTGATCCGATTCACCTCCGATGAAAGTGGATCGTAATCCGGAATAGCTGTGGTGATTCTGGATTTCATTTCGCCAAAAATCGCCAACAAACATTGTAATACCTTTATCCGCCGTAGTCGTCGCTGTTGTCAAGGCAGAATTACAAGGTAGGCTCGGTGGCGAATTCAGAAATAGCCCATGTATTTTGTTATTGTAAGTGGTAGAGTGTAATGTTAAAATGATATTTCGATGTGTTTAAATCTGAATTCGCCTGCGACTCGCCCATTCCTATTGGCCATGATGTGAATTCGTTTGAATTTGACATTACACTCTACCTTACTAAATAAAAAAAAAATAGTTTCTGAATTCGCCACCGAGCCCACCTTTGTACATCTGCTTGGCTGTTGTAGTGGAAGAAAAATGGCGAAGTTTATTTACATATTTGGCGCGATTCCACCATATTTTACATTGATTAAAAAATATTATATTAAATAAGTATTGAGATAAAAAATAAGTGGAAAAATGAGTATATTCAGAAGTTATTTATGTCGCTTGTCTATATATTCTCAGCGAGAGATAAGAAATCGCTTGAAAAGTAGAAGAAAACAGCTTCATTCTCTATTGCAGAAAAACGTTTCGTTGAAATTTTCCGACTTCCAAAGCGAATATTGCGGAAGTAGCGTCTATTTTTTCTGTTTTGTTATCCTTTTTGAGTTAAAATCTCCATTTTTCCTATAATTATGTATATTATTAATGCGATGAAGTATTTTAAAAGGAAAATTAATATGTTTTTTACCTTTTCAACTTAAATTATCATTTTGGCAACAAATTTTTCGCGTCGCTAATTTTGGAGAAGTTTTGGCTAATAACGGCGATTTTTGGCGAGCGCATATATATCGGAATCGCAATTTTAGCATTATTTTAGCTAACTGAGCTGTCAAAAAGTGTTCATCCCTTTTATCCGAGTTCATTTTGTTCATCGCTAAAAATGTGCTAAAATAGGAGATTTTTAGCGATTTTTTATCACGTATTTTTATGATAGAATCGCAAAAATCGATAAAAATTGCTAAAATCAAATTGGCGCATTTTGGCGATGGAGTTTTGGGGATAGCGAAAACTAGAATCCGGCTACAGCACACAACCTATAAACTACATCCCATTGAGCAAACTCTTGCACCCAATTTGCTCAAAAACTCCTTCAGATATCAGGTATAGAACCCAACCGTGGACCTGATGAGTACCTCTGCTGCCTTGGCCTAAGGAAAATCCATCGCAACGTAGCATCCGTACGTTGCAATTCATGTAATGGATGGAGTCACCTTAGAAACTGCTCAGGTCTCGCCCTCCCATAAGCAATGGTCGATCCAATTTGTGGCCCCTTGCTGCTTGCACCAACCACAACCGGCACTACACCGCCGCAATCCCCGTCAGGGAATATGCAGCACTTAGCTACTTCACAAGGTTCAGCAGCAACAAATACATCTTCGCCACCAAGGAGAGTTACGAGACCTGGGCAGATTCCGACGAACTCGCGCGACATATTACAGCCGATCATCTGGCTGTGCTCAGTATCCAATACCAGGATTCCTGCGAGCATGACCTCAGTCAAATACAACTCGTGCAATAACTGGTGTAATTTTCGCAAGAGTTCTGGCTTGCGTATAACCAGAGACTGGGATGCAAATTATATCCCACCAGGCTGTCAAGCTGTCATCATCGGTACCACCGATGCCAACTCCCATGGGAAGGCAATCGCCAACCCCAGCAAACAACAACAAACCAGCCAGCCAGTACAGCACATCAGTCTTTAACGCCTAGAGTTACGTCCACTCCTCCGCGTTATTTCAAACTCCTGCAATTTAACTGCAATGGTCTCAATGGAAAGATCGCAGAGATAACTGACTATATGAACCGGCATGGGATACCTATAGCGGCGGTCCAGAAAAACAAAGCTCACCTGCAACTCAGTTTTGATCAAGCACGCGGACTACAACATCCACCACACAGTGGGGACACCTCCATACAAACGCGGCCAAAAATTGTAATAATTGAGCTAGTCTTGAAACTCGGCACTTAAGCTTTTTTGGTTAAAATTAGTAAACTGTGAAAATTTTAACAAAATCCACCCACAAATACTCTCACCTCCCATATAACGGTATATTTGAAATTTCAGCATTTTCCTAACTATTATAGCTAAAATGCTCAATTTTGATTAGTGTATACATTTTTGAAATATAAATCAAATACAGTAATCATTTTGGAAAAGGGGTAAAGTACTTCATTGCTTTTTAATTAAAAATATATGCACTTTTAAGTATTTTATAAGCATCTATCATAAAGTTTTCACACAAAAAAATCGCATTTCAAAAAAATTTTATATCAGAAATGAAATTACACTTTTCTAAAGGATTTCAATGTGCTAAACCTGAATCTGGAGTCAGAATTGGTTTTAGTTTCTGAGATATTCATGCCCAAATAGGAAAAAACGCGTTTTTTGGCTCTTTTCCCTGTTTAATATCTTTTATGAAATTACTTTCCATTATTACCCTTTCATTACCCTTGAAAACAGCGTTTAGTTTCTTCGATAATCTTAATTAGAATTGCAAATATCGATATTTAAGTTCATTTAATTTGACAAATATTCCCCATACAAAAAAATGGCAACTTTTTGAAGCATACTACTGGGCATATTGTATGGGAAAAATGTACGAAAGCTTAAAAAAACATCTTCCATAAAAAAGTTCATAAAACAAAATGGAGCAAACGAATTTTTATGATTTTTTCACCTGTTTATAAAAGGCATTGAGGAACGAATTTTTACGATTTTTTCACCTGTTTATAAAAGACATTTACTATCAAATAATAAACAAGTAAGGAAGCCTAAGTTCGAGTGCAATCGAACATTAGATACTCAGCTGTATGCTTTCATTGTTTGTTTGCGTTTGTTCGATATAGGGTGTATTTTATATGAAACGAGTGCTGCATAAACAGGGCGCAGCCACGCCCATTTTCAAAATTTATATCAATCATCCAAATAAGCATACAAATATTATTGTTAGTGCAAAATTTCATCCCTCTATGACTTTTAGTTACAAAGACTTCACGTTACAAATTCCAAAAGGGTGTTCCAGAAATATCTTTGTTAAAAAGTAGGCGTGGTCATAAACCGATTTCAATACATTTTTGCGTGTCTATTAACACATGTTATAAAAGTGTATAAACCAAGTTTCGTCATAATATCTCAATTATTTGTCGAGTTAAAGGCTAAGAAATCTCATATATCCCTTTGTCTAAAAAGAGGCGGTGCCACGCCCATTTTCCAAACTTTTTTATTTTTTGTTTCCGGTCTATTGTAAAACTCATGTCACAAAATTTCAATGAATTATCTTTATATTTCACATAGATATCGCTTAAAATGGTTTTATTAGGTCACTTTATAATACACATATATAAAAGTGGGCGCGGTCGTCAACCGATTTTGGTAATTTTTCGTCCACACATTTGGCTAAGTAAATATATCACGCGTACCAGATTTCATCGATATATCTTTAACGGTTTCTGAGTTATGGCTTATTAAACTTTCAATATTCGCTCCTTAATAAGTGGGCGTGGCACCGCCCATTTTCCAAAATTTTTGTAGTTTTTGTTTTATGTCCATAGTTGGACTCCTGCCACAAAATCTCAGTGATTGATCTTTATATTTGACAGAGATATCGCTTAAAATGTTTTTATTAGGCCCCCTTATATTTCCTATATATAAAAGTGGGCGTGGCCGTCAACCGATTTTGATAATTTTTCGCCAAAACATTTGACTAAGTAATTATATTACGCGTACCGAATTTCATCGATATATCTTCAACGGTTTCTGAGTTATGACTCATAAAACTTTCAATGTCTGCCCCTTAATAAGTGGGCGTGGCACCGCCCATATTCCAAAATTTTTGTGTTTTTTGTTTTATGTCCATAGTTGGACTCATGCGACAAAATTTCAATGATAGATCTTTATATTTGACAGAGATATCGCTTAAAATGGTTTTATTAGGTCACTTTATAATACACATATATAAAAGTGGGCGTGGCCGTAAACCGATTTTGATAATTTTTCGTCAAAACATTTGTCTATGTAAGCAAATTACGCGTACCAAATTTCATCGATATATCTTCAACGGTTTCTGAGTTATGACATATAAAACTTTCAATGTTTGACCCTTAATAAGTGGGCGTGGCACCGCCCATTTTCCAAAACTTCATCAAATTTCTTCATAAGGGCCCGAGCTCAATACGTGGGTAAAATTTTAAAACTCTAGCTATATTAGTGGCTGAGATACCAAATTTCCGATTTTTTCTATATAGGAAAAGTGGGCGTGGTCATGGTCCGATTTCGCCCATTTTCAATACCAACCGTCCCAGTCTCGATACCAACTTGCGTTCCAAATTTCATCAAAATATCTCAATTTTTGCGCGAGTTAGAGTGTTTACAGACGGACGGACGGACGGACGGACGGACAGACGGACGGACGGACGGACGGACGGACGGACGGACGGACGGACGGACATGGCTCAATCGATTTCTCTTTTCACCCTGATCATTTTGATATATATAAGTCTATATCTATCTCGATTATTTCATTCTGTTACAATCCACCGTTATGTGATTAAAACTATAATACTCTGTGTACTAGTACAGCTGAGTATAAAAATTGAGGTCATATTTTTGGTTTTTTTTTTTAATTTTATTTAAAAATTTTAAAATTTTTACACATTTTTTTATATTCAAAAAGAAAAAAGCTGCCAAAGATATGAAGTAACGCTGATAAAAAAATTACCTCATAATTTGAAAGTACGCACCATTTACTGCAAGACGATAAAGAAATATTCGACTAGTCGCCTAAATATACACGTTCTTCATAATGTCAAAACTAACATAATTAATGCGTTTACAAAAAGCAGTTTTTGACAAATGGGAAAAAAATTATAAATGCAAATGGAGCAAGTGGATTTTTAAAATGAAAATGCAGTTTGATTAAGAATATATTGTTTGAAAGCATAAAAAAATTGAGGAGGTCATATTTTCTGTTTTTTTATTCAAAATCGAGCAACATTTTTTTCTCATCGACATTTTTTTTTCAATATTTGAAAATGCATATAAATTCAATAGTGAACGGTATTTACAACTAAGTTAAAATTTCCGAAAGAGAAAATCATTATCTAGGTAATGATGTATTAACAATTAAATGAGATAGAGCATTTTGTATGAGGTGTGTTCATTGATAAATAAAAGAAACTATTTTTTGCTCAACTTTGGGCACCCTGTACGGATAGACGAAAAGGGACTCAAAACTTTTTATATAACCTTTTTTATTACAATTTGATATATGTATCTGTTGATATCTATTTAAAAAACATGGTTTTACTAATACTTTAATTTTGAATTTATTTTTGGCCTCAATCACCCATTGTGCACCGTAGGGACCGTGCAAGAGGTAATGGTGGTGGTCTCGCGTTCATAACGCATATGTCTGTGCATTAGCGCCTAATCGAAGTAGACATAACCAGCGTGGATACTGCCCTAGAATGTCTGGGCATAGCAGTCCGAGCAGGCCACGTCGAATATACATATATATTCCATCAGCCTATATCGGTTGGTAGTAGGAGACTAATACTCATAATGAGCTATGGTAATCGTCTCTGTCAGAAGACAGACGAGGCCAATATCTTGCAGATCAGATAGACGAATCGACATTATGCACGGCGAATGACGAGGCCCCCTCTAGGATTACGTGAAGTTGTTGCAGCTCGCCAGATCTCACAATTGTTAGTGCTAATCTGAAAAACTGGCAACCTACGTTGGCCTTAGCATCAGATCACCTTTCCATAATCATCTCGATAGATATGCCTGCCGACTTCAAAACGACTGACAACCGAGAGCATATTTGGTACGCTCCCCGCTCCGACCGATGTGTTCGCCGACGAGAAAAAATTCCGTAAAGTCATTGCCAAAGCTAATGCACGCTTCATTCCGGCGGGTAGAATCCCAGAGATCCGACCCAATTTTCTGGGTGAAGCCGCTACATAAGCCAGAGAGCGAGACCAGATACGCCACACCGACCCGGGTGACCCCGCATTAAGAACCTCAACCGGGAAATTCGGGCTTTGGTGGACGAACACAAAAAGTCGAAGTGGATGGAGCATCTGAAATCCTGCAATCTCTCTGCTGGGGATGCCAATCTCTGGGTAACCGTGAAAGCCCTGTCTAACCGGACGAAGCCGAAGGACAAAGTATCCATAACCTTTGGAGGTAAAGCGGAATTGGATCCGAAGCGATGTGCGAACCAATTTGGTCGAAAATTCTTATTACATTCTCCGGTAGACAAGGCCAAGTGTCTAATACTAAGTAAAATGCGCAAACTGTCAAACAACGATGCGTAGCTTGACATATATACATATATATCAGTCGGAAATATGGGAGTAAGATTAATGACGGAGGTCCTCAACCTGTCTTTGACCACCCTTGTCATCCCCAATATATGAAAAATGGCGAGGATGGTCCCACTACTGAAACCAGGGAAACCAGCCAACCAAGGGGATACATATCGCCCGATATCTCTCCTTTCCCCAGTAGTCAAGACACTTGAGACCATACTACTCCCATATTACAACGGACATTTACAACTTGCGACCCACCAGCATGGTTTCCGTAAAACGTACAGCACAACAACAGCTCTAAACGCCATAAGCACCCAGATAGTTCGAGGGCTAAACCAAAAACGCCCCTACGAGAGAACGGTCCTCGTGGCACTCGACCTGTCGAAAGCTTTCTACACGGTCAACCACACCACACTCATGGAGGACCTAGCGCATTATCCCTCTCACCGAGGCTTAAGCGATGGTCCGCGAACTACCTAAGTGGTCGACAGGCATCGGTGGACTTCAGGAACGAAAAATCTAAGGCAAGAAGAATTAAAGGGTAGCCCAGGGTGGTGCCATGCCCCAATGTTTAATTTCTATATATCAAAACTCCCTTTCCCACCAGGAGTTTATCTAATAACTAGTATCGCCGGTGCTCGAAATTCGACCATGCAATTTATTTTTTCAACTTTGTATTGGTACAAAAATTATTCCTTTTCGCGGAGATAAGCAACACGTTCCAAATTCCAGTAGTACCGCAACACTGATTTGCCCTTTTGATCACGGTCCGACGCGAAATCATGGTCAAAATCAAGGCAGATCTAGGAAGGTAGGCCCGGTGGCGAATTCAGAAATTTCCCATGTATTTTGTTATTGTAATTGCTAGAGTGTAATGTCAAAATGATATTTCGCCGTGGTTAAAATCTGAATTCGCTTGGGGCTCGTCCATTCCTATTGGCCATGATGTGAATTCGCTTTGATTTTGACATACTCTACCTTTGTAAATAAAAAAAGAAGTTTTTCAATTCGCCGCCGAGCCTACCTGTTAGATATGCCTTGGTCAAAATTAAAATTAGTCAGTGCTCTCCCGCCCTCTCTCTCATTTTTCGCTTTAATGGAAAAGCAATAGGAGATATTTGGCCGCGTTGATTTTGATCTGAGCGCAAACTGGGCCAATGCATATAAAATAGAGAGAGCGCTTTTAAATTAAAGCGACTCTTCAACTGTGTTAAAGATGTTTGTAAACACGTTTACGATATCTATTTCTCTTAACTAAAAATTTTATTTTTTATACTTTGGAATAAGCGGAAAAATCCAATTAGCTCATACAGCGATGGTAGATGTGATAGCTATTTCGAAGAAAAACCACTTTCTTCATCATCAGACATCTTCTCGGGAGCACACCAGGCTTTGAACCTACGCTCCAACCATCAGTAATCGATGATGAAGAAAGTGGTTTTTCTTCGAAATAGCTATCACATCTACCATCGCTGTATGAGCTAATTGGATTTTTCCGCTTATTCCAAAGTATAAAAATTAAAATTAAAAATAATAAATTCGTGCTAGACACTGACATACCCAATAATGTTAAATTATAAATTGTGCTGTTGTACATACAACTACTGTACACAACGCCCGCTGTCCGTCAGCTGCCAACCATTATTCAACACTTGCATAGCAGATGTACGAAAATCGTACACTAAGTGAGGTTAGATTGAATAGAGCAGTGGCATATATAAGCGAAAAATCCAACAGCTCAGCAGGACCATCGGTAGCCGCAGTGCTTAGCGTTTCGCTAATATTCGACTACTGATGGTTGGAGCGTAGGTTCAAAGCCTGGTGTGCTCCCGAGAAGATGTCTGATGATGAAGAAAGTGGTTTTTCTTCGAAATAGCTATCACATCTACCATCGCTGTATGAGCTAATTGGATTTTTCCGCTTTGGAATGTATAAAAATTAAAATTAAAAATAATAAATTCGTGCTAGACACTAACATACCCAATAAAAATTTTATTTATTAATTATAAACAAATTAAATAATTTATAGAAAAAATTATATGCCTATGCACTGCTCCTGACTCATACGAATACATCCATATCAATTTTATGTGGATATGATTATGTTAAATGTGCTAAACAGCCTGGCAATTGTTTGTATGGGAAAAATGTTAGCCTATTAATATATAGATAATAGTTCAACGCAACAACCATTCCTGCAAAAAATGCGATTAATCCGGGACGTGTCCGGGATCAATCGCAACCTTCAAAAAAATTTGCGATTAATACCGAAAGATATTTGTCCCGGATTGATCTCTTTCGAGAACAATAGGTCCACAATCAGTCCCCGATTGTTCCCGTACGGGTATAAATGTAGACTAATTGTAGACCAATTGTTCCCGAACGGGTATAAATGTAGATTAATCGCTTTCATTCCGAACGGGTACAAATCTAGATTCCTTAAATGTAGAAATTTTACAAAAATATGCAATGTATTTAAAAAATTGTAGAACAGCCGGTAAAACGAATTGAACACCCTTTCTTTTAATAACAATGATGAATAATAATTTTAATAAATTGTTGCCTAAAATATTCTATGAAAAAATCCTTTACATTACGCGTATACTCAAAACTTACAATTTTTTTTATTTATTTATTGAGATTTTTTTTTTTTCAAAAGTAAAACATATAATCTTTATTTATATGGTCAAGATTTTTGACTGCCACGTTACAATCGTAAACTGTTTAACCTCATATCTCCGGAACCATATTTTTAAAATGAGATCTTGTAAGCGCATATCGTGAGTCTCCCTAGAGGCATCATATTGAATATTACCATTTCTCTGTAACTTTCGTAACTAAAATGTTAAGCCAAATTTTATCGGACTGGAACGTTACATAATTTTGGAAGTGTATTCTGATGTTACTGTATATTTTGCGAAAAATCTGCGAATATAACCAACAGATTTTTTTGCTTTTTTTATATGTTCCATATAAGAGGTAAACCCATAGAGAGAGTGGTTCAGTGTACCTAAAATATACATTTTAAGATTATTTATTAGCAATAAGGTGCAGACTGCCACGTTACAAGAATTTTTCTGCCACGTTACACATACGAATTTTCGATACATTGTATGAACAAAGCAGTAAATAAAAATTCAATTTATTAGAAAAGAACATTTTTAAGTCTTCATTTTAAGTTTACAAATATCCTTGTTTGGATTTAGGAAAAGTAATGGCCTTTTTCCTAACTGTTTTTATTTGGTGAGCACTGGATATATTTCTTATTGATTTTGTTTTTGAGAAAAGCTCAACAACTTTCAACTCATCATTAACACAGTCAATTTGTTTTTCCGTAATTTCCTCAACAGAAATTTTGGATGCAGTCATATGAAATGCAAGTACAAAATCACATGCATTATTTACAACAACAGTAATGTGTTTTGAAACAATATTTTTTACGGTGGCACCTATTCCATCCACACATCCTTTTTCATGTGATGTTGCAAAATAGTTCCACACAATTTTAATTGCGAATATTTCTTCAAAGTGAATGATTAAACTTGCTATAAATTTGTTTTTAAATTGCGAGGATGGGTAAAATTTTTAACAGATGATACAAATATGTTACAAAAGTTTCTTTTGTATGCGATAAGTTGTTTGATACGAATACTTTTGCTTTAAAAGTTTCGTTGTAAAAGGGAAAGTTGTCGCTGATTCCAATGGGATTTCTGCACCTCATCTTTGGGCGAACGTACAAGTTAAATACTTGAGACTGCTCACGTTTATTAAAGCTATGTACCAAAAATTGCGGTGCCAACGCAGATATGTGAAAAATTAAATCCGTCAATAGTCCGTTTCGCTCTCGTCTTTCAGTTCGACTCACACAAAATTTTTTTTCCATTTCATCCACGATACTTGCGTATCGAGACTAACGTCACCCACCAAATCAGTCACCTTCGAAACAGTTATTCCAGCGCATGTATTATACTCCCCATACCAACAGCTTATTGAAGATGCATCACATAAAAAATGCATTACAAAACCGTTTTCATAATCTGGCACGTTGGGAACAATTTTATAATTACTTTAGTTATTTATTAAGATATAAACGTTCCCAATCAAAGTAAAATAAATACGAAATTATAACATAATTTACCATTTTACCCGGATTCGATTTTTTGACCATATATTTTCAGTTCTGAATCGAATTTCTTATAATGGACAATAAATATGTCAACTACCAACATTTGTCACCCCTTGCCATGAGAAGTGCCGGGTTCTTCGCGAAACAATGTTGCATATTCAACAAAATTTAAATTTAGTTAATAAAATTTTAAAAAGACTGCCACGTTACACATGTTTGGCCATTTTTTATTCCATATTACCGGCCTTTTTCCAGGCTTTTTTTTTCTACCGGCACCAACACGGGAAGAAGCCTGTTTAAGAAATATATGGTACATTGCATTATATAAATGCATTCCGCTAAAAAAAGAAAAATATGTATTTTTGACTGGAACGTTACACAACATTTGCTACCCTAATCTTTTCAGCCAAACATGCAAACCAAAGACATTTCGCTCTTTATCTGGTTTGATTTAAATAATAACAATAATTTCCTAGGCCTCAAAGTGGATATAATACGAAATAAACCAACAGGACCGAATTTTGTTGCCATTTTCTCTGATGATGATGAACTTCATAAAAAATTTAAAATTCTGAGATAAGTTTGCAAAAATGAAGAAATATCATATAAAAACATCTTTAACTTCCTGAAATTTACTTTTATCAGGTATTTTGCAGAATAACGTTTCATATTAAACACCGTTTTATATAATATTTTGTGGCCGCTGTGGTGCAGTGGGTAGAGTGCTCGCCTGCTATGCCAGAGGTCTCGGGTTCAAACCACGGTCCGAGCAAAACACCAAAACAATTTTTCTAATTAGTAAAAATCCAATTATTGGGTTTTTTAAGAGCAGCGGTCACCTCTCGGCAGTGGGCGGCATACCCTCCGAGTGTATTTCTGCCATGAAAAAGCTTCTCACAAAAAATGCATTCGCCGTTCGGAGCCGGCATAAAAATGTAGGTCCACCCAATTAGTAGGAAAAAGAGAAGGAGCATACCTCGAATTGGGAGAGAAGCTCGGCCATAAAACTCGTCAGAGTTATAATAGCGCCATTGTATTATTATTATTATACAATATTTCGAAAAAAAAAATTTTTTTCTGGTTACATTTTTCGCGATCTTGACCATATATGCATGAACATTTACAATGTTTTAAAGATTGTTATTAAAAATTGCCTTGGTGAACAACTTGGAAAAATCTACATTTGTACCCGTTCGTGCTGGAAGCGATTGATCTACATTTGTACCCGTTGGGGATGAAAGCGATTAATCTACATTTGTACCCTTTGGGGATGAAAGCGATTGATCTACATTTGTACCCGTTCGGTATGTTAGTGATTAATCTACATTGGTACCCGTTCGGGTATACAAGTTGAACAATTAGTCTCTTCATAGGACATGCTCGAACAAATGAGATCAATTCACTCCATATAAAAGGATGTAAAATTGTATTAGTCGCATGCTCCCTTGCGATTGATCCCGCACACGTCCCGGATTAATCGCATTTTTTTGCAGGGAAGGGACCATGCGACTAATACAATTTTACATCCCTTTATATGGAGTGAATTTATCGCATTTGTTCGAGCATGTTTAACGCCTCCATCGGTATGTTTGTATGTACACGCAATGAGCGTGTGGCCCCTACACACCGACAACGCAAAACGAATTCCACAATAAAAGAAATGAGACTAATTGTTGAGATTAACTGATAAAAATATTTATGATGTATTGTGGAACGATTTTCCGTCATCCCTTGTCAAGTTTGGTTTGGAGACAAACCGGTTTCGGCTAATATGCGCCATCTTCAGTGTCTTCTTTCGTTCTGAGTTATTTTCTGTAAGTTCGATAGCATTTATAGTAACTAACTTCCGTCGTTTTGTTCAGGTACTTCGTGTTCATGTGATCTGTTCGTGCATTCGTGCGTTCGGGTGCCGTGTGTGTGTGAGTCTGTGTTGTGTGTTTAGGTATGCAAATCTATTTTTTTGTCATATTTTCATTATTGTACCCTCATTAACCAAGTACGTAAAAGTCCGTTATTGTCCGTTTGTGTGTTGTTTTGTTTATGTCGGTTTTAGGTCTTTTGTCCTCTTTCGGGTATATTAGCTTAAGCGGTTCAAATAATTCTCCACATACAGCATAAAGGAAGACGACTTAACATATTAGAAAATATGGAGATATACAAACAAAAAACATTCGTAGGTAAAATAATAAATGAACAAATAAACACCGCATCGGATACATTATTTGAACCGCTTAAGCTAATATACCCGAAAGAGGACAAAAGACCTAAAACCGACATAAACAAAACGACACACAAACGGACAATAACGGACTTTTACCTACTTGGTTAATGAGGGTACAATAATGAAAATATGACAAAAAAATAGATTTGCATACCTAAACACACAACACAGACTCACACACACACGGCACCCGAACGCACGAATGCACGAACACATCACATGAACACGAAGTACCTGAACAAAACGACGGAAGTTAGTTACTATAAATGCTATCGAACTTACAGAAAATAACTCAGAACGAAAGAAGACACTGAAGATGGCGCATATTAGCCGAAACCGGTTTGTCTCCAAACCAAACTTGACAAGGGATGACGGAAAATCGTTCCACAATACATCATATTCCTACCCTGTCGGAAAAACAAGCAACCAAAAAGTTATTAAAAATATTTATTTTATTTGCGCACTTTTTATTTATAATAGTTTAAGTTAAATCTAAACTATTATAGAATAATTATTGCGTCAGCAGAAATATCGGCGGGTAGAAAGATGTCTGTGCGTGTCGGGTGCCAAAATGTAATGTCCGAGCCAACCGCATAACAAAACGTTTCATCTCTCACATTTCCGCCTTAACCTTAGCTGCAGTTGCATAGGATTGCCCATGCAGCTGTGTTTAATGCGCATTGCATTTTAGATGACCTGTTCGCCTTATCACATCACTATGTTGTAGACGGGGTATTCACAACATAGTAGATAGGACATTCGCTATATCACCCTCCTTTTAAAAAGAAGACTCGACAAGGTGATCAGCGTTGTCGTGTTCTTCTTGTCCAAAAGAATAAATTGTTTTGATTGGACGAATGCTACTTTATTAGAGGATATACCCTCCATTTCTTGACATTCGTTAAATCAGGACAATTTTTTTTACTAATAAATACATGTACATAATTGTTTGAGTTTTACTCTTACATTAAATTTTGTACTTGTACATTGATGTTGCTTATGCTTAATGGAATTGTATTCTAAGTCTTATAAGGGAACTTACAAATAGATTTTAATTACGATTAGTTAGCAATAGATAACTATGAATGTAAGTGACAAATTTTTGATAAATATGTATATTCATTGGTTTCAAAAAAAATTTGTTTCTTTAAAACTAGTTAACAATATAGTTATTTATACAAATTCAATTCACCTTATTAACTCTATTTTTATGGACAGTTCTTTCTTTTTTGTTTACTTCATGAAAAACTGTGACATTAACTCTATCAACTTTTTTAACTGTATAAGGTCTCTGATATATGTTTTCATGCTTATTTCTAGGTTCTTTTTGTATGATTACTTTATCATTTACACTTATAGTTAATGGACGCGCCCTCTTATCGTATAAATCCTTATTTTTAATCTTATGTTTATTTATTAAATTTTTCGCTAATTCATGTGATTTCTGCATTCTGTATTTTACCTCTTTTGCATAATTTTCAACGTTGTAAATTGGATCGATCTGTTCCTTTTCTAACTCATTTGGTAAATTTGCAACTTTACGAAATACTAACTCAAATGGAGTAAATTTGTTGTCGAATACTGTACTTGTTGTTGTATTATGCAAAAATGTAAAATACTTTAAATATACGTCCCAGTCTTGAAAATTATCATTTAGAAAAGCTCTTAAATATTCATTAAATACCCGGTGACTTCTTCCAAGGGTTTCATGATGATATGCAGTGGAAAAGTTATGTTCAATTTTTAAAAGTTTTGTTAATTCCGAGAAAATTTCATTTTTGTATTCTGTTCCTAAATCCGACTTAATTGACTTCATTATGCCGTAAGTAGGAACAAAACCTTCAAAAATAGCTGATGCAACTGTTTTTGCAGTTTTATCAGGAATAGCTATGGTAACAAGATATTTGCTTAAATCGCACATAATGGTAATTGCGAACTTATTTCCATTACTCGACTCAGGCAAAGGTCCTATGGTATCTATGACAACAACATCACAAGGTGTGCAAGGCGTTGGTGTAAGTACCAAATATTCTTTTGTTTTTGGCTTAACTTTATTTAATAAGCATTTTTTGCAATTTTTCACGTATGTGGCAATATCACGAGTCATACCCTTCCAATAATATTTCGTACGTATTTTTGCATACAGCTTTTTATTTCCGCAATGTCCGCCCGATATTGGAACATTATGATAAATTTCCATTAGCTTAATCTTTTTGTCTTTATAAGTTACTATTTCGACTGGCTCAGTTAATAAAATTGTTAAATTAGTTAAGACTTTGGTCCCGATTTGTTTAATATTTGCGATAGTAAAATGTTGAAAAATTATATCGTCTTTTTGCCATTCAATTTCCTTAATATTGTGATTGCCGGCGTTGCTTTCCAGCCTCAAAAGTAGTTTATCTAAATTCACTATTTTGTTAACAATCGCAACATTAAGGAGCTCGAGCCGTTTATGTTTTAAATACGTGCATATTTGTATATTTGAAATCTCATCGTTTTTATCATAAATTATATTTGTTTTTACTTTCGGAATTTTTTTTGAAAAACTATATGCAAATTTATCGTAAACTTGTAACTTTTCTGTTTGTATTTGTTGGTTGTCGTCTTGCAGACATATCTCCTCTTTTTGTTTAGTCATTGATCGCGTTTTTACCGCCAAAACTTGTTGTTAAGTTCGTCTATAGTTATACGCGAAAGAGCGTCTGCACCAACATTTGTTTTACCTTTTATATACTCTATTGTAAAGTTATATTCGGACAATTCCAAGCGAATTCTGGCAAGTTTCGACGACGGATCTTTCATATTAAATAAATAAACTAGTGGACGATGATCTGATTTAACTGTGAAGTGAGTGCCATAGATATATGCACGAAATAATATAATTGTGTGTATCACCAACGCCGTCGGCGGTACCGAAATGGCGAAAGCCACGGCGCCGAACTCATCGAAAATGGCATCAGCAACCCCGACGGTTCGAAGTTCAGTGTGGCCAAATATGTGAACTGTGTTCGAATCAGTGTTGCCAAGTACTGATGCGAAATTCAAGACAGGTAGGCGCAGCGGCGAATTCAGAAACTACTTTTTTTATTTAGAAAGGTACAGTGTAATGTCAAAAACAAAGCAAATTCACACTATGGCCAACAGGAATGGGCGAGTCCCAAGCGAATACAGACTTTAACCAAGGCGAAACATTATTTTGACATTAAACTATACCAATTACAATATTAAAGTTCTGAATTCACGTATGCGCCTACCTTTCTAAATTGAGCGGGATTTTCTGACGTTTCTTATCTTTTTGATAAAAGCAAATACATCGTTAGTTTATTTTACTACAAACTATTTATTTAAATAATAAAATAATGGATTCTATTGCGATAGCAGCTATATTAGTGGAGGAAGAAGAGCAAAGGAATCTAATAACCGAGCGAAAGTTTTTAAGGGATAATAGCAATCCTTTTACTTTAAGTAAACAAGCGTAAATTTAACTAGAGGCTGAAAATAAAAATAATAGTCTTAATTTTGCGTGAAAGAAACCTTTACCTTGTCCTTTTTTCTGTTTTTCATAGAATTATTTTGAACTACATAAAAGCAAATTGTATACAAAAACAGGGGAAAATATCAATAACAATGTACCCCGGCACCGGAATTTTACGTTTCTTTTTTTTGGCGATAGATCACTAAAATGCAAACGAAATCTTGCGGAAACTTATAATTCATTAATAACAGTATTTTTGCGTAGATCACCCTTATGCACTGCGCTGCGCTTTGAAAATAAATATGGCTGGTGCATTATACTGAAGCCGACCTTCCACCACCTGCAATATTTATCTGAATGCGTCTTTATTGAGACGAAAGTTTTTACTGAAATGGTAAATTGTTGGTAATACACATTTATAATTCGTTAGTTGCTTTTTTATAGTAGTCAAACAATAATTATCAACTTCACAAAATGCATTAATATTCTTTGGTGAAAATATATTTTAATTTCCAAAACCTACATACACACGTATTTAAATCACTGTTATTATCATTATTTCACATTTTTTTCTCTGAAGTTTTTCTTTGCATATAACAGCAATTCAATCTCTTTGGAAAATGCAATGGCCCCACGCCATGTTTGTGGCTTCTCGCGACCGGTTGATTAATATATTTACATATATTCACACTTATTAACACTTATTCCAACTTCATACATGCATTTACACAATTTACTTAAACTTTTATTGTAATTTTTTGATATTTTGTTAATATCTCCGCAACCAAATACTTGCGGCAAATCTCGGCACGAAAAACTGTCAAAATGTTCGTTCATTCGGTGATCAAAATGCCGATTTACCGAACTTCGAAAGATTCGGCACGCCGTCGGTTGTCATAATGCCGATTTGCCGAAAACGTCATTTCGGTACCGCCGACGGTATTGGTGATAGTGGCAAATATAATACAATGGCGCTATTATAACTCTGACGAGTTTTATGGCCGAGCTTCTCTCCCAATTCGAGGTGTGCTCCTTTTTGTTTTTCCTACTAATTGTGTGGACCTACAGTTTTATGCCGGCTCCGAACGGCGAATGCATTTTTTGTGAGAAGCTTTTTCATGGCAGAAATACTCTCGGAGGGTATGCCGCCCACTGCCGAGAGGTGACCGCTGCTCTTAAAAAACCCAATAATTGGATTTTTACTAATTGGAAAAATTTGTTTGGCTCGGACCGTGGTTTGAACCCGAGACCTCTGGCATAGCAGGCGAGCACTCTACCCACTGCACCACAGCGGCCACACAGATGACACAGTGAATGAAGCCCTACCCGGGTATTAAAATGCCCGGGTACCCGGGTTTTTTATTACCCGGGCAGGCCCGTTCGATGCCGGGTAGCCGGGCATCGAAAAATTACCCGGGTACCCGGGTGGCCTCGAAACTGTTAGAAATCAAATTTTAAAGACTCCGTATGTATAGAAAGATCGTACAATATGAGTATCAAACGAAAGGAGATGGCTTCAGGTTTCTTAGATATGTTTCGATAAATTAATCAATAACTGAGTTATCGGTGAAAATGCCATTGCACAAAAACCGTAATATTACCTTACAATATGGGTATCAAACGAAAGGGGATGGCCCCAGGTTTCATTTTAACTTCGATATATTTCGATAAATTTATCGATAACTGAGTTATCGGACAAAATGCGATTGCACAAAAACCTTAATATTATCTTACAATATGGGTATCAAACGAAAGGAAATGGCCCCAGGTTTCATTTGAACTCCGATATATTTCGATAAATTTATCGATAACTGAGTTATCGGACAAAATGCGATTGCACAAAAACCTTAATATTATCTTACAATATGGGTATCAAACGAAAGGGGATGGCCCCAGGTTTCATTTTAACTTCGATATATTTCGATAAATTTATCGATAACGGAGTTATCGGTCAAAATGCGATTGCACAAAAACCTGAATATTACCCTACAACATGGGTATCAAACGAAAGGGGATGGCCCCAGGTTTCATTTTAACTTCGATATATTTCGATAAATTTATCGATAACTGAGTTATCGGTCAAAATGTGATTGCACAAAAACCTTAATATTACCCTACAATATGGGTATCACGCGAAAGGGGATGGCCCCAGGTTTCATTTTAACTAAGATATATTTCGATAAATTTATCGATAACTGAGTTATCGGACAAAATGCGATTGCACAAAAACCTTAATATTACCCTACAATATGGGTATCAAACGAAAGGGGATGGCCCCAGGTTTCATTTGAACTTAGATATATTTCGATAAATTTATCGATAACTGAGTTATCGGCCAAAATGTGATTGCACAAAAACCTTAATATTACCTTACAATATGGGTATCAAACGAAAGGGGATGACCCCAGGTTTCACTTGAACTTCGATATATTTCGATAAATTTATCGATAACTGAGTTATCGGTCAAAATGTGATTGCACAAAAACCTTAATATTACCCTACAACATGGGTATCAAACGAAAGGGGATGGCCCCAGGTTTCATTTTAACTTCGATATATTTCGATAAATTTATCGATAACTGAGTTATCGGTCAAAATATGATTGCACAAAAACCTTAACATTACCTTACAATATGGGTATCAAACGAAAGGGGATGGCCCCAGGTTTCATTTTAACTTCGATATATTTCGATAAATTTACCAATAACTGAGTTATCGGTCAAAATCTGATTGCACAAAAACCTTATCATTACCTTACAATATGGGTATCAAACGAAAGGGGATGACCTCAGGTTTCACTTGAACTTCGATATATTTCGATAAATTTATCGATAACTGAGTTATCGGTCAAAATGTGATTGCCCAAAAACCTAATTTTGTACGATATATCGACCAAATTTTTTGTGTCACTTTATATGCTTTTATTGTAGAAACTAAGCACATTTTGTGCCAAAAAAGCACGCGCGTTTTTATGGCTTTCTGCCCAAGTTCTGCGCGTTTTCTGCCGTCATGTGTGGCTGGTCTAAGAGTAATTATAACGAAAAAATCTGAAGTAAAATGACGTCTAAGCATGTTACTTTGTTTTGCTTTTATTAAATTTTTAAAACCACGTTAAATTAATCCAAAATGAAGTAAGATATCCTATACAAATAAAACGTTTATGGTTTCAGACAAATCGCAAAAAATAGTATACCTTTGACCCATATCTGGGTACCCGACCCAGGAATAATAATCAGTAAATTCTACGTGAAAGCCCTGCAGAACACCTTTCAGGAGCATCCCATGGGAAATAGTAAATTTGTCCCGTACAAACATTTCGATTTCTCACACATATACCAGTTTTTCAAATGCAAGCTTCTGCTTTTGTTTAGAAATTAGCCACACAATATTGATGTACCAGAAACTATGTTTGATAAACTTTTGGCTTGTCTGTAAATTGTAAACATTTATACCATTTGTCCCGTACAAACAATGTAAAAAATTACATTACAGCATTTTTAATTCTTTTGGAATAACCTTATTTCTAATATTTTTTCTGTTTGAATAAAACTTGATATTAGTGCTACCACATTTACTTTTTTATTTTTATCTAATACAATTAATTTGCCAAAAATTGCTCCTGGTTCGCATAAACCAAGGATCATGGTAGACCAGTCCTGTCCCGTACAAACACATAACTTTTTTAAGATTTTTCATACATACACGAATATTTCAAAAGCAAGTTTCTGCTTTTAATAAGAGTATTATCAAACAGTAATAATGCACCAGATATTCTGTTGGTTAACATTTTGGTGTGCCTTTAATTCAAATCGAAAACTGTAAAAATTCGTACAATTTGTCCCTTACAAACCTTCATTTGATACCAATATTGCTCAGAAATATTCTGTGGTTAACCAATACCCGGATTCTAGAAATTGCCATCGCTAAATAAGATCGCCATCCCCTTTCGCGTGATACCCATATTGTAGGGTAATATTAAGGTTTTTGTGCAATCACATTTTGACCGATAACTCAGTTATCGATAAATTTATCGAAATATATCGAAGTTAAAATGAAACCTGGGGCCATCCCCTTTCGTTTGATACCCATATTGTAGGGTAATATTAAGGTTTTTGTGTAATCGCATTTTACCGATAACTCAGTTATCGATAAATTTATCGAAATATATCGAAGTTAAAATGAAACCTGGGGCCATCCCCTTTCGTTTGATACCCATATTGTAAGGTAATATTAAGGTTTTTGTGCAATCGCATTTTGACCGATAACTAAGTTATCGATAAATTTATCGAAATATATCGAAGTTCAAATGAAACCTGGGGCCATCCCCTTTCGTTTGATACCCATATTGTAGGGTAATATTAAGGTTTTTGTGCAATCACATTTTGACCGATAACTCAGTTATCGATAAATTTATCGAAATATATCGAAGTTCAAATGAAACCTGGGGCCATCCCCTTTCGCTTGATACCCATATTGTAGGGTAATATTACGGTTTTTGTGCAATCACATTTTGACCGATAACTCAGTTATCGATAAATTTATCGAAATATATAGAAGTTAAAATGAAACCTGGGGCCATCCCCTTTCGTTTGATACCCATATTGTAGGGTAATATTAAGGTGTTTGTGCAATCGCATTTTGACCGATAACTCAGTTATCGATAAATTTATCGAAATATATCGAAGTTAAAATGAAACCTGGGGCCATCCCCTTTTGTTTGATACCCATATTGTAAGGTAATATTAAGGTTTTTGTGCAATCGCAATTTGACCGATAACTAAGTTATCGATAAATTTATCGAAATATATCGAAGTTCGAATGAAACCTGGGGCATCCCCTTTCGTTTGATACCCATATTGTAGGGTAATATTAAGGTTTTTGTGCAATCGCATTTTGACCGATAACTAAGTTATCGATAAATTTATCGAAATATATCGAAGTTCAAATGAAACCTGGGGCCATCACCTTTCGTTTGATACCCATATTGTAGGGTAATATTAAGGTTTTTGTGCAATCGCATTTTTGACCGATAACTCAGTTATCGATAAATTCACGTTTTTGAGGAACAAAAGCAAACGTCTGAACATCCAAACATCGCTACATACATATGTACATGTCTCGTTCATCCATAAACGAGCGGCCTATTGTGGTAAGCAGCGTTTGTCGCATTAGCCGGCATCAACAAGAATGCCCGGGTACCCGGCTGTCCGGGTAGTAAATGGGCCGGGTACCCGGACAATACCCGGACAATACACGGGTATCATCAGCTCTAATCAAAAGTACATTGCTTTTATGTAATATTTAAGAAATTAACTTTAACTACTACATATACGCTATACCATTACTGATGTTGTTGTTGCTTTTGTTTATGCTGATGTTGTTACCATATAAGCAGAGACCAACATAACTGTTAAGTTTTTTCTAAGTGTCCTAAAATAACAGTTTCATGTAAACACAAAAGCATAACAGTTGAGCAACGCCGATAACACTTATTGTTTACAGACCAGCTGTTTCCGTCAGTGGGAAACTTTTATTTTAAATTTTTTTCCGTCACTGTTGGACAGTGACGGTTATCTTTGAGCAGCGAAAAATTTCTGTCGCGAAAGGACGGATATTTCGGGCAGAGAAAAAATAAAAGTCTTTTGTGCATGTATGTGTCGTGCGCACGTACATGTGCCACTCCGTTGAGGATGAACATATGAAATCAAGGATGCTCAACAAACTATCAAAATATTTTTCCGTTTGTTAACATGCTATGTTAACGCAACGGAAATGCAACCGTTAACGTTATCAACGAAATAAATCAACAAAACTGATTTCGTTAACGTTGAAACAAAAACGGTCAACAAAACAGTTTCGTTTTTTTGGTTTGGAAATGCTTTAACAAGAAGCACAAGTCCCGTTAAAATTGATATATACTACGAGTTGACAAAGAAAGTGAAAATTTAAAAAGAGCAAATTGAGAAATTCAATTCAATTTAATTATTAAATTAATTTAAATACATAAATTAAAAATAATATGGGAAAGAAAAAGGGAGTTTTTGTGCGAAATAAATATAACAAAAATTCAGATAGCACGATGACCTGTAAGATTTGTGGCTATCGCCTACCCGGTGACCACCTGGGAAATCTGAGGTCGCATCTTCAGAGAAAGCACCTAAGCGTTTTTAATGATTATAAAAGCGACGAAGAAACCCAAATTGATCACGCGGATGAGAAAAAAAAATTATTTTAAAAATGTCTCAGAACGATGTAGAAAGTTTGAGTGTTGCCTTCATAGTTGAATGTGGTCTTCCATTGAGAGCACTAAGTAATAGCAGTCCTTTCCAAACTTTGTTAGGCCCAATTTGCGACCAAATTAATATCAATAGAATAAGCCGGAATAACATAACCCATATTTTGCATAAAAGATCAGAAATAGAAACGAACTTAATAAAAAAACTTTTAAAGAACAAAATTTTTTCATTAAAAATTGACAGCGCACAACGCCTGTATCGAAATGTTGTGTGTATAAATGCCCAAGTACTGGAAGAAGGTAAAATTGTTGTTAAAACCCTAGAGATAAAAAATTTCAAAGAAACCCATAGTGCAGAGAACTTAAAACAATTGATTTTGGATACATTGGACAGGTAAATTCTGAAAAATTTCACTTGGTTCCACAACTTATATTAAAGTTACTTTTTTTTATGTCTGCAGATACGAAATTAATATAGAGCAGATATATAGTATCACCAGCGACAACGGCCGCAACATGGTGAAGTGTGGTTCCTTACTAAATATCGATACTCAACTCAACTCACATACACCGGAGCTTGTATTTGAAGAGAGTGAAGACGAGTACTCAGATATAACGTGTGATACAATATTCGATGATCCCCCGTTTGATGATTGTATGACCTCCTATTTTAGTAAGTACAAGCAATTCACCTATATGAAAACAAGAAAATAATAAACTCAACACTTAAAACCTTGCATTTGATATCAATATGACTTAAAAACTATCTTGGGTCATACAGGTCCACGTTTTGGTTCTGTGAAATCTATTTACAAAAGAAAATTTACTGAAACGCTCTTTTTGTCTAAAAAAATACCGTACAAAATTTGAACAAATCACCCAAGTAGTCTCGGAATCTACAAATAGTAAAATACATATGTACATGCGAGTGCATATTTCTCTTTTTATAAAAGTACATATCTACATATGTATGTACATTAGGGTGCTTTTAATTTGTATGAAAAATTTAAAAGTTCATAAAAAGACTGTATCGCCCCCTCAATCTGTAGTAACATGGTCAAAGATATCACACATAAATTTTGGTCCCGATTGGTGGCGGTTAAGGCGTGGCGCATTGAGGTCAAAGTTCAGAAAACTCTATGAAGGGTAAAAAAATCAAAATATTTTTTTTAATTATCTAATACCCAAAATTAATACTTCTATACCCAATGATAACAAATATAAATTTTGGTCCAGATTGATGACGGTTTACTGGTGTTTCAAGGGGGTCAAAGTTCAGATTACCATATGCGACACTAAAAATTTAAGTCTTCTATGGCAATCTGAACATTGACCCCCTTAAAACAGCACTAAACCGTCGTCAATTGGAACCAAAATTTATATTTGTTATCCTTGGGTATAGAAGTATTAATTTTGGGTATTAGATAATTAAAAAAAATATTTTGATTTTTTGACCCTTCATAGAGTTTTCTGAACTTTGACCTCAATGCGCCACGTCTTAACCGCCACCAATCGGGACCAAAATTTATGTGTGATATCTTTGACCATGTTACTACAGATTGAGGGGGCGATACAGTAAAATATCGTTAATTTGAATTTTAAAAGCACTCTAATGTACATATATATAGATACAATCATCAAATATTTTCATTTCAGATACCCTTTCTGTCATAAGATGTGCGGCTCATACCTTACAGTTAAGTGTACAAGATGTACTAAAAAACGAAAATATTAAAAACGATTTTGAAATATGTCGATCAACTACCAGACAGCTTCGAACACCATCAATACACCGGCTTCTAAAGAGTAATAATCTTCTGCCACCGCTTGCTGATTGTCCTACCCGTTGGAGCTACTCATATGATATGATAAAACGATTAAAAGCTCTTCGGGAATTCATTGAAAATAATTTTGATAATAGCGTAAATGTGAACTGGAATTTCGTAGATGACTTTTTAACTACTTTTGCTCCTATAAAGGCAACTACCGAAAGGTTGCAGAACCAGAACTTGCTTTTTGGTGACTTCATAAAATTGTTTTTGGAAATGTGCTTGACAATTAAAAAAAGGTTGAATGAATCTGAACTTTCGAAACTTTTATACAGTTCTATTACTGAAAGGAAGAAAATGTTTCTAAATAATGCAACAGTTGCTGCAGCCATCTACTTGGATCCCAGGCTAAATCGTTTGTTAATCAGTCCCGAATTTACACATTTGAAAACTATAGCCATTGACCATTTGAAAACGCTACATTTAAAAGCTTGCGCGCTTATATCTCAGGTACTTTTTACGTTTATGTTATTTCATATTACCAAAGCTAAACTATTGTCTGAAATTTTTTGTAGTCTACGCCCACCGACAGTACGCCCATCGGCAGCTTGGATGTAATAGAAGACGAAAATACCGTCGCAGATACAAATACGGACTTACTTGATGATTTGCTTCATCAGCTAAGTTCACCAACGCACATCGTCGCTCAAACCTCCGATGCCTTTTTTGATATTGAAACGTTTAGGGAATCAACCGATACTAAATCCAATTTAGTTGACTTCTGGGAACAGAAAAAGTTTTCGCAAAAAGTTTTATATCAGCTTTCTCAAATAGTTCATGGAACCCCGTCAACACAAGTAAGTGTAGAGCGTGCATTTTCTACACTGAGGTATATAGTGAATGACTACAGGTCTGATTTAAGTGATGACCTAACTTAAATCATTTTACTTCTAAGATTAAATAATAAAAATCACAATTAAATTAAGATTTTCCCGTAAATATATTTTATTAACATTATATTATCATAGATGTATGTACATTAAGCCGTATCACGAAAATAAAGTTTGCGTGTGTCAGTTTTATTTGAACACTTACGTCGAAAAAATATTTATGGTGTAAAAATTTTTTTTTTAGGCCCGCGTTAAAAACAGCTAAATCGCGTTTTTTGTAATAACTTCCTTATTTGATGTCCGATCTCTATGATCTTAATGTCGCAGAAAAGGTCTCGCTCAGCACTATATTTGGCCCATATAAAGTTTCGACCTCAAAGGTTGTTCTGAGTTTTACCTTTAAAAATTTTGGAGTTACTATCCCTAGATTTTTTTATTTTTATCACTAATACAAAGCTCTCAAAAAAACCATGAGGACTCCGCTAAAAAAGTTGTAGCCTTTACTCACAAACAAAAAAGTTATACCGTTTTAAAATCAGAGAACCTGTTTTTTGAAAAATTATCCCAAGTTCTTATTTATATGAGGCAGTAACGCCATATAGTATGAGTTTTTGATTAAAAAGTATTCTAAGTCCTCGCTTGACTTGAGAATCTTGTACCGCGATGGAACAGCTACCAATACTGGATACATGATATGCCAAAAATTATTGATGATTGGACTATTCGTGCTGATCAACGTTATTTATATTGAATGATAATGGCTGTAGTGAAGATTTGGTAAGTATTCAAGTGGGATCTCTAAGCACAACGCGCTGGCTTACAACGGCTTCACGATTTCTGCATCCGTGCGTATCGTAAAATCATCCAAGTTATTTAGAAAAACTGCTATAGTTCGTTGTAAAATTATACGCGCCTAAGAAGAGACAACGGAAGTCTAAATGTATTATCAATACTTGCGCTGGATGCGTCGTCTGCCCCTAGAAATGCAGTTAATTATTCAGCCTACAATTGAAAATAACGCACTTTACTTTAATCCCCAAAACATCTTATCTATGATAACCGAGACCAAAAATGACGATGTCCTCCAAATTTAGAGATATTTATGAAAGCAGTTTCAGAGCTCTGAAAGTGAATTCTTCGTCGCTTATATTACTTTGCTCACTCTTCTTCTTGATTGGCGCTTAACCGTCTAGACGATTCTGGCCGAGTCCAACAGAGCGCGCCAATTGCTTCTGTTTCGTGCAGCATGGCGCCACTTGGGAACACCTAGGGAGGCAGCATCGCTGTCCACCTGATTTTCCCAACGCAGTGGAGGTCTCCCTTTTCTTTTGCGTTCAGCGGGTTTCGATAGAAATGCTTTCTTAGCCGGAGCGCCTTCGTCCATTCTCACGACATGACCTGCCCAACGCAGCCGCTGGATCTTTATTCGCTGAACAATGTCGATGTCTGTGTAAAGCTCGTACAGCTCATCGTTAAATCTCCGTCGATACTCGCCCACGCCAACGCGCAAAGGTCCATAAATCTTACGAAGAACTTTTCTCTCGAATACTCCAAGTGCCATCTCATCTGATTTTGAAATTGTCCATGCTTCTGCGCCGTACATGAGGACTGGAACGATGAGCGTCCTGTAGAGTGTGATTTTTGTTTGTCGAGAGAGGACTTTACTTTTCAGTTGCCTACTTAGTCCGAAGTAGCATTTATTGGCAAGCGTGATTCTTCGTTGGATCTCCGTGCTGACATCATTCTTGGTGTTAATGCTGGTTCCCAGATAGACGAAGTCCTTAACAGTTTCGAATTTGTAGCTATCAACATTGACGTGGCTGCCAAGGCGTGCTGTTTCTTTGTGTGATGACAGGAGGTACTTCGTCTTGTCCTCGTTGACCGCCAAACCCATTTTCTTAGCCTCTTTATCCAGCTTGGAGAAAGCAGAACATACGGCGCCCGTGTTAGTGCCAATGATGTCGATGTCATCGGCGTACGCCAGCAGTTGCACACTCTTGTGATATAAGATGCTTCCTGTATGGTTAAGTTCTGCAGCTCGTATTATCTTTTCCAGCATCAAATTGAAGAAGTCGCACGAAAGAGAGTCACCTTGTCTGAAACCTCGTTTGGTCTCGAACGACTCGGAGAGGTCCTTCCCAATTCTGACGGAGCTGGTGGTGTTAGTCAATGTCATTTGGCATAGCCGTATAAGTTTAGCAGGGAAACCAAATTCAGACATTGCGGCATACAGGCAATTCCTATTCGTGCTATCAAAAGCGGCTTTAAAATCGACAAAGAGATGGTGTGTGTCGGATCCTTTTTCATGGGTTTTTTCCAATATTTGTCGTATTGTGAAGATCTGGTCGATGGTAGATTTACCAGGTCTGAAGGCACACTGATAAGGTCCAATCAGATTGTTGACGATAGGCTTCAGTCTTTCGCACAATACACTTGCTAAGACCTTATATGCGATATTCAGGAGGCTTATCCCACGATAATTGGCGCGTACTGTGGAGTCTCCTTTTTTGTGGATTGGGCAGAGCACACTTAAGTTCCAATCGTCGGGCATGCGCTCGTCCGACCATATTCTGCATAGGAGTTGATGCATGCTCCTTATCAACTCTTCGCCACCATGTTTGAATAGCTCGGCTGGCAAGCCGTCAGCGCCCGGGGCCTTGTTATTCTTAAGCCTAGATACTGCTATTCGCACTTCGTCATGATCAGGTGGTGGAACATGCCTACCATCATCTGCTATTGGGGATTCGGGTCGTACATCTTCTCCTTCCGCACTTTCACTGTTGCCATTATCTAGCAAGGAGGAGAAGTGATCCCTCCACAACTTAAGTATGCTCTGGACATCAGTTACCAGATCACCGTTATCATTCCGGCAGGAATTTGCCCCGGTCTTGAAACCTTCAGTCATCCGCCTGATTTTTTGGTAGAATTTTCGAGCATCGTTCCTACCCGCCAGCATCTCAAGCTCTTCACACTCGCGCCTTTCAGCCTCCCTTTTCTTCTTTCGAAAAAGGCGCCTCTCTTCCTTCTTCGCCGTTCGATAACGCTCCCATACGCTTCGCGTTGCGCCCGCACACAATGTAGCCCTGTAGGCGGCGTTCTTTCTTTCCGAGGCATCGCGACATTCCTTGTCGTACCAGGTGTTCTTGTGGGCTCGCTTGTATCCTATAGATTCCTCAGCGGCGATACGAAGTGAACGAGCGATGTGTTCCCATTCCTCAGATACATCGTTTGGTGAAGGGTTGCTCTCAGAGAGCAGGAGTGAGAGCCGAGTGGTGTATTGATTGGCTGTCTGCGTCATGTGCAGCTTTTCGACTTCAAACTTTCCTTGCTGTCCTGCTGGCACATTCTTTGCTGCACAGAGGCGGGTGCGTACCTTGGCTGCTACAAGATAGTGGTCGGAGTCGACATTGGGACCACGGATTGTGCGCACATCTAGGATGCTGGAGCTGTGTCTGCCGTCGATCATGACGTGATCAATTTGATTTCGCGTTTTTCGATCAGGAGACAGCCATGTGGCTTGGTGTATTTTTTTGTGCTGGAATCTGGTACTGCTAATGACCATGTTTCGTGACCCGGCGAAGTCGATCAGCCTCGTCCCATTGGGACTGGTTACGTCGTGGAGACTGAATTTTCCGACTGTGCTGCCAAAGATACCTTCCTTACCCACCCTGGCATTAAAATCGCCAAGCACAATCTTAATGTCGTGACGGGGGCAGCGGTCGTAGGCATGCTCTAACTGCTCATAGAAAGTGTCTTTGATCGCATCGTCCTTCTCTTCCGTCGGGGCGTGGGCGCAGATAAGAGATATGTTGAAAAATCTCGCTTTGATGCGGATGGTGGCTAGACGCTCGTTCACTGGCGTGAACGACAGTACTCGGCGGCTGAGTCTCTTTCCCACCACAAAACCAACACCAAATATACGCTCCTCTGCATGGCCACTGTAATATATATCGCAAGGCCCACATTTCTTCTTGCCTTGCCCCTTCCACCGCATCTCTTGTATGGCGGTGATGTCAGCTTTCACTCTTTCGAGGACATCAACCAGCTGGGCAGAGGCACCTTCCCAATTAAGGGTCCGGACGTTCCAGGTGCTTACCCTCAAATCATAGTCCTTTAAACGTTTGCCGTGGTTGTCATCAGAAAGGGGTGGTCTCATCCGAGGCTTTGTTGTTGTTTTCATTGGATAGGATTTTTACGTGGTGGGTCCCAAGCCCGACGCACAACCCGCCCTGCGGGAGTTGTATATTGTTACACGTTTATATAGCGAGCCGCTTGCTCCAAGACAGACGCCTGCTCGCAGCCGCACCTTCTGGTGAACAGACGCTGCAGTTATTCCCCTCAACAAACCCTTAAACCGAATATGTCGGAGTGGCCTTGTCGAGTTGTCGCCTTCTCACTTTAGTTCACCACCAAACGGGTGTTCGGTGGCTATCCAGAGGACACTGCGCGGAAGTCGTGAGCTGCTTGCTCCGCATGCAAAAGAATCGCTCTGGCCACCCCCAGGTGGATGGCAGTCAGAAGCTTTCCCCACTTACGTGGACTTTTACACACGAAGCCATCCTCCACTTTGCTCACACTCAAAAAAAAATTACTCAGATTATGGAAAAATGAGAATGATTCGCCGCTAATGACATATTTTCATTGTTTTGAATAAAATTTTCTTTCAAAACGTTGTTTTTATTCCTTGATTTAAAGAAAATTGTACATCAAAACAATGAAAATGAGTCTTAAGCGCCGAAACATTCCCATTTTTCCATAATCTGGGTAAGTTGTTTTTTCAGTGCAGGTTTCGAACGTTTAAAACAAATTGGAATTTATGTGCAGGGAATTCTCTTCCTTCTCATATGCATTTTATATACATATACTATGTACGTATAGTCTTTTCCCCTTTTCTTTATTTTTATTACCTCAACAATAGTTACTCATACGCCCCCACATCGGATCGCTTTGTATGTGAAAACTGAAAATGTTTTCTTAAATATCTCGAAAATGGGAGTGCATACACTGCACTTCTAAAAACGCCATCGTAATCTGGAGCCAAAAATTAAGTTGACGTGTTTCGCCGTTCCTCTGTGGTAATTTTTTATAAAAAAAACAAGTGTTTCATTTTACAACGTTATAACTTTTTTGTTTGTGAATAAAGGCTAGAATTGCTTTGGGGGATTCCTCATGGTTTTTTGAGAGCTTTGTATTAGTGATAAAAATAAAAAAATCTAGGGATAGTAACTCCAAAATTTTTAAAGGTAAAACTCAGGACAACCTTTGAGGTCGAAACTTTATATGGGCCAAATATAGTGCTGAGCGAAACCTTTTCTGCGACATTAAGATCATAGAGATCCGACATCAAGTAAGGAAGTTATTACAAAAAACGCGATTTAGCTGTTTTTAACGCGGGCCTAAAAAAAAAATTTTTACACTAAAAATATTTTTTCGACATAAGTGTTCAAATAAAACTGACACACACTAAACTTTTTTTTGTCCATATAACGTGATACGGCTTAATGTACATATAAGTATTAAATGAATTAAATATGGTTGTGTTAATTTTATTAAAATCCTTTATACAAATACTATAAATATTTATGTACATATGTATGTATAATTTAAATGAATTCAGTATAATTTGCGGAAAAAACGAAAGTATAAAAATAAAAAAAAATATGAACTCTTTCCTTGGAAGAAAATTGTTTTAATTACCGATTGTACTACCTAGGAATTATATTTACATACATACATACGTATCTGCATACCGTCGTATAAAATGCAAATCCTAGTATGTATACATACATATATATTATATTCTTAGCACACGTATGTACGTGATTGTGCGCTTTAAACGACGTTACCTATAATTTCTCTGATTGGAATTATCAGCGAGGTCGTCACACACAAGAAAAAATTCACGATACTTGCAGTATTGAGACACCATAATAAAATTATAAAAAAAACTACATACTTATATATGTATGTATGTACATTAACCGCCCTATAAGACGGGAACGATAGAAACTCCAACACATTATCAGCAAGCACTAATCCATATCAGCAGTGATAGTCATTTGACACATCATTTTGAATAACACCATTTCAGCACGGAAGAAACAAATCGAACAACCCAGATCATAAATTGAACAAGAAGTTTATTTAATTCTATCGGACTCAAATCGCTGTTGTTGCACTTACATGTCATAATTTGTATCTGTTTCACGATCAGCGTAATTGAAACACGGCTGTTTGAAGGACCGGAGGTGGACCTTCAGCTAAAAATCACCAGCTTATTATCGACCTCTCAAGAAGCGCAAAAGTTTCATATAAAATGACGTATAAGAAATGCTCAAGAAATTTTTCTTGTGAAACTTTCTGGAGCGAGTATCGACCTCTCAAGAAATTTAATATACTTTTTTACCACTATTTTTCATTTATGTATTTCTTAAAGAAATGTCGACTTTGTTCACTTCTGTTACGTGTTGATAGAAATGGTGGTGAAAATGGAAAAAAAATAATCGAAAAAGTAAAGTGCAAATAGAGGCCATCAATATACCACAGTTTAGCAGTAACATAAGGGCATCCTCGTCGCTTTTCCAAAATAACAACAAAATAAAACTATTGAAACTACTTATTGGAAGCTTTTATTTAATATTTTTTAAGAACTTACCAATTGGTTATGTTTACAAAAAGGTTTTGTTTACGTTTTTGATGCTCTTCTTCGTTTCATTTAGTATTCACGGTGAATTACTAAACGTCAAAATTTCTTGCCTACTACTATTTTCAAAGCGGAAAGTTTCTTGAGCTGTTTCTTTAGAGGTCGATACCAGCCTTAAGGCCCTCGGCAACTTACAATCTGGATTGCCAGTTTGAGTGTTTTTTTTGAGTGAGTTAGTAAAATTTGAGTGTTTTTTGTGTGTGTAAGTGTAATCGGCAGCCGTCGTGCTACACGTAGTTGTTGTCGGCTCGCGGCGACAAAAATAAAATTTTTTTTGATATTTGCGTCAATTCCTCTCAATCCAGATTGTAAGTTGCGAACGGCCTTTAAGCTGGTTACAACTGCAAAAATTCATCAAAATTTCAAGCACGTCTTGGCCCGAAAGCAGAAATTAACATTTGTCATCCGCTTAAAAGTTTTTGACAAAAAGTTTCACAACGGCACCTTCTTTGCGATCCGACATAGAAACATCACCACCACGGTTAGGATAGGGAAATTTTTTCCTGTCAAAAACGTACTAAAATGGCTTCCAAGCTACCAATTTTTTTCACAAAACGCGATATTAAACTTAGTAATTTTATTTAATTTTTTAAAACGATTTGGCGCCTTGTTAGAGTAAGAAAATCTTCATTTGGAGTCATCATGTATTGAGACATAATGTAAGATGACACCACACCAAACAAAAAAAAAAAAACTTTGGAACGAGAACGGACAAAAAGAAATTTGGGACCGTAGCATGAGCGGAGCTAACAAAAAACGTTTGCTCCGAAGCCCTGGGCATACGGATAAACAGCTGATCGTCAGTGTTGCCATTTCATATTTCGGAATATAAGAAAATTAAAAGAAATTATATTAGTAAATATATGGGTTGAGCGCTGCTATCTGTACGGCGATTAAATAAGCGAAATGAAACAAAACTAAAGCGAAATTTACATAATTAAATCATTATTTAAATATCTCTTTTAACTCTCCTGGATTATATTAAAAACGAAACGATGTCTCTATAGACCTTTTATTACATTACACAATTTTTCAAAATTAATATATCATCTTATTATTTTGTAAAAAAGTTTATTCTTGTCGGATTTCGCCAGACAAACTTCGGTGGCATATCATCTTATTCTTTTGTAAAAAAGTTTATTCTTGACGGATTTCGCCAGACAAACTTAAGTGGCATTTTGTTTCTATTCAATCTACTGCTGCGATGTGGAGAAAATTCGACTACCGATTTGATTAATTTCTTTATTAATTTTTCATGTGTTTTTGTAAACTTAAAGCTAATGGATTTCTTTTTAACTATACATTGTTAAAATTAATTCGATATCGCTAAAAACCAAAATAATCCTTTCTTTTGAGTTTGAATTGCTTTTATCAAAATGGTAATTTCAACAGCAAAAGTCATGGCTCAACTATAGAGATCCTAGCAGTTAAAAGAGAATACGTACACAATTGCCATTCGATGACTGTTTTTATAGATGTTAGGAGCAGTTGGTGCTTTGGTTTAGTTGAAAAGCGCCACCGAACACACAAGCTCTCCCACGAAATTAACGGATGAAATATCAAAACAAAATACAATATTTTTACATTTAAAACAGGACGAAGAAACGCGATTTTCAAATAATGTGACAGTTATTATTGAGCCAAAGCACAAAATAAAAAATTTCCCACTTGTGTTTTTGGTTCAATTACTGTGATGTCTCGGCAACACTGTTTGATAACTCGCTAGAGCATTGCCAACTCAAAAATAAACGCACTCAACTTTTCAACGTTACAGCGTTAACAATTGAGTTTCGTTAACGTTAAAAACGAAACGGAAATTATTTTGATAATTTTTTTAACGTTAAGAAACCAAGTCGTTTCAACAAAAACGACTTTAACATTTCGGTTATCGTTAAAATTAACGTTACGATGCATCCTTGTATGAAATGCATATGTACATACATACATACATATGTATGTATGTTTGTAATTATACTAAATGGTACGCCGGTATGCCTGCGATCTGGTGGAATGGAAAACAGGTATTGCAATTTTCCATGTTTATTATACATTAATGAATCTTTTGTTTAACATTTTTTTGCATATACATACATATTTATGTACACATGTAACGACTTCTTTTTATAGATTTTATTTAATTTTAAGTGAGAGGCTGTACAATCTTAATACCAAAACAATAAATTCGTTATTTTTAATAAAGCCGAACTCTAAGTATTAAAAATAATAATATAAAATAGTTATGGACACAGGTATGTATGTACCTGCGTACTACTAAGATTAACTATGATATGTTAATATGTATGTAAGTACATACATATGTACATATGCATGCATGTATAAGAATTGCAGGAATATGCAAAGCCGACGGCAAATCAACTGGTGCCTCTTTGACACATTTTCGCTAGTTCTGAACCAGAAATTCTGTTCTCTAGTAACTTATTAACTTCCTGCAGAGTATGTATGTAAAAAAATTCAGATACATGCCTTTATAATTAAATACCTACCTCTATTAATATGTACATAAATATGTAAGTAACGAATCTAATATCAAAGTATATTTTAATACATATACATATTATGTATTAACCAGTGGCGTAGCTAGAGAATTTTTCGGGGTGGGGGTCACAGCCAATGTAAAAAATTTACCAAAATTAAAATTACCAAAAAAACTACAATTTTTTTTATAAATGATAAATATCGCTAGCTTAGAATGCAAATTGTGTAAGTCCTTGTTTAAAACTTTGTAGGAGAGACAAAAAACAAAAAAGAAAAAAAAAATTCGAAATGAAAAAAAATTTCTGTTCATATAAATATTTTGGACTTACACAATTTTTTTCGCTTTTTGGACTTACACAATTTGCGTATCACTGAATAACAACGAGTAGAAATATGACAAGTATCTCAGACTTGTTTAGCGCGGTGCGTATTTGATTTTTCTAGCGTTCTACATAAAAATACACTTTTTCATAAAAGTGGACTTACACAGTTTGCACTCTGAGCTAGCGAAATGTAATTTTTTCAGACTATAATTTAACATTTTAGTACACAAATATCGCTTATAATACATATCGCACACTAAATCAAAAAGCGTCACAACTCAAAATTTTTCGAAATCGGGTTTCTTCCATAAATTGGTACACATAATATATCTCTAGCGGCTGCCAAAAAATCTTTTCCATCAGAGTCTTTTTTAACTGAGAAATAACTATTATACGTAGCCTTTTCCCATATCATTGCATATAAAAATTAAAAAGTTTTTTGCCTCTCCTGAAAATTTTTGAATTTTGAGTTGTAACGCTTTTTGATTTAGTGTGCGATATATCAAACTCTTAAGGCCCTTGGCCACTTAAAATCTGGAATGTTAAGAAGTGTATACAAATGTGTGAGTTTCGGGTGATTGACGCAAATATTTAAAAGATTTGATTCTCATCAACGCGAGCCCGAACAAGAACGTGTAACACGACGACTGCCGATTGCACTAACACACACAAAAAAACTCCCACATACACACTGCTTGACATGCCAGATTGTCAGTTGCCAAGGGCCTTTAACTATACTTCAAAAGTAAGTCTCATATTCTCTTCTGGAAATCTACGCGCATAGGTAGATTTTCAAGTTTTATGCGCCCAAAATTGAATTTTGTAAAATTGTTACAATTACAGAAAAAAAACATACCCACATATTGGAAATAGAATGGGGAACAATAATTCATCGCTTTTTTCCCGACCCCAAACTCTGCACTTGCCCCAGATGGTCGTAACTTAGCATATCTGAAGTTAATTTTTTTGTTTTTTTCTTACATATTTTTAAGTGCTAGTTTCAACTTGAATATTTATTATTTAAAGCATTTCATTTCAGTAATCGTGATGAATCCTAAAGGTTCAAGTAATTATTAACACTTTTCAATAATATCCTTGGTTTCCAATAATTCTAAGTTTATAGTTTTAAGCTTTTAAAGTTGGGATATTTAAAAAAAAATTATCACTCTTTTTCATGTTAAAAATTGGTTTTGTTATGTTGCTCTGTCAGATTCAGTCAAATTAACCCTCGGACATGATATCTAGTACAATTAGTAGTTAGCCGACAAAAAATTACGTCGCACAAAGCTGCACTTCACTACTAGATACAGGGTTTTTCATATGTACCTACAATAATTTTCTTTTTGTGCTTTATATTTAATTTTAATGTTTATATTTCTAACGCATATCTTGGTTAATGTAGGTGATGCTCGAAAGTAACCCAGATATTTAGCAGCGATTATTGTTAACTTTTTAGGCAGTATTTTTAGTATTTCCAATTTTTCAAAGTTAAGGAAGTACTTATCATAAAAAGGGGCTAAGAATTATAAAGCTACATTTTTTAGAAGATTTTTGAGTATGCAATTTTGCAGCAAAAAATATGCAACATTCAACTTTTTGAAAAATTTCATTGGCTTTTCGGAAATTTTAATTGGAACGGTCTCACATATAACGCAAACACCCTACAGAAAAAAATTACTAAAATCGACGGAAAGTTTTACAGCATTGAGAATAGCATTTTTTACACTAAAATTGGTTGGCTACATAACAGTGCACTTAGAAATCTCCTCAAAATCTTCTATTAATTCTGGCCGCGCTTTGAAATTTTTAATCCACTTTTAGAAATTTCTACGATTTTTCGGATTTTTCCATAAGTCTAGAAATCCTGCTTAAGGCGATTTTTATTGAAAATTTTTTTTACATTTTTAAACGAAAATAAGAGAGTCAAATTTTCGACAGAACTGTTTGAAATAAATTTAAAAACTCTGGCGTATGATTTTTTTTTGAACCACTGTATATATTTTTCAATAAAATCGACTTTTAACTAGAGCCCTAGATACCCGGGTATCGAGCAATTCGATCTGATCGTTTTTGTTTGAAGCCCGTTTGTTGTTCAAATGCCCGTACAAACATTCGAGCTTACAAACAAAAAAAATGTGTATCGGAAAAATAAAAAAAAACTACATATAAAGAAAAAATAATAATAATAAACAAAAGAAAAAAACAAACTTCAAAATACCCGAATTGTTCAAATGCCCGTACAAACATACGGGTAATAAACAAATAAACAAACAAACTTATACATTGCATATTTATTCCCATTGTAGTTTATACTAATATTATTTGATTAAGATGATAAGTAATTGAAAGAAAACTTGAAATTTAAATAATTGGCGTTACTTTTCTGTTATTAGCATGTTAATAACAGCAATACCGTATAATAATTGTAGCGTTTGTTGAGCCGTAGGGAAGTGCAGGAACCGTAGGAATTTTACCACAAAAGAGCGAATATAAGTACAAAGAATGTAAATTGTGGTAAAATTCCTGCGGTTCTTGCACTTTCCTACGGCTCAACAAACGCTAGAATTATAAGTAATACTTCGTGAAAAAGCGCTAAATTTCGAATTACCAATTTCGAAAAATTACTATTCTCACTGATTTTTTCCTGAAAAAGAAATGTATGCTAATAAAGTCAAAGATGGTTTTATGGTCAAAACGAATCTTTCGGGGGGGGCGGGGGTTTTGTCCCCAAAACCCCCCCCGTTACTACGCCACTGGTATTAACTAAATAATTCAAAATAAAATTCCTGTCCATACCTGCTAAGTTATAAAATTGGTTATTTTAAATACATTCATACTACGAACACAAATTTTCTTCCATTTGTACACATGCGTATGCGCACGAACGTATGTACATACATGCATATCTACATATGCAAACATATTTTTCAGCAACACTTTTCTTTATCCCTCTGTTTTTAACTGTTATCAAAGGACGGAAAAAAATAAAAGTCTCATTGAAACCGTCACTTGCTGAGGGATATTTTTGAGTGTTGAAAAATAACTCTTAAATGGCAACAGAAAAAAGATCGTTGAGAGAGGTTGCCCACGGTGAGAAACACTTTGAGTGAAAGAGTTTTCTGTTTCAGTCAGTGGGAAACACTTTGCGCTCACCATTTTTGTGTTTCCGTCAGACTGAAATGGAATGAAAATAAGTGTTAACTGTTAAAGCTGGTCTCTGCATATAAGTCATCCTAGTTGCATTGGTACTGTTGTTGTTGCATACGCTGCTGTCGACGTCGCTGGCACACCACGGTTGTTACCCTTAAGTGGTGGCGTTTTTTTTTTTATACAATTTTGAGACCTCTATATTTTCAGCACCGTTATTACGGTTTTTTGGTATGCCCGTTATGAGTCACTTTCGCCTTGGATAAAAGTTCACATGAACTGTACATGAAAATTTGCCAAAAATGATGTATTGTAACCAGAGCTGTGAAGTACTGAATATACTTGGTACTTGTACTTGGTCCAAGTACCATTACTTGATAATTAAAAAATTCAAGTATCAAGTACAATTAATTTATACTGGTAATTGGTAATTAAGTACAACTTTTTCAATTCTTTCACCAATTACTTTCAATTACCACCAATAACCACAAATTCTTTTCAATTACATGGAGTTTAATCAATGAATTTATTTTAACTATTGTATTTTCTTCTATCCTCTACATAAGATACATCGGATACTAAATATTACAGCCACTAAAAGCAGGAAAATTCCCTTATAAGAACTCTTTATTAAATATACGTACATACATACGTACATTAAGGTGGGTTTTTTTTAATATGGTACTTTTTTTTTAATTTTCTAATTTTCTCCCATTGTACATATGTATGTTTGTACATGTTATGTTGTATGTACATGTTATGGGCCGCTGTGGTGCAGTGGGTAGGCTGCTCGCCTAAGTTATTACGTTGGGGTTCTAACCCCAGTCCGGAGAAACACAAAAAAATGTTTCTAATTAATTAAATTTCCAATTATTGAGTTTTTGTAAATAGCGGTCACCTCTCGGCAGTGGGCGGCATACCCTCCGAGTGTATTTCTGCTATGAAAAAATGCATTCGCCGTTCGGAGCATAAATACTGTAGGTCCACGCAATTTGTAGGAAAAATGTTAAGGAGCACACATCGAATTAGGAGAGAATATATACGAGATCCTGAGATGTAATTACCAAGTTTAAAAAAATATCCCATAATCTTGGACGTGGAAATACGAACAAACACACCACTAGCTTCATCAGCTTCAGTTGAGCGAAAAATTGTATGCACTCGTTTTAATATTTTCTTGTTATTAAACTGTTATCTTATATTTACAATGAAATAAAAAAAAATAAAGAATTGAAAAAACAACTGAAAAAGAATTGAAAGTAATTGAAAATCAACTGAAAAAGAATTGAAAGTAATTGGAAAAGAATTGAAAAATGTACGTACTGAGTATCAAGTACCAGTATAATATACTTATACTTGGTAATTGGGCTTTTCAATTACTGAGTACTGGTAATGGTAATTGTACTGGTACTTGGTTTTTTCCAGCTCTGATTGTAACTGTTTGTTTTCAGTTTTTTTTGTTTCTTTTTTTGGATTTTTAAAGTTTTAACATTTTTTTTTTGTTTTTGTATTTTTAAAGAAAAAATGAAAATGTAGGTTGGTTGCGAAAAATTTGCACCACCACGCCGAATAAATGATGAAATGACGTAGCTTTGTTGAAAAATTGCACCACCACGCCGAACATATGTGTGAAAATTAAATAAAGTTGTAATTCATTTTTTTTTTGTGCCGATGATTGGATGGGTTTTTTTTTCTCTTATTTTTCGGTTATTGTACCACCACGCCGCATATGGTGTTGGGTTTTCTGCTGCCTTTCCAGCATTTTGTTACTAGTGCAGGGCTCCGGCCCACGGTCGCCATTTAACGCCTCCATCGGTATGTTTGTATGTACACGCAATGAGCGTGTGGCCCCTACACACCGACAACGCAAAACGAATTCCACAATAAAAGAAATGAGACTAACTGTTGAGATTAACTGATAAAAATATTTATTTTATTTGCGCACTTTTTATTTATAATAGTTTAAGTTAAATCTAAACTATTATAGAATAATTATCGCGTCAGCAGAAATATCGGCGGGTAGAAAGATGTCTGTGCGTAATCTGCGTGTAATGGCCGAGCCAACCGCATAACAAAACGTTTCATCTCTCACATTTCCGCCTTAACCTTAGCTGCAGTTGCATAGGATTGCCCATGCAGCTGTGAATAATGCGCATTGCATTTTAGATGACCTGTTCGCTGTATCACATCACTATGTCGTAGACGGGGTATTCACAACATAGTAGATAGGATATTCGCTATACATGTCCTATGAAGATACTAATTGTTCAACTTGTATACCCGAACGGGTACCAATGTAGATTAATCACTAACATACCGAACGGGTACAAATGTAGATCAATCGCTTTCATCCCCAACGGGTACAAATGTAGATTAATCGCTTTCATCCCCAACGGGTACAAATGTAGATTTTTCCAAATTGTTCGCCAAGGCAATTTTTAATAACAATCTTTAAAAAATTGTAAATGTTCATGCATATATACATAAATAAAGATTATACAATGTTTTACTTATGAAAAAAAATCTCAATAAATAAATAAAAAAAATTGTAAGTTTTGAGTATGCATTATATGAGCGTAATGTAAAGGATTTTTTCATAGAATATTTTAGGCAACATTTTGTTAAAATTATTATTCATCGTTGTTATTAAAAGAAAGGGTGTTTAATTCGTTTTACCGGTTGTTTTACAATCTTTTAAATACATTGCATATTTTGTAAAATTTCTACATTTAAGGAATCAAGATTTGTACCCGTTCGGAATGAAAGCGATTAATCTACATTTATACCCATTCGGGATGAAAGCGATTAATCTACATTTATACCCGTTAGGGAACAATTGGTCTACAATTAGTCTACATTTATACCCGTTCGGGAACAATTGGTCTACAATTAGTCTACATTTATACCCGCACGGGAACAACCGGGGACTAATTGTGGACCGATTGTTCTCGAAAGAGATCAACATGGGACAAATATCTTATGTTATGTTCAGACAAAACCTTAATTGAAAATTAAGAGCCTTCATTCAATTTTCAAGCCCAATGATTCTCAATTTATCATACAAAAATTGACTAAGTTAATGCTTCATTAGAAATTAATGAGTTCCTAATGAAGAACAATTCTGCATGCAACCCTGTTAGAAGCGTTGTTTCATAAGCAAAATTAAATGTCATGTTCAGAGAAATGTCATTAGCGTCAGGGTCCACAAAACAGGTTGTTTCGTCAGATCAGCTGAATTCTTGTTCTTCTTCATCACCTATCAAACTTTTTTTTATTTCTGCTTATTCTATACATGCATTCGTGTTTACGATTGGTAAAAGTTGTGAGCTGAATGTCAAGTTATTTCGTCCTCCTTGCAGTTTTGACATTTAGGTCACCAGAGTTTGATATTCAGCTCACGGCGTGTATGTGTGTATGTATCTTGAGCCGACCTGTTAAATGGGCCAAGTAAATTAAATATGTCTGAACACCAAATCTAGAGATTTTCAATCAAGCCCAATTGACTTAATTAATTTTTATGTCTGAACATGATATTACGGTATTAATCGCATATTTTTTTGCAGGGATAGGTTATATTTCAGCGTTGATGTGTGAATATACAATTACATAATTAACTTAATTTAATTTAATTACAAATTAAAAGACAAACAACTTATAACTTAAACTAATATACATAGTATGAAGTAGGAATAAAGAAGGGAAAAGAAGAAAAGTAAAGGATAGGTAAGTAGATAGTAGATGTGTAGATATGTGCATACATATAGAAATACATATCTGTGGTCACAAGCAATAATCGCTTAAGTCGACTTAGGAAGATTTCGAGATATATACCACGTTATTTTCCTTTTAAAGCCCTATATTTCTGTAAAACCCCCATGCTTATAACTTAATTCAATCAAAAGATATAAATAAAAACATTTAGGCTTAACTTACAATAGACGTATATTAAACTTGCTATAACAGCCAAAGTAGACGTATATAATTAATCAAATTTCTTCATGACATTTTGTTTTATTTACAAAATTTGATTGTAACATTGTGGATGGCTCACTGATTTTGCGTCCATAGTTTTTAATCGACTTTTATGATTTGTTAAGAAACGCTTTCGAATATAAAAATCAATTTATCTCGAAATAATTGTTTAAGACTTAAGCGATTATTGCAAATCGCCACAGATATATGTAATGCGGAATAGTTTATGGTCTTATATTTAGGTGATACCAATATTAAATTATTCATAAAATCTATAAAGCTCGAATTTAAAACGCCTGGTGCTTACAATTAGCCGCAGAATCAATGGGAGACTGTTTCAAAGACGAATGACATAAATAAAAAATTGGCGCTCAGATATTAGGGAATTGAATCTGGAATATAAAAGCTGAGATCTATTTTACAGGATAAAGTGTAGTCTGCGCTTCAAATATTGGGGCTCATTTGTATAAAGAATTTTATGCAGCATCACTAGACACCTTGCTTTTAAAAGATTGTTGAACGATGTAGAGAAAATTTGTGCATCATAGTGCGGTATATGGTCACGTCATCCTATACCGTATATGTACCTTGCAATATTATTGTATAGCACATTGAGTTTTTTGTTGCATGCATTTTCACAGTTGGCGAACAGTTCTGGGCGTATAGCAGTGTTGGTATCAGATAAGTTTTGGCAAGAAGCAGACGAATTTTTAGCGGAGTAAAATATTGGGTTACCCATATGGACCGAAGCATACCATAGACCTTACCAATAGCACAATGGATATAATTACTCCAGGTTAAACTCCTGTTGAAAATAACACCAATGTTTTTTGCAGAAGCAACGAAGCGTATCAGAGAGTTGTTTATAATAACATTGCCATATCCTTCGATTTGGAATCGTTTCTTCGATATTACTAAGCAATGAGATTTGCAGGGGTTAATAACTATACCATTGTTACTAGCCCATTCATTAACACGTTCTAAATCGCTGTTAAGATATTCAACGCACACGTTGATTGAATCGCTTGGACAGCTGAGATACAGTTGCACATCATCGGCATATATGTACATATGTGAATGCCGCAGTGCTCAAGTCTTTTAGGCAAATCGTTGACATAGAGGACAAACAACAAGGGACCAAGAACTGAAACCTTGCGGCACCCCTTTGACTACAGGAAGCAGTCGAGATAGAGAGTCACCCACGCATACTGCTTGCGACCTCTGTGAGGTAAGATTGCACTAAATTTAGAGCAGAGGCTGAGAAATCGAACAAATTTTCAAGCTTTAGACACAACAGGCGACGGTCAACAATATCAAAGGCTTTGGAGTGATCCTAGAGTGTCAGAAATATTACGTGGTTCTCATCCAGATTTTGCTTAATATCCCCCATAACATTCAGAAGAGCAGTGATACAACTATGATTTGCCCTAAACCCTTACTGGCATTCACTTATGAGGGAGTTATGATTAAGAAAGTTGTACAATTGCCTATATATTAATTACTCAGCTATCTTAGACAAGTATGGTCGAATTGATATCGGTCTAAGTTCGCCATTCGCTTTTTTTGTTGGCATGATTTTAGCCTGAGTGATATAAATCTGAAGGAAAAGAGGACGAAGCAGCAGTTTCCAGATAAACAAACACTTGAGTTGGCCTTAAATGATATTCGGACAAGGTTGGGTTGGATATTAGTGGCTGCCACCGCTCGTCCAGCGCGGTGAAAATCAGGATATACATTTTGTGGAATAACATTTGAGGAATAATTATCCTGAAGGAAACGTAAGAAGATTTATCGAGGGAAATAGCGGACATTGTTTCCACTTGGTACAGCAAACACATTTGCTACCCAGGTAGGCCTGATGGCCTGTCGTGATACACATGGAGCTCTTTATTACACACCATGTAGACGAACCACCTTGTTTGTTCTGTGACAAAACTATACTGAGAAGACACGTTTTCTCAACAGTGTTGTGGCAAAGTGGCCAAATGTACCAACTCGGTGATGTTAGTTGAACGAAGGCAAAAACCTACCAAAATTCAAATTGTCCACCAACCTACCAAAAGGAATAAAAGCTACCAGTTTTGGTAGGAAACGCCCAATAGTGGCATCCCAATTTATACGTTCGATGTCAAACGAACAAATGTTTGGTTGGAAAGAAATGTACAAACCAATGATTTGTACATAAGTAGAAATTATCGTTTGATCGATCGGTGTATGAGTTTTACGTAAACAGAAATGATCGTTTGATCGATCGGTGTACGATCATGTACATTTTTAATATGTGTGTCGTTCGTGTATCCTACTATGGCAGTATAAATATATGTAACTACATACATATATTACTTAATTTTTCTAATCGTAATGATTTCTAATTCTAATCGAAGTTCCCCAGCTATGTATGTATGTATGCTGGATTTAATTTTAAAAGCCGGTTTTCTTGCATTTTCAATTCTTTTATTTATGTGATTTTTGTATGAGAGCAGATTAGCCGATTTATTTTACATATCAAAGATTAAAATAAGCGTTTAAAAACTTCAAAAGAAACGAAAAATGGGTTTGTATTTATTTTCATTAATACATATATACTTTTTTGTTTAATTTTTATACTCAGCTGTACTAGTACACAGAGTATTATAGTTTTAATCACATAACGGTGGATTGTAACAGAGTGAAATAATCGAGATAGATATAGACTTATATATATCAAAATGATCAGGGTGAAAAGAGAAATCGATTGAGCCATGTCCGTCCGTCTGTCCGTCCGTCCGTCTGTCCGTCCGTCTGTCCGTCCGTCTGTAAACACTCTAACTCGCGCAAAAATTGAGATATTTTGATGAAATTTGAAATGCAAGTTGGTATCGAGACTGGGACGGTTGGTATTGAAAATGGGCGAAATCGGACCATGACCACGCCCACTTTTCCTATATAGAAAAAATCGGAAATTTGGTATCTCAGTCACTAATATAGCTGGAGCGATGAAATTTTACCCACGTGTTGAGCTCAGGCCCTTATGAAGAAATTTGATGACATTTTGGAAAATGGGTGGTGCCACGCCCACTTATCAAGGGTCAAACCTTGCAAGTTTTATATGTCATAACTCAGAAACCATTGAAGATATATCGACAAAATTTGGTACGCGTGATTTACTTACTTAGGCAAACGTTTGGACGGAAAATAGTTAAAATCGGTTGACGGCCACGCCCACTTTTATATATTTGTATTATAAAGTGACCTAATAAAAACATTTTAAGCCATATCTCTGTCAAATATAAAGATCTATCATTGAAATTTTGTCGCATGAGTCCAACTATGGACAGAAAACAAAAAACACAAAAATTTTGGAAAATGGGCGGTGCCACGCCCACTTATTAAGGGGCAAACATTGAAAGTTTTATGAGTCATAAATCAGAAACCGTTGAAGATATATCGATGAAATTTGGTACGCGTGATATACTTACTTAGTCAAATATTTGGACGAAAAATTTCCGAAATCGGTTGAGGGCCACGCCTACTTTTATATATGGGTCTTATAAAGTGACCTAATAAAAACATTTTAAGCGATATCTCTGTAAAATATAAAGATATATCATTGAAATTTTATGGAAGCAGTCCACCTGCGGACATAAAACGAAAAACACAAAAATTTTGGAAAATGGGCGTGGCACCGCCTCTTTTTAGAAGCAGGAATATACGAGATTTCTGAGCCCATAACCCGACTAATAATTTATATATAATGACGAAACTTGGTGTGTACACTTTTATTACTTGTGGTAATACATGTCGAAAATTTTAGCGAAATCGGTTGACGACCACGCCCTCTTTTATATATGGGTATTATAAAGTGGCCTAATAAAAACATTTTAAGCGATATCTTTGTCAAATATAGAGATAATTCATAGAAATTTTGCGGCATGAGTTCCACAATAGACCGGAAACAAAAAAATATAAAAATTTTGGGAAAATGGGCGTGGCACCGCCTCTTTTTAGACACAGGAATATACGAGATTTCTTAGCCTATAACTCGACAAATAATTGAGATATTATGACGAAACTTGGTTTATACACTTTTTTAACATGTGTTAATAGCCACGCAAAAATTTATTGAAATAGGTTTATGACCACGCCTACTTTTTAAAAAAGATATTTCTGGAAAACCCTTTGGGAATTTGTAACGTGACATCTTTGTAACTAGAAGTCATAAAGGAATGAAAAGTTGCACAAAGAATAATATTCATATGCTTAGTTGGATGACTGATAAAAATTTAGAAAATGGGCGTGGCTACGCCCACTTTATGCAGCACTCGCTTTATATTAAGTGCACCGTGTTTCCATCAAACACAAACAAACAATGAAAGCATACAGCTGAGTATCTAATGTTCGATTCCACTCGAACTTAGGCTTCCTTACTTGTTAATATAAAATTTGAAAATTCAATACACATATCTGTGTTCATATGGAACAGTAGCTTAAGTGTACTTAAGGAAAGAATGAGTTACTTTTCCAAAAATTGAAATAATTCATCTCAAAGAGTACATTCTGCAGTTTTTGTTTAAAATATTTTTCAGGCTTTCAACAAGCTTCAGTCTCAATGATTTCACTTAGAAATAATGTGCGGAGAACTGCTACAAAATTACACCAACTTACGAGTATCTTGAAAATTTGCCTTTCGACATAAGCTACTGTTCGATATGAACACAGATATGTATGGAGAAAATTCGTGCTTACGAATTGGGCATTATTTTATTTCTTTATTCATATTCATAGTATAATAATAAAAATAGAAAAATTAATATATAATAGAGAAGAATTTAAAAAAAAGTTGTATATTCCATTTTTCTACTATTGTATTACCAGCAAGTGAAAATGTGCGGCCACTTGCGGCACTGCTAGTTGGAATGGATAATATTTTAAGCAGTGATGGTAGATACTTTTTTGGAAATTCCCTACAGAGCAAGAAAAAAATCCCTACTTTTCCCTACGCTTGTTTCAAATTTTCCCTACGTAATTCCCTACACTTTTTTTTTTAGTTATTTCCATGCTAGAACAATGAAGAAACCGCACGGCAGTAGATGAACGTTTTGTCTTTTACTAAATAATGAAAATCGGCTGTTCTACTGCATACTGCATACACACTGGCTCTCAAAGAAATCAAAAAAAAAACTACAATAAAATACTGATGATTTACTGTTTTGAACAATTATTATAATAAAAAAATATATGTATTAATGCGTTGTATGTAACATATATATCGCACGTTTTATGCAATAGGGATTTAACTCGAAATTTTTGATTTCTGGGGTTTTGCCATATATTTCAATAACTGGGTCATGCCTTTGAGTCTAGTCTTATAAAATACTCAAAACGATAAAAATGGCGGAAATAAAAGTGATTTTGTAGTTAGCCGTAGAAGGAAACTCTTTGAAATTATAAGAGCCTATACACACTTGCGACTCAATCGATTTAGTCGAATTGGGCTGTTGTATGCAAATCCAACTGTTTCAGTTGTTCGACTAATTGAATGTAGTGTGAATGCTTCCATACATTCCCATGCAAATCAAAGCCCGACTAAATCGATTGAGTCGCAAGTGTGTATAGGCTCTAAAAGTTTGTTTGCGTTTTCCCAAAAAAATTTTTTTTAGTTAAATCCCTATTGAATAAAACGTGCGATATATAGGTAGGTAGACGTAGGCATATAAATATGTAAGGGAACGAAACATTTCATTGATACTATCATAGGTACAGCATTTCTGTTATTGCGTCAAATACTTTGCTTTAGCCCATATGACACTACGTTTTTTCAGGTATTCTACAAGGTTTTTTGTGTGAAGGAGATGGTCAAATACAGTTTTGCGTTGGTGTAAGCGAGCAACCTATACTGAACAAGTAAGGAAGCCTAAGTTCGAGTGGAATCGAACATTAGATACTCAGCTGTGTGCTTTCATTGTTTGTTTGCGTTTGAGGCAAATACAGTGTGATTTATATAAAGCGAGTGCTGCATAAAATAGGCGTAGCCACGCCTATTTTCAACATTTTTATCAGTCATCCAACTAAGCATATGAATATTATTCTTTGTGCAACATTTCATTCCTTTATGACTTCTAGTTACAAAGATGTCACGTTACAAATTCCCAAAAGGTGTTCCAGAAATATCTTTGTTAAAAAGTAGGCGTGCTCATAAACCGATTTCAATAAATTTTTGCGTGTCTATTAACACAAGTTATAAAAGTGTATAAACCAAGTTTCGTCATAATATCTCAATTATTTGTCGAGTTATAGGCTCAGAAATCTCGTATATTCCTGCTTCTAAAAGTAGGCGGTGCCACGCCCATTTTCCAAAACTTTTGTGTTTTTCGTTTTATGTCCGCAGTCAGACTCCTACCATAAAATTTCAATGATATATCTTTATATTTGACAAAGATATCGCTTAAAATGTTTTTATTAGGCCACTTTATAATACCCATATATAAAAGTGGGCGTGGTCGGCAACCGATTTTGGCAATTTTTCGTCCAAACACTTGACTGAGTAAGTATATCACGCGTATCAAATTTCATCGATATATCTGCTACGCTTTCTGAATTACGGCTTATAAACCTTTCAATGTTTGCCCATTAATAAGTGGGCGTGGCACCGCCTATTTACCGAAATTTCATCAAATTTTTTCATAGGGGCCCGAGCTCAACACGTGGGTAAAATTTCATCACTCCAGCTATATTAGGGACTGAGATACCAAATTTCCGATTTTTTCTATATAGGAGAAGTGGGCGTGGTCATGGTCCGATTTCGCCCATTTTCAATACCAACCGTCCCAGTCTCGATACCAACTAGCATTCCAAATTTCATCAAAATATCTCAATTTTTGCGCGAGTTAGAGTATTTACAGACGGACAGACGGACGGACGGACATGGCTCAATCGATTTCTCTTTTGACCCTGATCATTTTGATATATATAAGTCTATATCTATCTCGATTATTTCATTCTGTTACAATCCACCGTTATGTGATTAAAACTATAATACTCTGTGTACTAGTACAGCTGAGTATAAAAAGCCAAACGAAATACCAACAAAATACCATCTAGTTGGTCGGAGCTAAGAGCGTAGCCAGAGCAAAAAAATCTTTTGCTCCGATGCCCTGATTAAAAGTATCGTGTTACTAGATAGTTCACTATACGGTATTCCCTCTCCAATTACGTCATTGAAGGGTTCGCGATTTAACTCGTCTTCGCAGCATTTTCATTATTCAGATCGACAGTCAGTGTTGAAGTGAAAAAAAGTTGAATTGAAATTTTGATTTGACTTTGCCGAAAAATCCCTACATTTAGCTATTTTTTAAAAATCTGTCCTTTCCCTACGGTCACTTTTTTCCGACTAAAATCCCTACATGTAGGGAATTTTCCCTACGTATCACATCACTGATTTTAAGGGCAAAATTATAGAGTTGGAAACTCATTTTTATGATGAGCGCAATTCTTTCCGTTTTGCTCACTTGACAGCTAGCTGCTAGTTTAATAAGAAACAAACCTTTTGTATTTTTACGAGCAATTGTTCTTATTCATTTTTTTTTGCTTACATTTTTTAATTTATGTTCCTTCCAGGAACTTGTAACGCGTTTCGGTTTCGGTTTTTGTTACAAGTCCCTGGTTCCTTAATTTTTGTACCTGAAGTAATATTTTATGTTAATTTTTATGTTACAATAAAATATGCAATGAATGCAATAAATTTTATTTCATATCTATGTTTTTTTCTATTATAATGTTTAGCAAGGCAAAGATATAATACAGTCACAAATCAGAATTTGCAATAGGTTTTGTGCTATAAATCTTTTTGTTATTTGCAGCGACGTCACAATTTCAATTATGTCAGACCATAAAACCTATTCTTGCAGCAATAACGTCATAAGAAAATCTCGGAGTACTTTTGAAGCTACAGAAAACAGTCCATTATACATTTCAAGGTTTGGTTTACATAGACGTCTTAACCAGATGTCCAGATGACCAAATTGGACCCTAATCTTACTTTCATATACAAATTTAAAAAAATATACATCAATTCAAAAACTAAACATGCGTCTCCTGTAATATCACAATTTTTGAGTTATGACGACGTTGCAGCAAATGAGCGATATGTCTGTTTGAAACCAAACCGTTCGATCGCTGTGTTGTTTAGTATGAAAGCATACAAACGAGCAGTCTTGCCGTTTTAGCCATTTTGTGGCTATATTTAGCCACCGCCGTGTTTTTTTAGCCACCAAAATTTCGGTTTTGCCACTAGCCACGATTTTAGCCACCGCTTGTAATGAACCATAATTTTCCACATAGGAAGGTGGTAACGCTAATTCAATTCAGCGATTATCACAAATCTATTTAAGTGTTAAAAAAAAACAAGTAACGCAACTATCGATAAATGCCTGTTTATACTCGCTAGTGGAATAGTAGGCTGTCGATGAAAGTCCGTATAAGGATCTAACTGACTTTGTATATTGTTTGCTACTTCTAGCAACGCCGAAGTGGAAAGAACCTTTTCCCTAATGAATAAGATATGGCTTAAAGAATGTAAAACAATAGGGGTATTCGCTATCCCTAGCAAGATAGCACGGATTGCAAATATGCTAGACCAAAATATGCTACACTTCGAGAGCACCCCATTGCACAGTCGTAGGAAATTTTAAGAAGCAGCTTTTCTTTTTAGCCAAAGGGACGCGTTCATCACTCACTTTTTAATAAATTTAAATTTAATAAATACACACAAAACACAACATTTTAAGCAAAATTCGGATGCTCAAATTGAAATTGAAATTAGCAATTGGTAAATGTCAGCTGACACAGGGTCGCAATTAATTTCCTACACTTCATAGCAAATAAATATACATAGGTTTTGGTGTAGCATATTTTTGAGGTCTAGCATATTTCTGTGCGCCTATATTTTGGTGTTGTGCGTTGTAAAACTTTGCAATCCGTGCTACGTGCTAGGGTTATGCTATGGATAGCGAATACCCCTAATGTTGCAATGAATTTGAAATAACAGAAGATCTCATTAAATTAATGAAGAAAGAATTAATTTATGAAGAGAAAGATTCAATTAGTGATGACAACATAATGATAGATATTGAATGTGATATCTAATTATTTTTTTTTGATATAGTTAAGTACATACTATGTATGTATGAATATTTTATTTTTAGACAAATCTAATGACGTTTTCGTTTCGGGAAAAAATGTTGCCCTGCTTGATTTTCTTAGCCATCTTGTAAGCTTGTGTGGTAATTTCAGCGAATATTGACCTCGAGCTAAGTCAGAGGGCATCATTATTTACAAAACCAGCCATTTAAAACGAAGACTGGTTACGTAATTTGATAATTGAGATATTAAAGGGTAACATTTTATACCAGAATCGAAAACGCCATATGATTTTTTCCTTATATTGCATGCAATACTTTTGTGCCTGAATTTGAAAAATAAATTTAAAACATGTTAATTTGAAACAAAATTTTTTAGCCACCATTTTTAGCCACGAACCAAATTTTTTAGCCATTTTTAGCCACAAATTAAATCAAATCTAGCCACCACGAAAATTTTTCAAAGGCAACGCTGCAAACGAGCTGTAGCTCCTACGTTTAGAGCCTATACACACTTGCGACTCAATCGATTTAGTCGAATTGGGCTATTGTATGCAAATCAACTGTTTCAGTTGTTCGACTAATTGAATGTGGTGTGAATGCTTCCATACATTCCCATGCAAATCAAAGCCCGACTAAATCGATTGAGTCGCAAGTGTGTATAGCATAGATGCCCACACAAATACAGTCTCATTTTGTCGTAGTGTTGATGCATGGCGTTTGGTAGCTAGAAACGTGAGTTGCCACTTCTCTGTAATGGCACCGAACTGAGGTGTTTTTTGTTTGCTAATGATGATTTTAGGCTAATGATAATTTTCCACCTTTGTTATTTAAAATACTTGTACGTAAATACATCTCACTCAAATGATAAATATAAATATACAGCCTTGCCCAAAAGTATTAGACACCAATGTTTCTGTAAAAATCATATTCATACGTATGTATATGGAAATATAATAAATATCCCAATATGCAAAATACATTTGTTATAACTTTACAATAAACTTACTTCAGTAAGCAAAACGTTTCGAAAATCTTTAATATAAAACTTGTAATTCGTTTAATAGTAACTGCTGAATCAACGAAAAGGAACCCTAATTCTATAATTGCATTTCACGTTTGGAAAGAAATTCTTAATAAACATTTTTATACAATGTTTTGTAAACGTGAGGAGAAAAATTTCTCCCAAGCAAAAAAAAAATGCGCTACTTGGGACTCGAACCTACGCTCTTTGGTCCGTAGGCAGCATATCTCACCATTATGCTACAATCGTATTCGGAATTATAGTTTTTGACAATAAAGAACTCTAATTCGTGCACGTCATCACACATTGTGGACATTTTCGCAAATAAAAATTATTTACTTGCTTTCATAATTGCGCATAACGGTTACGCAGCTGGCAACCACGAGCTAAAATTCAGAAGAAAAACAACCAACGGCAAAGTCGACTGAAGCAGTGCTTTGCTACGTCACGTCAGTATACATATATGGCTCTGCGACAGCGCTGTGCTCGCGAGCAGCTTCGTGGGCATCTATGGTGTATAGGCTCTAACGGTTTGCCGTGTATCAAACGTACGTACACAATGAGTTGTATGCAATACCCGAACTTCAAACTGATCGAAGCAGAACTCTGGTGTATACACATTAGAGGTGTTCTTATTTGTTCGGTCTTAAGCCTAGTACTGAGTTCGCGGCTGTGAAATTTCGCCAGCAACATGCATTTATTTTGCCGTGAAATGTTTCAAGAAATTTTTTTTGTCAAATGAGAATAAATGCCAAAACGAAAACTGAGCAAAGGAAAAAATAAAAAATTTGGAGCATCGCCTCAGAACCAACTTTCAAATTTTGGCCAATAAAAAAATTTTATACAAAATATAAATTTCAATTTCAACAAATGTCACTTTTCACTCGAAAATAAATGGCATTGTATATTTAATTTGGCGTGAAGAAATGTTGCTGGCATGATGTTGCTAGCATGTTGCGTAACTTTTCACGGCAGGAGCTCAGTACAACTTTGTCGTGAAATATCTGCGAAATTTCACACGATTCACATCCATTTTTTAACACGCTTTTATTATGGCGTTTTCTTTTCTACGAAAAAATGTTGCCCTCCTATATCCCAATTATCGAATTACATATCCTGACTTTCTATAAAACGGCTGAATTTGTAGATAAGGGTGCCCTCTTACTTAGTTAGAGGTCAATATTTGGTGAAAGGACCAGACAAACATACAAACTGGCTAAGAAAATCAAACAGGGCAACATTATTTCGAGAAAAGAAAACGCCATTAGTTTCACCTGTATGTATGTATGTATGTATGTATGTATGTATGTATGTATGTATGTATGTAACTTCCTCCCATCCTAAAAGTTGTAAACATTTAACTAAATTAACTAAATTATTATATCTTTCAAACATTCACTTTTTTGTGTTCTCTTTATTATTTCTATTCTCCTCCGGATTCGAAACATGACATCAACAGCCCAACGGCATCATATAGTAGGACATTCAACATTATATTGTATGCTTCATTGCGGCTTTTATGTTACCTTTCTTCAAAATAGCCTCAATGAATTTCAATTCACTCCCGTATACAGGCCAATAAGTAACAAGCTTGCAGGGTACGGAAAAACTCACTCACGAACGCTCAAAAATACATTCTACTCAAATCACAAACAAATGTTCAAAGAAAAACGTATAACCACTCAAATAGCGAGCGAACTAACGCACAACAGCCAGCGATCGCTCATAGCGATGGCGATAAACTCAATGCATAAATTCACTCAAAAAAAAAATGAAGCTTGTGGCTTCTGTTTTGGGTTTGTTGTATTTGCAATGAAATCAGCCGCATGTACAATGTACATACATACATACGTATGCAGAGCAAGAACTGGTTTTGTGTTTTGTGTAACAACATTCTGTTTTGTCATTGTTGTGTTTGCAATAAAAACAATCGCATGTGCATACATATGTATGCAAAGCAAGAACTGGTTTTGTTTGTAATTCATTTAATAGTAAGTTCTGAATTAACGAAAAGGAACCCTAATTACATTTTTATACAATGTTTTGTAAACGTGAGGTGAAAAAAATTTCTCTAAAAAAAAAAATTAAAAAAAAAAAAAATGCGCCACTCGGGACTCGAACCTGAGCTCCTTGGTCCGTAGGCAGCATACCTCACCATTACGCTACAAACGTATTCGGAGCTTTATTGTCTAAATTCGAATTTATTCAATCAGGTTTCTTTTTTTTTTTGTTCTTTTCAAATGCTTCACCTCAACTTCTCTTCACTTTCTGATTGTGAAATATAACAAAACGTTTGGGAAATTTTGTATTTCCAAACTAGTTTGGAAAACCTTGAATAAAAGGGTTTGGAAAATATTGCATAATAAGCTAGTTTACTTCACTGCATATTGGGACTTTTGGTAGAAGTTATAAATACATACATATGTATGTAGATCTATTTCGGAGAACACCACATCCCATCAGACTTCTTTTTATACCTTTCATGAGAATGAAATGGTATTATAACTTAGTGCCAAAAAATTTTTGTCGAAAGTACCAGAAGGAAGCGTGGGGGACCCACCAAAATATATACCGATATGGTCAGAATCACGAGCTGAGTCGATTAAGCCATGTCCGTCTGTCCGTCCGTCCGTCTGTGTGAACGCAAACAAGTCCCTCAGTTTTTGAGATATCTGAATGAAATTCGGAATACTGGTATATTGTTATATGCAGCTGATCATTTGTCGGAACCGGCCGAATCGGACCACTATAACATATAGAAAACAACCGATTATTCAGATATACATGAATTTTTTGGATGTAATTTGTGCATAACTTCCCAATTTAAACAGCTAAGGACATGAAACTTTGAAGTAGACGTACCCATTTTGGCCCAAACAAGGTTAACGAAAATTGTCAAGATCGGACCACTATAACATATAGTTCCACAACATCCGATTATTCAGATATACACATTTTGGTGTATAACTCCTCCATTTTAATAGCTAACGGCCTGAAATTTTGAAGTATTTGTACCCATATGGACCCAAACGGGATTGCCGAAAATTGTTAAGATCGGACCACTATAACATATAGCTCCCATACAACCGATTGTTCAGATATGGACATTTTGGTGTATAACTCCTCCATTTTAACAGCTAACGGCGTGAAATTTTGAAGTATTTGTACCCATATGGGCCTAAACAGGGTTACCGAAAATTGTCAAGATCGGACCACTATAACATATAGCTCCCCTACAACCGATTGTTCAGATATGGACATTTTGGTGTATAACTCCTCCATTTTAACAGCTAACGGCGTGAAATTTTGAAGTATTTGTACCCATATGGGCCTAAACAGGGTTACCGAAAATTGTCAAGATCGGACCACTATAACATATAGCTCCCCTACAACCGATTGTTCAGATATGGACATTTTGGTGTATAACTCCTCCATTTTAACAGCTAACGGCGTGAAATTTTGAAGTATTTGTACCCATATGGGCCCAAACGGGATTACCGAAAATTGTCAAGATCGGACCATTATAACATATAGCTCCCATACAACCGATTGTTCAGATATGGACATTTTGGTGTGTAGCTCCTCCATTTAAATAGCCAAGACACCATTTTTTCTAATAAATCTTTCCATAAATAACCCACAGAATCAAAAATTATAAATTACACTTAATCAGGCTATGTACATACATAGGTAACTTTTCATTTCCCCACTCATGAAAGGTACGAAGTCTTCGGTACGGCCGAAGACAGCCGCGCTTTTACTTGTTACTTTTATTCTTGCGTCCGCATAAAACGTCCTTTAATGAAAAATTTCACTAAAAATTCAAAAATAAATAATAGCTTAAAAAACTAAAAAACACGCTTTAATCTTAAAAATCGTACTAAAAATTGAGAAATAATTTAATTAGAAACAAAATGATGAACGAAAATATAAGTATTTAAGGAAAAGCGTGGGGCTGCTCAATAATATTTGAACATGAAAATATTCGATTCGTACAACTAGTACAAAAATATACCTAGTTGCGAAATTAAAGAGTACGATATATGAAATCTCAAAAAAGTCAAAATAAAATTATTAGTAAAAAAACACCGATTTTAAATATTTTTTGACATACTGAGCACCCCACGCTTTTCCTTAAATACTTATATTTTCGTTCATCATTTTGTTTCTAATTAAATTATTTCTCAATTTTTAGTACGATTTTTAAGATTAAAGCGTGTTTTTTAGTTTTTTGAGCTATTATTTATTTTGTATGGATTTTGACAGCAGTTTCACGTGAAACTCGAACTCAGTACTATGCTTTACGTGTGAAGTTTGATGGTGATCACATATGTCAATTGTTTGAAACTTCTTAATTAAGTGTACCTTCATAATTAATAGCTAATGATTTCCATTCAGCTGCCTGTCATATCGTTACGCCATTGTCCCCGATGTCAGAAGTACATGTTGGATGACGAATATTTACTACATCAGCTTTTTGACAAAAACGAAAGTATTGCATGCACATTTTGCCGCTTTTTATTTGTGGAAGATCGTATTTGATTGTTGGTAATTTAGTCAAAATTGTTGGAACCTTTTAGTCAAACAGTTGTGGATGCTGTTGATTGGATTTGAAAGATCCACACGCACAGAAATTATCAAAAAAGTAAAGATGAATTTGAAGGCACACTCGAACGCATGCTAGTGGAATTTTCAAAAAAACTTTAAAAATATGTTTTAATTTGGAATATACTTTCAGAAATAGGAATGACGAAATTATAAAAATAGAACAGGTAATCTCACTGGAACAGCTCATTTAAATTTGCGAAATATGTTTAAAAATTTTGATGTTTTTAAAACGGCTGTAAATCAAAAACAAATCAACCGATTGAATTTTTCTTTTTTTTAAGTTTATGTAGTTTTGCATAAAAAATGTGTTAATTACATCCAATAAAATCGAAATTTGTTAAACAGAAATGAGACTAATTGCGTTTCCGTTTCTACACAAATATGTTACCATTTTAAAGTGCAAATTTTTTTTTTAAATTTGAACCACCCGGTCAAGTTGTTCAAGGCCAACTTGCATAATTTGAACAGAACGATAATCATACGCCTAAATGTAGGCTTTGTAACTTGCAAGAGTACACTTTATGATTTACGTATCTGTGTCTGATTTTGGTAGTTAATTTATGTGCAATGAAAAGAGGCCGACAGAGACCGCTACTGCCACTCTTGAGGGCATTTATCTGTACCGTCGATGGCATATATGACAAGAAATTCTACATTTTTGCATTTTTTTTACGGCAAAGTTGTATCCCCACTATTAAGTGAGTTATGGAATGGTTAATATGTACATACAATCGTATGTATATATATAATTATATGCACATGTGAGTGCGAAATGATAACAAATAATAAGATTTAGGACCAAGGACGGTCACTTAAATATTTTGAACAATAGGCGACCGGCCAGTACGATAGCAGCAGTGCGGCGCCAATCGTTTACATATGTATTTAGGACCATAGACTAACATAGTTAAGGAAATCGTTTATGCATTTAGGATCATAAACGATCGCAGCTACATACCGATGCTTCCAAACAATACTGTAGTAAGTCGACTCAGTACATTTTCCCCTATTTGGCGTTTTCACGTATTACGTGTCTTAATTTAGATGCTGCCTAATTTTGGTATCAATCGGAAAATCCAATCAAAAGTTATAAGCAAAATTGTACATACATATAATACAACTGGAGAATTTTACAGAATAAAAATTTTAAGAGCTTGCCATAAAAAACCAAGTACCAAATTTTAATTTTTTCTTACGGATTTATATAAAGCGTACTCTAACCTTGATCTTGTCGAGTTTTGGTGTTGATCGTTCAATCCAAACAGAAGTTACAAGTGAAAATATACTTAGCATACAAGTTTCATATCGAGTTTATACTTTGAGAGGTTCTCCTGCAAAACACATTTTTCAGACTTAGTACAGTTTTAATTTGATTTGGGTAAGTGGAAAAGCAGCTGAAAACTATTAACAGCGAAGCTGGTGTATATAGCTATTTCGAAAACGGCTTAAACTTTTCTCATCAGTACCCCTTTCGGGAGTGGAAGTTTCAACCAAGCGTGATTTGAACTTGGGATCTCACAACTCCCACCCTTATGATCGAGTGATTTACACTAGTGATGGGCGAGTCCGAGATGTTTTATTCGATTCCCTCGATTGTTGAAACATCTCGAATGCTCTCGATGGTTTTCATTCGTATTCGAGTCAAGTCGTAAATGGCCTTCAGTCGAAACAATCGCTAAAACATCTCGGAATCGCCAACGAATCATCTCGCTTTCAAAGCAACCCTACAACATCTCGGACTCACTTCAGAAAATTTATTAATGTTAAAATAATTAATTGTTATTATTATGCATGACACTCTTTAGGTGTGATTGCAAAACTGCAGCGTCTGTGTATAGCATATTTTTCAATTTGGTTCTTTTATTTATGTATTTGCCTCACTTCCATTAAAAATCTTACTTTCTTCCAGGGTTTGAAATTGCTTAGCTACTTTTGCTGCATTTGCTGTTGCTTTGCTTTTGCTAACGAAAAGTAAATTAGCAAACTCGGCCAGCCGAGTAAAAAACGAGAACACGATTCATTTGCTTCAGTTTTCAGCTGAGCTGTGTTTGCTTGTATAGTTAAGCAAAGCAACGCTATTTGGGGAATATCATTTTACTTCCAGCAATTAGTTGTGTCTTTGCATTTTTTCTGCTTTTGCTTATTTTGCTGAAACTATTTGTTTACGCATATTTCGATTTTTTATACATACATATTTACTTATGTATGTATGTATGTACACATACTATGTATGTATGTCCATTTGTAAACATCTTTTCATGTTGAATTTTGCTTAAAAACTAGTTTCAGCAAAATAAGCAACTGTAAGCAAAAATTTACCACTCAACTAATTGCTGGAAGTAAAAGCAACCCTCTCAAATAGAGTTGCTTGGCTTAACTATACAAGCAAATACGACTCAGCTGAAAACTGAAGCGAATGATTCGTGTTTTCGTTTTTTGCTCGGCTGAATTCAGCAATAAGCAAAAAACATCGACTATTGCTGTTTTGCAGCAAGCAAATTCAAACCCTGCTTTCTTCATCAACAACACTCATTCAATTTATTTTATCAACTAAAACATATCATCGATATAACCTCCGACTCGGGACTCGGAACAATCGCAAAAATATCTCGGTTGTGTAGTCGAGGAGCGAGTCAACTTTTGACTCGATTGTGATTTTGCAAGGATGGCGATTCTCTCGATTGTGTAAAAATCTCGGACTCGCCCATCACTAATTTACACACTCGGCCACAAGAGTGCTGTATCAGGGTGAAAACAGAATCGGAACGAAACGACACGACATTGCGACAACGACAGCCAGTCAAAATTAAAACCATGGAGCAACAATAAAGGAGAATGCATAAGATCAGCTGACTTCTTCTTCAATCTTCATAAACACACGAACACAAGCATTTTTTTTTGTTGACATATTCCACACACACACGCACCCTAGCATTTCCATAGGGGCCAAATCTGTCAAATTCTTCTACATTCCTCTTTGCATGACACTTCTTGCCCCACTATGTATGAAAGTATGTCGGGGCCCGAGCTCAACACGTGGGTAAAATTTCATCGCTCCAGCTATATTAGGGACTGAGATACCAAATTTCCGATTTTTTCTATATAGGAAAAGTGGGCGTGGTCATGGTCCGATTTCGCCCATTTTCAATACCAACCGTCCCAGTATCGATACCAACTAGCATTCCAAATTTCATCAAAATATCTCAATTTTTGCGCGAGTTAGAGTATTTACAGACGGACAGACGGACGGACGGACATGGCTCAATCGATTTCTCTTTTCACCGTGATCATTTTTAAATATATAAGTCTATATCTATCTCGATTATTTCATTCTGTTACAATCCACCGTTATGTGATTAAAACTATAATACTCTGTGTACTAGTACAGCTGAGTATAAAAAGCCAAACGAAATACCAACAAAATACCATCTAGTTGGTCGGAGCTAAGAGCGTAGCCAGAGCAAAAAAATCTTTTGCTCCGATGCCCTGATTAAAAGTATCGTGTTACAGATAGTTCACTATACGGTATTCTCTCTCCAATTACGTCATTGAAGGGTTCGCGATTTAACTCGTCTTCGCAGCATTTTCATTATTCAGATCGACAGTCAGTGGTGAAGTGAAAAAAAGTTGAATTGAAATTTTGATTTGACTTTGCCGAAAAATCCCTACATTTAGCTATTTTTTAAAAATCTGGCCTTTCCCTACGGTCACTTTTTTCCGACTAAAATCCCTACATGTAGGGAATTGTCCCTACGTATCACATCACTGATTTTAAGGGCAAAATTATAGAGTTGGAAACTCATTTTTATGATTTTCCCACCATTGCATAAAAATTATTTTCGAATTGCGTTCTTCTTAACGAATACTTTTCAATTTAGTCGGCGGTTGTAATAGGTGCAGACTGATTTGCGTATTAAGGGCCATACTTAGGTAGAAATTCCGCAGTCGAATGATCGGATAAACATGCAATGATCGCGATGGATCAACTGATCGATCGGTTCGTTATAGTATGTACATATGTATACTCGTGCGATCATACAGCGGTCGAATCGTTCAACCTGTACGTATCGCTCATTTGCTGCAACGTCGTCATAACTCAAAAAACCCAAATTTTGAGTTAATATCACTAACATATCGGAAATAATATGTTTGATCAACTGACAAAGTGTTATATCCGAGGTTTTAACATTTCACGAAGCATCGCGATATAAGCCTTTTGCTCTAATTGCATATCCTGTTGCGTTTTATTTGTAACAACGTCGTCGGCTTTTGTCTGTTGAAAATTGTTAAATTCTCTAGAATAGTGCCATATTTCGTTTTGTGACAATATTAATAAAAGGTAAGATCACTTTTCTATCGCTTTCGTTATTGTGTATATTGCATTATTTTAAGATATGACGTTGTGCATATAAAAATTTGAGTGAATTCTTGTAGTGTTTTTTAGTGTTATGACGGATTTCCAGAAAAATATAATTTTTATTTCAGTAATATTTTGTTTTAAAATACTATTACAAATAAGACGTATTAGTGCAGCAATAGTGCATTAAAGAACTATTCGTTGTTATGAAATTCTTGCACTAAATATTTTTTTTAATATAAATTATTTGCTATGAATTATTTCCATTTATGTCAGTATTGTTGTCATTATCAGTCAAAAAATCATGGAATCTAATTCTCGATCCACCAAAATGGTGGTAATGGCTTTTAAAAAACAAGAAGGAAATGATAAAGAATGACAGATAAAAAGTACATCAACATTGTCTTCTGCTGAAATGAAATCAGACTCATTAAACTGTAGTTCATTTCTGAAGGTGATGACGAATCTGTACGTGATACTACGTACATTCCACCCGATATTAGGTTCGTTTATTATTAGCTAGTTATGAATAGTTAGCCAAGTTTCGGCTGGCAAATCGTTTCTTGAGTCAAAAAAATAGTAGAAGAGAGCCATAGACAACTCCAAATTTCAGCAAGTAAAATTTTCCCTACCTGAAATTATTTGCTGCCGAAGTAAGAAACAGCTGTTGAAAAAATAAACAAACGAATACTTTTGATTTTATTACTTTTAAAGTTGTCTGAATTTTTGAAATAGAAATAATGAAAATTTAATGCTTTTTTAGAAAAAATAACTATTAACAGTCAAAAATAGCATTCAAATTATTAATTGCTAAATTTTACTATTTTTCCGTTTCTTGATTTTCTGTTCGTTTCGCTCTTTATGAGCGCAATTCTTTCCGTTTTGCTCACTTGACAGCTAGCTGCTAGTTTAATAAGAAAGAAACCTTTTGTATTTTTACGAGCAATTGTTTTTATTCATTTTTTTTTTTGCTTAAATTTTTTAATTTATGTTCCTTCCAGGGACTTGTAACGCGTTTCGGTTTCGGTTTTTGTTACAAGTCAAGTTAATTTTTATGTTACAACTAGCTGACCCGGCAAACTTCGTTCTGCCCAAAATAGATTTTTTTATTAATTTCATTTCAAAAATTGTTATTACACCGGTATTGTTTTTAATAGAAAATTAACGATTTTTCACTACTTCATTGTGTATAGAACTTCAAAAGCATATAATTTTAGTATTTAGTTTAAAGCTGCACGATACACAAAATTTTTAGTTTTCTGTTCCGGATATTTATTTTCACTGAGTATTGGCTATTTTAACCAATTAAGTAAGAGTATTGATACGTATAGTATACCTCCATAATGGTTTTCAGGCCCTTCCTCCAACCCTTTTAGATATATTCAGCCTCAAAAGTCTAGTACGTATGGGAGGTGCAATGCCCCATTTTTCGATAAATCTTTTCTTTTTTTGGGTGAACATGGTATTGATATCGTATATCTGCATAGTGATTTCTATGTACATGCCATGAACGCTTTTAGGGATATATAGCCTTAAAAATTAAGAACCCATGGGAGGTGCCACGCCCCCTTTTTCCAAAACTACTGTTTTTTTCATAAGCATGCTATTGATATCATTAATCTCCTGATCAATTTTCAGGTGCCAACCTTAAACGCTTTTATAGATATTCAGCTTGAAAAATTAAGTTTGTATGGGAGGTGCCACGTCCCCTTTTCCGATAACCTACACTTTTATGCACAAAAATTATTTTGATATCATATAGCTCTGTACCAATTTCTAGGTCCCTGACTTAAATGCTTTTAAAGATATTCAGCTAAAAAAAATTAAGCGTTGTTGGGAGGAGCCACGCCCCCTTTTCGTATAACTCCTATTATTTTGCGTTAATATGGAATTGTTATCGTTTATCTCCACACCAATTTCCAAGTCCCTAGCGTAAACAATTTTAGAGATATTCAGCATGAAAAATTAAGTTTGTATGGGAGGTGCCACGCCCCTTTTTCCGATAACCCCCACTTATATGCGTGGGAATGGTTTTGATATCATTTATCTCTATACCAATTTTCAGCTCCCTACCTTGAACTGTTTTAGAGATAATCAGCTTTCAAAATTAAGGTTGTATGGGAGGTGCCACGCCCCTTTTCTGATAACCCCCACTTTTCTGATTGAGAAGGGTTTTGATATCACCTACCTCTACCAATTTTCAGCTCCCTACCTTAAACTGTTTTAGAGATAATCAGCTTCAAAAATTAATGTTGTATGGGGGGTGCCACGCCCCCTTTTTTGATAACCCCCACTTTTCTGAGTGAGAAGGGTTTTGATATCACCTACCTCTATACCAATTTTCAGCTCCCTACCTTAAATTGTTTTACAGATAATCAGCTTTTAAAATTAAGGTTGTATGGGAGGTGCCACGCCCCCTTTTCTGATAACCCCCAATTTTCCGAGTGAGAAGGGTTTTGATATCACCTACCTCTATACCAATTTTCAGCTCCCTACCTTGAACTGTTTTAGAGATAATCAGCTTTAAAAATTAAGGTTGTATGGGAGGTGCCACGCCCCCTTTTCTGATAACCCCCACTTTTCCGATTGAGAAGGGTTTTGATATCACCTACCTCTATACCACTTTTCAGTTCCCTACCTTTAACTGTTTTAGAGATAATCAGCTTTAAAAATTAAGGTTGTATGGGAGGTGCCACGCCCCCTTTTCTGATAACCCCCACTTTTCTGAGTGAGAAGGGTTTTGATATCACCTACTTCTATACCAATTTTCAGCTCCCTACCTTGAACTGTTATAGAGATAATCAGCTTTAAAAATTAAGGTTGTATGGGAGGTGCCACGCCCCCCTAACATTTTTTAATTTTTTCTTCGACTAAACCTTGGCGGGGTAACAACAAACAAACCCCCCTAAGGAAGTATTTGATTTGGTTCAGCCGTTTTCAAGTTTTAGCGTTTCAATTAAATACCAAATCATTTTTATATATATAGATAAAATATGCAATGAATGCAATGAATTTTATTTCATATCTATGTTTTTTTCTATTATAATGTTTAGCAAGGCAAAGATATAATACAGTCACAAATCAGAATTTGCAATAGGTTTTGTGCTATAAATCTTTTTGTTATTTGCAGCGACGTCACAATTTCAATTATGTCAGACCATAAAACCTATTCTTGCAGCAATAACGTCATAAGAAAATCTCGGAGTACTTTTGAAGCTACAGAAAACAGTCCATTATACATTTCAAGGTTTAGTTTACATAGACGTCTTAACCAGATGTCCAGATGACCAAATTGGACCCTAATCTTACTTTCATATACAAATGTAAAAAAATATACATCAATTCAAAAACTAAACATGCGTCTCCTGTAATATCACAATTTTTGAGTTATGACGACGTTGCAGCAAATGAGCGATATGTCTGTTTGAAACCAAACCGTTCGATCGCTGTGTTGTTTAGTATGAAAGCATACAAACGAGCTGTAGCTCCTACGTTTAGAGCCTATACACACTTGCGACTCATTCGATTTAGTCGAATTGGGCTGTTGTATGCAAATCAACTGTTTCAGTTGTTCGACTAATTGAATGTGGTGTGAATGCTTCCATACATTCCCATGCAAATCAAAGCCCGACGGTTTGCCGTGTATCAAACGTACGTACACAATGAGTTGTATGCAATACCCGAACCTCAAACTGATCGAAGCAGAACTCTGGTGTATACACATTAGAGGTGTTCTTATTTGTTCGGTGCACTGTAGAACTGTAGGCAAGCTTTGAGATGAGATTTTGGGAAATTCACCTCCCAAATGAACTTCGACAGAAGAAGGTTGCCAGCACAGCGAAAATATGTTAGAAAAATATTTTAAGGTCGTGGTAGAATGGTGGTATATTTTAATAATATAGAAAAAAACACATGTGTATACATTTGCATAATTAGAAAATGCTCTTTGACTTCACTACTTTATTACAAATACGACAGTTTTCTTGTTTTTTTTTGTTTTCAAGTTCTAAAGTTTTTTAGAGCAACTGATATGCAACTCTGATGTGTGGTGTGCTGTAATGTCCGCTATATTCACCTCCAGAAAGTACAATCATTTTTTCTTTTTCACCTAACCTTGCCTACAGGTCTACAGTGGTTCGGTGTTAAGCCTAGTACTGAGTTCGCGGCTGTGAAATTTCGCCAGCAACATGCATTTATTTTGCCGTGAAATGTTTCAAGAAGTTTTTTGTCAAATGAGAATAAATGCCAAAACGAAAACTGAGCAAAGGAAAAAATAAAAAATTTGGAGCATCGCCTCAGAACCAACTTTCAAATTACAATACAATACAAAATATAAATTTCAATTTCAACAAATGTCACTTTTCACTCGAAAATAAATGGCATTGTATATTTAATTTGGCGTGAAAAAATGTTGCTGGCATGATGTTGCTAGCATGTTGCGCAACTTTTCACGGCAGGAACTCAGTATAACTTTGTCGTGAAATATCTGTGAAATTTCACACGTTCCACAACCATTTTTTTTGTATGGATTTTGACAGCAGTTTCACGTGAAACTCGAACTCAGTACTATGCTTTACGTGTGAAGTTTGATGGTGATCACATATGTCAATTGTTTGAAACTTCTTAATTAAGTGTACCTTCATAATTAATAGCTAATGGTTTCCATTCAGCTGCCTGTCATATCGTTACGCCATTGTCCCCGATGTCAGAAGTACATGTTGGATGACGAATATTTACTACATCAGCTTTTTGACAAAAACGAAAGTATTGCATGCACATTTTGCCGCTTTTTATTTGTGGAAGATCGTATTTGATTGTTGGTAAGTTTTGGAACCATTTAGTCAAATAGCTGTGGATGCTGTTGATTGGATTTGAAAGATCCACACGCACAGAAATTATCAAAAAAGTAAAGATGAATTTGAAGGCACACTCGAACGCATGATAGTGGAATTTTCAAAAAAACTTTAAAAATATGTATTAATTTGGAATATACTTTCAGAAATAGGAATGACGAAATTATAAAAATAGAACAGGTAATCTCACTGGAACAGCTCATTTAAATTTGCGAAATATGTTTAAAAATTTTGATGTTTTTAAAACGGCTGTAAATCAAAAACAAATCAACCGATTGAATTTTTCTTTTTTTTAAGCTTATGTAGTTTTGCATAAAAAATGTGTTAATTACATCCAATAAAATCGAAATTTGTTAAACAGAAATGAGACTAATTGCGTTTCCGTTTCTACACAAATAGGTTACCATTTTAAAGTGCAAATTTTTTTTTTAAATTTGAACCACCCGGTCAAGTTGTTCAAGGCCAACTTGCATAATTTGAACAGAACGATAATCATACGCCTAAATGTAGGCTTTGTAACTTGCAAGAGTACACTTTATGATTTACGTATCTGTGTCTGATTTTGGTAGTTAATTTATGTGCAATGAAAAGAGGCCGACAGAGACCGCTACTGCCACTCTTGAGGGCGTTTATCTGTACCGTCGATGGCATATATGACAAGAAATTCTACATTTTTGCATTTTTTTTACGGCAAAGTTGTATCCCCACTATTAAGTGAGTTATGGAATGGTTAATATGTACATACAATCGTATGTATATACATAATTATATGCACATGTGAGTGCGAAATGATAACAAATAATAAGATTTAGGACCAAGGACGGTCACTTATGTATTTTGAACAATAGGCGACCGGCCAGTACGATAGCAGCAGTGCGGCGCCAATCGTTTACATATGTATTTAGGACCATAGACTAACATAGTTACTGCTTGCCCAGAATGGTGTGGCTGTAGTACGTAGTAAGAGCTGTCAAAAGTTAAAACAGTACAATTGCATTGCAATGCCCACAATGTGTAGCTGTGTCTGTAGCGTGTAGTTGTGGCTGTAGTAGAAGTAGAGTTAACTTTAACTTTGTAGCGCGCTACAGTGTGACAGCTCAATTTTTTAATGACGGAAATTCGAAATGAAGGACGAAGAAACTGAAAAATGAATTGAACTTGTAAAAAATAAAGAGTTTTTATGGAATTTAAGGAATCCCCTGAACAAAAATATAAAAAAGATGACATATATGAGATACACTGAGCTACACCATTGTGTTCACATTTTCGAGCGTTGCCACAAAATCAGTCATCAGCTGATGTAGTAAGCTATGTAGTCCGTAGCTGTAGTACAACATTCTGGGCAAGCAGTTAAGGAAATCGTTTATGCATTTAGGATCATAAACGATCGCAGCTACATACCGATGCTTCCAAACAATACTTTAGTAAGTCGACTCAGTACATTTTCCCCTATTTGGCGTTTTCACGTAATACGTGTCTTAATTTAGATGCTGCCTAATTTTGGTATCAATCGGAAAATCCAATCAAAAGTTATAAGCAAAATTGTACATACATATACAACTGGAGATTTTTACAGAATACAAATTTTAAGAGCTTGCCATAAAAACCCAAGTACCAAATTTTAATTTTTTCTTACGGATTTATATAAAGCGTACTCTAACCTTGATCTTGTCGAGTTTTGGTGTTGATCGTTCAATCCAAACAGAAGTTACAAGTGAAAATATACTTAGCATACAAGTTTCATATCGAGTTTATACTTTGAGAGGTTCTCCTGCAAAACACATTTTTCAGACTTAGTACAGTTTTAATTTGATTTAATAATAATATAATACAATGGCGCTATTATAACTCTGACGATTTTTATGGCCGAGCTTCTCTCCCATTCGAGGTGTGCTCCTTTTTGTTTTTCCTACTAATTGGGTGGACCTACAGTTTTATGCCGGCTCCGAACGGCGAATGCATTTTTTGTGAGAATCTTTTTCATGGCAGAAATACTCTCGGAGGGTATGCCGCCCACTGCCGAGAGGTGACCGCTGCTCTTAAAAAACCCAATAATTGGATTTTTACTAATTAGAAAAATTTGTTTGGCTCGGACCGTGGTTTGAACCCGAGACCTCTGGCATAGCAGGCGAGCACTCTACCCACTGCACCACAGCGCACCCAATTTGATTTGGGTAAGTGGAAAAGCAGCTGAAAACTATTAACAGCGAAGCTGGTGTATATAGCTATTTCGAAAAGGGCTTAAACTTTTCTCATCAGTACCCCTTTCGGGAGTGGAAGTTTCAACCAAGCGTGATTTGAACTTGGGACCTCACAACTCCCACCCTTATGATCGAGTGATTTACACTAGTGATGGGCGAGTCCGAGATGTTTTATTCGATTCCCTCGATTGTTGAAACATCTCGAATGCTCTCGATGGTTTTCATTCGTATTCGAGTCAAGTCGTAAATGGCCTTCAGTCGAAACAATCGCTAAAACATCTCGGACTCGCCAACGATTCATCTCGCTTTCAAAGCAACCCTACAAAATCTCGGACTCACTTCAGAAAATTTATTAATGTTAAAATAATTAATTATTATTATTATGCATGACACTCTTTAGGTGTGATTGCAAAACTGCAGCGTCTGTGTATAGCATATTTTTCAATTTGGTTCTTTTATTTATGTATTTGCCTCACTTCCATTAAAAATCTTACTTTCTTCATCAACAACACTCATTCAATTTATTTTATCAACTAAAACATATCATCGAAATAACCTCCGACTCGGGTTGTGTAGTCGAGGAGCGAGTCAACTTTTGACTCGATTGTGATTTTGCAAGGATGGCGATTCTCTCGATTGTGTAAACATCTCGGACTCGCCCATCACTAATTTACACACTCGGCCACAAGAGTGCTGTATCAGGGTGAAAACAGAATCGGAACGACACGACATTGCGGCAACGACAGCCAGTCAAAATTAAAACCATGGAGCAACAATAAAGGAGAATGCATAAGATCAGCTGACTTCTTCTTCAATCTTCATAAACACACGAACACAAGCATTTTTTTGTTGTTGACATATTCCACACACACACGCACCCTAGCATTTCCATAGGGGCCAAATCTGTCAAATTCTTCTACATTCCTCTTTGCATGACACTTCTGGCCCCACTATGTATGAAAGTATGTCGTCATGCGAAAACCTTTATTGTTGAATCATGATTAAAACCCATGCATTCTTATGAAAGCAATTATAATAAAGACGACGCGGCACCGACAAAATTACGTTGTCGTCAACTTAGGCCGATTTCTAATTTTGGTGACGACGACGAGCGGACGATGAGTTGACACTGCATTATAAAATATTACAATTTTGACAACTCAATAAATCTAACGAAACTTTACAAAAAAAGCAGAAGTATTTATACACAACCAAATGTAATAAGAGTCTAGAGCATTAAATTAATTAATTGAGCTATTTAATTTATGGCCGCTGTGGTGCAGTGGGTAGAGTGCTCGCCTGCTATGCCATAGGTCTCGGGTTCAAACCACGGTCCGAGCAAAACACCAAAACAATTTTTCTAATTAGTAAAAATCCAATTATTGGGTTTTTTAAGAGCAGCGGTCACCTCTTGGCAGTGGGCGGCATACCCTCCGAGAGTATTTCTGCCATGAAAAAGCTTCTCACAAAAAATTCATTCGCCGTTCGGAGCCGGCATAAAACTGTAGGTCCACCCAATTAGTAGGAAAAACAAAAAGGAGCACACCTCGAATTGGGAGAGAAGCTCGGCCATAAAACTCGTCAGAGTTATAATAGCGCCATTGTATTATTATTATTATTTAATTTATTATTTTATATTGAAAAATTACGATCTCAACCAAAAACTTTTTAGCTGTGAATGAAAAACTGTAATGTGGCAGCAACGAGCCTTCTGTAGGGGCGGTCGTTGCCGCATTTATTCACCCCGATTCTAAACGAAAAATCCACAAGGATTTTTCCGCTTCTCCCTATTCCCTTATTCTGAATACAAATTCATTGTGGATTTTTTCGCTTCTCCCTTTTCGCCTATTCTAAACGATGTTCGAAAAAGTGAAAAGCGAATAAGGAAGAAAAGTAGGTATCACGAATGAAAAGAAAAGGAAGAATATACGCCATTTTATTGCGAAATTTTTCACAAGCCGATTCTGAGTGAACGCTGAACAAAATGTGAGTAAATATTACATTAATTAATAAAAAAAAAAATACATTATTGTATTATTTATGTACTGACTTAATTGTTTTTAGGACGACTACGACAAATAAGCAGCAAATAGAAATTTTAGTGAGTTTGTAATGTTACATTACAATAATATTACCCCCCGCTATACTCTACCACTAAGTATACCTACATACCAGTACAATAGCAATAGCACTTGCATGCCAGCACAACAGCAATAACACCTGCAAGCAAGCACAAACAACAGCACTACACTAGCAGGCCAGCCGGCGTAAGCAACAACAATAACAATTGCGCTAAGAAATAGACATACATACCGACAACTACATTGCTTAGCAGCAACCACCAGCAGTGTTTCGCTTGTTCATTCGTGCTTGCTCTATGCATGATAATTCGCAAACGTTTTTAAGAAGCTGACATATAAAAGGGCAGCAACTGGCAAATGCTAATCAGTCTCCGTAGGTAAGTCGGCGAGGCTGGAGCCATTTGGCTATTGTCCGCCCCACCGACTGGCCAAGTGGATGGGCTGACGGCATGACGCCAGCCAACCCTCACTTGACTGTGACAACGGACTGGATGCTTTATGCATACTCCGTGGTTGCCACAGTGAGGTGAGGGAAGGCAGGCTAAGTCAACCTTCACTTGCTGTGTAACCTAAATCAAACGCACGCCGTCAATTTACTGTCAAAAATTTCTCATGCCCATACAACTTGTATGGGAGTAACCGAAATTGAACGGCGTGCGTAAAAAGCAAACTAGACGCCCAATTTTTGTTTTGCGTGACAGTTGAAATTAAGCATTGTGGGTGATTGTTTGCAAAAAAAATTGACACTTGCTTTTGATATCGTGTCTGTTAGGTACATATTCCACAAAATAACAAGATTTTCTCTGATTTTCTGTATTTTTCTATTTCTTTATCTGAACACGCACGCAAGTCAATTTCGGTTCAACGCATATGAAAAATTTGCGTGCGTGCGTTAAATTGACGACTTGCGTTTGATTTAGGTTACACAGTTGACGAGGACAACGCCTGGATGCCTCATGCATATTCCGACGTTGCCTCAGTTGAGTGAGGGCAGGCTGGTTAAGTCAGTCTGCGCTGACGCAGACAGCGGTTGGGTTGCTATCCAGCACATCGTCCACCGCTGCCTCAGCCCAGCGCAGGCAGACTGACGGTCAAAATCACGTCACCAAGCCCCTCCACTTCGCCCTGGCTTTAGCTGTGAGCCGATGTGCGAGAATCTGGGAGACCGTTGTTGTACCCTTAAGGTACATCTCCCCGCAGCCCGCATATCGGCCCACGAAGTCCCGGCTGACGCAACTCCGCCCACCACTCGCACCTTTAATAAGTGTGCAACCGAGGCGGACGGAGATGCTCAGCCCGAGAGCCAGTACTGACCGGAGTCTCCGTAGTTTCCTCTCCTTGTAGATCTCCTAAAAGACAACCGGCTAACCCAGAGAGTCTCCGTAGTTACGCAGTAAGAGAGGTAATAGGATTCACGACGCCGACCGCACCTCTGAACGCCTACTCCCCTCCGCCGCACAACTGCTGCGGGCTGTTCTCTCTCCACCGATTTATCCGACGCTGCCAGCTACTCTTTCTACCGATACAACCGGCCAGCTGCTCACTCTCTTCCGATCCGACCGCTGCAACCTCTCTCTCTCTCTCTCCTCCGCTTCTCACGCCCTCGTGACGGAAAGCTGCTGACCCGTCCGTCTCTCAGACCGTGTGTGTGTGTGTTCGATCTCAACACATAACCGTTGTGTTCTTTATTCAGTAGGAGTTTGTGGGACTTCCACTCGACCTTGGACAGGCTGAGCGTTACCTCAGCCTTCGACAAAACCCACCTCATAAGTTTGATGGAAGGGCAGCCAGATATTGCGCGCGGCTTCAAGAAAGCCAAAAAGGAAGTAGCAGAGAGATTTTGGAAAATCGTACGGGACGAATTAAATTCGGCAGGGCCACCAACTAAATGTATCGCCGAATGGAAAAAGGTATATATTTATAATAAAATTTTAAAATAACAGTAGCTTCTTAAAAGTATTGCATTCTAGGTGTGGGGCGATCAGAAACGCTACGTCCGGCAAAAAGCTGGCAGAAATGTGAAGCACTCGAAAGGCACTGGTGGAGGTCCAAACCAACAAGTTAAATTGTCGGCGACAGAAGCGGCCATATACGAGTTGGTTGGCATGCGGGAGTCCGTGCAAGGAGTGGCGAAAACATTTGGGCTGCCACAGCCGGCGCCAATTCGTAACAATATCAATACTGCTGCTTCTGGGACGGGTAACGCAAGGCAAAATGTGAGTTATGTGAATGAGGTACCGTATGAGTGTGAAATGATTGAATATGATGTGATGAATGTGATGGCAAATGAGGTGGAGGTTGGATGAGGTGGAGCATGTGGATGAGGTGGAGTGTGCGGATGAGGTGGAGCATGTGGATGAGGTAGAATATGCGGATGAGGTGGAGCATGTGGATGAGGTAGAGTGTGCGGATGAGGTGATGCGTGTGGATGAGCGTGAGAATGGTGTGATTCAGTTACCAGCTGGTGCGAGAGTTGAGGAACGGCAGACTTCATCGCGAAAGAAGAACACAAAAAAGACGCCTTCTGCCGTTCTTGAGGAAGAGCTCTCAATCCAGCGGGAGATATGTATGCTGATGAAAAAAAAAAGTTTTAGAAGCCGAGAAACAAACAAAGCTTTTAGAAAAAACATACGAACTAAAAAAAAGCATTTGAAAAGTATAGAAAAATTAAAAAAAGAAAAAATAGAGTTACTAAAACGGCAGACGAGAGTTATGGAGATAAATGTGTTGCGACAATCCAATAATTAAGTAGTTTCTAAGTAGGTTTGCTTGAATTCTTTTTTTTTTTGTTTTACCGAATATCTTTTTTAACGTGTAAATAATTTTGCATTCAATTTTTTTTTTACCTTAAGTATTAAGTGTTTTATTATTATCCTTTGAATTTTTTTTTGGTTTGTGTAAATATGTAAATAATTAACTCTAGTTTCTTAATACGTGAATGTACCCGATTTTTTTTTTTTTTGTTATATAAAAATATCTATTGAAACAGCATTTTTATTTTAACATGTACATAGATAATTTTGCATACAATTTTTTGTATCCTTAGTACTAAGTCTATTGAAGTGAATTTGGTTTTCGTTTTACTATTGGCCATTTTTAACTTGAATTTATTTGATTTTGCATAAATATGAGTATAAAATCTTTATTATTATAATTTATGTAAATGCGTATGGAATGCCTCGTTCATGGTTTTATATTGAATTTTGAAATTTAGTAAAGAGCAAAGATTAAGTATATTGTTAACACGTAACAGTAATTGTGATATCTATTAATTGGGTATTTGGTATTGTGATATCTATCTATTAAGTAAAATACTGAAAAAGGATTTGACTGAAATTTAAAATGTACAATGAAAAAAATAAAGAAAAATGTAATTGTGATATCTATCTATTAAGTAAAATACTGAAAAAGAATTTGACTGAAATATACAATGTGCAATAAAATGTAAAAAGAGAAATGTTATGGTTTAAATATATTTTTAAGTAAAAGACTGGAAAAGTATTTAACTTAAATTAACAACGAGCAATAAAATTAACAAATTTAGAAGTACGTTTTTGCATCTAAAGTTAAAGAGTGTTTCCAATTCTATTTCTTATGGTTTTCGCTGCAGTCAAGTACTGGGGGGATGTTAAAGGTACCACATCCACGTTTTCGCTAATGTGCGCGGTTTGTTCTTCAACAGGATCTACTTCAGTAACATATGAACTTGTTTTGAAATGAATGCATATATTGTGCAATGCGCAACACACATTAATTATTTTGGCTGCTTTTCTAGGAGTGTAGTGCAGCTCTCTTGCTCCAAGCAGACATCGCCATCGATTTTTCAGCACTCCATTAGTTCGCTCTATTATATTGCGGCATTTAGAATGGGAGTCATTAAATTTCATTTGCGTGGAGCCTTCTTCTGGGTTTCGATGTGGCGTCAGAAGCCATGGCTGCAAAGGATAGCCGGCGTCTCCTAGTTAGAAAAAAGTAATATTTGATATACACATACATGTGTATACTAAAAGATAAAATATGCTAACCTAGTAACCAATTGTTTGTTTCTCCGCCCAAATATTTACTTTCGAAAAACGCCCTTAAGTCGCTAACATTCCAAATGAAGGAGTCATGGGAAGCTCCAGGGTGAGAGGCATCAACGTACCGTATCTTAAGCTCGTGATCGCACATCTGCCAATACAGAAATACGCGTTTGTGAATGTATGAATGGGTACGTTCGCGACGGCAATCAGAACCGCAGTGTTGCAAGTATCACGTTCTTCGCGTGTTTGTGGCAACACCTGCAAAAGTCAAACGTTCGTTTGACACATCAACCGTGCAGGTTGTTTGAATAATTGGCAACAGAAAATTTGTGTCTGCAATTTTTGCTTTAAAAAAATGGAAAGAGAAGAGTAAGCATGATTGCTATATATTTAATGGAATATGCAATTTTTTAATTCTAATTACACAAATTAATTCCAAAAACTTTTAATAATGCTGTTATAGCAATATATCAGATGAGTATCAGCAGGTAAGTGCAAAATAAGCAACGGGGTTGCTGTACTGCTGCAATTATAAATTTTCATGAACGTACCCAATATGCATACATATGTACGTAAATATTCAACTAATTTTTTTTTAAAATAACTTACCAACATCACATTTAAGCTATAGTATCCTTTTCGGTTGTAGTAAAGGTGCTTGTTTTGACATGGAGCGATGATACGGACATGTGTTCCGTCAATACACCCAAGGACACTAGGGATGCCGTGGGCTAAATAAAACGCACGTGAAATTTTTCGTTTTTCGTCGGTGTCCATGGCTGTTTTCATCCATGTGGGGCACAAAGATTTCAACTACTTCTTTTAGAACTTTGCTGAAGGTAGATTGAGCCAATGAAACGTCGGAATCTTTTCCAACGCCCGTTTGATATCCACCTTCAGCAAAAAAACGTAGGCATGAGCATAACTTTATAACCGGAGAGACTGCAAAGCCTTTCTTTGGCTGCTATATAAAGGTAGGTGCATAGGCGAATTCAGAAACAACTTTTTTATTTACAAAGGTAGAGTGTAATGTCAAAATCAAAGAGAAATCACATCATGGCCCAATAGGAATTGGTCCGTCCTAAGTGAATTCAGATTTTAACCAAGGCGAAATATCATTTTGACATTACACTCTATCAATTACAATAACAAAATATGGGAAATTGCTGAACTCGCATATGCGCCTACCTGCCTAAGGGCCTTCTCACATTACTCGGTACGACATCGGATCGAAATTTTTTGCTCGGTATTTCCAGCTTACCGAAACGAATCCGCGTTGCTGTGTTTTTCACACTTGTGGGAATACTTTCGGTGCGTTATCGGCAGAAAATAGGAAAACAAACATCGAAATTTGCAAAACAAAATTTTTAACTTCAACAAATCACTCAATAATAACAATAATGTCTTCTAGCGAAGACGAAGACATTATAACTTGCTACATTTATAGCCGAAACGAGTTTTTACTGACTTTGTTCTTCTTCTTTTATTACGCCGCAAAAATGTATGCAGTAATTCCTCAAATTTTACTGACCGGTCTTACCGCGCTGCGGTATACCGAAATTAATCCGCTCCGATTTCATGTATGCAACACTAATGTAAAAGTGCCAATTGAAATACACGTGGTCGGTAAGGTTTCGGTATACTTTCGGCAAAAACCAAAAATGTCGATCCGATACCGCACCGAGTAATGTGAAAGCGCTCTAAGGGCCTTTTCACATTAATCGGTACGACATCGGAACGACATTTTTTGCTCGGTATTTTCAGCTTACCGAAACGATTCCAAACAAAAAATGTCGATCCGATTCCGCACCGAGTAATGTGAAAGCGCTCTAAATCTGCCTTGCAACAAAACAGCTGATTTCGAAAATCCGCTCGCATGTTCGAAATTCTGTTCACCAGTTTTTCTTCTCGCTAGTGAAAGAGAATAGGAGGAAATTATCCTGGTGAACAAAAAAATCCACAAGGGTTGAGATCCTGTCGGATATTTAGAATCGGGGTGATTATGTTTCAGTCGCTGTCTTCGCTGCGACAGTTTTACGTCAAGGTACTGTCGTTGTCGCAATGTCGTGTCGTTACGTACCGATTCTGTTTTCACCCTCAGTTGACAGCCAATTTCCACTTTTGTCTTTACACACGTACATACATATCTATGTATGTATGTACTAGGGATTCCAATTATTCTGATTTTTACGATCGCGGGATTTGGACTTTAATTACACAGGCCGACAAAATTTCCAAAAATATTTTAACTCAAATAAAATTCTACTTTTCTAAAGGATTTCTGTGCGCTGATTCTGAATCTGAAGTCGGATTTTCGGTTATACGTGTAGGTTTTGAGATATTCATGTCCAAAGAGACGAAAAATGCGATTTTTTGCTATATTCACTGCTCAATCTGTTAAATTACTTACTTTCATTAAAAGATGATTGCAGCTATTGAAAGAACGATTATTTCTTCTCTTGAAAACAGCGCTTTGCTTTTTCGGGTATCCTTTTTCGGATATCTACGTTGTCTTCAAAAGAAATGATCGTGATTTCAATAGATGTAACCAGTTTTTAATGAAAGTGAGTAATTTTAAAAATATTGAGGAGTGAATATGGCCACAAACTGCGTTTTTCGCCTCTTTGGACATGAATATCTCAAAAACTTTATCGAAATCCTTTTGAAACGTAGAATTTTATTTCTGTTACAAAAATTTTTCGACCAGTATTATTTTCCCACATTTGGGGTTGAAAAAAGTAAATAAATTTTTAGAGAAACGCTACAACTTTAAAATGCAAAGAAAAAATAGTCTTTTATTGCCATTTTTTATTATTTCATTAGTAACAAAATAAAATAGGAATGTAAAATCATGCGTATTATTTAATAATACCTAAGAGTTACTTTAAAAAGCACAACCAACAACGAAAATTACATACATTTGGTGAACAAAACATTTGCCTTTGCAGTTGGTACTTTTAGGATATTAATAAAAAGGCTTGCAATCATTTGATAATTTCCAATAACAAGTTTTTTAGAATTTAACAACGCACTTTGTTTAAGTGAAGTCTGCGAAAGCTACCATGAGGCCTTACGAGGCGTACATAGGTTCGAATAGGTATTACCAGGCCATAGCTTTATTAAGCAATAAAATAACAGGAGCAGCAGATGCTATGTTGTCTTCATTTGGCACACCACTTAATTTCCATGCTATAATAGCAAGACTGGACCAGGTCTATTCAGACAAGTGGCCAGTGTTGCCGCAGCCTCAAAAAATTTGGTATCAAAAACTGATACTTTCATGGTTTTTTTCGTATCACCAAAAATTTTTGGAAAAAAAACTTAAGTTAATCAAAAAATCTGTTGTCGGGCTTTTAACCCGTATACCAAATTGAAATTAAAATTAATAAAATAAGCTGCTTTTGTGTTTTTAACGTGACATCGTTTTTGATGTGTAAACATCTTTGCTGTAGCTACGAGTAATTTCGAAAAACAGGTAAAGTTTACGCGTAATAGTGCAACTCTAATGAACCGTATGCAGATGCGTATGCGTGTGCGTGTCACTGACAGCCGTGTTGCATACCTGTGTTTAAATGAGGCAAACTCCAGTGGCACGAATGTAAATGTACCGCGTACACGCATAGAAAATTCGAAGATGATTTCGAACACGCATTCGAATGCAGCTAAGTTGAAAATTTTCTACTTCTATGCGTTTTCTATGCGTTTCGCAGCCAATATTAATTTGGTTGCTACATCGGTATACATATTTAATCGTAAAAACTTCGTTAAATTGATTTAAAGTGAAGTAGTGAAAATTTGTTTGCCAGCAGAAATGTTAATTAAAAGGTGTTTTAAATATATTTAGAAATGGTTAATATTAATTATATGTTAATTACTATCTGCATATCCATGTACATAGTACATGAATTTAAATTACATATACATATGTAGTTACCCGTGTAAAAATACATAATGGAAACTTAAATAAGTTTAACTGTGAAAAAATATTTAAGTGAAATGAGTACTATTTTGAATAGGGTGTTTTCGCCTTGGTATAACAGAACACCAGATTTCAGAGGTTGTGCATATGTACATACATATTTGTATTAACCAAAATTTATAGTCTGATATTTTAAGGCAAAGCAACTGTAATTCTTACAATACATAAAAATCAATGGATAGGAATTTGGCAATGTGGCCGCTGTGGCGCAATGGGTCGAGCACTCGCCTGCTATACCAGAGGTCTCGGGATCTAACCCCAGTCCGGACAAACACCAAAAAAAATTTGTCTAATTAATTAAAAACCAATTATTGGGTTTTTAGAAATACCGGTAACCTTTCGACAGTGGGCGGCTTACCCTCCGAGTGTATTTCTTCCATGAAAAAGCTTCTCACAAAAAATGCATTCGCCGTTCGGAGCCGGCATAAAACTGTAGGTCCACCCAATTAGCAAAAACAAAAGGAGCACTTCTCGAATTGGGAGAGAAGCTCGGTCATTAAACTCGTCAGAGTTATAATAGCGCCAGTGTATTATATTATTATTAATTTGGAACTGATCCACTTCACGGGTTTTCATCAAATTAAAGAAACACTAACTTCCCTTTCCAAAAACAAATCACGTACTCGAATGCTACTTTTTTTTTTTTATTCATTTTAAAGTATTCCTTATATACGGCTATAACACTTCCTATCATAATTAATATCAATTCTAAATCGTCATCCATTATACATTTTATTAAATCTTTCGCGAATTGGTAAAATATGTATATTCAAAAATAACAATGGCGGGAATTGTATATACATATGTATGTAGTGTAATTGATAGACGCAACCATGCGCATACACTGGAGCAGCCAGGGCCGCACGCAAGAAAACGTTTAGATGCGCATACGCACACGCATTCGCATACGGTGCATTAGAGTTGGACTATAAACATGTAAATGCGTAAACCGTAAATGACCTTGGCATTGTCAGTGGTAGGTAGGTAGCTAGGCATGTACTTACAAATGCTTGCATGCATAGTCGTGCAAATGCAAATATGTATCAGCAACAATAGCAACGAAGCGAAGCGAAGTTGTTGTTGTTGTTGTTTTCTGCAACAATGCGACACATAGGCAAAATAAAAAGGGCCAACCTGTTTGAACATGTATGGATTAGACATATACGCCGCCGATTGACGCCGCCGCCGCCGCGCCGATTACCTTCATAATCGGCCGCCGCAGCCATAATCCGTGAAATCGGCGTATCGGCGCGGCGGCGTGCGCTGGCGCGCCATACCCGTATGGAGCGAGATGTGTACATGTTTTCCTAGTTTTGCTAACTGCTAAAGTTCTTCAAAATTAAAAAAAAAAAAGGAACCAATCGACGTGTTTTGACCCCAGGAACACGAAGCTGAATGCGGAAATTTTTTATTTTTTGCCGGTTAAAAGTTATTAACAAAAACTTTGGCTGTTCCCTACTTTACTAGCCTCAGTCCTAAAGAATTTAAGCTACTGGAAAATTTCAGTTCGTTGGCTTACATAATTTTTTCTCAGATACCGAACTTTTCTGGGATCTTTTCCATTTAGTCCTACTTATCGAGGTCTTTTGCTAATTGTTCTACTCAAAACTGCACCATTTCAACCCTCCATGATGTCATTAGATGCCGAAAATGATCCCAAACATGCCTCCAGAATCGAAAACTCATAATTTGAACGTAAGAAAGTTGCTGTTTTTGAGTAGCCCTCACAGTTGTCGAACCTCAGCCCTATAGGGAATATTAAAGAAGACAATGGGGGATCAAAAATGGAAAAATAAGCAAGAGATATGGAAAAAAATTAAAGAAGCTTGGTACTTAATACCAGTTGCAAATTGCGCTGATTTGGTCAACCCTATGCCACGAAGAAGTATGGAAGTTACAGAAAATAAAGGAGCTTCAACTAAACATTAGTTTAAATCTAGCTGCAGCAGTAATATTGTAGTTTATTTGAAAAAACATTCGAATTTAAAGTTTGTCCCTATTATTATTTCCAACTTAAATTATACATTTCATTATTTTTATTCATAAAAATTAAATTATTATACAAAAACCACCCAGAGTCATTGAAGCATGTCCTCTCCGTGTAAGCATCAATATATGGTAATTATTATTTGGTCTTAAAATTAAATAAATGGAGAATTGCAAAATTTTGTCCCTATTATTGTTTCCAACACTGTATATACATATATTTATTTTAAAGTACCTTATATATATATAAATATGTAAATGTAAATATATGTATGCATGTTTATTATCATACAAAATAAGCAAATGAATTTAAATTTACCCTTACATATGGATTTGTGTATATTCTTTAATATTTATATTCTTTATTTTATATTTTAGTTTATGTAACAATTGTTTTTTGCTGTTAATAAAAAAGTTTCAAAAATTTAAGGTGAAAATTAGATTATTTATTCCATTCAGCCAGCGCTATTAAGGTAACTAAATAAAATTAATATTAGAACAAGTAAGGAAGCCTAAGTTCGAGTGGAATCTAACATTAGATACTCAGCTGTATGCTTTCATAGTTTGTTTGCGTTTGATGGAAACACGGTGTACTTTGTATAAAGCGAGTGCTACATAAAGTGGGCGTAGCCACGCCCATTTTCAAAATTTTTATCAGTCATCCAACTAAGCATATGAATATTATTCTTTGTGCAAAATTTCATTTCTTTATGACTTCTAGTTACAAAGATGTCACGTTACAAATTCTAAAAGGGTGTTCCAGAAATATCTTTGTTAAAAAGTAGGCGTGGTCATAAACCGATTTCAATAAATTTCTGCGTGTCTATTAACACAAGTTATAAAAGTGTATAAACCAAGTTTCGTCATAATATCCCAGTTATTTGTCGAGTTATGGGCTCCGAAATCTCGTATATTCCTTTGTCTAAAAAGAGGCGGTACCACGCCCATTTTGCAAAATTTTTCTATTTCTTGTTTCCGGTCTATTGTGGAACTCATGCCACAAAATTTCAATGAATTATCTTTATATTTGACAAATATATCGCTTAAAATGTTTCTATTAGGCCACTTTAGAATACCCATATATAAAAATGGGCGTGATCGTCAACCGATTTTGGAAATTTTTCGTCCAAACATTTTCCTAAGTAAGTATATCACGCGTACCAAATTTCAGCGATATATCTTCAAACGGTTTCTGAGTTATGAGTCATAAAACTTTCAATGTTTGCCCCTTAATAAGTGGGCGCGGCACCGCCCATTTTCCAAAATTTTTATGTTTTTTGTTTTATGTCCGTAGTTGGACTCCTGCCATAAAGTTTCAATGATATATCTTTATATTTGGCAGAGATATCGCTTAAAATGTTTTTATTTGGTCACTTTATAATACACATATATAAAAGTGGGTGTGGCCGTCAACCGATTTTAACAATTTTCCGTCCAAAGGTTTGCCTAAGTAGGCAAATCACGCGTACCAAATTTTATCGATATATCTTCAACCGTTTCTGAGTTATGACATATAAAACTTTCAATGTTTGACCCTTAATAAGTGGGCGTGGCACCGCCCACTTTCCAAAATTTCATCAAATTTCTTCTTAGGGGCCTGAGCTCAACACGTGGGTAAAATTTCATCACTCTAGCTATAATAGTGACTGAGATACCAAATTTCCGATTTTTTCTATATAGGAAAAGTGGGCGTGGTCATGGTCCGATTTCGCCCATTTTCAATACCAACCGTCCCAGTGTCGATACCAACTTACATTTCAAATTTCATCAAAATATCTCAATTTTTGCGCGAGTTAGAGTGTTTACAGACGGACGGACGGACGGACATGGCTCAATCGATTTCTCTTTTCACCCTGATCATTTTGATATATATAAGTCTATATCTATCTCGATTATTTCATTCTGTTACAATCCACCGTTATGTGATTAAAACTATAATACTCTGTGTACTAGTACAGCTGAGTATAATAAGGATTGTGATTTGTAGATTTGGGGCAGGCGCGCCGGCGCGAAAAAGCACGCCGGCGTCGCCGCCGCCGCCGAAATGTTTTTGGAATAGCGCCGCCGCCGCCGGAATCACTGTCGGCGTATATGTCTAGTATGGATATGCATACCTACATCTACCTATCTAATTTTCTGAGCAATATTGGTATCAAATGAAAGGCTTTGAGCAGGACTTCGATATGAAGCTCTTTTCATTGAGACTCCTAGGCCGGATCTCCAGATATGGGTCAAACGATGACCCTGATGATCCTGGAATGTTTCTGAGCAAAATTGGTATCAAATGAAAGGTTTTGAGCAGATCTTCTACACGGAGCTCTACTCTTTATGTTTCCTATGTCGGGTCCCGAGATATGGTGAAATACGAGGACCTGGATGATCCTTGAATGTTTCTGAGCAATATTGGTATCAAATGAAAGGTGTTGAGCAGGGATACTACACGGATGTCTATTCTTTATGATGTCTAGGTCGGGTCCCGAGATATAGGCCAGAATGAGGACCGGATGATCCTTGAATGTTTCTGAGCAATATTGGTATCAAATAAAAGGTGTTGAGCAGGGCTTTCACATAGAGCTCTATTCATTTTATGCGTCCTAGGTCGGGTCCCCAAATATGGGTCAAAATGTGACCCCGGATTAACCCGGAATGTTTCTGAGCAATATTGGTATCAAATGAAAAGTGTTGAGCAGGACTTCTATACGGAGCTCTACTCTTTATGATTCCTAGGCCGGGTCTCCAGATATGGGTCAAACGTGGACTCTGATGATCTTGCATGTTTCTGAGTAATACAAAACAAAAGAAAATAAAAAATCAAAATTTAAAACCCAAAAACCAAAACAAACAAAAACAAAATAGTAGCAGTCACAATGACAACAAAAAATACAAAAACGATAGTCGCATTTTAATCCATAGAAAACCAGGAAAAGGGAATAAATATCCGATTTCGAAACTGTTTACACATCAATATTCATGAATACTCGTTATTCACGCTTTAATTTTTTTTATTACATTTACCAATATAAAAATATAAAGATAATGAATACTTAGTTAGGTATCATTTTAGATTTTTCGAATTCAATTTAATTCAAGAAAATCATAAAGGCTATTAAAATAATGGTTAATATAAAACATAACGCTGTTTGCTCATGCTTCCCATGGGCAGTGATGCTTACTATACAGTTTGATAAAATGTTGCCAATTTTTGGTATTTTCAAGACTTTAACAATACATATTTTTCGCAGCAAACACAGGTTGTTAAAATTTTTAGAAAATCTTAAGAATGAAAAAGAATAGCTTAATATTCTTTGATTTTGATTAAATCGTATCAAAATTATTAGATGCTGATTAAAAATGTATCAAATTTCTTCTACATCAAAATAAAAAGTATCTACGTATCTTGGGCTTAAAAAAGTATCACATTTGATACGAGTGTATTTAAACAGCATCACTGCAAGTGGCCTCTGTACCTTCTAGAGCAAGAGCTCTCCATACTGAGGCAGGGAATAAAGTCAATCACAGACTTCTACGATTTGGTGGAGAAGCAGCTTACTCTTCTTACCAATAAGGCAATTATGCAATATAGCGGGGACAGAGTAGCTTTAAACTTACTAAATGACAAATATAGGAATGATGCTCTTCGAGTTTTCATATCAGGGTTAAACCGACCCCTGAGTGATGTTTTATTCTCCAGTCGGCCCACAGTGCCGCGACTCGATACAAATGATGGACAAAAATAGAAGGAGTGGTCAGAATTGGCTGGAACTTCACACCTAGAAGTATTATGCCACGCTAATTTCAAAAATGAAATCGGTTTTTCTGTACCGGTTACTCATTTCAACAAAACCGAGTTTTTCTTGCATTTTTATATGAAAACTAGCAAATGCCCGTCCCGCTTCGCAGCGACGAACAAAAGCTTTAATGTTATAATGGGTCTTTTCCTTTACCTTTACCTTTACGTTTTCCTTCACCTTTACCTTTACCTTTACCTTTACCTTTACCTTTACCGGGACCATCAATCACCATCCGGGCCTTGAACCATCTCTGGGAAACCAACTTAAAAAATAACAATGAAAATATCTGTATGTTGAAGCACTGCTCGATACCTTTAATTTGATACCAATCTCGCTTAGAAACATTCGAGGGTCATCCGGGTCCACGTTTTTACCCATATTTGGGGACCCGGCCTAGGCATCGCAATGAAAATTACTCTATGTTGAAGGCCTACTCAGCACCTTTCATTTGATACCCATATTTCTCAAACACTTGCTGGGTCACTCTGGGTCCACATTTGGGCTTATATTCCGGGAAGTTCCAACTTTTTCGAAATTCTATATGCCCTATTATGTGCGCTAGTACCACGTGAATCTACTGTGAAAATTTCATAAAGATCGGTTGAGTACTTTGGGAGTCCATAAAGGACACACACACACACATTCATTTTTATATAATAGATAGTCATTGTGAACATGTGTTGATATAAGTGGAAGCAGTCATCAGAATGGGCTGAAACTTTATACCTGAAAGGGTTATATCACGCTAATTTCAGAAAAGAAATCCGTTTTCAGCATCTGTTACCAGTTAATTAAAAACTATTTTTTTTTACAATTTTTTAAAAAGGTAAAATAACTCATCATCGTAGACATATGTTTATAAAAACCGAAATAGTATTCAGAACTTGTTGAAACCTTACACCTAAAAGGACTAAGCCATGCTAATTTAAAAAATGAAATTGATTTTGCGGTACCGGGTACCCATTAAAAAAAAACGATTTTTTTACATTACTATATGAAAGACAAAGGCATAATCATTGCTGATTGTGGTGTTTACGAAAACATGAAGGAGTTGTCAGAATTTATTGAAACTTTACATATAAAGAGTCTATATTACTCTGAATTTAAAAAAGTAATCGGTTTTTTCGTAACGGGTACCCATTAAAAAAATACCGAGTTTTTGCACATCATTATTTAAAAATGAAATATGGCATATCATTGCTGCTAAGTGTTCAGAAAAATAGAGTTAATACTTAAAATTTGTCGAAACTCTACTCCCTAAGTGAATACATTACGGTAATTTGAAAAATTAAGTAGGGTTTTCCTTACATGTTAACCTTTAGAAAAAACAATTCTTTAAAATAAAGCATAATCGCTGTTAAGTAAGTAAGTAATAATCGCTGTTATCTATTATATAAAAATGAATGTGTGTGTGTGTGTGTCCTTTATGGACTCCCAAAGTACTGAACCGATCTTTATGAAATTTTCACATTAGATTCATGTGGTATTAGCGCACATAATATGGCATATAGAATTTCGAAAAAGTTGGAACTTCCCGGAATATAGGCCCAAATGTGGACCCAGAGTGACCCTGCAAGTGTTTGAGCAATATGGGTATCAAATGAAAGGTGCTGAGCAGGCCTTCCACATAGAGTAATTTTCATTGCGATGCCTAGGCCGGGTCCCCAAATATGGGTCAAAACGTGGAACCGGATGACCCTCGAATGTTTCTAAGCGAGATTGGTATCAAATTAAAGGTGTCGAGCAGTGCTTCAACATACAGATATTTTCATTGTTATTTTTTAAGTTGGTTTCCAAAGATGGTGATTGATGGTCCCGGTAAAGGTAAAGGTAAAGGTAAAGGTAAAGGTAAAGGTAAAGGTAAAGGTAAAGGTAAAGGTAAAGGTAAAGGTAAAGGTAAAGGTAAAGGTAAAGGTGAAGGTGAAGAAGGAAAAGGTAAAGGTAAAGGTAAAGGAAAAGACCCATTATAACATTAAAGCTTTTGTTCGTCGCTGCGAAGCGGGACGGGTATTTGCTAGTATATTAATAAAAACATAACTCATTGATGTTTTATATTTAAAATATTTTGTTTTTTGTGTAAATGGGTAAAAAAATATGTCAAATACAATTTATTCATGAAATTTAAACTCGCGTTGAGCAACATTTTCCACTAATAGTAAAACGTTGAAATTTTGCACAGGTAATGTGATTAGTTAGGTGAACAAAATTATAAAAAGAATCAAAAACAAAAAAAAAATATAATATATAAAAAATTGGAACTCCCTGATGTGTATACATTTGTACTATCATTTTCGCAAGCTGTTTTTGTTTGGTGCTTAAGCAATATATTATTCTTTATGCAGATAAAGAGTAATAGGTATGTTATTTATTTTTATTTTCTTTTTGTTCGGGCGCTGTATGGTGTCTCGATTGCATTTATTTGCTTACCCGAATTGGTTAATATATTATTTGTAAACTGGTGTCATTGCTCTCCATATATATATATATATATATGTAAATATTCGTATACCTTTGTTTTTGGCTCCCATACCGTGATGCATATTTAAGTATTTTAATTAGCTGATAATTTTTTCATTTCATATCACCCTGTACCTCTAAATTTTTTTTTGGCACTTTTAGCTTTATGTCAACACCTTAATTTTGAAAAACGAACCAAAAATTTAGATCTTAGGGCATTCACAAAAAGTATTATAAATATAGATCAGCCAAAATAATACCAAAAAAAGGGCATTTAGTCACTTTTTCAAAATTGAAAATTTTCAAATATTGGAAAAAGGTGGAAAAGATTTCGACTGTTTCTGTTAGTAGAAGGTCCAAACTACCATAAACAAAAAAAAATTTCACGGAATTTCATGATGTTTTGTTTTTTTTGCCTCCAAAGTTTACCAATTTTCGGATTTTGGTATGTTTAATCATATATTTATTTATTAATAAAAAAAAATATTTGTATATTTGTTTTTTTTATGAACCATACATTTCTTGGTTTGTCGTATATATCTTTATCAAATTGCAAAAGTTGATCTTGCTAGGAATAAAAATGTATTTTTAACAAATTTTTAACTGCGACTACTTTTATGCGCGAAGCGCCGAAATGAAATGGTATGTAGAAAATAGGTGAACTTTGAGGGGGTGTGTGAGGTTGAAAGTTGTTTTTATCACAAAATAACTTACGAGCATTTGACACACTCTCACAAAAATAAACGTCACTTTGCTCTCTCATTTTCCTCTCTTCTGCAATTTTTTTGCGTAAAAAAATGGAAAAAGCGGATATTTGTTGCAAACCTATATTTTTCTTCAACTTTCAAATCAGCTGATAGAAAAACGTAAATACAGCTGTTTCTGACAGTATTTAATCAATATTTAAATAGGGACTAGAGTATGTTTAAATAAAACTTAAGTCAATAGGTGCAACTCACAAATATAACTTTTCACTTAAATTGGGTTCGTGAAACTGGCTGTTAGAGATTGGTTTTAGGGGATCTTTTATCCTTTTAACTTCTTAGGCGGCGATACAGAGTTTTTATGGAGAGTGAAATTTGAAATTTGATGTAACGAAAGTTGCCCCTGGGAATAGCAGCCATTTTAGTTGGTTTTTAATTAAAAAAAATCAACCTTGACATCGCGCGGTTAGAACTTACGACCCCTCGCTTCCATACCAGACGCACTACCACTGGGCCACCACACCACCTGCGCCGAGTATGTCAAATGCTGCACTTAAACTGAACTAACAATTACAACTCACTCACGTGTTCAAAGCAACAAGTAACAAGTTTGATATTTGCAAATATGTACATATTATAATGAAAGCAACCACCATTTTCGTTAGTTCCCAACAAACACTGAGGTTAGTTATCGATTTGAGAATGACTCGAGAACTAGCCTCGTTCTCAAATCTCTAACGTTAGAGGACGACTCGAAAATCTTTCGAGAATCATAGCGTTCTCAAACAAAAGGGTACCTAATTCTCAAATCGAGAAAATTATAGTTCTCGAATCGAATTCTAATGTAGTTCTCTAATGAGATTCTAATCAGAATTTGCAAATACTTCCAATTGAAATGAAAAACAAAGTTTTGTCTCCTTTTACATGATTTTTTCATTGTTTAGATTTTATTAACGCTATATGTGCCTAAATTGCATATGATTATATATATTGACATGTATATGTTTACCACATTTATAAGAACTGAAATTTAAACAAAATTCAGTCTTATTATTTAAATTAAAAGTACTTCCTCTACTTTTTAATGGAAAACATTGTACTACGGTAATATTAACTTTACCATTTTTTAGTATCTAATTTCAATATATCGACCCCTTTGTGCGACTTTATCGTAACGGACAAAAGCAAATTTTACAGGAGAGCATTTTTTTCGTTTTTTTACTACTTTTTATTGGAATTTTGAAACGAAATTGAACACGTGATTAGGTAATTAATTAATATACTGAACCTGATAATTTTTTTCTTGAAAAAATGTGCAGTTTGCGAAAAAATCATAATTTTGTCCCTTACGATAATTTTCGCTCTCAATTTTTTATGAGTTTGTTTGAATAAATGTCCCTTAAGCTAAGATCACACGATTTGTACATTTGGCTAAAAATTTGCCAAATTCATAGGCAAACCGTGTGAACGGTAAATTTTATTTGACACAAATCACAAAAGCCAAATATTTAGCCTCTTGTGGCAAATCAAAAACAGCCCTTGTAGCCAAATCGTGTGAACACAAATGTGATACAGAAGGTAAATAAAAATAATGAAAATGGACAAATTTTCATTTGCCGCTTGAATACAAATGATTGTGGCAAATATACAAATCTTTTTTGACAACTATAAAATAAATTATGTTTAAAATAAAAAATATATAGAAATACAAGTTTTAAATTGACCTCTTATAAGCTTCTGCTTTGGCCCTAAGGGGAAAGAAGAAGTCCGGAAGAAACATTATACGGCGCACTGGCTTCTCTTTATAAAATGGAATACACAGATACCCTGCCATTTGAGATGCATAATTTTTTTGAATTCCAATTTCGAATAAAATTAATTTTTGAAATAAATATTATTTTCATTTAGTTTGAAGTTTAATGTCAATCAAATTGTTTTTAATGGAGTACTTAGCTCTGTTCGTGGCCGCTGTAGTGCAGTGGGTAGAGTGCTCGCCTGCTATACCAGAGGTCTCGGGTTCAAACCCCAGTCCGAACAAACACCAAAAATTTTTTTTCTAATTAATTAAAACTCAATTGTTGGGGTTTTAGAAACAGCGGTCACCTCTCGGCAGTGGGCGGCATACCCTCCGAGTGTATTTCTGCCATGAAAAAGCTTCTCAAAAAAATGCATTCGCCGTTCGGATCCGGCCACCCAATTAGTAGGACAAACAAAAGGAGCACACCTCGAATTGGGAGAGAAGCCCGGCCATAAAACTCGCCAGAGTTATATTAGCGCCATTGTATTATTATTATTTTATTATTTAGCTCTGTTCAATAACAAAAAATTGTTACGAATTTTTCGTAAAAAATGACAGCCCTCCATATGAAAATGACAGTTTTTATGAAACATAAGTTTAAAATTTTTAGTAATTGAACACAGGTTTTGTCTCTTTTCAAGAATTGTTTTTGTATTTTGACTTTCGGCGGGTTTTTCAAACCAAATATACCAGAGAAAAAACGTAGTGTCATATAGGCCGAAGAAGCATTTTTTAACGTTTAACTAGAAAAGATTAGGAATAATTTTTTATTCCTTATTGAGATAATTTTGTATAATGAATACATTTTTGACGTTATTCAATTATTCTTGCTAGTCACACAAGTATACTCTTTCATAAAGTGATTTTTCGAATACTTTCCCAAATTAGGAAAGAATATTTGCCCGAATCTGAACCGAATGTTTTCCCAAATGCTTTCCCGAATCTGAACCGAATATTTTTCCAAATACCGGATCCGAAACCGAACCCGAATACTTAACCTATTATTTTTCTAATAATTTCCCGAATCCGAACCGAATATAAATAAACATGAACCCCTGGTAATAACTCAGTCAGTTTCCGAGCGAATTTAACAAAACTTTGCACTTTACCCTAACCATTTCTAAAAATAATCGAAATTGATATATGATTTTGATCCTTCATTTGTTTCTAACTCCGAAAATAGTCATTCCGAGCAAAAAAGTAACATAATCACTTTCATTCAAAATGAGTACATAAACAATTTCTTCATATACGATTTCGATGTATGTATCTGCAACATTTCATTCACTTTTGTGCAACCAAAGTCAACATTTCACAATGACCATTTTTTTGAAGCTCGTTAGCACACGTATTCTATTGAATGAATTAAATTAACTTTATATCATCTTACAGAGAATTAAAAGAAGTATTATCCAGTTTTGAAATCGTGAAAATACATGTACTTATAATACCTATTTGATTAATTTTTGTTTGTTAATTTTTCATAAAATTTTCTTCCAAATAATGCCCAAAAGTATGCTTCTATATTTTTCATACGACTATTTTATCATGATTGGTTAAATCGTGTGAACGAATGTGAACAAATTTGCCACTTTACTTCTATGTACAAATGTGTGGCAAATCAAAAGCTAATAAATCGGGCAAATCGTGTGAACGCAAAGCAAATCATTTGCACATCGATTTCAAAATGGGCAAATGTGGACAAATTTAAATTTGTAATTTTCTGTACAAATGCGTAAATCGTGTGATCTCGGCTTTACGATAATATTTAAAAAAGAGTTTGTATGAAAATTACAAATATTTTATTCCATACTTTTGTGTTTTTAATGATGGGATAATAGTAATATAGTGAGTATTGTACTCGTCTTCCATTCTAAAGTTTCCAAGTTCGATTTCCGGCAGACCAGGACCGATCTATTGGGAAAATTGGTTTTTATAATATGTAAGTGGCCGCTGTGGTGCAGTGGGTAGAGTGCTCGCCTGCTATGCCAGAGGTCTCGGGTTCAAACCACGGTCCGAGCCAAACAAATTTTTCTCATTAGTAAAAATCCAATTATTGGGTTTTTTAAGAGCAGCGGTCACCTCTCGGCAGTGGGCGGCATACCCTCCGAGAGTATTTCTGCCATGAAAAAGCTTCTCACAAAAAATGCATTCGCCGTTCGGAGCCGGCATAAAACTGTAGGTCCACCCAATTAGTAGGAAAAACAAAAAGGAGCACACCTCGAATTGGGAGAGAAGCTCGGCCATAAAACTCGTCAGAGTTATAATAGCGCCATTGTATTATTATATTATATTATAATATGTAAGTTTGTTGGAAATTTGGTAAATAGGTAGATTTTTTCCTGTATTGTGACGGAGCAATGGAACGAGTGTGGGGAGTAAGAGAAAGGGGAGAGGTAAATAAGCAGGGAGAAGGAGAGGTAAATGGAAATATAAAAATTTTACATTATTCCGATAAATCAATGGTTGGATAGAGCAACATCTGTCGGCGTTTCTAGTCTAAAATATAAAACTGTACATCGATCGTGAATTTGAACCAGCGACTCCCAATCAGTAAATGTCAGAAAACCCTCCTAAAACAAATTACATTGCAGAAGCTCTTTAAAGGCGACACAAGAACAGATAATACTATTGCTATTTTTTCTAAATAAGTAAGTATTTTTAGTCGCTAGTTTTCATTATTTTCCATCCAAGTGGGGCATTTTCTTATTTCCATAAATTACTAGTACCTGGGTGGTCGTGCTCAGACGTGATTCCTTTCCCTAGAATGTATTCTATTTCACCATATAGAAATATACAAATATCTAATCAAGTAACTAAATGAGCCAAAAATGGATGTATAAAATTTCACTCAACTCAGTCAAACCGTTTTTTTCGCCATAGTTTACAAAGGAATTAATAAAATTAGGTTATGTAGAAATTCCACTGAGCAATATTTTAATTGAAATGCGTCGTAAAATACCATACAGTTTCATGCCCGAATGCTCCGAATGGCGAATGCATTTTTTGTGAGAAGCTTTTTCATGGCAGAAATACACTCGGAGGGTATGCCGCCCACTGCCGAGAGGTGACCGCTGCTCTTAAAAAACCCAATAATTGGATTTTTACTAATTAGAAAAATTTCTTTGGTGTTTTGCTCGGACTGGGGTTTGAACCCGAGACCTCTGGCATAGCAGACGATTACTCTACCCACTGCAGCACAGCGACCATAGGCATACTATCAGTAAAACGTATTTCCTCCAAAACCGTTCAGCCGTTCCCGAGATAGTAGTGGATATAGAAATATATAAATAAATTAATATATGTACATACAAACATACATACAAGAACAACTCGTTTAAGGTTATAAGATAATCCAAACATAACCATGGTACCATGGCTACATTACGCTTACAATCCCCTTCATATTCTATTTTAAATTTCAAAATAAATAATACATACATAAAATTACTTCCTACCTATATTCAAAATATTTTTTATATGGGCGATACGATAAATTCGAGCTCAAGAAAAAAGTGTGGATTGTCCCTTACGATAAAAAATAAAGCCAATTTTTGGCACAACTATAAGGATTTCAGCTATAATATTTTACCAGGTGATGCGCTCACGGTTGTAGATTAAATTTGCATCAAAAAGTGAAATTCGAGAAAATGACCGTTACGATAAAATCGCGCAAAGGGGTCGATATGTATGTATATTCAATATATCACAGAAATATATTGAGAATTGATAAAAGGCGTGAGATTTGGCTCCTTCTCTAATCACTCGCTAATCGAATTCTAGTGTAGTTTTCAACCCTAGTTATCGATTTGAGAATATATAGAGAATTACACTAGTTATCTAAGGTAATCTCGACAAAATTTCTAACGTTAGAGACTGTGTTTGCTGGGTTCAGTTTAAGTGCAGCATTTGACATACCCAACGCAAATGGTGTGGTGGCGCAGAGGTAGTGCGTCTGGTCTGGAAGCGAGTGGTCGTCGGTTCGAATCAAATCACGCGACTGATTTTTTTTTTAATTTTTTTTTTTAATAATAAATAATAGCTTAAAAAAACTAAAAAGCACGCTCTAATCTTAAAATCTCACTAAAAATTGAGAAATAATTTAATATAGAAACAAAACGATGAACGGAAATATAAGTACATACCTATTTAAGGAAAAGCGTTAGGTGCTAGATTTGTCCCGGATATAATCTTAAAATCTCACTAAAAATTGAGAAATAATTTAATATAGAAACAAAACGATGAACGGAAATATAAGTACATACCTATTTAAGGAAAAGCGTTAGGTGCTAGATTTGTCCCGGATTGATTTCTTTCGGGAACAATCGGTCCACAACTAGTCCCCGATTGTTCCCGAACGGGCATAAATGTAGATTAATCGCTTTCATCCCGAACGGATACAAATCTAGACTAACTATATGTAGAAATTTTACAAAAATATTCAATGTATGTATTAAAAATATAATAATAATAATAATAATAATACAATGGCGCTATTATAACTCTGACGAGTTTTATGGCCGAGCTTCTCTCCCAATTCGAGGTGTGCTCCTTTTTGTTTTTCCTACTAATTGGGTGGACCTACAGTTTTATGCCGGCTCCGAACGGCGAATGCATTTTTTGTGAGAAGCTTTTTCATGGCAGAAAGACACTCGGAGGGTATGCCGCCCACTGCCGAGAGGTGACCGCTGCTCTTAAAAAACCCAATAATTGGATTTTTACTAATTAGAAAAATTGTTTTGGTGTTTTGCTCGGACCGTGGTTTGAACCCGAGACCTCTTGCATAGCAGGCGAGCACTCTACCCACTGCACCACAGCGGCCACTATACAATAGGTAAAACTAATTGAACACGCTTTCTTTTAATAACAATGATGAATAATAATTTTAAAATTATTTTACCAAAAATATCCATTGAAAAATCAATTACGATTATACACTCAAAACTGACTATTTAAAAAGTTTTAATTTATTGAATAGATTTCTTTACAAAAGTAAAACTTATTGTAAAATCTTTATTTAAATAGGCATGAACATTTATAATTTTTAAATATTGTTATAAAAAATAGCCTTGGCTAACAACTTTGAAAAATTCCTCACATATCTTTTACACTCGCATAATGAATTCTCAAAACTTTAAATATTTGGAGAAAATATTTATTTTTTTTTAAAGATTTCACTACAAAATGAAATCTAATCGAATAAACTCTTCTAATATATAAAACATTTCAGAAAAATAGCCTTGGCTGACAACTGAAAGCGATTAATCTACATTTGTACCCGTTCGGGATGAAAGCGATTAGTCTAACTTTGTACCCATTCGGGATGTAAGCGATTGATCTACATTTCGTCGTACCATACGAAAAATAGCATATTTAAAATTTCTGGCGAAAGCTATCAATAAAAAATTCTACACGAAAAGTAGCAAATTCGACTTTTGGCTGACGAAAAGTATCAGTAATTATATACTGTTTTTACATTAAAATTGTTGTTGTTTAAACGAAATTGATAGTTTTCGTCAGCCAAAAGTTGAACTTGTTACTTCTTGTCAGCCAGAACTCGATTTTGTTACTTTTCGTCGGCCACAAGAAATCGTCTGCTAGTTTTCGTATGGTACGACGATTTGTACCCGTTCGGGTGTACAAATTGAACAATTAGCCTTTTCATAGAACATGCTTGAACAAATGCGATCAATTCGCTACATATAAAGAGATGTAAAATTGTATTAGTCGTATTCTCCCTTGCGATTGATCCCGAACATGTTCCGGATTAATCGCATTTTTTGAAGGGATGTATTTGAAAAATTCGTTTCTCATATCGCTAGCTTAGAGTGCAAACTGTGTAAGTCCATTTTTATGAAAAAGTGTTTTTAAGTGTAGAAAGTTGGAAAAATCAAATACGCACCACGCTAAACAAGTCTGTGATACTTGTCACATTTCTACTCGTTGTTATTCTGTGATACGCAAATTGTGTAAGTCCAAAAAGCGAAGAAAATTGTGTAAGTCCAAAATTTTTATATGAACAAAAAATTTTTTTTCATTTTGAAATTTTTTTATTTTTTGGTTTTTTGTCTCTCCTACAAAGTTTGAAAAAAGGACTTACACAATTTGCACTCTAAGCTAGCGATATGATATATGAAACTTGTTGCTTTCGAGCGAATATAAATTTGTAATGCCTATATGACACTACATTATTTCCCTGGTTTTTTTGGTTTTGAAAACCCACCGAAAGTCAAAATACAAAAACAATTCTTCTATAGGTTGAAAAGAGACAAATACTTCCTCAAAAATAATTTGATTGACATTAAACTTCAAACTAAATGAAAATAATATTTATTTTAAAAATTATTTTTTTTGGAAATTTGATTTAAATTACTGAAATAAAAAAGTTATGAAACCCAAAGGGCAGGATAGCTTTGTATTCCGTGTTATAAAGGGAAGCCAGTACGCAATATAATTTTTCTTGCGGACTTCTTCTTTACCCTTACGGCCAAAGCAGAAGCTTACAAGAGGCAAATTTAAAATTTGTATTTCCATATATTTTTTATTTTAAAATTTAAATATAATTTATTTTATGTTTGTCAAATTGGAAAAATTGTCAGAAAAAATGACCGAATACCAAAAAACCTACCGAAATACAAGCTGGCTCGTTGGTTTTTAATCGCCTAGATGGTATTTTGTTTGTTTTTTTTTCAATATAGCTTGCTCGCTTACACCAACGCAAAACTGTATTGGACCATCTCCTTCACACAAAAAACCTGGTAGAATACCAGAAAAAAAAAACGTAGTGTCATATGGGCTTAAGCATGGTATAATAATTTAGAGCAGGGCTGCTCAACGCTCTCGTATTGAAAGTACAAAACTCAATACATCTACAAATTTTGTATATGCACTGAAAAATTTTTTTGCTCATTTAAATTTTTTCATGAATTCCAATAAAATATTATTTTACAATTTATTTTCAAATGATACATTCAATTTTTTTTTATTTTTTATATGAAAATTTTTTTAATACAAATTTTTTACAGTGCTTTCATTTTTTTAATTTTTTTTCATTACACATTTGTTATTGTAAATTTCGATTTCTTACGGCAGTGCTCGAGCTCCTATACAAAGTGCCTTTGCTCTGCACATTCAATATGAATCATAGGCACATACATATAAATTTTTTTTATATCTGAGTGCTTATGGTAGTGCAAAGAAAATTTTATTTTCATATTTCAAGTGAAAATATGTATCTGTGCCTATGATTCGGAACAAAACAAAAACAATTGTGCTTTGAGTGCCTATGGGGTGAGCAGCCCTGATTTAGAGGTAGGTGCATGGGCGAATTCAGAAACTACTTTTTTATTTCCAAAGGTTGAGTGTAATGTCAAAATCCAAGCGAATTCTAATCATGGCCAATAGGAATGAGCGAGTTCCAAGCGAATTCAGATTTTAACCACGGCGAAATATCATTTTGACATTACACTCTACCAATTACAATAACAAAATACATAGGGATTTTCTGAATTCGCCCCGGCGCCTACCTGGTATATGTGCCTTGGATGTAAGAAGTTAACTTCTATTACGTGTACTGTGCTACACGCGGGTTTTTTTTTTGCAATTGTGGTAGTCAGCGTTGCCATTCTAGCATTTTTCAAGCTCGACTTACCTTTTTTTCTAATCTTTTAGCTGCAAAAATTCTGATTTAGCTTTGGCTTTTTTTACCTTTTTTATTTGCTAAAGCCCCAAAAAAAGAGCGCTGCTCACTGCTCATATACATACAGTCATCATAGTTACCATTATTTGAATGTAAAATATTTTTATACTCAGCTGTACTAGTACACAGAGTATTATAGTTTTAATCACATAACGGTGGATTGTAACAGAATGAAATAATCGAGATAGATATAGACTTATATACATCAAAATGATCAGGGTGAAAAGAGAAATCGATTGAGCCATGCCCGTCCGTCCATCCGTCTGTCCGTCCGTCTGTAAACACTCTAACTCGCGCAAAAATTGAGATATTTTGATGAAATTTGAAATGCAAGTTGGTATCGAGACTGGGACGGTTGGTATTGAAAATGGGCGAAATCGGACCTTGACCACGCCCACTTTTCCTATATAAAAAAAAATCGGAAATTTGGTATCTCAGTCACTAATATAGCTGGAGCGATGAAATTTTACCCACGTGTTGAGCTCAGGCCCCTATGAAGAAATTTGATGAAATTTTGGAAAATGGGCGGTGCCACGCCCACTTATTAAGGGTCAAACATTGAAAGTTTTATATGCCATAACTCAGAAACCGTTGAAGATATATCGATGAAATTTGGTACGCATGATTTACTTACCTAGGCAAACAGTTTGTAGAAAAATTGTTAAAATCGGGTGACGGCCACGCCCACTTTTATATATGTGTATTATAAAGTGACCTAATAAAAACATTTTAGGCGATATCTCTGTCAAATAAAATATAAAGATATATCATTAAAATTTTATGGCAGGAGTCTAACTACGGACATAAAACAAAAAAACATAAAAATTTTGGAAAATGGGCGAGGCACCGCCTCTTTTTAGAAGCAAAAATATACGAGATTTCGGAGCCCAAAACTCGACAAATAATTGAGATATTATGACGAAACTTGGTGTGTACACTTTTATTACTAGTGGTAATACATGTTCAAAATTTTAGAGAAATCGGTTGACGACCACGCCCACTTTTATATATGGGTCTTATAAAGTGACTAATAAAAACATTTTAAGCGGTATTTTTGTCAAATATAAAGATAATTCATTGAAATTTTGTGGCATGAGTTCCACAATAGACCGGAAACAAAAAATAAAAAAATCTTGGAAAATGGGCGTGGCACCTCCTATTTTTAGACAAAGGAATATACGAGATTTCTTAGCCTATAACTCGACAAATAATTGAGATATTATGACGAAACTTGGTTTATATACTTTTATAACTTGTGTTAATAGACACGCAAAAATTTATTCAAATCGGTTTATAACCACGCCTACTTTTTAACAAAGATATTTCTGGAACACCCTTTGGGAATTTGTAACGTGACATCTTTGTAACTAGAAGTCATAAAGGAATGAAATTTTGCACAAAAAATAATATTCCTATGCTTAGTTGGATGACTGATAAAAATGTTGAAAATGCAGCACTCGCTTTATATAAAGTACACCGTGTTTCCATCAAACGCAAACAAATTATGAAAGTATACAGCTGAGTATCTAATGTTCGATTCCACTCGAACTTAGGCTTCCTTACTTGTTTTAACATATCGTTATTTTTATTGACACTGAAGTACAAATTTACATATTATAGTATATGAAAATAAATAACTTATGCAGATCAGCTGACTTCTTGTTCTTCTTCGACAGCTATCCAATTTGTTTACTTATGCATATTCTATACATGCATTCGTGTTTACAATTCGTCAAATTCTTCATTCTCTGAGTTTATCCATCATTCGCCCGTGAGCTGAATGTCAAATTATATCGTCTTCCTTACAGTTTTGACATCTCGGTCACGAGAGTTCGACATTCAGCTCACAGCGTGTATGTGTGTATGTATCTTGAACCGACCTGTTAAATTGACCTTGAATTTATGTGTTTTGAAAACACATTAGGCGAGCTCCTTTTTTGTTTGCTTTTCCGACAGGGTAGGATTGCGATGTATTGTGGAACGAGTTCCCTTGGCTGTGTTCCAGATCCACATAAAAATTTTGGATGCAAATGGAACAACAATTTTGTGATCCTGATGTTTATCTCGATCGATTTCGGGTCCGTATAGATTGTAATAGATTTTTTTGATGCCGATAAACATCAGGATCAAAAAATTTTTGTTACAGTTGCTTGCATATTTTTTGTCCGGATCTAGATCACTGCCACGGCGAATTACCTATTAATAAAGCATTGAAAAACGCAGTAGGACTTGGGATCATCGTTTTATTAATCCGGGAGTACTTGTCAATAGATATTCCATTACTCCCTATATTTCGTGTATAAGCATACAGCTTTTAACATTGTATGTCCTAGGAAGGGAAGTAATAAACACAACCAAACTGAAAAAATTTTGATATTGCTTGGAAAGGATATCAAATAGACAGTGGCGGACCTAGCATAAATTGCCTGGGCAAGCCTATGTGTGAAGCATAACCATTAGCCATTTATGTAATTTCCTTTGCTGTATTATTTAAAAGTCTGTTGCGTTCCGTCATTGACTTTGATTTAGAGTTCTCGATTTCTTTTTAACATTTTCGAGTGGCCCGAATAAATGCTTTTCAATGCTCGAACGCTCGTTTGTTTGTTTATTACGCGTATGTTTGTACGGGCATTTGAACAATTCGGGTATTTGAAGATCGTTTTTTCTCGTTTATTTATTTTTTTTTTTGTTTTTTTTTCATATGTATTTTTTATTTTTGTTTTCCGGATACACATTTTTTTGTTTGTATACTCAGAGAAAAGGAATCAAAAATAAAATTTTTATTTTCATAATGCACGTTTTAAACCAAGTCATTTTTATTTTATAAATGAAAATTTTTAAATTAAAAATTAAATTTTTTAAATTAAAATGTATTTAGGATTTAAAAAGAAACATGTTTAAATTAAAAATTAAAATTAATGGAATAAAAACGAAAGTTTTTCCTTCAAAATCTCATAGTGCTTAAAATAAAAATAAACATTTTTAAATTAAAATTGCTTTTTCTTGATTTTGCAATTTTACTCTGAACATTTTTAAAATAAAAAATTTCGTATTTACATAATTCTTAAATATAAAAACGTGCGCTAGGGAAATCTTACACGAATGCGCAGAGGTATTTTTAGTTTCCTTATACCGACGGAAATTTCAGCAGTAGCAAGTGTATTTGCTTATTGCCTAAAAAATGGGTGCTTTAGTGTTTGAAAAACTGAGGTCCAATTTGATTTCCACCGCTTTTTAAAATTATCTTGATATTGTGCCAATAGTCGCCAAAAATCACAATCAACCCTTTTATAATCTGGTATTTGATATTTATGTTTGCATGCACATGCAGATGTAAGAAATTATGTGCATAAGTATGTACCTACATGCAAACGAAAATCAAATCAAATATACATATGGCTGTGAATACTGAACTCTTGAATGCCGAAGCCAGCTTCATATTCGCATACAAATTTGATGTGAAAAATAAAAAAGTGCTTTGCTAGTTTTTTTCAATAACAAGTCTGAAAATAAGCAATTGGTTTCTCCTTAGCGAAAGCGAGAAAACAAGCTATGTTATTCTGTTTTGAAAGCCACATAAAAGCTAATGTGTGGAAACGTTGAAGCATGCTCACTGTGCTGTGATTGGCTGTACAAACAAAATACACATTGTGAGGTGGATTGGTGGTGTATTTGCGCTATTTTCTTAGCAGGCTTTTAGGGGCATGTTACAGTGGGGGCTATATTATTGAGAACCTAAGTAGTAAAAACATTTAAAACGTAAAATAACCAGATTTTAAAGAATTTCGTATGAAATGAACGAAAATGTGTACGCAAGCTGGGCTTCTCGGCTTGTATGAAGCGACCGCCTCTGCAAATAGAGTACTCTTCTGCTCTCGCTTGGGGAGATCTCGCTCCAAGATCTACTGGGTAATTTCGTAATTTATTTAGCTTAAATTTTTTTTTGGTGTGTGAAACAATTTTTTTAGCTTTTTCTAGCGTTTTTTTTTGAGAATCTAGCTGGAACTTGGGAAAAGTTCTGGGAACACTGATGGTAATTCAGGAAAATCTACTTGGGAATAAGTAGGTTTTTTCCTTTTTGGATTGGAACTTCCGGCTAGCAACGCAAAACGGTTGTCACCGAGATTCGGTGGCCCGGGGCCATGATCAGATAGTCAAAACACTATACGCACTTACAGGCCCGCAGAGAGCCGAGCCGGGCCCCTGGGACAGTTCACGTTTACGGGCCCCCCTAAAAAATAAATTCAATCTAGTAAAAAAATAACATACAAAAATTTTTCAATACACATTGTCAGTTTTATTTCATATAAAATAAGATTTACTAGAGCACTTACATATAGGGTCTATGCACGATGCGTCTGATTCAAGAGTCAGTTTAGGTGTATTAGTGAAAATGCGCATGTAGTAGTTACACCGACATGACTCTGGCATGACTCAAGAAAATCAAAATTAGTTTGATATTTTGCTGTGACTCGCCTGTCAAATTTTGTCAGTTAATTTCCAAACCGTTTAAAAAATAAATAACGAAAAGAAAAAATATATTTTATTCTCAAAAATTTTTGCCAATAAGTTCGATATTGAGGAAGATAAAATTTTTTTACTTGAATTCATCGAAGTATACAGGTCGTCTGAGATATTCATTTCGAACCTTCTGCAATGAAAGCTATTCACAAATGAATGACGCAAGTGAGCCCAGAATGACAGCGAGTCAACACGTACACAAATGACTCGCGAGTCAGACGCACTGTGTATAGACCCCAATACATACATAAATGAAATGTTATAGGGCCCTTACACGATCAAATATTTGATCAAATCGTGTATCTGTGGTAGTAAAATTGTCTATGTGTTTTTCACAGGTACGTGTTTGATGCCGATTTGACCGAAATCAAAAATTTTTGTTTTCCATCAAATTGGATGGCTATTTGACGTGCGTTGTGGATGCGTGTAAGGTGCTGTTTGATCAAATTTCAGTGCCAAATTAGCATTTGACGTGTGTTGCAACCATTTGATCAAATTTCAAATGTAAATAAACGTGTGATGCATTATATGCTAACGCAATATATGCAATGCAATCGTCAGTGTCACTCACTTTGTGCTCCAAAATTTAATTCTATAAACAAATTAAAAGAAATATCAGCATTGATACGTGATAAAATATCTATTGTAAATAATAGAAAGCTAGAATGAAATTTGATGGGCTATTTGATGAGCTATTTGACAACGATTTGATCAAATGATTTGATCGTGTAAGGGCCCTATTAGATCTCATTGCTTGATTTGCTTACATTAACTTTTTTAAATACATTTTAAGAGCTTGAATCATCAAAGGAAAACCTTCCGTGCTTTTTGGTCTGCGAATATGGAAATTACTGAGTCAAAACTAATGCTGCGAGCAAGGCTGGACGCCAATGCCAATGTTCCAAGGCTTGTCAAGCTACTTTGGCTCATAGTAGAACGCAAAAAATTTTTCACGCGAGACAATAGACTGAAAGAACGCTCCCCTTCAGCCACACTGACTGGAAGTGTGCAAAATATTCTTAATGCTATGCAGATGTCAAGTTATGAAGTTTGTTCAGAAGTTGTAATGGTGGCAGCGAATCACATCCCAAATTTGTTAAGTGGGTGGCTTTGAGATAAATGATTTCATCTATTAGATCCGTAGAAATATCTATGCCATAAATCGTGCAGAATGCCGTTGCCTTTTCTCTGAGCTCTTCTTCCGACAGATCCTGATACTTCCACAAAAAACTAAATTTAGTCGCAGTCGGTTTATTTTTCATTTAAAAAGTAAATATTTCTGAGAAGCTTGGTTCACCACCTTACCAATTGCGGTACTTTGGAAACTCTAAATCAAAGTCGATTTTCCTCAATTTCAACTCACTTTTCTAGGATTTGCCCATCTATAAACAAGGTAAATATTTGATTGGATGCTTATAATTTTAGTTTGGTGATTGGGTTATGTTAAACACTTCAATTTTAAAACAATTTTTTGTAGCAACAAAATACCTATGTATGTATCTATGAAATCCTAGTTCGAGTACTGTCAATACTGCTTTGCCTTCCGGGCCCCCAAAAACCTTCCGGGCCCCAGGGCGATTGACCTGGCTGCCCCCCCTTCTCGCGGCCCTGCGCACTTATAAGGTATAACTCAATGAAAATTTATTAGAAAATATAATTTACAATATTCACACGCGCACGTGTTTCTAAAATCCGAGAAACGTCAACAATAAGCGAAGAGTAAGTAAAGTACGTGTGCTCAGAGCGAGTGCTAACTGAGAACTGCTGACGATATTTATTTTGCTTATCGGTATCGAGAGTAAGTATTCATTAAGCTTAAGTAAGTGGATTGTTAATAAGTTAATAATAACCATTATATATATTATTTCTAATTGGTGTTTTTATGCAAATATCCCTTTTTCTGCTCGCATATTTACCAAAATTAATAAGTAAGGCATCGTTTTAAAGGTATAAATTAGCTATGCATGTGAAACGGTGTTTTATTGAGCGTGGTATTTTTTTTAATAGTATTTTGCAAAAATAAAATGTTTAAATTTAAACTAAAAGGTTTGCGCCTAAAACTATGCCTTCGGAATTATTTTATTCTAACAAGAGTGCAGAGTTAAATACAAATTTCAAATCTAGATGTCGCTGCAGTTGAACAGTCGTGTATATTTTGAAACACTTTTATAAGCTTCAGCTGTATGTTTGTATGTAAACACCACATTATTTTAGGCGAATAAGTGTGTATCCATACTTACGCTGAAAGGGTGTTTTTCAGCATAGGATGTGCTTATTTATACACAGCTGTACGTAGTACAATATATGTATACATATGTATTTTTACTTTCGATCAAATAACGGCTGTACGTAAGGCAATAAAATAATTGAGATAGATATGGACTTACATAAATCACAACGATCAGGATGAAAAAAAAATGGGTTGAACGGCCGGCCGTATAGAATCTAACTGGCGCAAAAATAGAAATATTTTAATGAAATCTGATACACAGATTCTAATGGGAACAGAGACGGTTGGGGTTGAAAATAAGGCATATGTATGTATTTCGAAAAACACGTAAAACATGATAATTAAGTCACTAATAAAGGCCGATATGAAATTTAAAAAAAATGGGCCAAGAGGGAAATTTGCAAAGATTTATAAGTCAAAACTCAGGAAGTGTAGCAGATAAATCGAATAATCTTCGGCCCCTGATTTGCTTGCCAAGGCAAACGTGTGGAAAAAATATTACCCAGGTTGGCAGGGACCACATATATGTACTAAAGGGTTGCAAGAGTTAACATACGCTATGAATGCACAGCAGAATTCATTCATCGTTCTCTTAACTCGTGTTCAGCGGCGACGATGTGTGCGAATAAATAGACTGCAAACAAAAAGACGATATTGTGTGTTATTGTTATTCGCTGGCGCCGAACTCAATTCATTCGTCGCATACATAAACACGACTCGCAATAACACCATAAACCAGACATGAATGCAGGGCGTTAACTGTTCACTTAGAACTTGGACAGCGAGTGATAATCACTCGAGTGATGTGAACTCAAAGTTTGGGTGCATTCGTTGGGTGCATTCATTTTTTTCAGCTAGGCAAACAGAAAAATGCAGGGTTTTTCCGCCTGTACTGTACCGGCCGTGGATGATTGACCGATAGTTATGTATGTATGTATGTATGTAAATTCATATACATATATGTATATAGTTAACAAACTGTAACGCCAGCTTTTGGTTGCAAGCACTTTTTTCTGACAACTTATTGATAGGTATCAATAGACAGGTATCTATACATGTTGCACAGCATGAGGCGAAAAGTATCTACATCAGGGATTACCACACCAATACTTTCAAACATTGTGCATGTGTTAAAAGCACAAAAGCTCTTGGCTACACTCAAAAGAAACTCAACCATTGTCGAAAATAAAAATTTTAAAATTGGAAATGGATAGTATTTTTATTTCTAACTTCACAAAAAACCACAAACAAAAAAAATTAAAAGAAAAAAATATGAGACGAAATGCAAAATCATGATTCCTAATAAAAATATTACGTAAAAAATCCAAACAAAAAAACCACCCCCAACACACAATCATTTACAAGCATTCAGAGACTGCTCGAGCAGCACTACCTGCTAGCTCAACAGCTCAATGCTGACTGAACAGAAATTTGCAAAATTTCTTTTCGTGCACGAAGAGTTCTGTAGTGTCGGTGTGAAGCTCTAAAACAGAGATCCCCAAAACTCTAACTGCAGCAGTGTTAGTAACTGCAGCAGTATTAGTGAAAAACTACTAGTTGAGTGCCCAGCTTCTACCGTCGCATCGTTCAGTAGCTTGCGGGCAAGCAAAAAGACAACAACGTGCACGCATATATTTTTCGCTTTTATGCGCTGCTATACCACGTCGCACAATGCAATACGAAAAATACTTTATGATGCCCAATGCTTGCGCGACGTCGTATAAAAGCGTATGAAAACGAAGTATGCGTGTACGTTGTTATCTTTTTGCTTGCCCGCAAGCAACTGAATCGTCGCACGGTCGTAGATGGTCACCTAACTTTTGCGCTCTTACTACGACAAAACGAGAGAGTATAACAATCTGTGTGAGTTGAGCGTTGCACCTCAGTGCTATGAAACGAAGACCCCTGCTCTAAAAAGCTTGTACCGCGTGCATAGGCTCTGAAAATGCCTGATCTACATACATATGTGTGTTGCGTTTGAGTGTACATGTGTATCCCTGTTCGGGACGTTTATAAATGTATCTGTTAACGAAAGCGTGTGAAAGCCGATAGACTTTCGCTGCGTAAAATGGTTCAGGACAAGATCGTGTAGGAAGAAAAGATCATAGTCAAAGCACTGTAGACCTGTAGGCAAGCTTCGAGATGGGATTTTGGGAAATTCACCAAAATTGGTTCCATTGACAGAAAAGGGTTGCCGGCGCAGCGAAAATATGAAAAAAAAATATTTTAAGATCGTGGTAGAGTTGTATAATAAATAATTATATCAAATTGCACTCTTTAAAACAGATTGAGAAAGTGTTTTTAAGTGATCAACGAAGGATAGCTAAAGTTAAAAGTTAGTTTTGTTTTGTTTCCAAGCTCTAAAGTTTAGAGTAATTCAAATGCAACTCTGTGCTGCTACTGTCCGCTATATTCACCTAAATGGGTTCCGTCATTTTTTCTTTTTCACCTAACCTTGCCTACAGGTCTACAGTGGTCAAAGTCCGTCTCGAATCGCCAACATCATACCCGCATAGTCTTCGGAAAATTAAAAAGTCTAAGTACATATGTACATTTATAATAAACAGTGAACAAATCATATATATAAAAAAAAAAAATTAAAGTATATAAAAATGGTTTTACCGGGATCACAATACGGTTCGGAGAAAATTTGTATAAGCCGCTACTAATCCAGTTAGGTGGTAAGTTTGGAAAAAAATATGTTAGTTATATAGGTATTTATGTATTTCGTGCATTAAAATAAAATGAAAAGTCAATTCAAAAAAAAAGAAAAAAATTATTTAATTAATTAATTAATTAATCAAATAACCCAAGAGTTGGAATTAATTAAGCACAGTGAAAGTGATTGAATTAAAGTAAATTAAAGGTGGTGTTAAACCCAATTAAAAATGAATTTAAATTAGCCGAAAATTAAAATTAGACAAAATGAATCGAAAATGAAATAAAACTGAAACTAATTATAGGTAAAAGTAAATAAATGTTAAAATAAGTAAAGTTGTAGTAAAATTAATTTAAAATAAAATCGAAAACAAGTGAAATTTAATCTGCAGTAAAATAAAATTTATATAAAAAAAAATATATATTTTTTATTAAATTAAAATTAAATTAAAATTGAATACAACTAAAATTAAAATTAAAATTAAATAAAATTAAAGTTAAAATTAAAATCAAAATTAAATTAAAATAAATAAAAATTAAATTAAATTAAAATAAAATTAGATAAAATTCTAATTAGATTAAATTAAAATTCAATTAAATTAAAATAAATTAAATTGAAACAAATTAAAAATAAAACTCAGTAAAATAAAATAAATTAAGTGAAATTAAAAACGAAATAAAGTGAAATTGAAATTAAATTGCTATAAAATAAGATTCTAACGATCTAAAAGGCATTTAAAATTAATAGAAAATCAAAAGAAGTGGAAAATAAAATTAGTTAAAAATTCAATCAAAAGTGAAGATAAATTTAATAAATATAAAGGTAAACAAAAAAAATTGTATAAAATCAGAACTAAATTAAAATACGAAATCTGATTAAAATAAATTGGCTTAAACTTGAATTAATTTAAATTAAATTTAAAATAAAATAAAAATAAAGTTCAGAAAAGTTTAACTAAATTAAAATAAATTAAAGTAAAGTGAATTAAATTAAATTAGATGAAAGTAATCTAAACCAAAATATAATGAATTAAAGATAAAACCAAATTAATATAAAAACCAGCAAATATTAATATTATGAAGATATACATATGTACGTATGTACATATGAATATATATGCACACAAAACTACACTATAATGATAGGGTAATAGGAACTAACTAGGCTTACTTACCTCCCTAGGCATATCTTACGAAGTCCCCGAATCTGCGGATTGCGGTGCAGATTCAGGACGGACAAAAATTTTGGCATTACATACATATATATTTTGATACGAGGATTGGCAATGAGGGAAAAGCAGAAACTTTGGACATAGGCTGTTTTTGATATTACCGTTGGCAACAAATCTTGGCTATCCAGCCTACATGTAAAATAACAAAGAAAAATATATACATAACTAGCGGTCGAAGGTAAGGGTAATAACCGCGAGCAGAGACACATGAAAGAGCGGAATCCCGAAAGAGCGTAACATTAACGCCCCACGAGCATTGTCCAAGAAAAAAAGAAAATTATGAGGAGCGAAGCAGCGACAGCAACAACAGCGCCTACGACGGGCAGCACTATCCACGCCGAGCAGAGGCGTAAGAAAACACTGACACCGACCGTGGTGGCTCTTCTTCTTTTTTTTTTGTGCTTGCATTTCCTTAATTCCATTTTTTTGTTGTTAATCATTTTTTTTTGGCTAACACTTAATCTTAAGGCTTTTACTCTTGATGTATTGTGGAACGATTTTCCGTCATCCCTTGTCAAGTTTGGTTTGGAGACAAACCGGTTTCGGCTAATATGCGCTGACCATCTCTTAGTACCAAATTCTTCTAAAGCGGGATTTAATGAATTTTTTGACGAAATAGCTGATCTTTGTCTCAACCAGGTGAACAACCATCCTAATATGTTCGGTAAAATGTTAGATCTAATATTTGTAAACAATCCCGAACATATCTCTGTAAAGTCTTGCGATCCTATTTTACCTGAAGACACTTACCACCCTTGTTTGGAGTTAGTTTACGAATCCGTAAGCAACGTTCATGGGTCCACCATTGAATTTCCGGTCGATGGTGCAAATTTTGATTTTACTAAAGCAAACTTTAAGAAATTGAATCGTGACTTATCTAACTTAATTTGGCCAACATATTGCGGAGATATTGAGCAAAACGTTTTACATTTTAACAGTACAATTTACAGTCTATTTGATAAACATGTACCGAAGTGTATTCGCAAATATAATGAACCTTCTCAGCCTTGGTCCTCAAAAGAATTAAGAGCTTTAAAAAATAAGAAATCTCGTCTCTTCAAATATTATAAGAGAACAGGCTCTCATAATGACTATGTAAAGTATGCTTGTGCGCGTCACAGGTATTTTGACTTAAATAAGAAATGTTACAAAATGTACGTTAAAAAAATGAAACGCAATATTATTTGTAACCCGAAATCGTTTTATGGCTTTGTGAACTCTAAGCGGAGGGTGAAAGGTTTTCCTTCTGCTTTCAGGTATAATGACTATATTTCAAGCGATTCAAAAGAAATAGCTAACTTCTTCGCAAAATTTTTCATGTCTAATTACTCTTCTAATACCGCAGTTGGTTTGTCTAAATATCCGTTTCCTATTTCTTCTGGTTACCCCGTTTTTGTGCCAACAATATCCCCTGAGGATGTGTTGTTTTCTTTAGTGAACCTTAAAGAATCATTCAATTATGGACCTGATATGATTCCAACTTGCTTCCTTAAGAGATGTGCTAAGAATATTTATAAACCTTTAGCTCAATTGTTTAACTGCTCATTAAAACAAGGAATTTTCCCTTCGTCATGGAAAGAATCATTTATTTTACCTTTACATAAAAAAGGTTGTAGATCCTCTATAGATAATTATCGTGGCATTTCAAAATTGTCGGCTATTCCTAAATTATTTGAATCAATAATTTCTGTTGAACTGACCCACTCAATTTCTCCATTGATCTGTGTTTCCCAGCACGGGTTTTGTAAGGGTAAATCAACCGCCACGAATTTGCTGGAGTTTTCCACCTATGTATCAAATGGATTTAGACACAATAACTTTACAGATGTTATTTATACAGATTTTAGTAAGGCGTTTGACAAAGTTTGTCACCATTTACTCATTCAAAAGCTGGATATGCTCGGTTTTCAGCCTGGCCTACTTCGTTGGATTACCTCCTACCTTGTATGTAGAACACAAAGGGTGATTTTTAAAAATACTTTCTCCGAAGTGATCAATGTTTCGTCAGGTGTGCCACAGGGTAGCCATCTTGGACCGATTCTGTTTTTGCTTTTTATTAATGATATTTCAACTGTAATAAAAAACTCAAAAATTCTTATGTACGCGGATGATATAAAACTTTTCAAGTCATTGTCATCAATCGAAGATAGATTTTTGCTTCAAGAAGATTTAAACAGCTTAGTAACTTGGTGTGACGTAAATAAGATGCCACTTAATTTGAATAAATGTAAATGTATGTCTTTTTCGCGTAAAAACATTCAACCAGCTTCTTATAATGTTCTTAACTACTGTCTTGAGCAGGTCGACGATTTCTCGGATTTGGGTATTACAATGGATTGCAAACTTAACTTCAATCTTCACATCAATATTACTGTAAATAAAGCTAGAGGTATTTTTGCGTTTGTTAAGAGATGGTCGAAGGAATTCAATGACCCTTACGTGACAAAAACTCTTTTTACAACGTTAGTTCGGCCTATTTTAGAATACGGCTCCATAATATGGAACCCTCAGTACAAAATTCATGCAGACCGTATTGAATCCGTACAAAAGCAGTTTTTACTTTTTGCTTTAAGACATTTTCAGTGGGACGATCATTTTAATCTGCCATCTTATACTAGTCGTTTAAAACTCATCAATCTTCCCACACTAGCTAGTCGTAGGGAGATGTTGGGAGTGATATTTATTACTAAACTATTAAGAGGTTCAATTTCAAGCCCGTATCTTCTTGCAGAAATTAATTTTAACATCCCATCTCGAATATCAAGACATTACAAACCGCTGTTTTTAAAACATTGTAGAACTAACTTTCAATTAAATGAGTCTCTAAGATGTCTATGTAATAATTACAACTCTCACTATAATTCGTTTGACATTTCCGATTCCCTCTACACTATAAGGAATGTTATCCTATCCTCCCTGAATAACTGATAACTAACTCTGTAACTATCTTTCTTTTCTATTTACTCAGCTGATGATTTTATTCTGTAGCTGAGCAGTTTTAGATCTCGACGCTTAAAAACTCCTGCCTTTCAACACGGGTCGGCAAAAAAAAAAAAAAAAAAAAAAAAAAAAAAATCCGCACGTCATGCGGATGCGCCCCTCGTGCGGTAGGGCGGGTGGAGGGCAAACGTTGGGGTTATTATTATTATTATTATCTTCAGTGTCTTCTTTCGTTCTGAGTTATTTTCTGTAAGTTCGATAGCATTTATAGTAACTAACTTCCGTCGTTTTGTTCAGGTACTTCGTGTTCATGTGATGTGTTCGTGCATTCGTGCGTTCGGGTGCCGTGTGTGTGTGTGTGAGTCTGTGTTGTGTGTTTAGGTATGCAAATCAAAAAAAAAAAAAAAAAAAAAAATAGATTTGCATACCTAAACACACAACACAGACTCACACACACACACACGGCACCCGAACGCACGAATGCACGAACACATCACATGAACACGAAGTACCTGAACAAAACGACGGAAGTTAGTTACTATAAATGCTATCGAACTTACAGAAAATAACTCAGAACGAAAGAAGACACTGAAGATGGCGCATATTAGCCGAAACCGGTTTGTCTCCAAACCAAACTTGACAAGGGATGACGGAAAATCGTTCCACAATACATCATATTCCTACCCTGTCGGAAAAACAAGCAACCAAAAAGCTTTTGCTCTTCTTTATAATCTTTTTTTATGAATTTTTTTGATAACTTGAATTTCTTTTGTTACTTAAAAAGTATTTACTTTGTATATATATTTTTGTTGCTGAATTTATTTTTTTTTACCTTTAAGTCACTTGAATTTTCCACTTTTTTTTTCTTATTACCGTATATTTGAAATTTGATATTTAATATAATTTTTTTATTCATCAGCGTTTATCAACAAAAAAAAATCTATTGTACGTGTTAAAATTTAATGCCAAAGTACGAATAACGCGATTACACGTACTAGCATGTGCATCTGAAGCGAAACTAAACATAGGTAGTTGAGTTTAGTCGCTTTGTCACTTTATCACTTTTCTTATTAGTTTCTTTACATTCCTTCTCGTACTCCACTAATTCACAACCTTTTGGGAGATTTGCTGTATAGGCGCGCCCACTCTCAAATTTAGCGGCCATAATTGTTTTTTTTGATCACTAGATAAGTAGGTCAAAACTGACCTACATCAATGTTTATATTTTTATAAGCGCATACATATATACACGTACATATGTAAATATCTTCCCCTCTAGCCCTTGGCATGCTGGTACCAACATCGCTGGAGCAAAAGAGGTGAGTGAACTTTTGTTTTCTACATTTTTTTATACAGATATCTATCCTAACAAGTGCATCTATAAAGATAGATCGGGTAAAGATAATATTCAGATGAATACATGTGTAGATATTGCACAGTGGGGTCGCAACAAGTAGTATGTTGTTCATAATCACTAATCCATATTAAGATATCAATTTGGTCGTATCTTTGGCATATGATTTTAATTACAAGAGTCTGGATTGTGTAAATTTAAATATTATTTTTAACTTTAGTTATTAATAAATTTATATAAAGATTTACTAAATCAGGAATTGGGGGCGCTGTAAGGTATAATCGGAGTCAACACAGCGCCCATGGTTTCACGTTTCACACGTGAAGAGGGTGGGCAGACTCCACCTGACAGGACCGGCTTTTCCTATTTAATTCTATCCTTTTACCTAAACCTTCATAATAATAATACAATGGCGCTATTATAACTCTGACGAGTTTTATGGCCGAGCTTCTCTCCCAATTCGAGGTGTGCTCCTTTTTGTTTTTCCTACTAATTGGGTGGACCTACAGTTTTATGCCGGCTCCGAACGGCGAATGCATTTTTTGTGAGAAGCTTTTTCATGGCAGAAATACTCTCGGAGGGTATGCCACCCACTGCCGAGAGGTGACCGCTGCTCTTAAAAAACCCAATAATTTGATTTATACTAATTGAAAAATTGTTTTGGTGTTTGCTCGGACCGTGGTTTGAACCCGAGACCTCTGGCATAGCAGGCGAGCACTCTACCCACTGCACCACAGCGGCCACCTTCATAGTCCTATCCATATTGATTTTTCTTCGCATTGGCATGAACATTTTTGTTGTTGTAACCGACGGTAAGCGCAGCTGTCCCACACCCAACGACGAGCTAAGCTAGGGCCAGCTAGCATGCCAAAAGTCGCTTCACCTAAGAACATACGGTTACATAACAAAACATTTAAATATTTCATTTATACTGTGAAAACAGAGATATTACCACGTATACTGACAGCTTAAATTTTTTAACCGGACTTTGGATTTTTTATAAAAATAATGGATGTAAGTTGCAAAAAAAAAAATCATCTAACTATAAGAAGATAAGTACCCGACTTTAAATTTAGTGATTGTGCACGTTTACTTTTTAAAACGAAAGTGTGACGGAAATAGTAATGATGAGTTAGAATGTAGAAAATCATTTAAACTTCATCTCAGCAAATTGATAGATGATGTGGTAATTAAAAACTAATCAATTTTTCACAAACTTGCTTTGTTTTTGTTTCCACCAACCAAGAGATTGCTGCAATATACAAGCGAAAAAAAGATCGAGATAAAACTCTATTGCAAAAATAGGTTAGAATAAATGATTACTAAACAGGATCAAAGCAATAATGAAATTATTTCACCAAATCCTCTCTCAAATAATACAGACTGTTTTCAGGATTTATTCAGCCCACAAATTCAGCAAATAATCTTGATCAAGCTGAAAATGGAATATTTTATACGGGAATGTGAACGAAGTAATGCACGACGAATGTGATGTTTTAAAATGGTGGGAATTAAATAAACTTAGATTTCCACTGCTTTTTAAATTGAGTTTAAAAATTTTAGCAGTACCAGCAAGTAGTGTCTCGTCTGAGAGAATATTTTCAAATGCTAAAAAATTTACTTTGTGAAAAGCGATGTATTATTGGGTCTAAGCCTCTTTCAGTAGGCAAAATAATGTTTTTACATACAAATACGTAAATAATAATTTTATAATTTAATATTAATTTTATTTGTGATTTAATAAATGGATTATGTTCACATATTTTTCTTGTTTTTATTTTAAAATTTCAGGTATGTATAAAAATAAAATATACATATGTACATATGTATGTACATAAATCTGCATACATAGGTAGTATTTGATACTTTTTACATATTTGAATTTCCTCACACAGAAATTGAAAATTATTTTAAATCTGATCGTTTTTAATCATCTGGGTATGAATTAGGGCATACGATTCGATCTCGAGCAGTGTCGAGAAATTCGAGGATCGAGAAACCCGACTGACTAGGGTTGAATGTCGAGAAGCTCGCGAGCCTTTCGAGATTTTCGAGAATCTCGCGAGAACTCGAGTCTCGCGAGAAATCTCGTCTCGCTCGAACTCGAGAAATCGTAAGCTCTAGTATGAATATCTTTGTATATTTTTTTTTATCAAAAATACTAGCTGGGTCATATCTGGGTCATGTATATATTAGTTTTATTTTGAAAAAATCTACAAATGTATAATTAATAAAAAATTCGAACGGCGATCAGAGATCAAACATATACTGCCGCTTGATTGTACACAATTTATTAGCAAGGGTGAATAACTACACTTCAAAAATGTATGTATGTATGTGATTTAAAACGGCACAAATATTTATCAAGTTGCAATGGGTCAAAAAACTTATAACATTCATAACACAATTATTTTTGAGAAAAGTTTGCCAATGAACCCCAGGAATCATTTCTTGCTTGCTATCCTGAAAAGATACTGAGAAACCAGATATCGAAAATTTTAAGTTTTTAAAATAGCAATTAGGTAATTGGAAACAAAAATCCAAACACTCATTGAAAAATTGATATCAAAACTTTTTTTTTGACAGTGAGTAATTTTAATTTTTTCCGTGTTCTACTTAGTTTTATTTATAACAAAAAAAATTGGTGATAAAAAAAAATAATCAGTACCTATCAATTTTTGTTATTTAGTTCGGTTTATATACAAGTGTGATTTAGACTAGCCACACATGACGGCAGAAAACGCCTTTTTTTACAAATCGAAATTTTTTGTCACCAAAAGGCAGAAATAAATGATTCCAAAAGCACCTTTTTATCACAGACATAAAGTTATATTTTTGGCCTGTGAGAATTTAAATTTAATGTTGAATCTCTGTGAAAAACACGTTCATAAGTCCATACATTTGTATGTACATACACCACAGCTTTTGTGCACGCAATGACGCACGTCTATTCATAGCAGTCGACAGAGTTAACAGTGTTAACTCATAAACTTCATTAACTTCATTAACTCGCACACAAATTTTTCTGCACAACATTCATTCACACAAAACCAATGAAGTTCATTGCGACACGTGTTCTGCTAAGAGTGGATCGCTACTTGTGAGAGTGCTACGAGTTGAGCGGACACTGCTGTTGTGTTCACTCAGAGGCCTCGTATTTATTTTACTCAAAGATTTGAGTGCATGGCCTGCATTGTTGTGTGCGTTCAAGTTCAAAATTGTTTAGTGTAGCTCAGAGTTAACTTTTCAGCACTCTTGCAGCCCTTTAATATGTACATAAAAATATATTGGTGTTTCCAGCGTTACGGACGTTCCATGCTGCGACATTATTTTCAGTATAAAACCTATAGTAGGCTTTGGATCTGAATGTTTTTTGTTATATGTAGCCTTTGTACTCCTCTATCCAAAGCTATCAAACTTGTTTTTCTAGAGATGACACATTACCACTGTAGAAGGATTTAAAGTTGCCGTTCGGACGTTCCTCAAAAGTACCTCGTATTTGAGGTTACATCTGATTTCGTTAAAATTCTGCGAATTGCTACAAAAAAATGATATATATACGACTAACAGAGGAATATACAAGAGGACTGTCACTACATTAAAGTTATATATCGGTTTTAATTTTGTTCAGACGTTCCCGTTCTGACGTTCCAAATTTTTCTACCAATGTAATGGTATCAAAAAGTTTGGCCTATGTGCATTTTTAAATTTTTCTTTTTGGTTGACCCATTTTCGGAAACACCCATATGTAAAATCCATAAAAATATAATGCACATACCTGTGTATATAGGTATAATAAAAACATTTTATGCGATATCTTTGTCAAACATATAGGTAATTCATTGAAAGTTCCATAAGTTCCACCAAACCAAATAAATAATAAGTTTTTTAAAATGGGCGTGACAGCACAAACTATACCGACTGGCGCCACGTATGTATGTTTTGTTATTTTTTACGCAAGATGCGAACGGGTCTGGCTAGTCACATGTTAATAGTGTAACTTTAATATTGCATTTTCTATAACAGCATTTTTTCACAGGATTCTGTCAACTTAATCCTATAAGAAACGCAAAAATAAGTGGTTCTACATGGCCGTGCACTTTTGAAGTTGAAAGTTTTAGTTTTCAATAGTCGCGTTTCGAATTGTCCGGGAGAAGCCAAAAACACCGGATTACTAATAATAGTAATAATAATACAATGGCGCTATTATAACTCTGACGAGTTTTATGGCCGAGCTTCTCTCCCTATTTGAGGTGTGCTCCTTTTTGTTTTTCCTACTAATTGGATGGACCTACAATTTTATGCCGGCTCCGAACAGCGAATGCATTTTTTGTGAGAAGCTTTTTCATGGCAGAAATACACTCGGAGGGTATCCCGCCCAATGCCGAGAGGTGACCGCTGCTCTTAAAAAACCCAATAATTGGATTTTTACTAATTAGAAAAATTGTTTTGGTGTTTTGCTCGGACCGTGGTTTGAACCCGATTTCAACGCGGATAGCGCAATCCGAGTTGAATTTGAGTGGTGCCTAGTTCAATTACAGCTCTATTGTGAATGGATTTCAATTTAAATGTCATAATTACACTGTACCACAAAATGCAATTTTTTGTCTGTACTTTGGACGTGACTATCCTATCTACATATATGTAAAATCGGTCGCTGATTCCGAAAATCGTGTTCGTTTTTAGTTCTATTGAAAGATTTTTGAGATATCGGCAATTTACCGTTATTTGGCCAATGGCTCCACTTAATCCTGTCTATGTCTTTAACACAGCTATCTTCCTTGAGGTGGCACTAAACGAAAGAAAATTAAATATACTTCTCATGGCTACTATAACATTTTTCTCTAACTCTTATAGTTTCTGAAATATTGATGATTCAATTTGAATTTTTTCGATTTTTTACGATTTTTTTTAAGAAAAAATTGACTTTGTCAGGCAATATCTTTAAAACCAATGTTTTCGCCTTCGGTTTTACTACTAACATGAAACTCCATTCCATTAGCAAAACCAGTAAGGAAGCCTAAGTTCGAGTGGAATCGAACATTAGATACTCAGCTGTATGCTTTCATTGTTTGTTTGTGTTTGATGGAAACACGGTGCACTTAATATAAAGCGAGTGCTGCATAAAGTGGGCGTAGCCACGCCCATTTTCTAAATTTTTATCAGTCAACCAACTAAGCATATGAATATTATTCTTTGTGCAACTTTTCATTCCTTTATGACTTCTAGTTACAAAGATGTCACGTTACAAATTCCCAAAGGGTTTTCCAGAAATATCTTTTTTAAAAAGTAGGCGTGGTCATAAACCTATTTCAATAAATTTTTGCGTGGCTATTAACACATGTTAAAAAAGTGTATAAACCAAGTTTCGTCATAATATCTCAATTATTTGTCGAGTTATAGGCTAAGAAATCTCGTATATCCCTTTGTGTAAAAAGAGGCGGTGGCACGCCCATTTTCCAAAATTTTTCTATTTGTTGTTTCCGGTCTATTGTAGAAATCATACCACAAAATTTCAATGAATTATCTTTACATTTGACAAAGATATCGCTTAAAATGTTTTATTAGGTCACTTTATAATACCCATATATAAAAGTGGGCGTGGTCGTAAACCGATTTCGCTAAAATTTTCAACATGTATTACCACAAGTAATAAAAGTGTACACACCAAGTTTAGTCATTATATATAAATCATTTGTCGAGTTATGGGCTCAGAAATCTCGTATATTCCTGTTTATAAAAAGAGGCGGTGCCACGCCCATTTTCCAAAATTTTTGCGTTTTTCGTTTTATGTCCGCAGTTGGACTCCCGCTATAAAATTTCAATGATATATCTTTATATTGGACAGAGATATCGCTTAAAATGTTTTTATTAGGTCACTTTATAAGACCCATATATAAAAGTGGGCGTGGCCCTCAACCGATTTCGGAAATTTTTCGTCCAAATATTTGACTAAGTAAGTATATCACGCGTACCAAATTTCATCGATATATCTTCAACGGTTTCTGATTTATGACTCATAAAACTTTCAATGTTTGCCCCTTAATAAGTGGGCGTGGCACCGCCCATTTTCAAAAAATTTTGTGTTTTTTGTTTTCTGTCCATAGTTGGACTCATGCGACAAAATTTCAATGATAGATCTTTATATTTGACAGAGATATGGCTTAAAATGTTTTTATTAGGTCACTTTATAATACAAATATATAAAAGTGAGCGTGGCCGTCAACCGATTTTAACTATTTTCCGTCCAAACGTTTGCCTAAGTAAGTAAATCACGCGTACCAAATTTTGTCGATATATCTTCAATGGTTTCTGAGTTATGACATATAAAACTTGCAAGGTTTGACCCTTGATAAGTGGGCGTGGCACCGCCCATTTTCCAAAATGTCATCAAATTTCTTCATAAGGGCCTGAGCTCAACACGTGGGTAAAATTTCATCGCTCCAGCTATATTAGTGACTGAGATACCAAATTTCCGATTTTTTCTATATAGGAAAAGTGGGCGTGGTCATGGTCCGATTTCGCCCATTTTCAATACCAACCGTCCCAGTCTCGATACCAACTTGCATTTCAAATTTCATCAAAATATCTCAATTTTTGCGCGAGTTAGAGTGTTTACAGACGGACGGACAGACGGACGGACGGACGGACATGGCTCAATCGATTTCTCTTTTCACCCTGATCATTTTGATATATATAAGTCTATATCTATCTCGATTATTTCACTCTGTTACAATCCACCGTTATGTGATTAAAACTATAATACTCTGTGTACTAGTACAGCTGAGTATAAAAACAAGTAAGGAAGCCTAAGTTCGAGTGGAATCGAACATTAGATACTCAGCTGTATTCTTTCATTGTTTGTTTGCGTTTGATGGAAACACGGTGTATTTTATATAAAGCGAGTGCTGCATAAAGTGGGCGTAGCCACGCCCATTTTCAACATTTTTATCAGTCGATCAACTAAGCATATGAATATTATTCTTTGTGCAAAATTTCATTCCTTTTTGACTTCTAGTTACAAAGACTTCACGTTACAAATTCCAAAAGGGTGTTCCAGAAATATCTTTGTTAAAAAGTAGGCGTGGTCATAAACCGATTTCAATAAATTTTTGCGTGTATATTACCACAAGTTATAAAACGTATAAACAAAGTTTCGTCATAATATCTCAATTATTTTTGGAGTTATAGGCTAAGAAATCTCGTATATTCCTGCTTCTAAAAGAAGGCGGTGCCACGCCCATTTTCCAAAATTTTTACGGTTTTTGTCTTATGTTCATAGTTAGACTCCTGCCATAAAAGTTTAATGATATATCTTTATATTTGACAGAGATATCGCTTAAAATGTTTTTATTAGGTCACTTTATAAGACCCATATATAAAAGTGGGCGTGGTCGTCAACCGATTTTGGAAATTTTTCGTTCAAACATTTGCCTAAGTAAGTATATCACGCGTACTAAATTTCATTGATATATCTTCAATGGTTTCTGAGTTATGACTCATAAAGCTTTCAATATTTGCCCCTTAATAAGTGGGCGTGGCACCGCCCATTTTCCAAAATTTTTGTGTTTTTTGTTTTGTGTCCATAGTTGGACTCATGCCACAAAATTTCAGTGATAGATCTTTATATTTTACAGAGATATCGCTTAAAATGTTTTTATTAGGTCACTTTATAAGACCCATATATAAAAGTGGGCGTGGCCGTCAACCGATTTTAACAATTTTTCGTCCAAACATTTACCTAAGTAAGTATATCACGCGTACCAAATTTCATCGATATATCTTCAATGGTTTCTGAGTTATGGCTTATAAAACCCTCAATGTTTGACCCTTAATAAGTGGGCGTGGCACCGCCCATTTTCTAAAATTTCACCAAATTTCTTCATAGGGGCCTGAGCTCAACACGTGGGTAAAATTTCATCGCTCTAGCTATATTAGTGGCTGAGATACCAAATTTCCGATTTTTTCTATATAGGAAAAGTGGGCGTGGTCATGGTCCGATTTCGCCCATTTTCAATACCAACCGTCCCAGTCTCGATACCAACTTGCATTTCAAATTTCATCAAAATATATCAATTTTTGCGCGAGTTAGAGTGTTTACAGACGGACGGACAGACGGACGGACGGACAGACGGACGGACATGGCTCAATCGATTTCTCTTTTCACCCTGATCATTTTGATATATATAAGTCTATATCTATCTCGATTATTTCATTCTGTTACAATCCACCGTTATGTGATTAAAACTATAATACTCTGTGTACTAGTACAGCTGAGTATAATAAGCTATCAACGAAGAAAATCTATGATAAAATGGAAAAGTTATAGGCGATCAAGTAAATACAGCCATGTCGCGCAATGGTACTACACGGGTATATTGGAAGACATGCTTTCTCTGGGAATCACGGTATGTTTAGATGCTTTTTAAATTTAATTAAAATATAATTTATTATAATTTCTCTCTCAGGATTCTGGGAGAACACTCTTGTGTTTAGAGAGAAGGATGCGCACGTTGTTGACGGCGTACAAAGCCGTATACCCAAAGTTCACTCTAATACACTTTATAATGCACTTATATTAACACTAATTTATTAAGTAAAATTTAAGAAAATTAACATAAACACGACATTGTTTTTATTTATTGTAATGGTATTCGTATAAACTTTTCTGCGATGGCATTATCTGTGAATAGGAGAGAAAAATATAATACAAAATAAATTAAATAAAATATTTATTAGCATATAGTATATTTTTGTTACGCATGGTAAATGGTAAGGAAATTTTGATATAATTCGCCCGCACCCGGAATCTTTCTTTTTAATAGAGTGGAGCCGACCCTCGTATTCCATAATGAAGATGCAGCAAAACGAGATGCCAGCATATTTTCACAAATATACGCAAATGATTTTTAAAATTAAATTTAATTGTGGCCTCAATTATTGTGCCCGCGTGTATGTAAGCAGAATTGCGCCAAAAGAAATAAAACGGGGATAGTAGACAGTAAGAAGCGAACAAGTGTTATTTATCGATTATTCCATGGCAATTTTTTTTTTTTTTTAGCATCCAATATATTTTGCCAACTGTATAAGGAAAATACATCTAACAATTTTGTGGTTCGTTAAAAGTAATTAGTAATTAATAATAACTTAATAAACATGGTGGGCATGTATGGATTGCTCTCAGTAGCGCATCCATTTATTGCAGTGCATCAATAAAGATCAGTAAATGATTTTCTTTTGAGGCGTACGAAATTAATTGGTCTTGCCGTTAGGGCTAGAACGAGTGGGTTGGGGTGAGCTAATATTCTCATTTTGTATGATGCATCATACTTTCTGATTTCTTCAGCGATAGTAGGTATCTTTAGGTCACGATGTAGTTGGTCGTTGGTGACGTAGTAGGGCGCATTTACAATCATTCTAATGGTTTTCGATTGGAATCTTTGGAGAATCTCTATATTTGAGTTTGCTGCTGTTCCCCACAGCTGTATGCCATAAGTCCAAATGGGTTTTAAGATAGCTGAGTAGAGCAGGGGTTTGTTGTCGATTGATAGTTGGGAGTTTCGATTCATGAGCCAATAAAGATTTCTCAGTTTTATACCAAGAGCTTTTCGTTTGGTGAATATGTGTGTTCTCCATATTAGTTTTCTGTCGAGATGCATACCAAGGTACTTTGTTACGTCACTTTGCGGTATATCAATGCCGTTGAGTTTTACGGGTGGGCAATTGTTACGTCTAGTGGTAAACGTCACTTGGACAGATTTTGATTCATTTGACTTTATCCGCCAGTCTTTCAGCCAATGGGTAATTTTATTTAAACTTCTCTGTTTTTTATTACCACATCCGCAATAGCCACGAACTAACCCCGAGAATCCCAAGATTCCCCATAACCACAATAAAACACAATCCTCTTTCGTCACTGTCATTTTACAACTAACTCTTTATATATTTTTCTCTCCTCTTCTTCGTTTTATTATAAAAACAGGGTTGCCATGATTTCAATATTAAACATTCCCCACCAAAACCTATGGTTTTCCACTCATAGGGAGCATATGCATGTTATTTAAAAAATTAAAGAAGTTAGTAGGTAAATTCTTATATTCTAAACTGGACTGCGTATAACATTATTCGATCTCCACCCCATCGTGTTGGAGGAAGATCTCCACTTCTTAACACCAGTTATCGCAGTTTCGCCCGGCCAGAGTTTTTCCGACATCCTCTTCAGCATATAACAGTTCGAATGTTCCTTCGAGCGCCTTCCTTTGCTTTCTGATGTAGCCGGAGTTCCATGATAATTAAATCTGTATGAAAGGTGAAAAATGTAATGAGTGCAGAATTGTCGATTGATTCTGTTTCCGGTATAATGCAATAATAAGAAGAAAAATTATTAAAAATATTACAGTTTAATGAAAGATTTTGTCAATATTAAAAATCAAACATGATACATTAGGTTTGTTTACTGAGCTGCTTTAGGTTACTCTAGATTGAATTAGATCACAAACTTGTTTCATGAAAATTTTTCGTACTCTAACTTACTCCGATTTACTCTACATTTTGTTTCATGAGATGTTTGCTCTGAGCCGCTCTACTCTATTTTTGGTCTCATTAAACAAACCTATTATTGACCTGAATTGTATGCAATAATAAAAAGCTTTCTGTTGGCTGTGTTTGCTGCTGAAAATACTCTGTATTCTTCTGCAGCTTCCCCCGCTGTGTTTGGCACAAACACATAATCTGGCAATACCACCTTTGTTGCAATCAATGCAGCTTTTGGAAATACTGGATTGCCGCCTGCTGTCGAAACTCGACAGTCTTCTAGTGTTTTCTTATGCTAGCCACACACCTTGCAATTTTTATACAACTTGAGCGAGTTGCGCTCGCAATCGGAAAGTTTTGGGGCTATTGTATGAAGTTGTGTATCAGTTGTACGAAAAACCATAGAGTTTTGATTTTCTGGCAAGTTGTACAACCTACTTGCATTGTATAGGGGCATGTTGTTCAACATATAATTTTATGAGAATTCTTGAAGTGAACACATCAAATTAAAATAAGTAAAAAATAAAGGAATTCAACATATAAAAGCAAATAATTGTAGAGTAATGCTAGAGACACACGTGGTAGTATAGTAGAAATATTGCAATCTATACCACATAGTATGTGTCACTCTCATATTGTAGTTTAATTGAAAATTTTCATAGTAAAGCCAAATCATAGTGTTGATATTATAATATTCATACCACATGTGTGTCTGAGGCATAACTAACGCAAAATGGAAAACTCGCAGGAACAAGTTTTTGCCATTTTTTTTTTTTTTTTAATTATTCGTGCTTCTTCTTTTTACAAGCGCAACAATATCCTATTCCATCTTCCCTCAAAATAATTTTTACAAAATGAGATTGTACAACAAGGTTGTAATAAATTCTACCGTATGTAGGCAAACAGTCCAACTCGATTGCAACAGAATCGGTTCTACGGTCGCACCGTGTTTGGCTACGGTTAGAACTAATATGCGACCATAGCATTTTTTTTTTTTTCAAATTTTGCTGCCATTGATGTTACTATTTTGTTGTCGCTAATACTACTACCACCACCAGAGTTGCCACTGCCAAAATAAAGAAATTTACCAAAAATTAAAAAATAAATTACCAAACAATTACCTTTTTTTTTGACTAAAGTTTTTATTTTAGTACACAAATATCGCATACTATATATTAAACTCTTTAACTAACCTACTTCAGAATTAAAAAAATACACAATCCCACCAACATACAGGTGACAAATGTCGAAAACTTCGGCAAATTCAATGATGCTGGATAGCCGGTTGTAAAAAGGAAAAACAAAAGAAAAATTAAAACAACAAAATCCAAGGCGGCAGTGGCCTAATTGTTATGCCATTAGCTTACCAACTGAAAAATCCGAGGTTCGAATCTCGGCGAACGCCCAGAAAAAAAATCAGTCTGAGGAAGAGATGTGAATTAGATCTAGATATAACTTCTACCAAAAAATATAAATTTTTCACCACAATTTTTCTTATATCTTTGTAATCAAAACTCAAAAATTTAGTACTTAATTAATAAAATTATCTATTTTTGATCTGTAGGATGTCATACTACTCTATTTTGTTATCCTTATACATATACATATGTTCCAAGTAGTTTGGTTTGTCATCTACATATATATTAATAGGCAAACATATTTTTTTTGAAGGTCTTAATGTCATCGTGTCGAAATAAAATACATATATATCATATGATAGGAATCCTTCAATATATGTGCAGAACCTTTTTTCATGCCGATGCGATGATGGAGGTGCCAGTGGAGAGGGGGTGATTCTTCCCTTGAAAACTGAAATTTCACGTAGTATATTAATATTTGTGTTGAGCATTGAAATATAGGAAATAAGTACATATGTACATATATACTAAATGTGTAAAAATTTTCGATATCGGACAATGGTGTATTAGCCCAAGGCATGGAAAAATTACCAAACCGAAAAACAAAAATTTACCAAATTACCAAACTCGCTTTTAGATAAAAAAAAAAAAATTACCAATTTTGGTTAAAAAAAACCAAAGTGGAAACGCTGACTACCACTATTTGTTTTTGTTCTTGTTGTTACTCGTCTTTCTAATTCCTCTACCTACTTCTTTCTTCTTTGTCCTACTTATTCCTTGTCATTTTGTTTTTGTTATAGTGCTTCTTTTTTATTTCTACTTCTTGAAACTACACATCAGTTGCAGGCAAGGCTTATCCAAATAGAGGTTATATTACTTCCGTTTTTATGTGTGTGTTTTCTTTAAAAATGTCAATGTGAAAGAGAAGAGAAATGAATTTCAAGGTAAAATTTTTGCCAATTCGTTTTGTCTGACATTCACACTTTTTAGTATACATACACAACTCCAATCAGCTTATCTACTGCGATATCCTTCTTTAGATAATTCTTGGTTGCAGGTAAATATGTTCAAAATTGGATGAAATACCTTTCCAGTGGTGTTCCTGGGGTTTTTTTTTTTAATTTTTTCAGTAGAATCGACAAAGATGGAACAAAATTTATGTTAGCGTATTAATAACATAGATACATTATCAATATCAATAATTTTGGTTGATAATTTTCTCTATTTATCCTTTTCATAATTTGCCACTGACGCGCTCTTTGAAAGAACTTGCATGTAAAGTTGTTGAACAGAGCTATTATGTTTCCACCACTGCGCGATTTCCGCGCATCTACTTGCATTTTTGGTAGGGGTGAGTAATGACACGATTTTTTGGGAGTTGACACATAAGCACTGACTCACTAAAAAGAGTCGACTCACTGAGTTGGCACGATTGTGCTACAACACCTTGTGTTACAGCACGATTGTACTACAGCACATATTACTTTCGTGCTATTGTCAACCAAAAAGTGTTACTGTGTGCTACTGAGTTATAATTTTATCGTGAGGTGAGCTTGAGCGTGCAGCTCACTGATGGGAGTTGACACGGAGTCATGACTCAGTGCTGAGTTACCCAAGCCTAATTTTTGGGTGCGCGCTCTACCTCCGTTCTTCGATAAAACTTTCATAAAATTTGTCCATGTCCATGCTCACCAAGAAAATGAAATTTAAATAAATTTTAATATGGAGAATCGCCGTTGTCTATTTATTTGTACCTTTCCTTTGAGCTGAAACGATTAAAAAATTACTTGTGAAGAGATTGTGCAAATATTCAACACAAAACCATTCTATTAATTTCGCTGTAGAATTGCTTCATCAAGCACGAAATTGCACAAAATACCAATAGAAATTCTAGGAATTAAAAAAAAATCTGTGTATTTTCTTTCATTACTTCCATTTTCTCATTATGTTCCATTCGTTTTTATCATGTAAACGAACAGTCTCAATATATAATTTTCGTTTAACATTCGTTCCACTCAAGAATTATCTATCTATCTTTGGATAAACCTTGGTTCCACTCGTTCATTGCAACATTCGTTTGAAATAAAAATTCTTGCAATCAAGGCGAATTGATCAGTCAGTCATGTTTGCATTTACGTGAGTATGCATTGCGCATATATATAAGCAGTGAAACCATCATCAATTTTCACCATACTCTTATTGAGCTATCTTTTAACTCATATGACCTGCATACATACATACATATGTGTTCCACCACACATCAATCTGAATTCGCCGGAATATTCGATGTGTAATCGATGACACAAACCATATTCTCTTCGTCTTTATACACTTTTGTAACAGTTTTAAAGCCACTTGTTGAGTTATGTCGACCATTTTTTTTTTTTTACTCTATCGATAACATTTCACGATTTTCGTTATTATTCAACCATTTGTGGAATTCTATCGATATTCGGTATTTTCGTTGTTATTCAACTATTTGTCGAATTCTATCGATATTATTCGAAATTTTAGTTACTATTCAACCATTTGTTGAATTCTATCGATATTCGAAATTTTCGTTATCATCTATCGATATCATTTAACGATTTTCGTTATTATTCAACCATTTGTTGAATTCTATCGACATTTGAAATTTTCGTTACTACAATTTTCGTTATTATTCAACTAGTTGTTGAATTCTATCGTAAATTATCGAACATTTATTGAACTCTATCGTGATTTTCAACCATTTTTCTTTTTTAATTTATCGATATCATTTTGCAATTTTCGTTATTATTCAACCATTTGTTGAATTCTATCGATATTCGGAATTTTCGTTATTAAAAATTTTGTTATTATTCAACCACTTGTTGAATTCTATCGTAAGTTATCGAACATTTATTCAAGTCTATCGTAAATGTTCAACCATTTGTTGAACTCTATCGTAAATGTTCAACCATGTGTTGAACTCTATCGTGAATGTTCAACCACTTGTTGAATTCTATCGTAAGTTATCGAACATTTATTCAAGTCTATCGTAAATGTTCAACCATTTGTTGAACTCTATCGTAAATGTTCAACCATGTGTTGAACTCTATCGTGAATGTTCAACCATGTGTTGTACTCTATCGTAAATGTTCAACCATTTGTTGAACTCTATCGTAAATGTTCAACCATTTGTTGAACTCTATCGTAAATGTTCAACCATTTGTTGAACTCTATCGTAAATGTTCAACCATTTGTTGAACTCTATCGTTATTATTTAAAATTGCGATATAAAATATCTATGCATTTTAATTTGGTGGACTGTATAAAATAAGCATGAAATGTTTTACTTATAATTGAAATTTTGCTTCAGGGCGAAATAGTATGCATAGGCGAATTCGCTTTGTCCCACTCGTCTTATAACAGCATATGTATTATGAGATGATGAGTGACTGGGATATTGAGCACAATATTTAAATACATTTCTATTTCGTATTTCACCACACTACGAAACTCTTTTCGCTTTTTCTTATTTTCTCACCAGCATTGCCGTTTTAGCCATTTCGTGGCTAGATTTAGCCACCGCCGTAATGAACCATAATTTGCACATGGGAAGGATGTTGTAAGGCTAATTCAATTCAGCGATTATAACAAATCGATTTAAGTGTTAAGAAACAAAAAAAAATAACGCAACTATCGATAAATGCCTGTTGATACTCGCTAGTGGAATAGTAGGCTTTCGATGAAAGCCCGTATAAGGATCTAACTGACTTTGCATATTGTTTGCTACTTCTACCACTTAGCAACGCCGAAGTGGAAATAACCTTTTCCCTAATGAATATTGTCAAAACCAAAAATCGAAACAAAATGAATCATACAATGTTGAATGCAATTTTAACTATAATATATGGCTTAAGGGATGTAAAACAATGTTGCAATGAATTTGAAATACCGGAAGATCTCATTAAATTAATGACGGAAGAAAGTCCATTAGTGATGACGACAGAATGATAGATATTGAATGCGATATCTAATTTTTTTTTGTTTGTTATTTTTTATTTTAGTTAAGTACATACTATGTATGTATGAATATTTTATTTTACACAAATTTATGATTTTTGCTTATAGTATTGTATGCAATACTTTTGTGCCTGAATTTGAAAAAAGAATTTAAAACATGTTTATTTGAAACATAATTTTTTAGCCACGAATTAAATCAAATTTAGCCACCACGAAAATTTTTTAACGGCAACGCTGTTTCTCACTCTTAAAAAAAATCAGACAATACACCATGTATGTATGTATGTATATTTATACATACATATATGACTGCACTTCAAACTAAATACGCACTTTCCTCAAATCTTCTATGCACAAGCCATATCCGGCTCTACTAGGACCAATGTTTTTTATTACCACATCCGCAATAGCCACGAATTAACCCCGAGAATCCCAAGATTCCCCATAACCACAATAAAACACAATCCTCTTTCGTCACTGTCATTTTACAACTAACTATATATTTTTCTCTCCTCTTCTTCGTTTTATTATAAAAACAGGGTTGCCATGATTTCAATATTAAACATTCTCTGAAGCTTGAGTGAGGCCACGTTAGGGTTGAGGTCTGCAGCCAGTACGGCAGTGTCATCGGCAAAAGTGCCGATAGTGACTCCTTCTGCTATTGGGAGATCATATGTGTAAAGTAGGTACAGTACTGGGCCCATTACACTACCTTGCGGGACGCCTGCTAAGCTCTCGTAAAGCTCAGACTGCTCTGCTCCTTCTTTGACGAAAAAGTAGCGATATTTTAGATAAGATTGTATAAATAGAAAGTAATTTGTAGGGAGAGTATTTTTTATTTTATAGAGGAGGCCGTCGTGCCATACGCGATCAAAAGCTTGGGATATATCTAGAAAGGCAGCTGTACAGTATAGTTTTTGCTCAAAGGCAGAGTGGATTTTCTCGGTAAGTCTATGTACTTGTTCAATTGTTCCGTGCCCTCTTCTGAAGCCAAACTGGTGATTAGGTATAATGTTACGTTCTTCTATTTTGGGTAGGAGTCTTTTAAGGAAAAGAACTTCCAAGACTTTTGAGACAATGGGCAGCAGGCTAATGGGTCTGTAGGCCGCTGCCGAATCGGGGGACTTTCCTGGTTTCAGAATCATTTTCATCTGAGCGACTTTCCATTGAGGGGGTATGAATGCAGTTATTAGTACTGCATTAAACAGTTGGGTGAGAAATTTTATGCCTTCGTAAGGTAATTGTTTTAGTACATTGCCATTAATAATATCGTACCCAGGAGCTTTCTTTGGGTTGAGTTTCGCTATTACGGTTTTTACCTCCAACATTGCGAATTTTTTTATGGGGAGGTCCATTTGATAGGGATGACTTAGAGTATTTTTCACTTCTGTTGTTGTGCTTAGTGAGGGTCAGGCCCGACGAGAGGGGGGGCTAAGGGGGTCAATTGCCCCGGGCCCGGACTTTAGAGGGCCCGGGAATCTCAAAATGATATCCAAGCTTTTTGCTTACAGAAACTAAACAAACACCACCTTTAATCACCTTTCGTAGATAGCAATCATTTTAAATTTCAACAAATTTTATAAATCTCTTAACGTGTCTGCGCTTAAATTTGAATTCATTTTCTGTTGCAAAAGAAAAATTCGGTATGATACAAATTCTTATCGAGCGATATATGTACGTGTATATATGTATGTAAACAGCGATACGCCGAAAACACACGAAGCTTGCGCAGCTAAAATTTGCGTTGGATTTTGACACTATAATAGATAATTTTGTAGCTGCTAAGGCCAAAAAGGCTCACTTGTGTTAATTAAAGTCTTTTTATATACCAAATTACTACCAACATTGTATTCCAATTTAAAGAAATTTATTTCATACAAATAAAGCAATATGTATTTAAACAAAGTTCATTCAGACCTATGGTCCCATGGACAATATTACTCAGTATGACCCATGGATTCAGAAACTGGATATGCCTTTTGAACAATACATTTGACCCACCCTGATATGTATACCTATTTCTATGTAAACATATTTACTTGATCTGTATTAATGTATAGATAAATTAAAGTTCGTAACTATATATTCATTGAATTTTGATTTTGAGAATTTGTTCATTTAGTATGAGGGCCCGTAGTTTTTTTGACCCCGGGCCCAGATTTTCTCTCGGCGGCCCTGGTGAGGGTTCAATATCATGTGGGGTGAATACTGATTTTAGGTGGCGTGCAAAAGTATTTGCTTTCTCTGCGCTTTTCGCCCATTCGTTATTTTCCATTCGTATAGGAGAATTAGAGAGAATCGGCCTGTTTAGCTTACTAGCAGCTTTCCAAAGGGAGTAATCAGTTGCAGCTGTTGCATCAATATTACTGAGATATTGTTGAACTTGTCTGTTGTGTTCAATTTTGAGGATATTTTTGAGTTCTTTGGTGAGTGCATTCAATCTTTTCTTTTCGTCGGGGTGACGGGTTTGTTGCCTTTTTCCTTGCGAGTCGCTTTTCTTTGAGCTTAGCTTGTATGTTGTGTGTAACGCTTGTCCTTTTTTGTCTGATGAGGGTGGGAGTTGATTTCCATGCAGCTTGTTGGATGCAGCTGTTAAAATGTTCGACTGCTGCCTCTATATCTTCAGCAGATTTCAGCGCTAATTTCAAGTCAAGATTAGACGTGATGATGTGTCGGAAGTATTCCCAGTCAGTCTTCCGATTGTAAAGGCTGCATTGATCCGTTGTCGGTGTAAAATTTTTATCAATTGTTACCAGGATTGGAAAGTGGTCGGAAGACAATTCAAAGCACGTTTTGCAAGTTATATCTGAGGAAAGCACGCCTTTCACCACGCAGAAATCGATTAAGTCGGGTATTTTATTTTTATCTGTTGGCCAATAAGTGGGAGTTCCAGTAGAGCATGGAGTTAAACTGAGCTTGCTAATAGCATTATATAGTTGTCTTCCTTTAGGGGTAATGAGACGAGAGCCCCAGAATGTGTGTTTGGCATTGTAATCGCCCCCAGCTAGAAATCGATTTCCAAGAGTTTTGAAGAAATTTTCATATTCTGCAGCGCTGGGTATGGGTCAATTTGAATTGGGGTTTGACTTGGCTGTTGTGGTTTGTCCTGAGGCTGTGCTGAAGCTTTTTTCCTCAGAGTTGGGTATTTGGCGCTTTGGAGGTTTTTGTATACCATACAGCCTTTATAATTTGCTGGATGGTTACCTTCACATAGAGCACATTTGACATCTTCAGATCTTGTCTTTCGCTTACAATCAGCGGAAAGGTGGTTTCCAGCACATTTTATACATACTGATTTTCGGCGGAAGTAGGACTTTGTGTGGCCATATTGCTGACAGTTGGCGCATTGCGGTATTTCACGCTTCGGGTGTGGGGGCTCGAAAGTAATTTTTGAGTGCAGGAGACTTTTAATTTGAAATATCATCTTGTTGTTGGAGTCGGGTTTGAGTTCAATGATAAACATGGGGAGAGGCTTTTTTGTGACTCTGTGTTTTATGTTCCAAATGTTTGTGACTGAGTGACCGAGATCTTTTAGAGAATCCACAATTTCTTTTGTGTCTATTGAGGAATGCATGTTTCTGAGAACCACTCTGAAGGTACGTTCTTGTTTTGTTTTATAAGTATAGAACTCTGTGCCCTTCTGTTCCAGTTGTGATACTATGGTTCTGTAAGCATCCAGGGATGATGCTTGTACTTTTACTTGATCTTTGCCTGTGAGCTTTAGATCATAAGAGTTTGGAGCAACTTCTTGTACTAAACTCATTAGGGGGGGAATGTATAGAACTTTGTCTATAAATATTGGCGGCGGCTTGGGTATTTTTTCAGTTGGTTGGTTTGTTTCCTCAACTTCAAGGGAGGCAAATCTGTTTTCATTTTCATTTGGTTGGCGGGTTGCAAGCCAGTAATTGTCAAGCGTAGCCTGTTTTTTAGAGACAGTATTTTTACCTGGGCTTTCGCGTTGGCGTTTGGGATTGACGATCTTCCATTCGTCGGTTGGGGTAGCAGATGTCAAGTTTCCTGCAGTTTGGGGTTTCTGGGCTTGTTGTTGTTGGGCATAGAGAAATTCCAGTTGCCTTTGCAGGGTTTCGATCTGCTGTTCTACGTTTGGTACGTTGACACTGGGCAGGCGGGATGGGGTTACCTGTTGGGGTGTACCTAGGGATCTCGGGGTTTGGTGCTGTAGTTGCACTTGGGTTTGTTGGGCATCTCGCTGTTGGGAACCTTCTCCTTTAGTAGGAGTATGGTTGAGGGGCATCTCGCTGGTGCAAACAAATATTTTAGTCTATATTCATTTGCACCCGGCTGCGCTTGTATTACAAATTTTTATGATTGTAATACAATCTGATTGCAGCTTTTTACTGATACTTATGTATAAACCAGAGTTTGATAGCACACTAAGTTGCGACACTTTTTCCGACACTTTTTCACAATATTATTGAGTTAAATTGATCAATTATATATTTTTTTAGCACAAAAGTACGGAGGAACAAATTTTTGACAACTTCACAGCGTGACCAGTGTAACCATGTATCAGCGCCAAAAAAATTGCGCCATTACCCATGGCTATTTTTTGTAAAATAAGGAATCACTTAGATACTCCGTAGGGCGCATTATATCGAAGCCGACCCGAGCTACTGAAGTCGTTACCTATTGCGTCTGTTGCTTCTTCGACATCCCGCTGGTCTCTGATACGGCGCAAATCGATTAGGTCTTGTGCCAAAATTGTCGAAACGTATAAAAATAATTAATTTGTTTAAATATAATTAATTTTTTTTTCATAATTACCAAATTTCGGTGGAGCTATTAATTTTTTTCGTTTGTTTTGGCGGACTTTCTGACTATTTATACCAGTGCTGCCAAAGCTCGTTAAACGGTTTCGTGTTTTTTGTTTCTCGGGACAATTTGAAACGCGACTAATGTTGCGAAAGTATGAAAATAAGATCTAAAGCTGATGCCACATAGAACTTTGTGTTACGCTACGTGACACTTTCTGCGTGACAGCTGGGACAAAATATATGTATCTATATGAGGTTTCTCACATAACAAAAAGTAAGGCAACGCCTAAGTTACGTAAAGCACAAAGTTGCCCAAATCTCAACTTTTGTGTGCGTTGAAATTTTTTTCAGTTTCCCATTACTTCAAAATAAATGAATTTAAATTTCATACAACCGGAAAATAATTGAATAGATTTTTATCTTATTTATTTTTTTTTTTTTTTTGTAAATAAAAGGAATGACAGATTTTTCGGAAAATAAATATTTTTTGACTGATGTTATAACGTTCATTGTAGCATAGTTTTTCAGTTTTGCGTTTGTTGACATAGAAAAAGGCGAAACGCAAAGCGAAAAAAATTTTATGTGGAATCGGTTTAAATCTTATTTTTCACCAAAAATTCATACATACATATAAACTTTCAACGTCTTCTTTTTCATAGATGTAAAACTCAATTTGATTGTAATATGTAAAAAATTTTGTATATCAATTTTGTCATTTTGCCGCCTTCAAATCGTTGCGCCTGGAGCGATTTTCGCAATTGACATATCGTCGCTGCGCCAACAAAAACAGCTATACGTTTTTCAGCAACTTTTCAGGAGAGCAAAAAACCCGTTTTCTGGTGATCCTAGAGAATATTTTTTCTAGTTTGAATTGTTAACTAATGATACTACACATATGTAATAGACTTATGCAATTTTTTTTTTACTTTTTTTGACCAACCACTTCGCATGAAGCATTTGCGCCGTTTTACAGCACATAGCTCTTTTTACAAATTGTGGGGTAAGAAATCGTGAAAGATGTGTATACAATTCTTCGTTAGGGTCCGATGCAATTAGCGATAGCTTGGAAATGCATTATTTAATTGACCAGTGCCCCTCCTATTTTGAAAATTGGTCACATACGCTTTTTTTAAATAATTTTTTTACACAAAAATAACCTGAAATCAAAAAAACAATTATACGAAAATAGATGTATAACTGATTTTACAGAGCATTTCTACTACTGAGAGCATATAGCTGTGTTTGATAACTTCTAACCAAAGAAGGATATCAGAAAACGGGAAATGCAGAAATGTGGCTAGCGGATAGCGCTAAATAAATATGTAATAAAAAAAAAATCGAAAAAAAACATATAACTGAATTTGTTGGCGCAGCGACGATATGTATGTACCTATTAGATAATAAAATAGTATTCTAGAAATTTTTGGATTTTGCGTTTATATTTTAAATTGTTTTATGCAAAAAATTTACATTTATGTATGTGTCATCTTGTAGAATCTTCTCCTGAGGTGCTCTTTTTCTACCGTTGTGCGCTCAGTAGTTTGTATTCCTTGCAGTGGTTATTTGTTCGGTTATCGTTTTCTCGAAGAACATTTTTTTTATATTTCCATATCCTGCATTTCCTAAGTCATTTTCATTATTTGGGATTTCTTTTCACCGCTGTACGCCGTATTGTCCCATATTGACATCGGTGTTACGGATATTTTTATTTATTCTGTTGTTGAAATCTCTTAACTACCCATTAAAAAACTCGATGACCGTGGAATTAAGAGGGTAATCCAGAAAAACCCTGGCAATCGCTTCCACATTCGTTGACAGAATACCTGACATTAGCATGGGCTTGTCATTGGAGGGAAGGGCTTGCCCACTGCATTACCGCGGAACAAATAAATCACGCAATACCGCAAGGATTCTAGCAAATCAAATAAAGAATACCTTACAGGGAAGCAGAGAAAGAAGGCGAAAAATGTAAGACATGATGGAAATTTCCACTGAAAATAACGGTATTTATTCCAGTTCATTTTTCGCGCTCCATTCTACTTTGCATTACGTGGAATGGGTAATGGAAGCTCATTCCACTCTGCATTACTGGAAATGCGTGAAAGAAGTGATGAACTCGTCAGATGTTCCAGGGCAAGGCCTTCTGTCATGCTTGACAGGTAATAGCGATGACCAGATTTTTGCTGGGACAACTCGAGATTTTTACAGAATAAAAACTTTGAGAGCTTGCTATGAAAAACCCTGTGGCAAATTTTTATTTTTTCTTACGGTTTTATATAGAGCATACCCTAACTTTGATATTGTCGAGTTTTGGTGTTGATCGTTCAATCCAATCAGAAGTTACAAGTGAAAATATACTTAGCATACAACTGAAGTTTCATATCGAGTTTAATCTTTGAGAGCTTCTCCTGCAAAACACAGTTTTCAGACTTAGTATAGTTTTGTTTGGAAGCGTCGATATGTTCCCAGCATTCGGTTTTTAATTTATGTTTTATTTTGTTTCAAGTTCTTATGAAGTAACAGCCCCGGTATATCCGAAATTTTAATCATTTTTTACCTTTGAATTATTAGAATAAATATGTCTTAAGTAAATTTCGAAATAGGCAGTATAGTTTAAAGGTTGTGAAATATGATGCTTTCGTAAAGGAAGTCTCGGAGACAACGACAGCATACTAGCCCACTGTCCGTCACAAAGATCGTCGTAACGTAGCAATCCAACCTCCTGTCCTCCAAGATCACCTGGACCTCTACATGTTGCCATTTGACCACCCCACAATTTGTGGGGAAACTCTCTTATCCATCGGGCTAAATACAAAGCATGGCAGTCACAATGCCAGGGATTTTTGTCCAGCTTTACAGCAATCAGATTTTTCAAATTTTGAAGTACACCATTTCGTAGATATTGAAGCTTGTTCGAGTCGATGCGCCTGAAAATAAAATATTTATTGAAAGAGTTTTAGTGCTTAGCACGGAATTTTTATTTAATTCAATTTTTAATTGTTGGGGGTAGCATCCATTTCCGAAAAGAGTGCTGATGATCGAAAATGGTTTTTCGTGAAATAGCTATACACTCAACCATGATACAAGAACAACAATCAAATCCAGCCTAGAAAGAATACAAAGACTATAATCTAAGACATTAAGATCAATATACCGGGCGCCGTGGTACGTGAAAAATTCCGCTATACACAAAGATTAACACAGTTGTTGAAGAAGTAAGAAATATACATAACTGCGCCACAAGACTAGGTAATTATCCAAACATACCAGAACAGAGTTACCCCAGGCGGTTAAAGATAAAGAACATACAGTTAAATTGTGGCCAAGGCTAGATCCACCAAACTTAAGCTTCGAGGTGCCTATCCTATTAGGCCGTAAAACTCCAAATTTCATACACCCAGCTTATTTTTTCCATTCTGTAAGCTGCAACACCACTCACTAATTTTTAATACTATACAACCATCTCCATTCCATTCCGACAGCAAAAATATATACACATACATACATCTATATATATAAAAATCTCATGTAACATTCTTTGTGCGGGATAAACTTTTAAATAGTTTTTATTTAAATTTTTGGTCAAACAGCATAAATTTATGTAAAAATGTGTAAAAAAAACCAACCAAAATTAGCTTTATACGGCCATAAATCAAAACTGGATCAACCGATTTAAATATCTCTTCTTCGAAATGAAGCTTTGAACCTTTTACTAAAGTTCTGCATAAAAAAAATTAATAAATTCTCTTTTTAAATAACAAAAATATTATAAAGAATAGTATCAATTTTTGGAAAAAGAGCCATGCGCATGGTTGGTCGCCACAAGCAATCGGTAAAGCACAAGACAAAACAACGAGAACAACACATACCTACGTACATATTTACATAAGCAAAGAAATGGGCTCCGTGAAGCTGGACCCCCCATTCAATGGATTTGAAAATTAATAGGCTAGGAATTATGTGCTATTTATGTGCTAATTTGTTCCAAAAAAAAAAATTTTGTGCTCCAATTTTAAGGGGTTTTTTTATACGTCAAAATGGGGGGTGCAGCTTCACGTGAAGCTGGACCCCCCCCTCAACGGATCGAAAATTCAATATGTAAAAATGAATGCTAGATTTATGTGCTAATTTCGTCCAACCACCAAATTTTTTTTTTTTAATTTTAAAAAAAATTTTTTTTTTAATTTCAAATTTGGGGGAAATTTTTATAAAATTTAATAAGCCTAAATGAACGCTATGATAACGAACTGTCATCTACCAAAAAGAATTTTTTTGTTTTTTGAATTTTTAGGACTTTTTTTCAATTTCAAAGTGGGGGGTGCAGCTTCACGTTTTTTGAAAAACTCCCCCCTTCAATGGATCTGAAATTCAATATGTAAAAATGAATGCCAGATTTATGTGCTAATTTCGTCCAACCACCAAATTTTTTTTTTTTAATTTTTTAAAAAAAATTTTTTTAAATTTCAAATTTGGGGTAAATTTTTATAAAATTTAATAAGCCTAAATGAACGCTATGATAACGAAATGTCATCTACCAAAAAGATTTTTTTTGTTTTTTGAATTTTTAGGACTTTTTTTTCAATTTCAGTGGGGGGTGCAGCTTCACGTTTTTTGAAAAACTCCCCCCTTCAATGGATCTGAAATTCAATATGTAAAAATGAATGCCAGATTTATGTGCTAATTTCGTCCAACCACCAAATTTTTTTTTTTTTATTTTTTTAAAAAAAATTTTTTAAATTTCAAATTTGGGGTAAATTTTTATAAAATTTAATAAGCCTAAATGAACGCTATGATAACGAACTGTCATCTACCAAAAAGATTTTTTTGTTTTTTGAATTTTTAAGACTTTTTTTTCAATTTCAAAGTGGGGGGTGCAGCTTCACGTTTTTTGAAAAACTTCCCCCCTCAACGGATCGAAAATTCAATATGTAAAAATGAATGCTAGATTTATGTGCTAATTTCGTCCAACCACCAAATTTTTTTTTTTTAATTTTTAAAAAATTTTTTTTTTTATTTCAAATTTGGGGTAAATTTTTATAAAATTTAATAAGCCTAAATGAACGCTATGATAACGAAATGTCATCTACCAAAAAGATTTTTTTTGTTTTTTGAATTTTTAAGACTTTTTTTTCAATTTCAAAGTGGGGGGTGCAGCTTCACGTTTTTTGAAAAACTCCCCCCTTCAATGGATCTGAAATTCAATATGTAAAAATGAATGCCAGATTTATGAAGGAGTTTTTCAAAAAACGTGAAGCTGCACCCCCCACTTTGAAATTGAAAAAAAAGTCTTAAAAATTCAAAAAACAAAAAAATCTTTTTGGTAGATGACAGTTCGTTATCATAGCGTTCATTTAGGCTTATTAAATTTTATAAAAATTTACCCCAAATTTGAAATTTAAAAAATTTTTTTTAAAAAAATAAAAAAAAAAAAATTTGGTGGTTGGACGAAATTAGCACATAAATCTGGCATTCATTTTTACATATTGAATTTCAGATCCATTGAAGGGGGGAGTTTTTCAAAAAACGTGAAGCTGCACCCCCCACTTTGAAATTGAAAAAAAAGTCTTAAAAATTCAAAAAACAAAAAAAATCTTTTTGGTAGATGACATTTCGTTATCATAGCGTTCATTTAGGCTTATTAAATTTTATAAAAATTTACCCCAAATTTGAAATTTAAAAAATTTTTTTTTAAAAAATTAAAAAAAAAAAATTTGGTGGTTGGACGAAATTAGCACATAAATCTGGCATTCATTTTTACATATTGAATTTCAGATCCATTGAAGGGGGGAGTTTTTCAAAAAACGTGAAGCTGCACCCCCCACTTTGAAATTGAAAAAAAGTCCTAAAAATTCAAAAAACAAAAAAATTCTTTTTGGTAGATGACAGTTCGTTATCATAGCGTTCATTTAGGCTTATTAAATTTTATAAAAATTTACCCCAAATTTGAAATTAAAAAAAAAATTTTTTTTAAAATTAAAAAAAAAAATTTGGTGGTTGGACGAAATTAGCACATAAATCTAGCATTCATTTTTACATATTGAATTTTCGATCCGTTGAGGGGGGGGTCCAGCTTCACGTGAAGCTGCACCCCCCATTTTGACGTATAAAAAAAACCCCTTAAAATTGGAGCACAAAATTTTTTTTTTTTTGGAACAAATTAGCACATAAATAGCACATAATTCCTAGCCTATTAATTTTCAAATCCATTGAATGGGGGGTCCAGCTTCACGGAGCCCGCTATGATAACGAACTGTCATTTACCTAAAAGATTTTTTTTGTTTTTTGAATTTTTAAAGAATCGGTTAATATTCTTTGATTTTGATTAAATTGTATCAAAATTATTTGATACGGATTAAAAATGTATCAAATTTGTTCTACGGCAAAATAAAAAGTATCTACGTATCTTCGGCTTAAAAAAGTATCACATTTGATACGGTTGTATCAAAACGGCATCACTGGTCTTCATGTGTGCATATTGGCAGCAATACAAGGAAATCGAGGGTTTTTGTAAACCGGCGTTTTCTGCCTGCCCAAGTTCTGCGCGTTTTCTGCCGTTATGTTTGGCTAGTATATTTCAGAATAAACAGTATATACCCACCGAAAAATCGAAGCCTTATTTAATAATTAAAACAGCAGATTTAAAGGCTTAAGAAATAAGGATAAGGGTTTCAAATATGTATGGCGTAAGGCTTAAAATAAGGCTGATTTCCCAAAGGCTCATCCGCCATGCGAAATAAGGCCTAGATATGTATTAGAAAGTTAAGAGCAGACAGAGTGAGTGCATAACAGAGGCAGTGCAACCAGCGTACTTCTCTTTAGACCTGATTTGTCAACAATAAACAAAACTTTTTTGCAGGGTATGTATGTATATACATATACGTATGTATGCATTCTACTACTGGTGAGGTTGTGTTAGTGAGAACAAACCCTGCAAAAATCATTGGATTATATGCTCCATTTGTGAGGTCCATACAGCTGGACCCCCCACTCCATGAATTTCAAAAAAAACTATCTCATTAATTTGTGCTTAATATGTGCTTAATTGGTCCCCAAATAAAAAAATTTGTGCTCAAATTTTAAGGGCTTTTTTTTTAAAATCAAAAGTGGGGGGTCCAGGTGAACGTTCCGCTGGATCCCCCCCTAAGATAGAGTTGACTCAGGGAAATATTGAGTATGCAGTTAATTTGTGCTTAATATGTGCTCGAAGATTGTGAAAAAAAAATTTCGAAAAAAGTACAGAGATGGGCTTTTTTTTAAAAAACAAAAGTGGGGGGTCCAGGTGAACGTTCCGCTGGACCCCCCCCTAAGATAGAGTTGACTCAGGGAAATATTGAGTATGCAGTTAATTTGTGCTTAATATGTGCTCGAAGATTGTGAAAAAAAAATTTCGAAAAAAGTCCAGAGATGGGCATCGGTATATATATGCATATGGTAGGTGGAGGTGGGGTATGTCAGGCAAAGCCCACTGTATAATTTCAAAGTTGACTAGCTCATTAATTTGTGCTTAATATGTGCTTAATTTTTCCACAAATAGAAAAATTTGTGCTCAAATTTTAAGGGCCTTTTTTTTTAAATCAAGAGTGGGGGGTCCAGGTGAACGTTCCGCTGGACCCCCCCCCCCCTAAGATAGAGTTGACTCAGGGAAATATTGAGTATGCAGTTAATTTGTGCTTAATATGTGCTCGAAGATTGTGAAAAAAAAATTTCGAAAAAAGTACAGAGATGGGCTTTTTTTTTAAAACACAAAAGTGGGGGGTCCAGGTGAACGTTCCGCTGGACCCCCCCCTAAGATAGAGTTGACTCAGGGAAATATTGAGTATGCAGTTAATTTGTGCTTAATATGTGCTCGAAGATTGTGAAAAAAATTTCGAAAAAAGTCCAGAGATGGGCATCGGTATATATATGCATATGGTAGGTGGAGGTGGGGTATGTCAGGCAAAGCCCACTGTATAATTTCAAAGTTGACTAGCTCATTAATTTGTGCTTAATATGTGCTTAATTTTTCCACAAATAAAAAAATTTGTGCTCAAATTTTAAGGGCCTTTTTTTTAAATCAAGAATGGGGGGTCCAGGTGAACGTTCCGCTGGACCCCCCCCTAAGATAGAGTTGACTCAGGGAAATATTGAGTATGCAGTTAATTTGTGCTTAATATGTGCTCGAAGATTGTGAAAAAAAAATTTCGAAAAAAGTACAGAGATGGGCTTTTTTTTAAAAAACAAAAGTGGGGGGTCCAGGTGAACGTTCCGCTGGATCCTCCCCTAAGATAGAGTTGACTCAGGGAAATATTGAGTATGCAGTTAATTTGTGCTTAATATGTGCTCGAAGACTGTGAAAAAAAATTTCGAAAAAAGTCCAGAGATGGGCATCGGTATATATATGCATATGGTAGGTGGAGGTGGGGTATGTCAGGCAAAGCCCACTGTATAATTTCAAAGTTGACTAGCTCATTAATTTGTGCTTAATATGTGCTTAATTGGTCCCCAAATAAAAAAATTTGTGCTCAAATTTTAAGGGCTTTTTTTTTTAAATCAAAAGTGGGGGGTCCAGGTGAACGTTTCGCTGGACCCCCCCCCTAAGATAGAGTTGACTCAGGGAAATATTGAGTATGCAGTTAATTTGTGCTTAATATGTGCTCGAAGATTGTGAAAAAAAAAATTTCGAAAAAAGTACAGAGATGGGCTTTTTTTTAAAAAACAAAAGTGGGGGGTCCAGGTGAACGTTCCGCTGGACCCCCCCCTAAGATAGAGTTGACTCAGGGAAATATTGAGTATGCAGTTAATTTGTGCTTAATATGTGCTCGAAGATTGTGAAAAAAAAATTTCGAAAAAAGTCCATACCGCGATTTTGAGCCAAGGAAAAAAGAGTGCATTCTAGTTTTCCTATACCGGAAGATAAATTAATATTTTAAAATAATGTTCATATATTGAATTGACTTATCTTTAAGAAGTTTGCAAAAAAAAATAAGATGTATTGTACACAACAAGAGATAATAGCGAAAATATGCGATTTTGGGCATTCAGCCTCCATAACCGGAAATCAGGCTATATCTCGAAAACGGATCATCCGATTTTACTTCGGATTTTATATCTGGATTCGGCACGAAATTCTGCTTTAATTCGATATGCATGTTGGCCTGGATATTTTTTGCCGATTTTTGCCCAATTTTTATTTTCAAAAATTCGTCTTGGTTCATAAAAACCAAATTCCGGAACATCAAAATTAATTTTAGACAAATGTCGTGGAGGAGTTTTCGTTGTCTTTACTCAATATTTCCCTGAGTCAACTCTATCTTAGGGGGGGGTCCAGCGGAACGTTCACCTGGACCCCCCACTTTTGATTTAAAAAAAAAGCCCTTAAAATTTGAGCACAAATTTTTTTATTTGGGGACCAATTAAGCACATATTAAGCACAAATTAATGAGCTAGTCAACTTTGAAATTATACAGTGGGCTTTGCCTGACATACCCCACCTCCACCTACAATATGCATATATATACCGATGCCCATCTCTGGACTTTTTTCGAAATTTTTTTTTCACAATCTTCGAGCACATATTAAGCACAAATTAACTGCATACTCAATATTTCCCTGAGTCAACTCTATCTTAGGGGGGGGTCCAGCGGAACGTTCACCTGGACCCCCCACTTTTGTTTTTTAAAAAAAAGCCCATCTCTGTACTTTTTTCGAAATTTTTTTTTCACAATCTTCGAGCACATATTAAGCACAAATTAACTGCATACTCAATATTTCCCTGAGTCAACTCTATCTTAGGGGGGGGGTCCAGCGAAACGTTCACCTCGACCCCCCACTTTTGATTTAAAAAAAAAAGCCCTTAAAATTTGAGCACAAATTTTTTTATTTGGGGACCAATTAAGCACATATTAAGCACAAATTAATGAGCTAGTCAACTTTGAAATTATACAGTGGGCTTTGCCTGACATACCCCACCTCCACCTACCATATGCATATATATACCGATGCCCATCTCTGGACTTTTTTCGAAATTTTTTTTTCACAATCTTCGAGCACATATTAAGCACAAATTAACTGCATACTCAATATTTCCCTGAGTCAACTCTATCTTAGGGGGGGGTCCAGCGGAACGTTCACCTGGACCCCCCACTTTTGTTTTTTAAAAAAAGCCCATCTCTGTACTTTTTTCGAAATTTTTTTTTCACAATCTTCGAGCACATATTAAGCACAAATTAACTGCATACTCAATATTTCCCTGAGTCAACTCTATCTTAGGGGGGGGTCCAGCGGAACGTTCACCTGGACCCCCCACTTTTGATTTAAAAAAAAAAGCCCTTAAAATTTGAGCACAAATTTTTTTATTTGGGGACCAATTAAGCACATATTAAGCACAAATTAATGAGCTAGTCAACTTTAAAATTATACAGTGGGCTTTGCCTGACATACCCCACCTCCACCTACCATATGCAGATATATACCGATGCCCATCTCTGGACTTTTTTCGAAATTTTTTTTTCACAATCTTCGAGCACATATTAAGCACAAATTAACTGCATACTCAATATTTCCCTGAGTCAACTCTATCTTAGGGGGGGGGGGGGGGGGTCCAGCGGAACGTTCACCTGGACCCCCCACTCTTGATTTAAAAAAAAAGGCCCTTAAAATTTGAGCACAAATTTTTCTATTTGTGGAAAAATTAAGCACATATTAAGCACAAATTAATGAGCTAGTCAACTTTGAAATTATACAGTGGGCTTTGCCTGACATACCCCACCTCCACCTACCATATGCATATATATACCGATGCCCATCTCTGGACTTTTTTCGAAATTTTTTTTTCACAATCTTCGAGCACATATTAAGCACAAATTAACTGCATACTCAATATTTCCCTGAGTCAACTCTATCTTAGGGGGGGTCCAGCGGAACGTTCACCAGGACCCCCCACTTTTGATTTAAAAAAAAAAGCCCTTAAAATTTGAGCACAAATTTTTTTATTTGGGGACCAATTAAGCACATATTAAGCACAAATTAATGAGATAGTTTTTTTTGAAATTCATGGAGTGGGGGGTCCAGCTGTACGGACCCCCATTTGTGGTAGGTTGGAGTACTTTCAAAGTGTTCACCAACATATCCCAAACGACCGATTCATGCTGCATCGGTTCGTAGTTAGCCGAACATAACAAAAACCAAATGTTTATGGCGACGACGACGATATGTGTATACATATGTACATAACTAAATTCTACATGTTTGAATGTATACACGTCATTCGTCGTCGTCGCGATAAACATTTGTTTTTGTTGTTATGTTCGGCTAACTGTTAGGTACTCCATCAATTACTCCAATGTAGGTACTCCATGGATTAATTTTATTGTTATGCGGGACTGGAGTAGGGTAGATGTTCCAGTGAACGGACAAATAACTTTTTTTTCAACTTTGTGCTCAAGTATAAAATAATCAGTTAACTTTATTGAGACATTTGTATTTTATTTGAGACCACTAATTAATTCTTAATCGAATAAGCATATAAAAATTAAAATATAATTATTAGTTTTTCCAGAATAAATATATTTTTTGAGTAAAGTACTTTTTCACCAGTGACCGGACACTTTTTCCAGTAACCGGACAGCAAGGATCCAGTGAACGGACATATGTTTTTTCGAATAAAATACAACTAAAACCATGCTTAAAAGCAATTTAGATTTAAAATTAATGAAGGAGAATTCTTTAGAAATAAGGAATCATCTTGGTTTATTTATTTTATATTATTTAACAGCCTATGAAAGGATATAATATATTGGTCATATGTAAAGGACTTAAAGAGATTTAAGGAGACATGTTTCAGGAAATTATACATGTGTTACCTACTGTTAATAGTTTCTAAAGGTCTTTAGTTTATATAAAACTTTAATTATCTACGATATGAAAATTTTTTTCCTAAACATATATATTTCAAATGTTGAAAAATTAAGTGAAAACTATTAAGGTGGGATATATACGTAGCTATTTCAAAAGGGGCTTAATATTTTCCATCAGTACCACTTTCGGAATGGAAGTTTAAGCTGAGATAAGATTTTGGGACCTCATAAATCCCACTCTTGTGACCGATTGCTTTATGCTTTCTGCTATAAGATTGCTACCTATAACTTACTTACTTACTTAATTGGCACGTAACCGTCTAGACGATTTTGGCCGAATCCAACATAGCGCGTCAGCTATTTCTGTTTCGTGCAGCATGGTGCCATTTGGGAATACCTAGGGAGCCAGCATCACTGTCCACCTGATCTTCCCAACGCAGTGGAGGTCTCCCCTTCTGCATTCAGCGGGTTTCGACCTACCTATAACAGCTGACAGTTAATATCCAGTTTGCCTTTCCATATATATGTATGTGGGCATTTTGCTAATGATGCTTATAATTCAGCAACATTTTAATCGATAAATACAATTGCAGCTTTTTATTTCGTTAAAAACTTGAATATGAGAGCCCAACTTTTAAAAAATTTGAAAAAATTATCGTGATATTATATTTTTTTCCGTATATGATATTCTTTAGGCAGTATTTCGCACATCTGAACATGAAATTTTAGTATATTTTTCAAATTTTTCTTTCCGGAGCTTGCTTTTTGTAATAGTACATTCAGAATGCGTTCCAAACAGGTTAAATTTCAAATATAACCGACTGTCCGGTCACTAGATCAAGACATATTTTTCTATAACTCCAGTCAGCGGACACCTGTCCGGACATTGGAACAAGGGCTAAATTGGTGTTCCAGTAACCGGACAGCTAATTTTATAGAAAATTGGAATTTTTTCAACAAAGTTTCTGTTTAAATGTAATTATACATCATCTGCCAATAGAATTATGCACTATATGGCATGTTTCCATGCCCAGATACTGATATTCATCAACTTTAAAAATCTCTATACCACTAGCAAAAAAATAACTTTTTGATACATTTCTCTACAACCACCCACTAAATGCTATATCACAAAGCTTGTGTCACATCTATAGAAAAATTAAATTTATAATATAGTCAATATTGAATGCCTGCTTTGATTTAAATTAAATTTAATGTAAAATATTTAACGGTTTTCTATTTATAAGAGAAAAACCATGCTAGTGTCCGGTCACTGGGTACTGTCCGTTCACTGGAACATCTACCCTATATACTCCACTGCAATGACATGCAATGTTAAATGGACCATATTTTTTGTATGAAATGTGGCAAGTTATGGAGTAATCGGTTGGTCCATAGCGAGCACTCCATGGGTTAGCGAATGGAGTACTCGGAATTTTTGCAGGGAAAGAGCTGCTCCGTATGCCCCAGTTTACGCTAAGATCAAAATCAACGCGGTCAAATACACTTTTACTCTCATTTTACGATTTTTACTTTCTGTGAGAGATTGGCTGCACTTTGATTCGGTGTCAGCGCCGAATCTCGGTCAAAATTGTGTGTTCTCCCACTCTCTCTCTCTCTCATTTTTCGCTTTAATGGAAAAGCAATAGGAGATATTTGACCACGTTGAGCATAAACTGGGCCTATGTGAACCCCAGTGAGAAATTGAAGCGCTTAAAGTGATCATACGTATAAAAATTTTTCGTTTACATACATATATATTTACATCAACAATGTATGTAATACATATGCATATATGTATGTATACAAAAATTGCAATAAAATAAAAAAATTAATGAAAATATGTACATATATAAAAGTTAAAAATTTACATTTTTTGAAGAAAAAGTCGCTGCATTTACTCTTCATCAAACTGTTTGAACTCTATATGGAATCGTTCAAAATGTCTTTTAAATAAACTTTTTTTTTTTTTCAAAATCGATTATATGTCCGAAAGCATGAACAATCATAAAATATTTCGCGCAGGGCATTTTTGGTTTGCGCTAACAAACATTCACACGCGTGCTAAAGGAATATCTGCGTTGAAAAACAAAACGACATTAGCATACACGGTGTGTTCGCTTGAAGGTCCACACACTGCGCTGCGCCGACCAATTGCGCTAGCGCCAACCTTGGCGTTATTGCGCTAACCCCGATTTGGAAAATGCGCCAACTCAATATTACGATAGTGCAATATAACATCCACTCAAATTACGTGCGCTAACACCAGCACCATACCGGCTGCAATATAGCGCTGGAGTAAAATGGCGCCACCACAACGCCAATAACAGCACCATCGTATACACTAAAAAAAAAAATGACTCAGATTGTGGGAAATTGGGAATGATTCGGCGCTAAAGATAATTTTCATTGTTTTGATGTACAATTTTCTTTAATACTTGGTAATTATTCCTTGATTTGAAGAAAATTGTACATCAAAACAATGAAAATTGTCTTTAGCGCCGAATCATTCCCACTTTTCCATAATCTGAGTAATTTTTTTTTTTTGAGTGTAGGCCCTTGGCAACTTACAATCTAGATTGTCCAGTTTGAGTGTTTTTTTTTTAGTGAGTAAGTCAAATTTGAGTTTTTTTGTGTGTGTTAGTGCAATCGGCAGCCGTCGTGCTACACGTACTTGTTGTCGGCTCGCTGTCAGCTCGCGGCGACGAAAATCGTATGCTTGGTAGTGATCTAAGTGACCCTAATTTCCAGAATATTTTAACAAAAATACGGAATAGAATGTGTCCAAATGATTATGAATATTAAAATTAATTGTGCCCTTGTATATGTAAGCAGAATTGTGCCAAAATGTATAAAACGAGGATGGTAGAGAGTAACAAGCGAAAATTTTTTGTTTATCTATTATTACATGGCAATTGCGATAAGGTATTATTGCGCCAGTATCGTGCGCTAGCGCTACGTATCAGCGCTAAAAAATTGCGCCATTACCCATGGCTAGTCATGGTATAAAAAATACAGGTATGTGCATTGTCATTTTGACGCTGTCTTTTTGATTAAAAAGCAGATTTTTGAAGTTTTATCTTATGTCAGTTTTGGAGTATAGCGATGCCAGACTTTTATTTTTTGAATGCGTAGATTTTTGTTTGAAAGTTTGGGTATTTCAGAAATCAAAGGACAGAAAGAGAAAGGGCACTAGTAAGCAGATTTATGGGACTTCCGGTAGCTCCTCTTCGCTCACTCCACAAATCTTCATCCACTCTCCGCGAATAAAGGGTATCGTCGGAAATTGGAAAAACTTTATATCACCCTCTTTGCAGCCATATTTGGTATTATTGCACCGCGGAAATAAGCAACTCATATTGTTAAAATCTAGCGTACATATTTTTTTGTAATTGGATTGGACATATGTACATACATACATATACAGACTGAAATGCTCACTTGGTATGGTGGTGTACATACATATCGTCGTCTAAAGTGCAAAATACATTCCTGGCGTCCGTCCCCATCCATTCATGCAACAATTTTGAGATTCACACAACGCAATTCCAAATAATGACACAGTTTCAAAACCGCTTTTTTTAAGGAAATTTTTCGAACCAATACCGCGAATAATAGGTGTTATTGCTTTATAACTGTACTGTAATGTACTAAAGTTGATTATACTTTCATAAACACGAAATGGATTATAACTTTGCTTTATTGAAGAAAAGTTTTTATGTACGCCTGCAAAACCGCCTATACGTCACTATTGAACAAAATAAAAGACGCAAAACCGCTTATAAATACATAAGTAAGCCAATAACTGCACATTTAGCTGTTTTTCGCCAAAATGATATTTGGATTAAGAATATAATCCAAAAATTTACCTTGGTTTGGATGTGGGTTTGCAAAATTCCGAACCGTTCTGAATTAAAACAGTTTTTACTGTCTCCTGTAAAATTTGGGTGGCAGCGGATACGCGGTATTGCACTTTATGTGACGATATGGAGTTATAATAGATCAATCTCCAAAACCTCCCCAAACTATATACCAGAGTAATCACAAAGCCTAAATTAAAAGTGATCGTAACTACTAAACTAAATTAAAAACTCGCCGAGAATACCGGAAAGGGGCTACTTTGTAGTACGGCCAAGCTGATATTCCGTGAAGTAAAAATCCGAAATGAATCTTTTATGAATCACTAATGAAATTCATCTATGACTGAGGAGGCATCAGGGAGTACTTTCAAATAAAGACTGCTGAATTTTTCATATAAAAAAAATAATAATAATACAAATTGTACTCAGAAGAATCATCAATGACCATGTGAAACAAATTTACTGCAGGATTTGTAATTTTTTCAAATTGAAAAAATTTTTTTCAATTCAAATTGAAAAAGTTCGTTACTATGAATACCATGGTTACAATTTATTTTTAAAACAAAGCAGTGAAAAATGCCATTAATGGAGGATTTTTATCATTGAGTATGGCAGCACGAAATGTCAAAATCTGCTTAATTGTCAGGTGGTTAATATGGCGACGAAAACTTGACGTTTGTTTTACCTGGTATACTTATACCATGTGGCTAGTTCACAAACGACTGATGATCAGTGTTGCCGTTTTGATACAATCGTATCAAATGTGATACTTTTTTAAGCCGAAGATACGTAGATACTTTTTATTTTGCCGTAGAACAAATTTGATACATTTTTAATCCGTATCAAATAATTTTGATACAATTTAATCAAAATCAAAGAATACTAACCGATTCTTTTTCATTTTTAAGATTTTCTTAAAAATTTTAACAACCTGTGAATGCCACGAAAAACATGTATTGTGAAGGTCTTTGAAAATACAAAAAAGGGAAATATTTTATCAAACTTTACAGTAGGCATCACTGCCCATGGAAGGAATGAGCACTGCGCACTAAAGCTAGCCACACATGACGGCAGAAAACGCGCGCCTTCATGTATGCACATTGCCCAAAATACAAGGAAATCGAGGGTTTTTGTAAAAAATTTTTTGGTGCAGGGTTTGTTCTCACTAACACAACCTCACCAGTAGTAGAACCCAGTTGGAAAGTGCGGAATGCATTACCTTTTGCAAATATGAATTCATCAACGAATGGCAATATACGAAAACATGCATACCTATGTAAACGAAGAGGTAATTTCTCTGAACATGATTTGAGATAACTCAAATGTATTTTTGTCGCATGAAGGTGACAGTTTGAAAAAATAATAAAATAAAATTAAATTGGCGAAAAATATATATGTATGTACATGCGTGATTCTGAAAATGTATCCCAAACGCCATTGGCGATGAAAGATACAAGAAATAGTTGTGGTCCAAAAATTAGTTTGAGCGATGAGAGTGCTAATATGTATAGCAACTTTAATGTATACTATTTCATTGAATTTAGGTAAGATATCTTTTCGTATACAGGACAATGTATCATTTTATATACGAAGAGGTAATGCAAAAGGTAATGTATTTTTTTATACATGAAGAGGTAATGCAAAAGGTAATGTGTCGCTTTGCCTAAAGCGACACATTACTTTCCTAGGACATTTGCTGTGTTAAGAATCATGCATGTTGTAATGTATAAATGATGGTAGAGATAGATTACTTTGTGCATTACCAAACATTACCCTTTCCAACTGGGAATGCATACATACGTATATGTATATACATACATACCCTGCAAAAAAGTTTTGTTTATTGTTGACAAATCAGGTCTAAAGAGAAGTACGCTGGTAGCACTGCCTCTGTTATGCACTCACTCTGTCTGCTCTTAACTTTCTAATACATATCTAGGCCTTATTTCGCATGGCGGATGAGCCTTTGAGAAATCAGCCTTATTTTAAGCCTTACGCCATACATATTTACTACCCTTATCCTTATTTCTTAAGCCTTTAAATCTGCTGTTTTAATTATTAAATAAGGCTTCGATTTTTCGGTGGGTATATACTGTTTATTCTGCGCGATAGGCAAAATTTAATCAGAAATATACTAGCCAAACATAACGGCAGAAAACGCGCAGAACTTGGGCAGGCAGAAAACGCCGGTTTACAAAAACCCTCGATTTCCTTGTATTGCTGCCAATGTGCACACATGAAGACCAGTGATGCCGTTTTGATACAACCGTATCAAATGTGATACTTTTTTAAGCCGAAGATACGTAGATACTTTTTATTTTGCCGTAGAACAAATTTGATACATTTTTAATCCGTATCAAATAATTTTGATACAATTTAATCAAAATCAAAGAATATTAACCGATTTTTTAAAAATTCAAAAAACAAAAAAAATCTTTTTGGTAAATGACAGTTCGTTATCATAGTGTTCACTTAGGCTTATTAAATTTTATAAAAATTTACCCCAAATTTGAAATTTAAAAAAAATTTTTTAAAAAAATTAAAAAAAAAAAATTTGGTGGTTGGACGAAATTAGCACATAAATCTGGCATTCGTTTTTACATATTGAATTTCAGATCCATTGAAGGGGGGAGTTTTTCAAAAAACGTGAAGCTGCAACCCCCACTTTGAAATTGAAAAAAAAGTCTTAAAAATTCAAAAAACAAAAAAAATCTTTTTGGTAGATGACAGTTCGTTATCATAGCGTTCATTTAGGATTATTAAATTTTATAAAAATTTACCCCAAATTTGAAATTAAAAAAAAATTTTTTTAAAAAATTAAAAAAAAAAAATTTGGTGGTTGGACGAAATTAGCACATAAATCTGGCATTAATTTTTACATATTGAATTTCAGATCCATTGAAGGGGGGAGTTTTTCAAAAAACGTGAAGCTGCACCCCCACTTTGAAATTGAAAAAACAAAAAAAAATCTTTTTGATAGATGGCAGTTCGTTATCATAGCGTTCATTTAGGCTTATTAAATTTTATAAAAATTTACCCCAAATTTGAAATTTAAAAAAATTTTTTTTAAAAAATTAAAAAAAAAAATTTGGTGGTTGGACGAAATTAGCACATAAATCTGGCATTAATTTTTACATATTGAATTTCAGATCCATTGAAGGGGGGAGTTTTTCAAAAAACGTGAAGCTGCACCCCCCACTTTGAAATTGAAAAAAAAGTCTTAAAAATTCAAAAAACAAAAAAAATCTTTTTGGTAGATGACAGTTCGTTATCATAGCGTTCATTTAGGCTTATTAAATTTTATAAAAATTTACCCCAAATTTGAAATTTAAAAAAAATTTTTTTAAAAAATTAAAAAAAAAAATTTGGTGGTTGGACGAAATTAGCACATAAATCTGGCATTAATTTTTACATATTGAATTTCAGATCCATTGAAGGGGGGAGTTTTTCAAAAAACGTGAAGCTGCACCCCCCACTTTGAAATTGAAAAAAAAAGTCTTAAAAATTCAAAAAACAAAAAAAATCTTTTTGGTAGATGACAGTTCGTTATCATAGCGTTCATTTAGGCTTATTAAATTTTATAAAAATTTACCCCAAATTTGAAATTTAAAAAAAATTTTTTTAAAAAATTAAAAAAAAAAAAAATTTGGTGGTTGGACGAAATTAGCACATAAATCTAGCATTCATTTTTACATATTGAATTTTCGATCCGTTGAGGGGGGGGTCCAGCTTCACATGAAGCTGCACTGGGCTTCACTGGGCTAGTGAAATTGATGATCAATTTGCCACCAATACCAAACGATACTCATTCGCACGTACCAATGCAAAAATATACATACATACGTTATACATGTTATTTAGAACTTCAATTGAAATCTCCTGCACTTTATGTGATGACATACAATTGTTAATTTGGAGGGTTTTGAGTTTGGTGTTTTTAGGGTGCGGGGAATGGCGCAACTAGTATATAGAATAATAATAGTAGGTGGTATTAGTCCATATTTCCAAAAAAAGAAATTTTCCTGAGACGAATTTATTAATTCAATAACAAAAACAGGAAGCCCAAAAAGCACTTCCTGTCCAACTTTAACAGAATAAGTAAATAGTGCAATATTGCAAAAATTATCGAAATACGATAATTTATAATAAGCAAAATTAATAAGAAGTCACAACAACGAAATCAATTAAGTACTTAGTAAGCACAATAAGTAAATACATAAGTACATATGTATGTATGTATTTGGCAAAATTGTTAAGTTAGATTTTAAGTGAAATAAACCAATAAAGTCAGTCTTGTTTTAACCATCTCCAGCGGCAGCTCGCCTTTTCGAAATTAGTTTGTTATTTTTTAAAAAGCCTTTTAACACGGCCGACAACAAAATTCGTGCGCTTGTGTGTTTGCTGTCACCTATCGGTCGCACTGAGTTCAATCCATTGTGAATGGATACAAGTGAAATGACTCTGAGATGTGTTTAAAACAGGTCAAACAGCTGTGCTCAGCTGATTTTAAGAGTTGCTTATTTGGTATCAAGGGTCCCAATTTCTGGCTGAGTTGCATTCGATAGTGTCACAAAATTTAGAATTAAATAGTATCATTAACAAAAAAAAAAGTTGTATAAAAAATACCTTTTCATTGACTATTATTAAATAAAACCATATTTCTAGTAATAAGAGTTTGTTTTGTGTACAGGTTTATATTTATTTTGCGAAAATTTTGTAAACAAAATAATAGTTTTAAAAGTTTCTAAAAAGTACATCGAAATGCAACCATGTGCTAAAATATGCAACCATGCAAGCATCTTCGGGTTTTATTACGCAGCCATTTTTTATGATGGTCAGCAACATATTAATATTACAATTGTAATTGGGCCAATAATTTCCTTTATGTGCCAGTAAAATTCATTAAAAGAGAAATTTCCTATTTGAAATTATAAGAACATCCAATTTGTTTAAAGTATATGCAATACATAAGCGTCAACACAGAAGTTGCATTGAATTACTGCGGGTATAAAAATAGTATATTAACGTATGTATGTATGTGTGTACGTGTGTAGATTGGCACTGGAATTTGCAATTCAGCTACAAGTTTTAAAATTATTATGTGGGTGAATACTGCAGCATTGGTGTCCATATCTTTGTATACAATGACCAAATCATCTATTGCCTTTTTATTGATATTTTCAATAATACTGCGATTGGAAAAAAGGTACGTATGTACATATACACGTATTATTTAATGAATAATGTAGAAAAATTAAAAGTTCGCTTTTAAATTGCAGAGCTTATTCCTTGTTTTTATTGTGGGTCTAATTGCAATCGGTATATTGATGTTTACCTACGCATCAGCACAGTTTAATGCACTCGGTTTCATATTTGTCCTACTGGCATCGCTCAAACATATTATATTGTGGCAAACAATAATAAACAACCGAAAAGGTTTCGACGCACTCGATTATCAAGAACATGCCGATTATACAATAATACGTTCCACCAATCCCGACTACAAAAAGGCTATAATTCGCATAAACATAACACGTTCCAATCGCCAAACTATTCAATACATAGCACACTCCGATACACATTTACTAAATGCGGCCGATTTGTTGGTGATAGACGAAGCGGCTGCTATACCATTACCTTTGGTAAAGAAAATGATGGGTCCGTATTTAATATTTATGGCTTCGACAATAAATGGTTACGAGGGTACGGGACGATCGCTGTTTGAAATTGATGTCGCAGCTGCAGAAAGACAATAATGCTCCACCGCCGGTGTGTACTTTTTTATTTTGTTAAAAAAAACAATTGTTTTTAAATAGTTTCTGATCTATTTGTTATTTTCTTTTAGATAAAACTAGAGGAATCCATACGTTATAGTGAAGGTGATGACATCGAATCTTGGTTAATCAATTTGCTTTGTTTGGATGCCACTACAGTGCCGCATATTAGTTCGGGGTGTCCAACGCCAGATGTTTGCGAACTCTATTATATCGATCGTGATGCTTTATTTTCATACAACAAAGCAGCCGAATCATTTCTGCATCGTTTAGTTTCGATTTACGTCGCCTCACATTACAAAAACAGTCGAAATGATTTGCAAATGATGAGTGATGCGCCGGCACATCATCTCTTCTGTTTGCTGGGACCCATACAACGCAAAGATCAACTACCGGAAATACTTGTCGTTCTACAGGTGGCACTTGAAGGTGAAATTTCTTCAAAAACTATAAGCGAATCACTGGGTCGTGGTAAGAAGGCAAGTGGTGATCTGATACCAAGGAATGTTGCCGAACAATTTGGCGATAAGGAGTTTCCTAAGTTGGCCGGTGTACGAGTGGTTAGAATAGCGACACATCCCAATTATCAAAGGGTAAACTATCAATTTTCGTTATCATTTTTGCCTTTGTTTGTAGCAAATCCTAAGTTTCCCAATCTCCTTTACAGATGGGCTATGGTAAACGTGCTATTAAGCTTCTGCGTGATTAATATCAAGGCAAATTTACAGATCTTAGCGAAAATACTCCAATTGAGGATTGAGATTAAAATAAGCGGATTTTATCGCAGTGATCTGCTCGTATAGCGTATTCATGCGATGTTGATGAAGCCGTTGAACAAAATCCACATCATAGATGTTCCCTTGAATCATATTCGTCTTGCAAAAGAATCCAAATGCTAGCAGGAATGATTCAATATTTTTATAACAGTGTTATTGTACTAATTTAATATTAAATGCAATTACATATATGAAACTGCGCCTACATTGTTAATTGAAGCAGTGGCAATAAAAAACGTTATTGTACCTTAGTTGTAAGATTTTATATATAAATATAAATAAATAAATATAAATTGTTACTTTCTAATTAAATATTGGTATGAAATTAAAGGTAAACATGCTGCCATGGAAAGTTGTTGATAACTCGCCCAAAAAATTTAATATTTTGATGAAATTTGGAATGCAAGTTGGTATACAGACTGAGACGGTTGGTATCGCTAATTGGGACCATGACCATGTCCACTTTTCCTATATAGTCATAACTCAGAAGTCGCAGCAGATATCGCACGTTTGGTGGTTATGAAAGCCTCACCTAGGCGATTATAAAGTTTAAACCGATAAGCAAAAATATAATTTTAACTTCACTTTTAATTATTGTTTTGAATGTACATACATACATATGTATATGAAATAATTCTTACCTGGAATCTATCACTGGAGGAAATGGATAGAAAGGTGCTCCCATATCACAGCCACAGATGCATCGCCTCATTATCTGAAAATAAAGATAAAATATTATTTAATAATGTAATTAATAATATATTTATTGGAACAATACTTATCTTTCAAAAATTTTTCACGAACATTTCACGAAGATCTTCACTGAAAAAAATGCACTCAGGGTTGCATAAAATAGGTTTTTCACACAAAATAATTTAAAGTTGTCCATTTTGCAAACATCAATATAATGGGTTGTAATTATAATGAAATTTATGTCGGTTCGATTGTTATTATTATTAGAAGCACCCTTTTGACACAACTTTAAAAATTTTATACTGATAAATGAGTCGATTGTCAAAACATATTAAAATCACCTAAGTCTACGAGCCGAAATTTTTCAGATTTTTCATATAATGAATTAAACAAGCCAGTGGGCCTAAAGTACATCAATTACGATGTATTGTGGAACGATTTTCCGTCATCCCTTGTCAAAACTAAAAGTTACTAGTCTCAAGCAACGAGGTTTGTGAGAGTAAAGTGATATTTGCTCTCAATGAGAAATGTTAGCAAAAAAGTAAGGATACACGAAGTTATCAAAATTTGCTAGTTTTACATGTTTTGTAATAAACGAGGTTTGTGAGAGTAAAGTGATATTTGCTCTCAATGAGAAATGTTAGCAAAAAAGTAAGGATACACGAAGTTATCAAAATTTGCAAGTTTTCCATGTTTTGTGATAAATTGGCTTACTGCTTCCATTTTCACCTTTTTTTTAAATATAAGCATATTGTTAATTTGATTTGATTTGCGTCAAGGCAAATTCATTATGGTAATGGCAGGGCGAATTCGGCAATATTTTGTTTTTCTTTTTTACTTATGTATGTATGTCAAACCCTTTGTTGGACTTCAAAAATTTTCAGTTACTTGTCAAATTTTTTACTAGCCCTGCCGGGTTGTTAAATTTTTTTCACCTCACATCTGTCAAAAATTTCCATTCCAAGGAACTTTGCTACCGATTTACACAGGCCCATAATGTGGAAGCAAACGTATCATATTAATTTTTTATAACTAAAATTTTTATTAAATACAATTAACCCCCTTATTATGGATTGTCATACGATAGCTATCGGCCGCTTGCAAGCGTATCGTATAAAATGAGTTTCCATATTATGAATTCCACACGCCCGCTAGGTGCACTATCGTGAATGACATTTGTTTAGGGTTCAATTAGTTATGCGTTAATTTTATTTCCATTACAGTCTATCGGGTTTCACACGATAGAAATTATTTCGTAATACGAAGTACCCGACTGCAAGCGTTTAGCGTGTATCGTATTAATTCGTAATAGGCCCCTAAATCTAATTATATATGTGCAAAAAATTTACTTTTATCAATCGAACTTACAGCTATTGTTTACAAAATAAAATATATTACATAAAATTCATTAGAAAAATAATTTGGTATTAAAAACAGTTTGTATTCAAGCAAAGCTTGAGAAATAAATACTTAGCATGAACAAACTCACTCAAAAATTTTGTTCGATGTTCAAAATTACTATAAACTAAAATAAAGCTTAAAGAGTTGTGGCGTTTTGATATTAAAAGCAACTTTATTTATTTCAATATTTGTTCATATTGTAATACAATAATATGGAAAAAAAAATTTTCGAAAGTTTTGAAACACGGTAACACTTCCTCAGATTTCATCAGGGTTTATGAGGTGCAGAATCTCCACGAAACCCTGAATTAGACAAAAACGAGAGCAGCAACCCTAAATTTTTGAGAAATATATATGTATTTTTACAACAACCACCTCCGGCCGCCATGCTGAACTGCCCTTCAAAAATTGACGCCATGCTGGTCTGCCCTTCAATTGCGATGGCAGATCGACCATATATCGACTTTTTTAATCGATTTTCGATGAGCTAAGTCACTGTACGTTTTACACTATGGTTCAATCGCCTATGATCTGCACAATTTCCACTTGCTATCGGTATGTATGTATATTATGCAACCGTTGTACTATAAATCGCATGCTTCGCCACCAATGTTCCAACTTCAACGTCGATTTGTCGTTAAACAACGCTTTGTAGAGTACACAACAAGCCAATGCATACGGATTGTGCTAATGAAATTTGTCAAACATATCCACTAACCTTCCAATTTTTTGTACAACGCGACAAAATATCAAAATCGTTTGATCTTCATCCAACCGTCTGTCCAACTTGTACAACAGGCCCACTAATGTGACGATTTGTTGTACAACGAGCCCAAGTCGTACGATAAATTGGATGGTTAGTGGGCCCTATTAGAGTGCCTATCAAAATAAATGCGTTTTATAAAAGTGTATATTAAGGTTGTTCTCTGTGTCTAATCTTTTTGCCGAGATATCATGATATCTTGAGAAATTTGCCACACAGAGAGAGCGCACCTTTAAGAAAGTATTCTTCCAATCTTTATACGACTGTTGTCGCTTTGCTTTGCTTGCTTCAATTTCGAATTAATTAATTTTTCATCTGAATAAAATAAAATACTTAAAAAAAAAGAACTAGAAACATAAATTCAAACTCACTTCTCATAGAAGATTATTGTGAATGTAATAACATGGTTGCTTTTCCCGTGATATTTTTCTCATGATATCAAATATCACGGGTTGGGGTATGAGAAATTTGCCGAAGCTCCAAATTTGACAAGACGTGTATTTTGTTGTTGTGCTCGGCAAATTTATCACACTTATGTCATCTCGGTAAATTTGCCAGGCCAAAATCACAGAGAGAGAACAACCTTATTGCTTTGTGGTGTATATATATTATGCATATAAATTCTCTGTGAGACCACCCCCACGGAAAAGGTAATTTTTATCGGATCGTGGTTCATTATTACAAATTTTATCAATATATAGCTACCATCATTTCGGGACTTTTATTATAAAAGTCCTCAATAACTGTTATTTATAGTTTTAAAATAAAACTCAAAAATAAGTGTTATATGTTGGCTTTTAAAATAAAATTCTTCAAATAGCTATTATTTGCGGACTTTTATTATAAACGTTGTAACAGTTACGGTCCCTGGTATATTCTTACCCTATTTCAACGAAATAATTGGAAACCATTATAGGAAGCAGGTACTTACAGCTTTTCTAAATTTCTCACTGATATAAATGCGCCTTCTTCAATAAACCTGAGGTTGTTGTTGTTGAGCATGATATTTTTTACATTTATAAGTCCTCGGAAATCATTCGCTAGGACTGAAGTTAGATTATTCGAATATAAATTTAAGCTTATTAAGGAATTAACATTTATAAACATATTATCCGGTATATACGAAATTTGGTTTTGTTCCAATGATATTTCTTGTACATTGCGAAGATTAGAAAATGCGTTCTTATCCATCTGTCAATATAAATTAAATCGTTAGTATGAAACATTCTGATCGAAACACATCTTTTTATATGTAGTGTAAACAAATATCGCACCTTAAATGATCAACTCAAAATTTGTTGCAAACGGGTTTTCTTCATAAAGGTTGGTACCAACCTCTCAATAAACAGCTCAAGAAATTTTTCGATTTATTTCTTGAGTGAAAAATAGTAGTAGGCAAAAAATTTTGACGTTTAGTAATCCACTGTGTATGCCAAGTGAAACGAATAAGAGCATCAAACACGTAAACAAAAGAAACCTTTTTGTAAACATAAGCAATTGGTAAGTTCTTAAAAATATTAAATAAATAGTTTCAATAGTTTTATTTTATTGTTATTTTAGAAAATTGTGGAAAGCGACGAGGATGACCTTATGTTACTGCTAAACTGCGGTATATTGATTGCCGGAATATAAGAAGATATAAGAAATCGACGCCAACTTCCGCCTTGCATCATTAGAAAAATTGTGCATTCTATTTTTTCGATTATTTTTTTTCCATTTTCCATGACTTTTATCAACACACAACAAACGTCAAAATTTCTTTAAGAGAGGTCGATACTAAGCTTAAACCGATACACAGAACATACATATGTATGTCAATACACGTGATAGAAGTTAACTTTTTAAATCAAGGATAACACTGCTCTACAGCCAAAAAATACTCTGAACGCGACCAGCCTTTCTATATGTAAAATCGGTCGCTGATTCCGAAAATCGGGTTCATTTTTAATTCTATGGGAAGGTTTTTGAGATATCGGCAATTTACCGTTATTTGGCTAATGGATCCACTTAATCCTGTATATCTCTTTAACACAATGAGTTATTTTCCTTGGGGTGACACCAAACAAAAATTAAATTTCCTTTTCACGGCTCCTATAAGATTCTTCTCTAGCTCTTATATTTTCTGAAATATTGACGATTCAATTTGAATTTTTTCGATTTTTTACGATTTTTTGAAGAAAAAATTGATTTTGTCAGGTAATATCTTTAAAACCAATGTTTTCACCTTCGGTTTTACTCCTTTGCGTGAAGCTCCATTCTATTACCAAAAAAATAAGCTATCAACGATGAAAATCCATTGTAAAATGGAAAAGTTATAGGCGATCAAGTAAATACAGCCAGGTCGTGCAATGCCTCTGCACGCGTACATTCTATGCATGTTATACCCGTAAATGCGCTTGTATCTACTCCCTAAGGAAGATAACTCACTGTGTTAAAGACATATACTGGATTAAGTGGACCCATTGGCCAAATAACGGTAAATTGCCTATATCTCAAAAACCTTCCCATAGAATTAAAAATGAACCCGATTTTCGGAATCAGCGACCGATTTTACATATAGATAGGATAGTCACGTCCATAGTACAGACAAAAAATTTCATTTTGTGATCCAGTGTAATTATAACGAAAAACCCTGAAGTAAAATGACGTATAAGCTTCTTACTTTGTTTTATTTCTGTACGATTTTCTAAACCACCTTAAATTAATTCAAAATTAAATGTCGTATCCCATAGAAAGAAAAAGCTTATGGTTTCAGAATAATAGCATAAAATTGTATACCTTAGCAAAAACCACTTATATTTTTGTGTAGAATAATGATGAATGAATCAGTGAAAATTATTATCAATTTAAATTTTTTTTACAGTGAAAAGGAGTTGCTTTCTAGGTTTGAAAAGTCTTTAAACTCGTTTTTCTCAAAACTATACTTTTTGTTTTAGGTAGGTTGTTTCATTACACTAGTTTACAGTATACTCAGGGGAAAAACAATATAAAAACCAGGGTTTGAATTGCTGACTAGCAAGTAGTCAAAGCAACATAAATACGACTGTGCATTCTAGTCGCATGGTCGTTTAACAGAAATAACAACTAGCTCATTCGGTTGCTAGTCGTTTGGTTTGTTTTGGCAACTTGACTAGACAACGACTAAGAAAAGTAAACAACTTGACTAGAAAATGAGATAGTCGTTGGCCAACAAATAGCTTGTAACTGTGGCAGCAAACATTGTCAAAATATACAAGTCTCACAGCTCATCGAAAATCGATAAAAAAAAAACAATCGATATGCCATCGGCAAATGTCAAAATCGGGGACAAATTGGAATGGCGGCGACTTCCGGGGGTACAGATTGGTATGGCGGCCGGATGTGGTTGTTGTAAGAAAAGGGACCATAATGACATGGTCGTAGCAATCAAGACAGAAACGCAATTCCGGAATTGGGAATTGAACAAACCAATTCATAATTCCGAAAAGAAATTAAGGCTGAGTTCATAAAACGCTAAAGCTAAGTTCCTAAAACTCAATTCCCGGAGAGAGCGTAAACGCCAGCTATTCCACGAATAACATATGCAAGAATGTAAAATCAACAACCTACAAAACAGAAAGAAGAAGATCAACTTATATTGCATTCACGATCGTCATTGGGCCATAACAACAACTTCAAAATCAGCTGAGCACAGCTGTTCGACCTGTTTGACACACATCCCAGAGTCAAGTCACTGTTCTCCATACACAATGGCAGCAAATGCGACGGCGCGCAACTTTTAGTTTTTAGTCGCAGTTATTTTCTCAATAAACAACTATGAAAATGTGTATACATATACCCGGGTACCAGAGCACGGTATATATATTGAGACGGTAATGCCATTAGGCGGAAATTTCAAATACTGCTTACGTCACAGGACCAATAAAGCCGCGAACAACCAAACAAACAGCTGTGCCAATTGCAAAAGGAAATGACGTATGAGGACCTGATACTTTTTTCTAAAACCGAAAGAAATATGGCGGCCAGCGAACTGACATGACCTTTTAATTGGATCATGGTACCAGAGAAATTCCCGGATGGAAGTACAGACTATTTTTTTTTTAATTTTGGGGTTTCCGACCCTGCTACGAACCTTAATATTACCCTACAATATGGGTATCAAACGAAAGGGGATGGCCCCAGGATTCATTTGAACTTCGATTTATTTCGATAAATTTATCGATAACTGAGTTATCGGTAAAAATCTGATTGCACAAAAACCTTAATATTACCTTACAATATGGGTATTAAAGAGCTGCGCAAGACATCTCGATATCGAACATGCTGTGTTGCACTCGCTGTAGCACATGTATGGTTTTCGAAGTGTTCGAACAGTGAAGTACTTCAGTGGCGTGAAATTTTGCTTCAGCACCGAGAAGGAAGCATTTCTATCTCAATGCTGCACGTCAATGTTCGATGTTGTTAGCACAAATGTTCGGATACCAGAAGAAGTTCTCGGATACTTAAGCAAGTTTCCGAAAATTTATTGATGTGCAGGCAGAACATGCTTTCTAAATGTAAATGAGAATGTAAAAATTTCATACGCATGCAGAAGGTGTTATTTGGGCTACATTAACATTCATTGAATATGTTTTTCGGTAGGTTTTTATGATTTATTGACAAAATTAAATTGTAGTGAGATATGCATAGATATACATATGTATGTATATGTACATTTTTATGTACGTATGTAGGTATGTACATATCCTTATGGTTTTGTATGATTGTGTATAGCTGATACACATATGTTTATATGAACATACTTACATACATATGTATGTATGTATGGACATACCAGGTATAAATGTAATTTTCTTTTTTTATTATAAGCATATTAATATTTGTGGTCGCTGTGGTGCAGTGGGTAGAGTGCTCGCCTGCTATGCCAGAGGTCTCGGGTTCAAACCACGGTCCGAGCCAAACAAATTTTTCTAATTAGTAAAAATCCAATTATTGGGTTTTTTAAGAGCAGCGGTCACCTCTCGGCAGTGGGCGGCATACCCTCCGAGAGTATTTCTGCCATGAAAAAGCTTCTCACAAAAAATGCATTCGCCGTTCGGAGCCGGCATAAAACTGTAGGTCCACCCAATTAGTAGGAAAAACAAAAAGGAGCACACCTCGAATTGGGAGAGAAGCTCGGCCATAAAACTCGTCAGAGTTATAATAGCGCCATTGTATTATTATTATTATATTAATATTTTGCGTATTTTGCGTATACATATTTAACGAGTTCATAGAGCAGGGGCCTGTAACACAAGCACTACAATCCCAACAAGTGTACAAGAAAATTTCACAAGTGTAGATTTTCCGTAACATAAAGTGGATTGTAGTAACTGGCTTAATACTTGTAATTATTGGAATTTTTAAACAATTGTAGCTACGTTTCATAACATAACGTGCACACTTTTACAAGTAAGTGACGGAATTATCAACAATTGTGTAAAAATTTCTACCTATGTTAAAGGTAGCCTTGGTTCATTTCAGTGGCATATTTCAGAAAGAAAACATCGCTTTGTTGTCGGTATGTGCTAAGCGATTCCGAAAATGAGAGCGAAAATGCTCACGCAACGTATCGGTACCGCAAAAGAATCAACTTTTACATGCTGAAAGACGGAGAATTTGTGGAAAGGTTCAAACTTAGCCTATAAGATTGTCAAGCTCTTCTTGAAGGTGTAGGCCCACCAATCACTCTGCATTGTTTCGGAAACGGAAGGAAATATCATGGGGTATCTGACATGCATAGAGTACCAAAAATGGCAGTCTGCAGATGTGTTTACGATGTTGTTAGTGCAGTGAACGAAATAAAGTTTAGTTTCGATGGCCCGACAATAAAAAGGACGTAGTATCACGATTTCATTCAGGGTTTCCTGGATACTTTGGAAGTTCTTAAGCATAACACGCACGCATACTTTCATTTTCATATAATTTTTATGTGGGTCCAGCCAGACCCAAGTGTACCGAATGTGATGTGTTAGTCAACATATCGGTATAACTAGCTTAGTATATGAGATACCAACATACTTTTTTACAGGTCTGTAGAAAACTAAACTTTAGTAAGCTACCTGAAATTTCAAGCATCTAGCTCAATTTATAGTACCCTTTTTCGTATTTTGAAAATGAAAACGGTCTGGCTGGAACCAAGTGTCAGAAGAAGCTTAATTATGTAAGTGCGGATTGGCCCGGCAGTCTTCACGATGCGCGAGTGCTCTTTTTCGTAGAGTGGAAAATAGTTGGCGACACCATATGAACGCGGTGATTCTTGTAGATTAAGCGTATCTCTTATGTGATTCTTAATTTCACCAATCTATCACGATCCCACGGACCCAGCGCAAACCGCATTTAATATCTCTTAAAAGGACTCGGCGTAGTAAGAAAATAACACATAAATTGAAGTAAATTTATACAACAACGAATTTACCACAACCGTTTTGAAATATTAATACATATGCCACCCAACCAACCAAATATTCAGTTTCCCTATAATTTCCCATATTTACATACATACATACATACATATTCGAGCCTTCGGCATCGGACATTGCCGGTAGACAGGAGCCTCGGCGCTTCTGTTCACACCTACACCACGAAAAGAAATTATATCGGGAGCCTCGGATATTTCGGGTAGACAGGAGCCTTGGCGCTTCTGTCCACCTCTAAACCACGAGAGGCAATTAGATCGGGAGCTTCAGCGCTACCGACATCACAAGCCTCAAAACAAATTTGCGAGTGAAGCGGAACTTAGGCTTCCGCCAGCTCCGTTATTATGATCAGGGGCCCGGTTAACGCTTCCGACCCAATACAAGGACTACGTCCAACCCACAACTTCCTTCCTGCCACTCCACTCTAATTCCATTCGCACCTACGGTCGTGGTTATGGAGAAGGCACGAAGGAAGATGCAAACAGCAACGGCGGACCTAGAACTCCATCTGGCCTCCCTGTATACATCATACTGGGAGCTGTTATGGAGTAAGTTGTCCCCGCAATTTAATATATAGAGTGCAGAAAGTAACCACGTATGTATTTATAAATCTTATGTATATATTCAAATAAATTCAAAGTTTATAAATACATATATGTAAAACTATGCACATAATCCCTTACGCTGGTTGATGGAAGAGCGTGGTGTATCCTGCTGTTGTTGCCTAAGGGGGCCGGTATGTTTACGCCAGTAGGCTAAACTCAATTCCTAACCGCCCTAATGTTCCTTTCCGATTGAACATACTTCTTCTGTGGCAACCCTAACATGACATTTAGTACAAGAAAGTGACTTTCACTTTATTGTCGCTTTCTTTATACAATTATTCTTTCTAATCCCGCCAACGACTCTACACGACCATCAGCCAATGTAAGTTTTGTTCACTACGTGAATATTAATATATGTATACCTATTTCCATACATATACTTTAAAACAATTCATACTGTTTAATAAACCAATTGAATTATATATTTACAATACTAATTCTTATTGTGTTTATTTTTATTATTATTCCCGACCCTATTGCGGAATAAACATAGAGTTTAATCCCTATTGCATAAAACGTGCGATATTTATATGAATTTATGTATACCTTACAAAATTTAAGCGCAGATGTATGTATATGCCTTAAATAAAAACAGGGCTATTAAAAGGTTTACAAGTGTAGTGTATATTATAGATATTTGTGCAAATGCCGATGGTAAGATCTTAGTCATCAATATTCATCCCAACTTTCATCATGTTGTAATGCGCGAACATTATGTGGTTCATTGCTGCCTCGTTTGAACCTAGAGCTGTTCTTTTTTCCGATAACAGATTTTTCACAGCAGAAAATACCCTTTCAGAAGAAACACTGCTAGCAGGAGTCGCCAGTATTGTACAGCTCAATTTATATAAGTTGGGATAGCTATTTTTATTACCCTCCCACTATTCTTTCACATTAAAATCGTCAGTGTTAGCTACTCGAAGCACTTTGTAAGACTGAAGCTCTTGATTAATTATTTCATCCGGGTTGCCCAGTTTACATTTCATTAAAAGAGAAAGGTAGCAAAAAACCTAAAACTGTACCTGTCCCACAACCTCAAAATGTGCTAAAACCAACTATTAATACAGCCCCGCTGAGAAATCTGCGAACGTACTCATACGCTCAAGTCTTAAGAGGCACACAACAGACCGAAATCCAAGACGATTCCAGTCCAACAACATCACTCGAAAACACTCTAAATAGCTTTGTTCATATGATGCAGGACCATATGAAGTCAATGCAAAACATGATGCAAGAATTGATTAGGAATCAAAATCTCCTACTTCAAACAATTTTGTCAAGACCATGAATTGTTTCAATATAGGTTTCTGGAATGCTAACGGCATAGGCCAACATCGCAATGAACTCCACGTTTTCCTAGAAAGTCACCAAATTGACATAATGTTAGTGTCTGAAACCCATCTGACTGTGTTTAATAATTTTAATATTGATGGGTATATGTTTTATAATACCAAGCACCCTGAAGGAAAAGCTAGAGGTGGAACCGGTATACTTATAAGAAAGAGGATTAAGCACCACGTTCTAGAACAGGGCTGCTCAACGCTCTCGTATTGAAAGTACAAAACTCAATACATCTACAAATTTTGTATATGCACTGAAAAATTTTTTTTACTCATTAAAATTTTTTTATGAATTCCAATAAAATATTATTTTAGAATTTATTTTCAAATGGTAGTATCACATACATACAAATTTTTTTTATTTTGTATATGAAAATTTTTTGAATACTAATTTTTTACAGTGCTTTCATTTTTTGAATTTTTTTTTTCATTACACATTTGTTATTGTAAATTTCGATTTCTTACGGCAGTGCTCGAGCTCCTATACAAAGTGCCTTTGCTCTGCACATTCAATATGAATCATAGGCACATACATATAAAATTTTTTTATATCTGAGTGCTTATGGGAGTGCAAAGAAAATTTTATTTTCATATTTGAGGTGAAAATATGTATCTGTGCCTATGATTCGGAACAAAACAAAAACAATTGTGCTTTGAGTGCCTATGAGGTGAGCAGCCCTGTTCTAGAAGAATATTGCAAAGAGTATATACACTCAACATTAGTGTACGTAGATGATAGTTCTGGCGGATTAACTGTATCTGCAATATACTGCCCTCCCCGCTTTAATATAACAAAATACCAATTCACTGAATACTTCTCCAAGTTAGGCAAGAGATTTAGAAGCAGGTGATTACAATGCTAAACATACTTTTTGGGGATCTAGGCTAATAACACCAAAAGGAAGAAACTTGTTCAAAGCAATCCAAAGCAATGGTCTTGACATTATATCAACCGGACAGCCAACATATTGGCCCACTGATAGGAGCAAAACCCCCGACCTCATAGATTTTGGGGTAACTCGCGGCCTCGATCGGGAAATACTTCAGATAGAATCAGTTTTTGACCTATCATCTGATCACTCTCCTTGCGTCATATCTATTAAAACCTTTCCAACTTTAAACGAACTGAACCCAAGCTTAACTAATAGATTTACGAATTGGCTGAAGTACAGGAAATTTATAAGTTCGCATATTAATCCAAATGTGAGCCTTAAATCAGCCGCCGAAGTGGAATATGCGATAATTGACTTCACAAACTTACTGCAAGTGGCAGCAAAGGTTTCAACGCCCTTACGTCCTAATACAATCCAGCAGCAAAGCTTTAGTTCTTTCAATGAAAACGATATCATTGAGCTAGTTTCCAAGAAAAGGCAACTTAGGAGAGACTGGCAAAGGTTGCGATCTCCAACTCTGAAAAACGAGCTAAAAAAATGCACGAAAGAGCTCCAAATGCTCCTAGAGGAGAAAAGGGAAACAAAATTTCAAAATAGAATTAATTCCCTCACGGCCACATCTGGTACAGATTATTCCTTGTGGCGCTCTCTCAAATATCTCAAACGGCCGGTTCAGCAGGATCCTCCAATACGAACGCAAAATGGTGAATTTGCTCGAAGTGACCACGAAAAGGGAATAGCTTTTGCAACCCATCTTTCAAATGTGTTTACTCCAAATGAAGGCCAAAATGTTCTCCAAGAAAATACTCCACAATTACCAGCAATCCCACTTGGATTTAAACTAGATGACTTAAATAAAACTATATCCAAAGACATAGAGAATAAGAAAGCACCAGGGTATGACAGAATAACGGGTGAAATGTTAAAAGCGCTTCCCATAGCAGCTATTAAGCAACTACTATACATCTTCAATAGTATGCTCCGATTATGTCACTTTCCTAATCCATGGAAACTATCTGAAATTATCATGATCCCAAAACCAGGCAAAGACCCGACAATAGTAAGCTCCTACAGGCCAATAAGCTTAATCTCTATCTTTTCCAAACTATTCGAAAAATTATTGCCGAGAAAAATTCAGCCCATCTTAGAACTGCACGAAACCATACCAAGTCACCAGTTCGGATTTAGAGAGCAGCACGGTACGATATAACAAGTGCATAGAATTGTTTCAGAAATAAGGTCAACTTTTGAAACCAAACGATATTGCACCGCACTATTCCTAGATATGGCACAAGCCTTCGATAAAGTATGGCTAGAAGGCCTCTTGTATAAAATAAAACAAACACTTCCATATAATCTGTGCGGGATCCTAGAAAGCTTTTTAACAGGTAGAAAATTTCGGGTAAGGCACAAAAGTTTTACAACCGAAAGGCATCCAATTTCTGCTGGAGTTCCACAAGGTAGTCTTCTAGGGCCTGTATTATACTTAATTTACACAAGCGATCTGCCAACGAACGCGAGACTTGTCACATCGACCTTCGCAGATGATACGGCTATACTAAGTGTGCACGCAAATCCCATAACTGCTACTATCCAATTGCAGAGACATATAAAAACTTTAGAGGAATGGCTTACTACGTGGAGAATTAAGGTCAACGAATCTAAATGTGTACAAGTAACTTTTAGCCTGAAGAAAGACACATGTCCACCAGTCTCAATAAATGGGAAAATAATAACTCAGAAAGACTTCGTTACGTACCTTGGAGTCACACTGGATAGAAGAATGACTTGGAAAAATCACATTGACAAAAAGATTATGCAATCCAAGTTGAAAATAAGCCAGCTGCAATGGTTAATTGGTCCAAGTTCTAGACTGGGATTAGATAATAAGATATAAATATTTAATATGGTCTTGAAACCAATTTGGATGTATGGAATACAACTATGGGGCTCAGCATCGAAATCTAGCGTAGAGAGAATTCAAAGGCTACAGTCCAAGATATTAAGAACAATATGCAAAGCTCCTTGGTATGTAAAAAATTCATTTATACATAATAACCTAGAGATAAATACGGTGACCGAAGAGATAGAGAAAATGCAAACAAATTATGCAAAAAGATTAGCCAACCATCCTAATTCATTAGCAAAAAGTCTCCTAAAGCAAAACTATCCTAGGCGGTTAAAGAGAAAGGATGTAAACTTCAATTGTGCATAAGGTCATATTCTGTTAGACCAATATCTCGAAAGTAACGTAAAGTAAAGATAATGATGAACGTCGCCGAATCGACCGACCAATGGCCATCGCGATGAACGGCACCTAGTCCCTGGCGTTCATAGTACAGGCTAGTGGAAATAACGTAAAATACAATAAACGTCGCCGAAGCGTCCGACCAACGGCCACCGCGATGAACGCACCTAGTCCCTGTTGTTCATCGCACGGGCTAGCGTAAATACCGAACAATACAATAAACGTCGCCGAAGCGACCGACCAATGGCCATCGCGATGAACGGCACCTAGTCCCTGGCGTTCATAGTACAGGCTTGTGGAAATAACGTAAAATACAATAACCATCGCCGAAGCGTCCGACCAACGGCCACCGCGATGAACGCACCTCGTCCCTGTTGTTCATCGCGCCAGCCCGCGCGAAGACAAACACCTCTACGATCACCATGCTATGGCTGTACAATGTACATATAAATGTAAATGAACACTTAAACAGTTTAATCCACTTTTGAAAAAAAAAAAAAAACTGAAATAAAATAATAATAATAATAATAATAAATAAATAATAACAGTGACCTAGACCAATATAAAACTCCATTACACAACTAGGTTAATATTACACTCCTAGGTTAAGATACATGCCATATGTGTATATGTATGTAAAAAGACTCTTTGCCAACTTTATTATTTGTAGCATTGGCAACAAATAATTTATTGTATTAGTTTGTAAGATTTGCGAAATTATTGTTATTTTCTAAGCAAGAAAGATTCAATAAAAACAAATATGAAGGAAAAAAAATTAAAAAAAATAAAAAAAAAATCCGGGGTTAGGGTTGTTTCAGGTTCTACGAAACCCAAAAAAAGTTTTCTGTGCTTCGAAATTGGTGAATCCCGATAGCTTTCGTCAATATTTGGAACGATATTTTGAATATCTTTTAACAGCTTCATACATTCCAGCTCAACAGTTTCCTTTTCATGTTGCGTAAACTGTAAAAGTTTGTTAGCAGGGCAGGCATAAACAAAAAAGTGCAATTTTGTGGAAAATGGTCGTGTATTGCGATACCATCGTTTTTAAATAAAATTTCAGCCTTTGTTTAAAATTCATAACTGCGTTGATATCTTCATTATTATCCTGGCATCCTGTCATTAACTGGTGAATATATATGGGCACTAAATGCAGCGTGGCGTAGTCTTCACCTTCCAAATAGCACTTATACTTCACAAAAAAGTAACTTATTTCTTCCCCATTACTCTTAACAATTTTTGCAAAGACTTTCCACACCTTGCTTCTCCCTTGTACTTCTTTTAATATATATTCTCCAATTTGTAGTTGGGCTGTGAAGAACGTGAATCTGATAAAGCTTCCATTTTCGGTTATTATTATTATTTGAGAGATATTGGCGCAAAAATATTGTCTGAAACAATAAGTAATTGTTGTTTCCAACAATCCTTTGATTATATAGTAAAAATAAGAAAACAATCGAACATCGTTTTTAGGCCCGGAAGGAACATATTAGCCTGAAGCCGTAAAAAAGGCCGAAGTTAGCTCGTTAACTCATAAAAATGGCGTTGCTAGCCTAGAATTTCACTGACCAGTCTTATGATCAACAGTTTACACTTTTCCGTTTCTCGTCTACCTAAACCCAAAACTATCAAGGGAAAAGTGATTTTCACCGTGATCAATTCATCTACACTACCTTTTCACTTGAAAGTTATTCTTTAGATAATACTTAAAAACATCTTTCAAACAATTTTGGGGAGGGAAAAATTTGGTATAACAGTTATTATTATTTTATTGAAAACAACCAAATTTTTTCTGTAAATTATATTTAATTAAATATAAAAATATAGTTTGAGGTATTCATTGATTCACAACATAAAATATCTACATACCTGCATGCAAATTTATTTTTTTATAAATAAAAATGCGTATTATATGTACATATGTATATGCATCTCTATGCATCATAGCTAAGCTTAGAACGACGTCAAACGTCATTACATTATTTTATTTTAATCAATTATAATAATTAAACGTTCTGCTTTAATAACAATAACATATGTACATATGTTTAGTTTTAAGGTTAAGATTGTACCGCCTCCCGCTTAATGAAATAAAGGATAAAATAGCTCCAGAATATGTAGCTAGGAATACAATTTTGAAGCTATTATGTACCAAGTATAGGTTCAAGGTTTTTTAATTTTGGAAGCCTTCTTAGATATTTGCATGATTATATTTTTTTTACTACCTAGTCTGAGTACAAGAAAAAATTTAAATACTACGCAAAATATTAATATGCATATAATAAAAAAAAGAAAATTACATTTATACCTGGTATGTACATACATACATACATATGTATGTAAGTATGTTCATATAAACATATTTACATATGTGTATCAGCTATACACAATCATACAAAACCATAAGGATATGTACATACCTACATACGTACATAAAAATGTACATATACATACATATGTATATCTATGCATATATCTCACTACAATTTAATTTTGTCAATAAATCAAAAAAGCCTGCCGAAAAACATATTCAATGAATGTTAATGTAGCCCAAATAACACCTTCTGCATGCGTATGAAATTTTTACATTCTCATTTACATTTACAAAGCATGTTCTGCCTGCACATCAATAAATTTTCGGAAACTTGCTTAAGTATCCGAGAACTTCTTCTGGTATCCGAACATTTGTGCTAACAACATCGAACATTGACGTGCAGCATTGAGATAGAAATGCTTCCTTCTCGGTGCTGAAGCAAAATTTCACGCCACTGAAGTACTTCACTGTTCGAACACTTCGAAAACCATACATGAGCTACAGCGAGTGCAACACAGCATGTTCGATATCGAGATGTCTTGCGCAGCTCTTTAATACATAAGTATGTATGCGTGCACAGGCAGAGAAAAAATACGCAGTTCTCTAGCCGGCTGACCCGAAATGGAAACAGCGCCGGTCACCGTCTTATATATGTGTGTATCACCAACGCCGTCGGCGGCACCGAAATGCCGAAAGCCACGGCACCGAACTCATCGAAAATGGCATCAGCAACCCCGACGGTTCGAAGTTCAGTGTAGCCAAATATGTGAACTGTGTTCGAATCAGTGTAAAATTGTATACAAAAACAGGGGAAAATTTCAATAACAATGTACCCGGCACCGGAATTTTTCGTTTCTTTTTTTTGGCGATAGATCACTAAAATGCAAACCAAATCTTGCGGAAACTTATAATTCATTAATAACACAACGGATATCAAAAAAGTTTAGTGAAGAAAATACAAAAAAATATAAATTCAAGAAAATCAGAAACCAAAGAAAGAGTAGAGAAGAAATGGACAGTCTTATCATACACCGGAGCAACATCTTACAAGTTGGCTAAAGTTTTCCAAAAATATAACATTAGTGCATTTAAAACGAGGAACAATATGGGAAAACTTCTACGAAACAACATTAACAAGGAAGACCTCTTTGACAAACAAGGCGTATACAAATTGACTTGCGAATGCCAAAATAGTTATATAGGACAAACAGGACGCCAAATCAAGACGAGATATCGAGAACACATAAGGGATTACAATAAGAAAATAAGAAAATCATAAACGACAGTGGAATCAAATTTCGCCAACCACATGGCAGAAAACAAGTGTACACCCATGAAAATAGGAAAAACAGCTAAAATTCTCCACATACAGCATAAAGGAAAACGACTTAACATATTAGAAAATATGGAGATATACAAACAAAAAACATTCGTAGGTAAAATAATAAATGAACAAATAAACACCGCATCGGATACATTATTTGAACCGCTTAAGCTACTATACCCGAAAGAGGACAAAAGACCTAAAACCGACATAAACAAAACAACGCACAAACGGACAATAACGTACTTTTACCTACCTCGTTAATGAGGGTACAATAATGAAAATATGACAAAAAAATAGATTTGCTTACCTAAACACACAACACAGACTCCCACACACACACGTCACCCGAATGCACGAACACATCACATGAACACGAAGTACCTGAACAAAACGACGGAAGTTATTTACTATAAATACTATCGAACTTACACAAAATAACTCAGAACGAAAGAAGACACTGAAGATGGCGCATATTAGCCGAAACCGGTTTGTCTCCAAACCAAACTTGACAAGGGATGACGGAAAATCGTTCCACAATACATCATATTCCTACCCTGTCGGAAAAACAAGCAACCAAAAAGTTAGTAAAATTATCATTCGCAGAACTTTTCCTGAAGGATTCATTGAAACATTCTTAGTGATTTGAAAATAAATATGGCGGGCGCATTCTACTGAAGCCGACCTTCCACCACCTGCAATATTTATTTGAATGCGTCTTTATTGAGACGAATGTTTTTTACTGAAATGGTAAATTGTTGGTAATACACATTCATAATTCTTTAGTTGCTTTTTTATAGTAGTCAAACAATAGTTATCAACTTCAGAAAATGCATTATTATTCTTTGGTGAAAATATATTTTAATTTCCAAAACCTACATACACACGTATTTAAATCACTGTTATTATCATTATTTCACAATTTTTTCTCTGAAGTTTTTCTTTGCATATAACTGCAATTTAATCTCGGTGGAAAATGCAATGGACTCACGCCATGTTTGTGGCTTCTCGCGACCGGTTGATTAATATATTTACATATATTCACACTTATTAACACTTATTCCAACTTCATACATGCATTTACACAATTTACTTAAACTTTTATTGTAATTTTTTGATATTTTGTTAATATCGCCGCAACCAAATACTTGCGGCAAATTTCGGCACGAAAAACTGTCAAAATGTTCGTTCATTCGGTGTTCATAATGCCGATTTACCGAACTGCGAAAGATTCGGTGCGCCGTCGGTTGTCATAATGCCGATTTGCCGAACGTCATTTTGGTACCGCCGACGGTGCTGGTGATAGTGGCACATAAATTTATATTTAACTCTTTTTTATTTATTTAAAAATCCCTCAGACAAAATTTCGCAAAATTAAAATAGCTATAAAAAAATTTGACCTCAGTGAGCAAAACGATTTGGAGGTCTTACTATAAGGATAGTGGTCTTTCGTTCTGTATGTGAATTATTCCGCCCCCACCATCAATTTGTGTCAAAGTATAATATGTACTAGAGTTCTGCCTACTGTCGAAATTCGACAGTTTTCTAGATGTGTTCTTATGACTAAGGTGCAACTATAGTTTTTGTATAATTGTTTGTTGTCACAGTTACTATTTTATTATTGTTCCTGTTGATGCTGCTCCTTTTGTTGCTAATGTCACCGCTACTATTTTGTTGTTGTTGTTGGTGTTGTTGTCGTTACTTGTCTTCACAATTCTCCTACATATGAACTTCTATCTATCTATTTCTGCTCTTTTCTTTCCTAAATTTCTTTCCTACTTATTCTTTCTTATTCTTTCTTATCCTTCTTATTACTTGACTTTGTGTTGTGCTCAAAAGCATGCAACAACAAACATACGTCAATTTTCCAATGACGATTGTGGACGTATTTTCCAACCAATTTTCATGAAAGTTCTATTTGAGAGTAATACCTTTCTAATGGTGTGCTTAGTTTTAAAATCGGTTCAGTAGTTTCGAAAGAGAAGATGGAACAACATTTATGTTAGCGTATTAATAATATAGAAGAATAGAAGATACCTCAATGAACTTTCTTAAAATAACTGTCCTCTACGTAAATTAATTTTCTTAAAATAACGGTAAAAAACCTTACTGTTGTTGTTATCGTTGTTTCTAGTCTTCCTAATTGCTTCTTTCTACTTCTCGACGTTCCCTTTCCCCCTTTCTTTCTTTCATTTTTTCTTTTTATTCTACTTATTCCATCTATTTCTTTTTTTTATAGTGATTCTTCTCATTGTCACTGCTAATATGTTGTTGTTTGTAGATATTGTTTTTGTTTGTAGATGTTGTTGTTGCTGTTATATTTGGTGTGGTGTTGTTGTTGGTACTCGTCCTACTAATTCTTCTAACTACGTACATACATAGATACATATGTACATTGTACAATATATGTACATAATTGTCTCATTTTATTTCTACTTTATTTATTATTTCTTATCCTACTTATTCCTTGCCATTATGTTTTTGTTGTAGTAATTTTGCTACCTTTTTACGTTTCTACTTCTTTGAAACTACACACCACATCCAGCCAAACATGTTCAGAATTGCGTGATTTGGTGAAAACGCACAAAGTCAGGTACATATGCTTGCGCATTGAGACAGCTCTGTTGTGTTCAAATGCATGCAACAACAACCACACGGGAATTTTCCAACGACGATTGTGGGCGCATTTTCCAACCAATTTTAATGAAAATTGGCGCAGTTCTATTTGAGAGCAATACCTTTCTAATGGTGTGCTTAGTTTTAAAATCGGTTCAGTAGTTTCGACGGAGAAGAAGGAACAAAATTTATGTTAGCGTATTAATAATCTATATATATATAAATGATTTGGTATTTAATTGTAACGCTAAAACTTGAAAACGGCTGAACCAAATCAAATACTTCCTTAGGGGGGTTTGTTTGTTGTTACCCCGCGAAGGTTTAGTCGAAGGAAAAATTTAAAAATGTTAGGGGGGCGTGGCACCTCCCATAGAACCTTAATTTTTAAAGCTGATTATCTCTAAAACAGTTCAAGGTAGGGAGCTGAAAATTGGTATAGAGGTAGGTGATATCAAAACCCTTCTCACTAAAAAAAGTGGTGGTTACCAGAAAAGGGGGCGTGGCACCTCCCATACAACCTTAATTTTTAAAGCTGATTATCTCTAAAACAGTTCAAGGTAGGGAGCTGAAAATTGGTATAGAGGTAGGTGATATCAAAACCCTTCTCACTCAGAAAAGTGGGGGTTATCAGAAAAGGGGGCGTGGCACTTCCCATACAACCTTAATTTTTAAAGCTGATTATCTCTAAAACAGTTCAAGGTAGGGAGCTGAAAATTGGTATAGAGCTAAATGATATCAAAACCATTCCCACGCATAAAAGTGGGGGTTATCGGAAAAAGGGGCGTTGCACCTCCCATACAAACTTAATTTTTCATGCTGAATATCTCTAAAATTGTTACGCTAGGGACTTGGAAATTGGCGTGGAGATAAACGATAACAATTCCATATTAACGCAAAATAATAGGAGTTATACGAAAAGGGGGCGTGGCACCTCCCAACAACACTTAATTTTTTAAGCTGAATATCTTTAAAAGGATTTAAGTCAGGGACCTGGAAATTGGTACAGAGCTATGTGATATCAAAACAATTTTTGCGCATAAAAGTGTAGGTTATCGGAAAAGGGGGCGTGGCACCTCCGATACAAACTTAATTTTTCAAGCGGAATATCTACAAAAGGTTGGGACCTGAAAATTGATCAGGAGATTAACGATATCAATAGCATGCTTATGAAAAAAAACAGTAGTTTTGGGAAAAGGGGGCGTGGCACGCGTTCTTAATTTTTAAAGCTAAATATCCCTAAAAGCGTTCATGGCATGTACATAGAAATCACTATGCAGATATACGATATCAATACCATGTTCACCCAAAAAAAAAAGATTTATCGAAAAATGGGGCATTGCACCTCCCATACGTACTAAACTTTTGAGGCTGAATATATATAAAAGGGTTGGAGGAGGGGACTGAAAACCATTATGGAGGTATACTATATCAATACTCTTACTTACTTAGTTAAAATAACCAATACTCAGTGAAAATAAATATCCGGAACAGAAAACTAAAAATGTTGTGTATCGTGCAGCCTTAAACTGAATACCAAAATTATATATTTTTGAAGTTGTATACACAATGAAGTAGTGAAAAATCGTTAATTTTCTATTAAAAATAATACCGGTGTAATAACAATTTTTGAAATAGAAATTAATAAAAAAATCTATTTTGGGCAGAACGAAGTTTGCCGGGTCAGCTAGTATAGATTATAAAAGTTATAGGCAAATACGTACAGTATACGTACACCTGTTCAATTTTAAACTCCGCGTCGAACTAAGGTGACGTGTAAAAATAATCCCCTGGTGTGGTCGAAATATATTGGGAATATTAAAATTTGAAAAACATTGTGTTGTCAATTGACCTGAAGCCAGCGAAGAAAAAATTATTAAAGTTATAGGTCGCCAAAAACAACTATACTTCTTCATTATATTGAAAAGTTTTTCATATTAGTTTTACTGATTATCTACTTAGTTTTATTAAAATGAGACATCCAGTCACATTAAGACGGGCATCTTATTGGAGAGAAAGCGTAGAGAAATCCGCTAAACTTTGTTCTAATTTATAGGGCATTTTAGGTGGCCTTTTGGCTCTGTGCACCATCGTGCTCAGCGTGCTCGAATTATCTTTACTAGGTATGACTCAATCCTCATTTTGCAAATCGGATTAATATTTTTCAAAATATAAGCATTTTCAAAAAGGCTTTTCCACCTTTAGTCGGTAGAAAGAAGTATTTCAATCAGTTGATTTACACCCATCTTCATGAATTTTTACCACATTTCCACTCCCGCTTTATAAATACTTTTAAATGATTTGATGTATGCAATCCTCAGTAGTTAGGCTTTATAACACACAAAAAAAAAAAATAAAAGAAAAATATATAAAATTACCTTTGAAATCCGATTATTGCTTAAATCTAATGTAATTAGATGCATGAGATTTTTGAAAAGATTTTCAGATAACAGAGAAATACGATTGCTATGAAGAATCAAGGTCCGCAAGTTTGTAAGATCCCAAAGAAAATCATCAGATATAGCGGCTGAAAATAAATATAAATTATATATATGTAAATGTATGTAAATATGCTAAAGATAAAAATTTAATAAAAAGTCAATCTTCTTCAACATAACAAGACCGAAAATTTCAGTAACATAAAGAAATAATATAATACTAGAGTGCTGCCTACTGGCGAAACTCGACAGTTTTTCTAGATGTTTTCTTATAACTAAAGTGCAACTATAGTTTTTATATAATTGTTTGTTGCTACTGTCACTGCTACTATTATGTTGTTCGTGTTCCAAATTCTCCCTCCTACTTCTTTATTTCTATTTCTGCTCTTTTCTTTCCTAAATTTCTTTCCTACTTATTCTTTCTAATCCTACTTATTCCTTGACTTTATGTTTTTGTTGTAGTGCTTTTGCTACCTTTTTACGTTTCTACTTCTTTGAAACTACACACCACATCCAGCCAAACATATTCAGAATTACATGGTAAGTTTGGTGAAAACGCACAAAGTCAGCTACATATGCTTGCGCATTGAGACAGCTCTGTTGTGTGCAAAAGCATGCAACAACAACCACATGGAAATTTTCCAACGACGATTGTGGACGCATTTTCCAACCAATTTTCATGAAAATTGGCGCAGTTCTATTTGAGAGCAATATCTTTCTAATGGTGTGCTTACTTTGAAAATCGGTTCAGTAGTTTCGACGGAGAAGATGGAACAAAATTTATGTTAGCGTATTAATAATATAGATACGAAATATCATGCAACAATAAAGTAATGAAGCATGTAATAAAATATAAATGTGTGTATGTTTGTAAACTAAAATGAAATTAACGAGACTCGTGAAATCAAATTTCGCCAACCACATGGCAGAAAACAAGTGTACACCCATGAAAATAGGAAAAACAGCTAAAATTCTCCACATACAGCATAAAGGAAAACGATTTAACATATTAGAAAATATGGAGATATACAAACAAAAAACATTCGTAGGTAAAATAATAAATGAACAAACAAACACCGCATCGGATACATTATTTGAACCGCTTAAGCTACTATACCCGAAAGAGGACAAAAGACCTTAAACCGACATAAAAAAAAACAACACACAAACGGACAATAACGGACTTTTACCTACCTGTTTAATGAGGGTACAATAGTGAAAATATGACAAAAAATAGATTTAGATACCTAAACACACAACACAGACTCACACACACACGTCACCCGAACGCACGAATGCACGAACACATCACATGAACACGAAGTACCTGAACAAAACGACGGAAGTTAGTTACTATAAATACTATCGAACTTACACAAAATAACTCAGAACGAAAGAAGACTGAAGATGGCGCATATTAGCCGAAACCGGTTTGTCTCCAAACCAAACTTGACAAGGGATGACCGCGATCGCGAATAAGGTTCAAAGTCGCAACAAAATCCTCAAATCGCTAGCCGGCAGCACCTGGGGAAAAGACATAGAAACCCTTATCGCAACATATAAAGCAATCGGCCGGCCGGTTCTGAACTATGCATCGCCAATATGGTTGCCGGGGACTTGCAGGACGCAGTGGAAAAAACCCCAAGCCTGTCAAAATTCGGCGTTACGTACCGCCACGGAAAGTCTACTCATGTCGCCAGAACACCATTTACATCACGAGGCACAGATGTTCCCAGTTGAAAATCACAACATCATACTCAGCAAACAGTTTCTCCTGCGATGCTACCGCCAAACAACCATCTACTGGAGCTCGAACCTCCCCCCCGTCACATCAAAAAACACCTCTCCATCTCAACCCAGAGATTGAAAATTACATAGATCAACCGCTAGATCCCACAACATACAGGCAGGCATTAAGGGAGATACACAACGAAACAGTCTCCAACTTTGTTTCAACCCACCCGTGTACATAATAATTTGAAACCAACCACCACCAATAGCTGCAGAAGAACTGGAGTTGCCCCGAGAAACCCGAGTCACCCTATCACAATTAAGGTCGGGATTCTGTAGTAGGCTCAATTCTTATAGGGCCAGAATCGATCCAAACATACCTAACGTATGTCCGGCATGTGGAGAGACGCCGCATGACACACAGCACCTCTTTACATGCCGCCTCAAACCAACCAACTTAACACCCTTGTCCCTCTGGACAAGCCCAAAAGAAGCTGCAACATTCTTGGGCCTTCCGTTAAGTGAAATTGATGACAATTTGTGAGCAGAACTCGTCGGCTAAGCAGGGCTTAGTACCGCTATAACAACCACAACAACATAAACCCAATAAACACAATGGGTTCGCCTCGAATTGGAGAAGAGTTCGGTTCTCTGGTTATATTATCATGGCGATGCTTCGCGACTATAGATCAGCGAAATCGAATTCCAGGCCAGTCATTTGTTATTAGTGATGCACGCGAGATTTAGGTTTATTGTCGAATACATTCTACGACTCCGCCGCGAATTAGCAACGATGTCATCCTATCTTTTGAGTTTCTTGAGTAGAGTGTTAAATGGTAAATTTAAGCCTAATAGATGATTTAGTCATCACTGAACAAGTGGCGTAGCAACATCGAGAGTGCTTGTCGCTTGTTTGCCCGTTGAAAACAATTTACTATGCTACCTAATATCAACGCACGTGGTCAATTTACTATCAAAAATTTATCATACCCACACAATTTCTGTAACCGAAATTGAAGGGCGTGCGTATTAAGCAAACTCGACTCCCAATTATGGTTTTGCTGACAGTTGAAACTAAGCATTGTGTGTGATTATTTGCAAAAAAAATTGACATTAGCTTTCGATATCGTGTGTGTTAGTTACATATTCCACAAAATAACAAGATTTTCTCGGATTTTCTATATTTTTCAATTTCTTTATCTATATACGCACGTAAGTCAATTTCGGTTCAACGCATATGTAAAATTTGCGGGCGTGCGTCAATTTGAGGCTTGCGTACATATATATATTTATTTACGCATTGCATTTGCCCGATCACGGTTCGTTCGACCGACCATAGCTCTCTCACTAATACAATATCAATTTCAAATTTGCCTACCACTGAATATAGCGCAAATCGCTCTGCGCTCTCCCACACAATACCCTGCAAAAAAGTGTGCGACGAGTCTCTAAAAAGCTTTGTCCGGGATCGCTCTCTTTCGGGTACAATTAGTCTACAATTGTTCCCAATTGTACCCGAACGGGTACATATGTATACTAATTGTAGACGAATTGTACCCGAAAGGGTATCAAACGGGTACAATTAGTCGCACAAATGGATGTGTCGCATTTGCTAACCGTTCGGGTACAAAACGGGTATAATTGTGCGCTTATGCTACCCGTTCGGGTACAAACTGGGTACAATGAGTCTCTTCATAGGACATGCTCAAACAAAAGAGAACATTCAACCCATATAAAGAGATACAAATGGGTAGTAATCGCATGCTCCCTTGCGAGTTGTCCCGGATGTAGCCCGGAGTGATCGCATTTTTTGCAGGGTATATACAGTTATACACCCTGCAAAAAATGCGATCACTCCGGGATACATCCGGGACAACTCGCAAGGGAGCATGCGATTACTACCCATTTGTATCTCTTTATATGGGTTGAAGTGTTCTCTTTTGTTTGAGCATGTCCTATGAAGAGACTAATTGTACCCAGTTTGTACCCGAACGGGTAGCAAAAGCGCACAATTGTACCCGTTTTGTACCCGAACAGGTAGCAAATGCGACACATCCATTTGTGCGACTAATTGTACCCGTTTGATACCCTTTCGGGTACAATTCGTCTACAATTAGTATACATATGTACCCGTTCGGGTACAATTGGGAACAATTGTAGACTAATTGTACCCGAAAGAGAGCGCTCCCGGACAAATCTTTTTAGAGACTCGTCGCACACTTTTTTACAGGGCATACATACACATAATACATACATATGTATGTATGCATACCCTGCAAAAATTCCGAGTACTCCATTCGCTAATCCATGTAGTGCTCGCTATGGACCAACCGATTACTCCATAACTTGCCACATTTCATACAAAAAATATGGTCCATTTAACATTGCATGTCATTGCAATGGAGTATATACTCCAGTCCCGCATAACAATCATATTAATCCATGGAGTACCTACATTGGATTAATTGATGGAGTACCTAACAGTTAGCCGAACATAAGAACAAAAACCAATGCCACTGTCAACAACACCGTCGGCGGTACCGAAATGACGTTTTCGCAAATCGGCATTATGACAACCGACGGCGTGCCGAATCTTTCGAAGTTCGGTAAATCGGCATTATGAACACCGAATGAACGAACATTTTGACAGTTTTTCGTGCCGAAATTTGCCGCAAGTATTTGGTTGCGGCGATATTAACAAAATATCAAAAAATTACAATAAAAGTTTAAGTAAATTGTGTAAATGCATGTATGAAGTTGGAATAAGTGTGAATATATGTAAATATATTAATCAACCGGTTGCGAGAAGCCACAAACATGGCGTGGGTCCGTTGCATTTTCCAAAGAGATTGAATTGCTGTTATATGTAAAGAAAAACTTCAGAGAAAAAATTGTGAAATAATGATAATAACAGTGATACAATGATAAAATACGTGTGTATGTAGGTTTTGGAAATTAAAATATATTTTCACCAAAGAATAATAATGCATTTTCTGAAGTTGATAATTATTGTTATATACTATAAAAAAGCAACTAACGAATTATAAATGTGTATTACCAACAATTTACCATTTCAGTAAAAACTTTCGTCTCAATAAAGACGCATTCAAATAAATATTGCAGGTGGTGGAAGGTCGGCTTCAGTATAATGCGCCAGCCATATTTATTTTCAAACCACTAAGAATGTTTCAATGAATCCTTCAGGAAAAGTTCTGCGAATGATTTTACTAATTTTAAAACTCCCGACTACGCAAAATTACTGTAAATCTCTCCAGATCTAACTCCAGAAAGGGAGTTCTGTCGGCTGAGGGTTACTTTTCAAAGCGCGGCGCAGTGCATAAGGGTGATCTACGCAAAAATACTGTGTTATTAATGAATTATAAGTTTCCGCAAGATTTCGTTTGCATTTTAGTGATCTATCGCCAAAAAAAAGAAAAAAGAAACGTAAAATTCCGGTGCCGGGTACATTGTTATTGAAATTTTCCCCTATTTTTGTATACAATTTGCTTTTATGTAGTTGAAAATAATTCTATGAAAAACAGAAAAAAGGACAAGGTAAAGGTTTTTTTCACGCAAAATTAAGACTATTATTTTTATTTTCAGCCTCTAATTAAATTTACGCTTGTTTACTTAAAGTAAAAGGATTGCTATGATCCCTTAAAAACTTTCTCTCGTTTATTAGATTTCTTTGCTCTTCTTCCTCCACTAATATAGCTGCTATCGTAATAGAATCCATTATTTTATTATTTAAATAAATAGTTTTTAGTAAAATAAACTAACGATGTATTTGCTTTTATCAAAAAGATAAGAAACGTCAGAAAATCCCGCTCAATTCCGCCAGCCAGATTTAGAAAGGTAGGCGCATACGTGAATTCAGAACTTTAATATTGTAATTGGTATAGTTTAATGTCAAAATAATGTTTCGCCTTGGTTAAAATCTGTATTCGCTTGGGACTCGCCCATTCCTGTTGGCCATAGTGTGAATTTGCTTTGTTTTTGACATTACACTGTACCTTTCTAAATAAAAAAGTAGTTTCTGAATTCGCCGCTGCGCCTACCTGTCTTGAATTTCGCATCAGTACTTGGCAACACTGATTCGAACACAGTTCACATATTTGGCCACACTGAACTTCGAACCGTCGGGGTTGCTGATGCCATTTTCGATGAGTTCGGCGCCGTGGCTTTCGGCATTTCGGTGACGCCGACGGCGTTGGTGATACACACACAAATGTTTATCGCGACGACGACGAATGACGTGTATACATTCAAACATATGTATGTATGTAGCTATTATAATAGCTATTAGCTACATACATACATATGTTTGAATGTATACACGTCATTCGTCGTCGTCGCGATAAACATTTGGTTTTTGTTCTATTAGCTATTAGCTACATACATACATATGTTTGAATGTATACACGTCATTCGTCGTCGTCGCGATAAACAAGGCCGTATCTAGGGGGGGATGGCAGGGATCAATTGAAATTAGCAATTGGCAAATGTCAGCTGACGCAGGGTCGCAATTACTTTCCTACACTTCATAGCAAATAAATATACATAGGTTTTGGTGTAGCATATTTTTGAGGTCTAGCATATTTTTGTGCGCCTGTATTTTGTTGTTGTGCGTTGTAAAACTTTGCAATCCGTGCAATCCGTGCTACGTGCTAGGGTTATGCTATGGATAGCGAATACCCCTAATGTGAAAGCGCCAATTGAAATACACGTGGTCAGTAAGGTTTCGGTATACTTTCGGTAAAAACCAAAAATGTCGATCCGATACCGCACCGAGTAATGTGAAAGCGCTCTAAGAAAACACCTCGTTGCGAAGGTCTACCCCAATATAGCTAAATGTTTGCCCTTGGGACTTAAAAAAAACGCAAATTTCACTCATACGACCCATGAAAAGGGAAGAATGTTCCATATAGTTTAAATCCGGTCTGTAGTTAAATGCTGATTTCGTATGAATCGCCACATGTCTCCTCTGCATTCCACGCAACCGTGAGTTCTCTAAACGATTTGCATGTTCAGCGACTGTCCCGTTTCTTCTGAACCTAATTTGGCGCCTGTTTCCAGAAGATATAGATAACTGCGGTTTTGCTTTTGGCATGTCTAAGAAATTGTTTAACAAAATCATAAACTTATAATTAATAAATTAATTGGGTAAGAGCTTAATTTAAAATTTTACCATTGAAATTAATGGTGATTTCGTTTCATCAAAAAAATGCGCATTTTTGTTACACTCTTCAATTTTCCGTTTTCGTTTGCAAAATGAAGGTAAAACGTCAAACAGAATATGTCTTCTTTTTTTAGTGGTTTTATTAGGCTAGTGGATCTAGTGGTAATTTAGTGTAAAAAAACTACATAAGTTTTTCACTTGCTACCCTGTTTTCGTTTCCTAAAAATGTACACTTCAGTGGTGTAAAAAACTCACACTTTTTACCCTATGAAGCTTTGACAGGGTAGCTGGTTGCACTGAAAATCAGCTGACGAACATTTTATTTGACAGATAAATTTGGTGAAATTAATTGGATTTTGCAATAACAATAAAATATGGGTGATAAGCGAAACCTAATTATTCATGCACATAGCATAGCAAACGGGACAGATATGTATGTAATTTGAATTTGAAATGTTTTTTTTTTTTAGTTAATCCCCCCCAAAATGAAATCCTGGCTACGGCCTTGCTAACTACAGTAAACAAAAAATTTTGATTTATGTGGACAGAAAGACAATGCTGTGGGTTATTTTTTTTAAAGCTCGGCCGAAGACCGCCATCGCAAAAGGGTGATATACACACATACACATGCGTATGTGCGTTTTTATCGTGCTCTCCTCGGCAATAGTGCGCAGTTTTGTTTGGTTTAACAACAAATGTCTCGTTAATTATAAGCCTCCGGCAAGAGCTTTTATACACCAAAACCCAGACTTGGTATTATTAAATTTTAACGACTGAGGCTAGGCCATACAAAATTAACTCACCAACATTACCGAACCCAATCACCTTATCCTAATTGCTTTTTTCAATTTCAATAGACATAATTACTTACTATACATCTTCAATATTATCCTCCGCTTATGTCACTTTCCTAATCCACGCAAACTATCTGAAATTATTATGATCCCAAAACCAGGCAAAGACCCGACAATAGTAAGCTCCTACAGGCCAATAAGCTTAATCGCTATCTTTTCCAAGCTATTCGAAAAATTATTGCTGAAAAAATTCAGCCCATCTTAGAGCTGCACGAAACCATACCAAGTCACCAATTCGGATTTTGAGAGCAGCGCGGTACGATAGAACAAGGGCATAGAATAGTTTCAGAAATAAGGTCAACTTTTGAAACCAAACGATATTGCACTGCCCTATTCCTAGATGTGGCACAAGCTTTCGATAAAGTATGGCTAGCAGGGCTCTTGCAGTGATGTGATACGTAGGGAAAATTCCCTACATGTAGGGATTTTAGTCGGAAAAAAGTGACCGTAGGGAAAGAAGGACAGATTTTTATAAAATAGCTAAATGTAAGGATTTTTTGACAAAGTGAAATCAAAATTTCTATTCAAATTTTTTTCACTTCAACACTGACTGTCGATCTGAATAAAGAAAATGCTGCGAAGACGAGTTAAATCGCGAACTCTTCAATGACGTAATTGGAGAGGGAATACATCAAATGCAGGATTAAGTTATTTATATTAAACTACAAGTAAAGTAGTTGAAAAGAAACTCAAGATAAAGTTATTTATTTTAAACTACTAGTAAAGTAGTTGAAAACAAATGCAGGATAGGGCAATTGACTGCTTGCTATGACATCGCCGTGTTAAAAAAGTCAGTTCATTGCAAAGGAAAAAGTCACATTTTCAATTAGTTGTTATTGAAAATAAAGTAGTTTATAAAGTGATTTAAAATTAATTAAATTTCCTACAGGGTAGAGTTGCACTATAACACGATACTTTTAATCAGGGCATCGGAGCAAAAGATTTATTTGCTCTGGCTACGCTCTTAGCTCGCAATTTTTTTTTTTTTTTGTCTGAGCTCTGTTGTTTCTACCATTTTTTTGTTGTGGTGAGCAGGGATGCCGTTTGCTTGCTTTTCTTACTAAATAGGATAGGAAGTTATATACTAACCCCTTTACTCACAAAAAATAAAAATAAAATTTATAAACCTGTAACAATGGAAAAATTATATAAAAATATAACTTTAGGAGTGTTTTATTGGGCACTTCTCTGCTCGCTTATACTCGATTCTGCTCTCTTGGCTGACAGTTTCCATACAAAATGTTAGAGACTTTAAGAGACCTTTAGAGAGTATGCCAGCTACTCATTAAACTGATCTTTACTGATTATGCCAATTTTTTCTATTGTGTATAAGTGCAATGGTTTCAAATTTTTGTCAATAGATGTCTCCCCTATCTTCGAATTCAACGCAATACCGTTCATTAGAAAATGTTTTCGAATTCCGTACCAAAGAACGTATATTGTACAACATACGTTCTTTGTCCGTACTTTAACGAACGGTGTTCGAAGATAGGGGAGACATCTATCGATAAAAAGTTGAAGAAATTTCATCAAATAAACACAACTTTTTTCCAATTCCTTTACTTTAACGAACGGTCGTTTAATTTTCACTTATTTTTATACCAGTGGTTGTTTTTTTCGCAAGTCTCTAACTCTTGCCCAATCGAATACGGCTTTTATACAATTGTTAAAACATATTTTATTTTTTATGAATACCGGTCTAAAAGTATAAAAATTGTCAGTATCGAAAAAGTTCGAATTTGTTTCAACAAAAAAGTTATTACAGCAAATATTTTGCTCTTGGCTGAATACATGCGGCACTGTTGTTTCAAATAGATGTTTGCCTTTTAAATTAATTTTTTTTATAGTTTTCAAATTGAAACAATTGTCCAAAAACTACCGAATGCCAAAAAAACCTACCGAAATACAAGCTGGCTCGTTTGTTTTTAACCGCCTATATGGTATTTTGTTGGTTTTTCGTTTGGTTTTTTCAATATAGCTTGCTTGCACCAACGCAAAACTGTATTTGACCATCTATTTCACACAAAAAACCTTATAGAATATAAAGAAAAAACGTAGTGTCATATGGGCTAAAGCAAAGTACTTATTTGACGCAATAACTTTGTATATTATTTTTTAGAAAAATGCTGTACCTATGATAGTATCAATGAAATGTTTCGCTCCTTTACATATTTATGTGTATGCCTACGTGTACCTACCTATATACATATATATGTTACATACAACGCATTAATACATATATTTTTTTATTATAATAATTGTTCAAAACATTAAATCATGAGTATTTTATTGTAAATATTTTTGACTTCCAGTGTGTATGCAGTATGCAGCAGAACAGCCGATTTTCATTATTTAGTAAAAGAAATAAGTGAATATTTTAAAAATATAAATACACGCGCGCCATCTGTTGGAAAATAGCGGTGGTTGTAACCTAATCTCATTAGTAAATATGTTGCATATATTTAGGCAGCAGCTAGAAGTTACATACCCACATACATACAGGTGAAACTAATAAAAGCGTGTTAAAAAACGTTCATCTACTGCCGTACGGTTCTTCATTGTTCTGGCATGGAAATAACTAAAAAAAAATGTAGGGAATTACGTAAGGAAAATTTGAAACAAGCGTAGGGAAAAGTAGGGATTTTTTTCTTGCTCTGTAGGGAATTTCCAAAAAAGTATCTACCATCACTGGGCTCTTGCATAAATGAAAACAAACACGTCCTTATAATCTCTGCGGCATCCTAGAAAGCTTTTTAATAGGTAGAAAATTTCTAGTAAGGCACAAAAGTTTTACAACCGAAAGTCATCCAATTTCTGCTGGAGTTCCACAAGGTAGCATAAAATAAACAAGTTCCAGTGTTTTTGTATGTATTCAACATCTACTTTACTTATCTATCTATCGCCACTGTTTTACGAAAAATATTGAAAGAATTACATGAATTTAAAGCATTAGTTAGTATGGGAGGTACCACTCCCACCTTTCCGATGATGGCTAGATTATGTCTTACGGCTTCACAGTATTATAGTAAATAAGCGTAATTAATGTCGTGCGATTCCGTACCACGGTTCAAGAGTTGTAAGCGTTTAATTGAACAGATTTTCATATTTCAGTTTCATATAAAAAATTACTAATTTTTTCCCTATTGCGATCCATTTTTTTTGACTTCTGAATATTATAGGTAGTAAAATTTTGCACATGCAGCTAATTTTTTTTATGGAAAGGAGGCGGAGAACACAATTTTTGCGACCATCTTTCAAGAAATTTCATAAGAATTTAACTTAAAAAATTTTTTTATTTTTTTTAAACATATGATAATAAAAAACTTTTAAAAACAAAGAAAATGATGGTTTAATTGTCAAAATCGGTTAGGTAGATCGTCTGCAATCGCGTTTTAAAAAAAAAAGGTCAAAAAAATTTAATTGCTTATATATAACAAAAAAAAATTTTGTCGCCAAAAACAAAATCAGGTGTTTATTGGTGTCACAAAGAGCTTTCCAAAAACGCCACTGCCGACCAAAACGGAAATATTTTTTTTTTTATTTTTTTAGAAACTAGAAAAAAACTTTTTTAAGCATGGATGTAACCATGCACATTAGGCATATAACTTTTTACAATTTTTGCAAATACGAAAAACGGCATACCATACTCGAATAGAGCATAAAAAAGTATCAACCCCATTATTTTTTTTTTTGCGAAATTGCAAAAAAGTTTCCGTGCAAAACGAAATTACTTTTTTATCAGAATTGCTGAAAAAACAAAAAGTTTTGTACAGTGTACACGTTTTTCTTCATAATAATAGATATTTATTTAACTAATAATCTTCCTATTATTCCAAACGCCTTTTAATGGACCTAAGGGAAGTGCCCCACCCACACCAAACTAATTTTTCTTCAGAAAATTCTGATTCCATATAATAATAACACAGCTGTGCGCGGAACGTTTTTGAACCGAAATCACCTAAAAAAGTGATATTCATTGCTTGTAGAATATTTGCCACCACATGGTGGTATGCCAAATTTTTCGTCAACAGCTGCAAAACGATATCAACAAAAAAGTTTTGTTTTGTTGAATATCAAAAAAAATTATCAAAATTATTTCGTTTCGTTGATTATCAAAAAAAAATTATTTCGTTTTGTTCATTAACAAAACCAAAATATAAAAAAAAAAAAAATGTTAAAAGAAGTCTGATGAAGAGATGTGGTGGTCTCCGAAATGGATCTATAACTTCTACCAAACAAGTATTAATCTTTCATACCAATTTTTCCTTAAAAAAAAAAAAAAAAAAAAAAAAAAAAAAAATGGTCTTGAGAGCTCAATAATAAAGTAGTTATCAAAATAAAAACGACCAAAAACCAAAAGTAAAAAATAAAAAAAAAATTGTTTCGGTCTTGTGGTATAAAATAATCAAATTATTTTAATGAATCGCAAGTAACAAATGTATATAACATATGAATTCATACGTATCTATGTATGTAAAAGTAATTAACAAATTATTGGAATGAACTAACAATAAATAGCTATTAACCAATTAATTATTAAGCATTAACTTTAATGTTGCTTCAGTAATATCGTCATTCAATGCTGACCTGTAATCGTTAACTATATATTTTCATGTAGAAAAAGCTCTTTCCACGCTTACTTGCTTGGCTGGAGTTGGCGTGAATTATTGAATACAATTGATAACATAAGTTACTGGTATATTTTTTTGACTCCCAACAATCAGCTAAATTGGACTTCAAGTCACAATTTTCCTAAAAATTTTCTATAATGCAAAAGGCCTTTGTTGTATCGGCGCCAATTTCATTTAAAAGTGAATCGAGCAAATTGTCAATGTTGTCTGATTGCTGCAATGGCATAGCATTCGAGGACTCTTGCGGTTGCAAAAATGTTAAAAAAAATTAATTAAAGGTGTAAAGGAAAATACATTATATTATTATATGTACATTAATAGCATATCCATGAATCTTTTGGTAAAGCGCCTTCAAATGTGCAACTGTTTTAATGCAGCGAACTCCGGGCTTTTAAGCAATCGTCTCAGTCGTGGATCAAGGTACGTACAGGGCTGCAGCTACCGTTTGGTTTTGAAACAATTTGTCCTTCCTTTGATTTAAGGAGTGCAGGAGAAGTTTGGAAATGTGTGATGTTTGTGAGTCTTTCTTTATAACAAGAATCATTTCTAAATAATATATTAGAAAATCCCCAAATAGAAAATTTTTATCTTGTAAACTTTCAGTGGTTTTTTTCACAACACTAAAGCTGGTTAAAAATCGGTCCACAAATTCCCAATCGATCCTGGCTTCGCTTATGTTTTCTGTTACAAATGTTTTTAAATTTCGTAGCCTTTTTAATAAATCATAAGAATATGACCAACGAGTCGGACAGTCTGCAAGTGGCGGCAAAAAATTTTGTGATGTAGCAACCTGTGCCATGCGGGAGTGCGAAGCTTTTTTACAATACTTCGGAATTCTGCAAAGCAACTTTTGATTTCATTATGCTTTAAAACGTCATTAACGCTCAACTGAATGGTGTGGGCAGCACATCGTATGATTACAAGGGAGCCTAAAATTTGAATTCTGTATTATCACTTTGAAAAAATTCCCAACAACAAAACTTAAAGTGTGTGAATTTTATATGAGATATTGGCCAGTTTTATTTAAGAAAAATTGAAAAAATTGTTTAAATAAAATTGGCCAATAGCTCATAAAAATTCACATAAAAGTAATTATTAGAATTAAACGGCCATGTAAAAACAAACAAAACTTAAAGTATGAGTAACCATTGAAAATGCGGAAAAATTTTTATCAAAAGGTGAAATAACAAGTAAGGAAGCCTGAGTTCGAGTGGAGTTGAACATTAGATACTCAGCTATATGCTTTAATTGTTTGTATTAGTGACTGACATACCAAATTTCCGATATATACTATATAGGGAAAGTGGGCGTGGGTCATGGTCCGATTTCACCCATTTTCAATACCAACGGTCCCAGTTTGGATAGGAACTTGCATTCCAAATTTCATCAAAACATTTCAATTTTTGCGCAAGTTAGAGTATTTACAAACTGACGGACAGACATGGTTCAATCGATTTCTATTTTCATCCTGGTAATTTTGATATATATATGTAAGTCCATATCTATCTCGATTATTTTATGTCGTTACAAACCACCGTTTCAAATCAAAATTATAATACTCTGTGTACTAGTACAAGTGAGTCTTAGTTGTATGTATCGAATATTTTCATATTCAAATATTATTGAGCACCCCACGCTTTTCCTTCCTTAAATACCTATATTTTCGTTCATCATTTTGTTTCTAATTAAATTATTTCTCAATTTTTAGTACGATTTTTAAGATTAAAGCGTGTTTTTTAGTTTTTTTAAGCAGTTATTTATTTTTAACTTTTTAGTGAAATTTTTAATTAAAGGATGTTTTATGCGGACGCAAGAATAAAAGTAAAAAGAAGTCTGATGAAGGGATGTGGTGATCTCCGAAATAGATCTACATACATATGTATTTATAACTTCTACCAAAAATATTAATTTTCCACATAAATTTTTTCCTTATAAAAAAAAACATTGGTCATGAGAGCTCAAAAATGAAGCCTAACCGAATAAATATCAACTAATATGTACTATGTGTATCGAAGCAAAACTATTTCGGTTTTTAATCGGAGATATGCTCTTCTTTATTTGCCTGTGCATATTCACAATGTAAGGGACAAATTGTACGAATTTTTACAGTTTTGGATTTGAATTAAAGGCACACCAAAATGTTAACCAACAAAATATCTGGTGCATTATTACTGTTTGATAAAACTCTTAATAAAAGCAGAAACATGCTTTTTAGATATTCGTGTATGTGTGAAAAATCTTAAAAAAGTTATGTGTTTGTACGGGACAGGGCTGGTCTACCATGATCCTTGGTTTATGCGAACCAGGTGCAGTTTTATTCAAATTAATTGTATTAGAAAAAAATGAAAAAGTAAATATGGTAGCACTAATATCATACAACAAAAAATATTAGAAATAAGGTTATTCCAAAAGAATTAAAAATGCTGTAATGTAATTTTTTATATTGTTTGTACGGGACAAATGGTATAAATCTTTACAATTCACAGACAAACCAAAAGGTTATCAAACAAAGTTTCTAGTACATCAATATTGTGTGGTTAATTTATAAACAAAAACCAGAAGCTTCAAGCTTGCATTTGAAAAACTAGTATATGTGTGAGGCCCCTTTATAGTTCCCATATATAAAAGTGGGCGTGGTCGTCAACCGATTTCGATAAAATTTTGATCATGTATTGCCACAAGTATTAAAAGTGTACACACACAGAGAAAACCTGCATCGTAAAAATGACTATGAAAATATTCAGCTTTACTATTCGCTTTTTTACCATGAAAACACGGAAATATGACTATGAAACTACTTGATCTGAATATAAACGTATTATTTCAACCGTTCAAGTATGAAAGATATTCAACTTGAATATGAAAAACTTTGAGTTGACTAGTAAATACTAATCCAACTGGCCAATTTTTAACACCTGTCATTATAAAATTTGTAATAGTCATCTTCAAGTTGAAACATATTTATTTTAACTACTGTTGATGCTTCAACTTCAATATGGTTCATAGTAAACTTAAATATTTAGCACCGTAAGCTTTGTTAAAGCAATTTTTGCTGCGTAGATTTTCGTTCCTTCATTTGAATGCGGCTTTTCAAATTTCCGTAATTCTTAAATGGTTTATACATTGTTCGAGCTATATAGCATGATTGAGCAACTGAAATATAACTCATTTTCCACAAGAGAAATGAGTTGGCTTATTTAAAGCCATTTTTCATACTCCAGAGGTTGGCACTCTCGCCGAACCTTGGAGCTACAGCGCTCCACCCACGTGAATACATAAAAGGGCTTAAAAAAGCACATATGTATAAATATGTATGTATGTGCATATGCACACACAAATATGATGTCTCTTAGAGTTGAATAAAAACATATTGAACTTCAATATGAATCATAGTAAACTTAAGAATATGTCATAGTCAGCTTCAATATAAACATTTTTTAAAACAACTATGTTGTAACTTTAACTTGACTATAAAAATATTCAACTTGAATATGCTGCATTTTTCAACATATTTAGGACAACTATTTTTCATAGTTGTTTTTACTATGACAACACTTCAAGTCGAGTATGGTTAATTTTCATTTTAACTACTTAATATTTATTATGATGGTATGAAATGCAACGTAGTCAGAATCACTATTTTCATCCTAGGCGCAAAATCATTGGTAAAAATAGTCAAATCAAGGTGTAAATAGTCAGATTTACGTGCTTTTTTTGCTGAGTGCACTAAGTTTCGTCATTATATATAGATTATTTGTCGAGTTATAGGCTCAGAAATCTCGTATATTCCTGCTTCTAAAAAGAGGCGGTGCCACGACCATTTTCCAAAATTTTTGTGTTTTTCGTTTTATATCCGCAGTTTCACTCCTGCCATAAAATTTCAATGATATATGTATCTTTATATTTGACAGAGATATGGCTTAAAATATTTTTATTAGGTCACTTTATAATACACATATATAAAAGTGGACGTGGCTGTCAACCGATTTTAACTATTTTCCGTCCAAACGTTTACCTAAGTAAGTAAATCACGCGTACCAAATTTCATCGATATATCTTTAATGGTTTCTGAGTTATGACATATAAAACTTTCAATGTTTGACCCTTAATAAGTGGGCGTGGCACCGCCCATTTTCCAAAATTCCATCAAATTTCTTCTTAGGGGCCTGAGCTCAACACGTGGGTAAAATTTCATCACTCTAGCTATATTAGTGGCTGAGATACCAAATTTCCGATTTTTTCTCATACCAACCGTCCCAGTGTCGATACCAACTTGCATTTCAAATTTAATCAAAATATCTCAATTTTTGCGCGAGTTAGAGTGTTTACAGACGGACGGACGGACAGACGGATGGACGGACATGGCTCAATCGATTTCTCTTTTCACCCTGATCATTTTGATGTATATAAGTCTATATCTATCTCGATTATTTCATTCTGTTACAATCCACCGTTATGTGATTAAAACTATCGTACTATGTGTACTAGTACAGCTGAGTATAAAAATTGCCAAACACATGTGAAAGTTAGCAAGAAACCAGCAGCGAAAAAATAACCTATTTTGGTAATTACCAAGTTCGGCAACCGTGCTATAAGTGCTACAAATAGAATTTGAACAAACGAAAACACAAAACACGTTCTTGCTTTGCATACATATGTATGTACATGTGGTTGTTTTTATTGCAAATACAACAACAAAACAGAAACCTTCTTAAGGTACTGCTAGACGATGCAATGAAAGTGCTTTCCGAAAGTGTCAAATCATTGAAAGAACTTTCGTGAGTATCCACACGACGCACACTGGGGCCGAGCGTGCTCAAAATTCAGTTTTTAAATAATGAGTTTTTCAAAAAAATAAAAACGCAGTATTGTTCCCTATGAAATTCTACACTTCTGGCCCAATTTTCAGCTTTCTATCGTTTTTCAGTTTTGAGTTATCCATACACAAACATGGCAAATTTTCCAAAAAATAATTTTTTTTCAAAGTGAGAAATTTTAATGTGTATTTGAAATAGTTGGTGTAAGAGAAGGATATAAAATTTTATTATTCTGCTTTTTCCATAACATTAAGTGAAGCTTATATAATCGATGAGTGTTTTTTTTTTTTTGGAACTAGATGTTTTAAAAAATTAATTTTTAGTATAAAACTAAACGTACCTCTTTTTTTTAAATATTTTTTTTCAAAATGGATTTTTTTAATTTGCGCAAAAAAGTAGTAAATGTAAAAATGCAGCAGTAAAATATGGTCCTTTGTGACAAAGAATCCGAGTTCAGAACCAAAAGCAAAGTGCGCATTTTAAAATAAAGTGAGTTTAAAAATTGCATTCCAATTTTAGTTAAAAAAAAAACACCTATATCTGGTTGAATTTGATTCTGTTCTATATTAAATTTAGTTGATCCATTATTTACTGGTTACTTTAATTACAAATTGTGGTTAAGGTTACTTTTCAAGCCAGTTTTCTTTAATTTAGACTTGTAAGTTGGATTATAATATGAGTTCTTTGAAGCACAAGTTGTGTTACTCCAATTTTATGTTTTTTTATGTTAGGCATGAAAATATGTGGGGAAATACGTGTTCTGCTTAAAACGCTAACGTTGAAACTCCTAATTCCCATATAAACATACTTGTGACAACATAAAACTTTTAATATCTCGAAACAAAAAATTGGAGAAAACCATTTTTGTATACATAGTACATATGTACATATTTCATCAATGGGTTAATAAATAGCCGCTAATTGGTTAATATAATATAAATTGGCTATTTTTGTACAGACATACTAATATAATAATTATATAAAACAATGGCGCTATTATAACTCTGACGAGTTCTATGGCCGAGCTTCTGTCTCAATTCGAGGTGTGCTCCTTTTGTTTTTCGTACCAATTGGGTGGACCTACAGTTTTATGCCGGCTCCGAACGGCGAATGCATTTTTTTTTGAGAAGCTTTTTCATGGCAGAAATACTCTCGGAGGGTATGCCGCCCACTGCCGAGAGGTGACCGCTGCTCTTAAAAAACCCAATAATTGGATTTTTACTAATTAGAAAAAATTTTTTGGTGTTTGCTCGGACTGGGGTTTGAACCCGAGACCTCTGGCATAGCAGGCGAGCTCTCTTCCCACTGCACCACTGCGGCCACCATACCACAGACATACCAATTGTGATTTAAATAATTTATTTACAGATCTTAAAAAAAACTGGTCACCAGTAGGTTAATTCATGATCACCATGGGTTAATTTTCCAAAGATTACTGGTTTTAGTGTAGATACAACTAATATGATTTAAATATTTTGATCTAAGAATTAAGTGAAAAAATTTGGTTAAAAATGGGTTAATGCGTGGTCGTTAAGGGGTTAAAATTCTTGGGATTTACTATTTTAGTATCGATATACCGATTCTGATTCAAGAAAATTAAACTCGAAATTAAAATAAAAAACATAGGCCACCAACGGGTTAACTCATGGCCGTCAATGGGTTAAGATGCTATAGATTAACAGCTTTAGCGCAGATAAAGCGATTCTGATGTAAAAAAGTTAATTTCAGAATTTTGAACGTCCTCATATATATAAGTGGCCCCAGTGTGCGACGCAATGAAAGTGCTTTAAGAAAGCACTCTTTACCTCCACTTTCCGAAAACTTTCAGGAATAACTTTTCGTTTGTCCACACGGTGAATGGGAAGTGAGTTTTTGAAAGTACTTTCTGGCAGCTGTCGAATTAAATTCAAACAGCTGTTAGAGCAAGACAGATGTAGGAGAGCAAACAGCTTGTTGTGTGACTCACACAATGTGAGAGCAAACAGCTGTGCGTGGAATGGTGATGGTGGAGACTTTTGTGTTTTTTTTGTGTTCATATGAAAAATATAACGTGATAATTAATTATTTTAATAATTGTATTTGTTTATACATATGTATTTTTATAAAGAAAACATATTTACATGCCGGTTCGATCATTTAGACAACACTCGTATCAGCTAGCAACTTTCAGAAAGTAAAACACTTTTAGATGTAACAATTGAAAGTGAAAAGTATTTTTGAAAAGTATTTTTCTCGCAGCTAGACGATGAAAGTTTTTCGTAAGAAAGTAATTGCTGAAATTTCGGAAAACACTTCAGAAAGTACTTTTTTGGTGGCTACACGAGAAAATGTTATGAATTGTGAAATTCCGAAGAATCTGATGGATATCTTACAGATATCTGAAGAAAATCGTGCAGAATTCTGCAATATTTGACGACGAATCTGAGGGATATCTTACAGATATCTAAAGAAAATCGCGCAGAATTCTGCAATATTTACCGACAACCCTGGTGCTTATCTTACAGATTTATAAATAAAACTCAGCTAAAATATGGTGTCACTTGCAAATTAATTATGATTTAATATTTTAATAGATAAATATACATATTTAAGTAATTGGGTATCTATTATATTAATAAAGCATAGAGGCGGTCGAATATTTTAATGGCTTTGTGTTAAAACGCATTCATAATTATGTAAGTATCTATTAAATTAAAACTAACTTAAATAACTACATATAATTAATTAATTAATTATGGTCGAAGATTTTAATGTATAAACAACAAGTTATTATTTGTTGTATTAATACTATTTTAAACAGGGAATTGGAAAACAAGATATTAAAAAATTATAAACGTTTACATTAATTAAATTTTTTTAAATTTTGTTTTTGTTTTTTTTTTTGGTTTTGGTTTTGATTTCGATTTTTTTGTTTTTTCTTTTTGTTTTGTTTTTTTGCTTTTGAAAAAGAAAAGCTTGTTTCAAAATACAAAAAGAAAGGAAAAAACAAAAGGCATAAAAAACAAAAAAAGCAAAAACAAAAAAAAAAAAAACAAAAAAAAACAGATAGAAGCAAAAATACTGGTGCGTAGCCTGTCACGCTCATCATGATTGGCCATAGACATTTTTTGAACTTTTGAAAATGGGAAGACCATCAATTCCAAAATTCAATGTTAGTTTAGTTGTTTCGCTACTTAATTTAGTTGAAAAAAAGAAAGTCTGTCAGGCAATTCTTCAAGCCGTAGTGGTAATATGACCCTTTTCTCATTTCTTCCACTGCATTTTTTGGCGTTTCTCTTAAGGTTCGCACATCTATCGGCAAGCTATTTTTAACTCTTTTAATAATTCGTTCATATCAATGCCTTCCGTAAAAAGCTTTTTAGGTCACGCATAGTATGGCCGTTTTTATCCATTTAATTCGTTAACATTTGGGAACTATGTCTATGCTCATTTGTATTAAAATTATTAATATTTTCATCACTGTTATTGTTAATAAAGTTATTTGCGTTAATATTGTTAGAAGTACTACACAGAGAGAAAAAAAAATATATGGAGGGGTCAAAGAAATTGTTTACCTATTTTGAACACTACTTTCTTTGTTTTGAGTAAATTTTCCTTAAAACATGTTAAAAGGTTTATAAAATATTGTTGTTACATGCGTTACCATGGTTTCATATACTTGTTTTGAAAAAATTCATACATTAAAATAATGAAAAATTCTTTAAGCGCCATTCCATTCCCAACTTTCCTTGTTTTGAAGACTTGATTTCTTTAATTTTGAGAAATTAAATTCCCATACAAATCCCCATGGCAACGAATTTGTTTGAATGTTTTTTTTATGTTTTTTCCACATTTTTGAGAAAATTTACACAAAACAAAGAAAATTTTGTATTGGGACGCGTGTTCAAAATAAGGAAAATTATGTCTTTGATCGAGAGAAATTTTTTTTTTGAGTGTACTTCTACTACAATCTCTTATATTTAAGACACTTCCGCGGGCTCAATCAGAGTCGTTTATAAGTTTTTCGCGTTTCACTTGACCCGTTGTCTAAAAGCCTGACGCGACATATTGTTTATCTTTAATTATATATTTTATTTAATTCTGTTGTTTTATTATTATTTATCGAGCAAGTTTTGTAATTTAAATTCATTTAAATAATTTTTTCTTTTTTTTTGTATTTTTTCAATTGAAATTTTCTCGCACAAAACAAATTCAAATATTTTGGTACTCTGCACGAAATCGTTGAGATATCTACAAGATTTGTCGGATGGGGAAAAAGTAAATTTCCCCAGATATATCTGATAGAAATCTACAAAAAATCCATAAGATATGTCTACATAGTCAACTTTGTACTCAGATTTTTTTCAGAATTGTCTGAATCAGAAATTGTCTGGTAAAATTGTTTGCGGGGTACATACAGGTGAAGCTAATAAAAGCGTGTTAATATGGTGCAATTAATATTGCATGTCATTGCAATGGAGTATATACTCCAGTCCCGCATAACAATCAAATTAATCCATGGAGTACCTACATATGGAGTACATAACAGTTAGCCGAAATAACAACAAAAATCAAATGTTTATGGCGACGATGACGTATACATTCAAACACATGTATGTATGTAGTTACCCTGCAGGGAACTCAATAACTAGTGAGCAAAATTTCTAGTTCCGAACTAGCGAAAAGGTGTCAAAAGGGAACTAGATAAATTGTAGTTAGACCCTTACCAGTTCAGAAGGAGTGAATTGAGTGACAATTATAAGACACACTTTGATGTGTATGCAATTTCAAATTGACAAAAATTCTATGAAAATTTTTTGTTGGTTCAATTGCCGTCGGCTTTGTATATTTCTGCAATTCGCAGATGTTTAGTGAAGCATTTTATATAAAGAGTTTTCTATTTGCATCTTTTATGAAATGATATGTTCCCCTAATTATGCTTTTCCGATCCCTCAGGCTTATTTTTAATTATTTTTAATATTGTTACTTTTTAAATATTATTGTAAATTTTTATTAAATAAATAAATAAAAAATATTAGTTAAAAAAAAAATTAAAAAAAAAAAAATTATCATCCACCTTGACACCGACAGGATTCGAACCCGCGCCCCTCAGATTGAAAGGCACATGCGTTACCCAGTCGGCCATCGCGCCACTTGCATGAAGTGTGTCAAAGGCTGCACTTAAGCGGCAGATGTAAAATATACGAAATAGTGTAAACTGTAGAATTTAGTACTAGTTCGGGACTATCGAAAATGTAGTGCAGAGGGCGACAATTGACACCGCCTAGGACATCGCCAGTTGATAACATGCAAAAGAGATTTAGCTCGCACTAGTAGTGTCGAAAAATGCACTAGAAGCGACCTAGTTCGGAACTAGAGATTTTCCCTACAGGGTATGTATGCATACACATATCGTCGTCGTCGCGATAAATGTTTGCTTTTTGTTATGTTCGGCTAACTACGAACCGATGCAGATACATGAATCGGTTGTTTGGGCTATGTTAGTGGTCACTTTGAAAGTACTCCAACCTAACACAAATGGAGGATATATTCCAATGATTTTTGCAGGGATATATGTATGTACATATGTATGTGTGTACATATTTATAATATCCCAGCCAGCAAAATCATCGTAAACGAGCTCATAAACTGATGTTTTCTCGAAGAAAACTCTAATAAAATATCGTTTAAGAAATCCGTTTACGATTCGCCTACGAATACTGTTTCGCTTTAAAATGTTCATTGCCTACGAGTGTCGTAAATGTATCGAAAAAGCACTCGTATATGAATCTTTTTACGTCCGTTTTTTTATCGTAAATGTAGAAATTTTACAAACATACATACTTACTTTTAAAATATTGAGTGAAATTTTTCGTTTTCTTTTTTTTTGACATGATAGAAAAAAGCTTCTTTTGTTATTGTTTTCTGATTCGAGAATAGCTCGTAAATCGCAATGTTCGTAAAATGTACGGTATCTTGCTGGCTGGGATTTTAAAACACGTTAGCTCTCATAGCGATATATATTTACATATGTATGTATATTGAAGTTGCATTTTAACAATTTTATTATGTATTTATTCAATCTAATAAAATTATTTAGTTTAATTGTTGAATTATTGTGTAGGTACACAGAAGATTTTTAATTAATTTTATTTGGCGAAAAGCGAACAAGTTCAAAGCTACGTATTACCAGCGATGGTAGAAATGATAGCTATTTCGAAGAAAACCAATTCTTCATCATCAGATTTCTTTTCGGGATCAAGCCGGGAATCGAACTTAGACCCACCGTGAGAAGGTGTAAATGTTAGCGACGCGCTAACCCACTCACCCAAACACGGCCTGGTACGCAGTTGAACTTTTTGTCGCTTTTCTTTTGCCACCTTTGCTCGCTCAACATTGTTATTGTCGAAATAGCTATCATTTCTACCATCGCTGGTAATACGTGGCTTTGAACTTGTTCGCTTTTCGCCAAATAAAATTATTTAGTTTATTTAAATTAATATTTGTAAAAATTTATATATTTATATATTTACATATGTACATATTTTTGTTCATATCGACCGCTGAATGAAAGATCGCCCTATTTCAAAAATTTTTTCAATAACGTCCTATTTCCGATTTTGATTAAAATACGCCCTATAATATAAATATGTACATACATACATACATATACGTACACACATGTATGCATATGTACATACCCTGCCAAAAAATGTGCGATTAATTCCGAAAGAGATTTGTTCCGGATTGATCTCTTTCGAGAACAATCGGTCCACAATTAGTCCCGATTGTTCACGTGCGGGTATAAACGTAGACTAATTGTGGACCAATTGTTCCCGAATGGGTAAAAATGTAGACTAATTGTACCCAGAATAAAAATAAATTTTTATTCTTCATTCTCATACCCTTGAATAAAAAATAAATTTTTATTCTTCATTCGAGCGCCCTTGAATAAAGAATAATTTTTTATTCTTCATTCTGATACCCTTGAATAAAGAATAAATTTTTATTCTTCATTCCGGAGCCCTTGAATAGAGAATAATTTTGTATTCTTCATTTTGATACCCTCGAATAAGAAATAAATTTTATTCTCCATTCTGATATCCTTGAATAAAAAATAAATTTTTATTCTTCATTCTGATGCCCTTGAATAAAGAATAATTTTTTATTCTTCATATAAAATTGGTTGAATAAAAAATAAAATTTTACTTTTCATTCAGATAATTTTGAATACTCGCGAAAGTATTCGGTTTCGGATTTGGGAAAATATTCGATTCGGATTCGGGAAAGTATACGGTAATATATTCGGTTCGGATTCAGAAAAATATTCGGTTGAGTATTTGGGTTCGGATTCGGAAAAATATTCGGTTGGGACTCGGGAAAATACTTGGTTCGTATTCAGAAAAATATTCGCAAAATCATTTACTTGTATGACCTGCAAGAATAATTTGAATAACGTGAATAAAAATTAATTCTTTATTCAAAATTATCTGAATGAAAAATTAAATTTTTTTTTTTTTTCAACCAATTTTGGATGAAGAATAAAAAATTATTTTTTTATTCAAGGGCATCAGAATGAAGAATAAAAATTTATTTTTTATTCAAGGGTATCAGAATGAAGAATAAAAATTTATTTTTTATTCAAGGGTATCAGAATGAAGAATAAATTTGTATTCCTTATTCAAGGGTATCAAAATGAAGAATAAAAAATTATTCTTTATTCAAGGGCACCAGAATGAAGAATAAAAATTTATTTTTTATTCAAGGGTATCAGAATGAAGAATAAATTTTTATTCTTTATTCAAGGTTATCAGAATGAAGAATAAAAAATTATTCTTTATTCAAGAGCGCCGGAATGAAGAATAAAAATTTATACTTTATTCAAGGGTTTCAAAATGAAGAATAAAAATTAATTTTTTATTTGAATAAAAATTTATTCAAAACCGCCCATCCCTGAACTACGCCTTCATAATGCCATTATGTAGCTGCTTAAACCACACAAAAAACCCTTGCGAACGCATAAAATGACAAACTCAATGAGCGCTCATTCATGAACGCATAAAATAAATTCATAGAATGAGTTTTCAAAAAATGAATTTTCAAACGATCTTTCATTTTAAAATGAATTTATGTAAGAGTTTATCGCCACTACAGAGACCCATCGATCGCTGTTGACGTTCGTTCGTTTGCGTTCGCTGTCACTGTGTATTTGCGCTCGTGAGAGAGTGGCATAGCTCAGAATTATAAAGTGATAATTCGTTTGATTGAGTTTATTTTGAGCCTTCTTCGCACCCTGGTGTAATAGGCCCAATACTGTACCTAATTTACACATATGACCTCCCAATAGCAGAAGGAGTCACTATCGGCACTTTTGCCGATGACACTGTCGTACTGGCCGCAGACCTCAACCCTAACGTAGCCTCACACAAGCTTCAAAGAAGTTGAAATAAAATTACCCATTGGCTGAAAGAATGGCGGATAAAGTCAAATGAATCAAAAACTGACGTTTACCACTAGACGTAACACTTGCCCACCCATAAAACTCAATGGCATTGATATACCGCAAAGTGACGTAACAAATTACCTTGGTATGCATCTCGACAGAAAACTAACATGGAGAACCCACATATTCATCAAACGAAAAGCTCTTGGTATAAAACTGAGAAATCTCTATTGGCTCATGAATCGAGACTCCCAACTATCAATCGACAACAAACTCCTGCTCTACTCAGCTATCTTAAAACCCATTTGGACCTATGGCATACAGCTGTGGGGAACCGCAGCAAACTCAAATATAGAGATTCTCCAAAGATTCCAATCGAAAACCATTAGAATGATTGCAAATGCGCCCTACTACGTCACGAACGACCAACTACATCGTGACCTAAAAAAACCTGCTATCTCTCAAGAAATTCATAAAGTATGCTGTATCATATAAAATGAGATTATTAGCTCACCCCAACACATTCGTTCTAGCCCTGACGGCAAGACCAACTAATTTCGTACGCCTCAAAAGAAAATCATTTACAGATCTTTACTGATGCACTACAATAAATGGATGCGCTACTGAGAGCAATCCATACATGCCCACCATGTTTATTAAGTCATTATTAATTACTCATTACTTTTAACGAACCACAAAAATTGTTAGATGTATTTTATTAATACAGTTGGCAAAATATATTGGATCCTAAAAAACTTTACTTATTGTTATAATACAACACCTTCTACAGTTCATGGTTACTGTCCGTTCGAACTAATATTTGGAAAACCAGCACCGACATACGAATTTTTACATATGTACATATGAAGAAAAATCCGACAGGTTTCGCTGTTGTATTCTATTTCTATTTACACAAAAGTATAGGTCCAAATTTGAATTCGTCGATTAAACTTTAGGTTCCTTCCATAACCGAAAACTTAGGAATTGTTACAATATGTTTGTTAATAATATCTTTGACTAGAATATAATAGTATATATAATACAATGTCGCTGATATTCTAACGAGTTTTAAGACCGAGCTTATCGAGGTGTGCTCCTTAATTTTTGTTTTTTCCTACTAATTGGGTGGGCCTACAGTTTTATGCCGGATCCGAATGGCGAATGCATTTTTTGTGAGAAGATAGTAAGCCGCCTACTGCCGAGGGGTGACCGCTATTTCTAAAAACCCAATAATTGTGTGCTAATCATGTAAAAAAAAATGTTCGGTGATAGTCCGGACTGGGGATAGAACACGAGACCTCTGGTATGGCATAATAAAAATAATAAAAAGTATGTTTTATCAGGATGGCGAATAAAATCGCAAAATAAAAGTATATTTTATTTTGAAAATCAAATCACAAATAAGATGATGATGACTGTTGATAACTGAAAGCAAATGCGAAGCTTGGCCAGGTATGCTAGTATATATATATATTTATTTATTATTATTTTTTTTCTCTTTAAATATGTATGTATTAGTTGAATAAAATTGTGCTATCTAAGCTAGATTTAGAGTCATTATGTTCAGGCCCGCAGAGAGCCGAGCCGGGCTCCTGGGACAGTTCGCGTTTACGGGCCCCCCTAAAAAATAAATTCAATCTAGTAAAAAAATAACATACAAAAATTTTTCAATTCACATTGTCAGTTTTATTTCATATAAAATAAGATTTACTAGAGCACTTACATATAGGGTCTATGCACGATGCGTCTGATTCAAGAGTCAGTTCAGGTGTATTAGTGAAAATGCGCATGTAGTAGTTACACCGACATGACTCTGGCATGACTCAAGAAAATCAAAATTAGTTTGATATTTTGCTGTGACTCGCCTGTCAAATTTTGTTAGTTAATTTCCAAACCATTTAAAAAATAAATAACGAAAAGAAAAAAATATATTTTATTTTCAAAAATGTTTGCCAATAAGTTCGATATTGAGGAAGATAAAATTTTTTTTACTTGAATTCATCGAAGTATACAGGTCGTCTGAGATATTCATTTCGAACCTTCTGCAATGAAAACTATTCACAAATGAATGACGCAAGTGTGCCCAGAATGACAGCGAGTCAACACGTACACAGATGACTCGCGAGTCAGACGCACTGTGTATAGACCCCAATACATACATAAATGAAATGTTAGATCTCATTGTTTGATTTGCTTACATTAACTTTTTTAAATACATTTTAAGAGCTTGAATCTTCCAAGGAAAACCTTCCGTGCTTTTTGGTCTGCGAATATGGAAATTACTGAGTCAAAACTAATGCTGCGAGCAAGGCTGGAGGCCAATGCCAATGTTCCAAGGCTTGTCAAGCTATTGGCTCATAGTAGACTGAAAGAACGCTCCCCTTCAGCCACACTGACTGGAAGTGTGCAAAATATTCTTAATGCTATGCAGATGTTAGGAAATAATACTTCCATCTTCAAGTTATGAAGTTTGTTCAGAAGTTGTAATGGTGGCAGCGAATCACATCCCAAATTTGTTAAGTGGATGGCTTTGAGATAAATGATTTCATCTATTAGATCCGTAGAAATATCTATGCCATAAATCGTGCAGAATGCCGTTGCCTTTTCTCTGAGCTCTTCTTCCGACAGATCCTGATACTTCCACAAAAAACTAAATTTTGGCTTTGATCAGAAACTCAGTTTGAAGCGCAACTTGATTTTCTAGTACAAGCAGAGCGTTCATAAACGTAAATTTTGCATGAAGCGTCGCTCATCACAATCATCAAAAAAAATAATTACTGCCGATGTTGCGTTTCATGCTGCGTTTCTGAACATACCCTTAATCGCAATGTCAGTTTATTAATTTAATCCTTCTTGCACTTGTTCCTGGTAATAACTGTAGTATCTAACTATAAAATCATGGAAATAATAGTAGATAGATAATGGTATTGTTTTTAATAATTTTTTAAATTTTGTATGCCTTAACTCTTTGAAATCAATTTAAACAGGGTTACCAACATTTTTCATTTAAAAAGTAAATATTTCTGAGAAGCTTGGTTCACCACCTTACCAATTGCGGTTCTTTGGAAACTCTAAATCAAAGTCGATTTTCCTCAATTTCAACTCACTTTTCTAGGATTTGCCCATGTATAAACAAGGTAAATATTTGATTGGATGCTTATAATTTTAGTTTGGTGATTTGGTTAAGTTAAACACTTCAATTTTAAAACAATTTTTTGTAGCAACAAAATACCTATGTATGTATCTATGAAATCCTAGTTCGAGTACTGTCAATACTGCTTTGCCTTTCCGGGCCCCCAAAAACCTTCCGGGCCCCAGGGCGATTGCCCTGGCTGCCCCCCCTCTCCGCGGCCCTGATTATGTTAGTTCTAAGTTTAAGACCTAATTCTTAATGTTAAGAAATGTTAAAGTTGTTTCCTTTTTTAAACGGTTTTATTTAGCTCACCCCGTTTGTTTTATTTATTATTTATTCTTTATTCTTGGGTCAAATTTAGTAATTCAAATTTCACCCTCTTCCTGTCAACCGATTAATCTGAAATTTTGCACGCATGTATAACCCCGATGACAATGCAATATTATGAAAAAAAAATTCCGATAGGTGGCGCGTGGGTCGCTATATTTACAAAAATCGCATTTATGGTCCTATTTGGCTGAAATTCGGAACATGTATTACTACCTTGAAAAGAAATATTTTCTTTAAAAAAAAATTCCGCTAGGTGGCGCGTGGGTCGCTATATTTACAAAAATCGCATTTATGGTCCGATTTGGCTGAAATTCGGAACATGTATTACTACCTTGAAAAGAAATATTTTCTTAAAAAAAAAAATTCCGCTAGGTGGCGCGTGGGTCGCTATATTTACAAAAATCGCATTTATGGTCCGATTTGGCTGAAATTCGGAACATGTATTACTACCTTGAAAAGAAATATTTTCTTTAAAAAAAATTCCGCTAGGTGGCGCGTGGGTCGCTATATTTACAAAAATCGCATTTATGGTCCGATTTGGCTGAAATTCGGAACATGTATTACTACCTTGAAAATAAATATTTTCTTTAAAAAAAATTCCGCTAGGTGGCGCGTGGGTCGCTATATTTACAAAAATCGCATTTATGGTCCGATTTGGCTGAAATTCGGAACATGTATTACTACCTTGAAAGGAAATATTTTCCTAAAAAAAACTTCCGATAGGTGGCGCGTGGGTCGCTATAGAGGCGTTGGACTGCAATAAACTAACGGGCAAGAAACCTTGCAATAATGAAGCACTAAATGAATTAAACAGAATGCGAAATAAAAACTAAAAATTAGAAAATAAAAATAGGTAAAAAAACTTTTTAAGTTAAACGGTTTTATGTTATACATACATTGCAATGTTTAAGATAAATGTACTAAAAACCAAAAAATAATAAAATAGATACAGTCGTGGGAATTATAAACATTTGCATAGACTAGACTAAAATAAAACCGGGGGGCACGTCAATTGTCTACAAATTATCGACTTAATGTGCGATAGAAGAATCGTTTAATTCGTCGTTAGGCAGTTGGCCCGCAGACGGTGAGGAAAATACTTACTATTTTCTTGCTCATGGAAATTCCAATAGTTATACACTCCATGTTAATAAAAGAGATGTTTCAACTAGTTTATCGTTGGACATTCACACGAGGAATCGTTTCACTGCTCGTAGTTTGTCTTTAATCGACAAAACATATGATAAAAGTACTACTCGCTCACCACTATGAAACCCTAAAACTCGCTTATAATCGAGCTTGCTAGCTTTTTTCCACATTCTAGCCCTACTTATCACACGTCCATCGTTGTCGGTTGAACAACTGCCTAATTATAGTGTAACATTACAAAACAAACATTTTAATCAACGATTGTAGACAATTGACGTGCCCCACGGTTTTATTTTAGTCTAGTCTATGCAAATGTTTATAATTCCCACGACTGTATCTATTTTATTATTTTTTGGTTTTTAGTACATTTATCTTAAACATTGCAATGTATGTATAACATAAAACCGTTTAACTTAAAAAGTTTTTTTACCTATTTTTTTTGATTTTAATTTTAATACTAATTTTGATTTTAATTTATATCTTGACTTATTTTATTTTAGTTTAAAGTTCATCTATATTAATCCTATTTAACCTTAATTATCAGGGCCGTGCGCACGGGGGGGATTTTGGGGGTTAAACCCCCCCCCCCCCCCCCCCCCCATGACCAAATCTAAGTTGCAATGATTTTGCAAAAATTTTCAAAACACAGTTTATAAATTTTGCATTGAATCTTGACTCATAATTTTTGACAAAATTAGTACAATAATTTTACGGAAGAAGAAATTGGTGAAAGTTGCAAAAAATAAGGTTGGCCAATACATAAGTTCGGCACTTTGAATTGCACTTGGAGCTTTCCGAAATTACAAAGTTGTGTAGCATATGCTCGTTTGAAATTTTTCAAAAAATTGTACTGATAACAAAAAATTTTCATTTTGTGAAAACAGTGAGCAGTTTCAATTAACAAGTACTGTAAACAGTACTATTCAGGACCTGGTTAACTAGGTTTTGATGAATCAGAATTAGACCAGATAAGTCAACTATTTTGGCAAAGGGATGTTCTCATTGTTTGTTTACGTTTGACGGAAACACGGTGTATTTTATATAATGCGGATACCGCTTAAGGTGGGCGTAGCCACACCCATTTTCAAAATTAGTATCAATTATCCGACTAAGCATATGAATATTATTCTTTGTGCAAAATTTCATTCCTTTATGACTTTTAGTTACAAAGATGTCACGTCACAAATTTCACAAGGCCATTTTAGAAATGTTTTTGTAAAAAAGTAGGCGTGGTTATACACCGATTTCGCTAAATTTTTTAACGTATATTAGTACAAGTAATAAAAGTTTAACCCTAAGTTTCGTCATGTGGCCGCTGTGGTGCAGTGGGTTGAGTGCTCGCCTGCTATACCAGAGGTCTCGGGTTCAAACCCCAGTCCAAACAAACACCAAACAAATTTTTCTAATTAGTAAAAATCCAATTATTGGGTTTTTTAAGAGCAGTGGTCACCTCTCGGCAGTGGGCGGCATACCCTCCGAGAGTATTTCTGCCACGAAAAAGCTTCTCACAAAAAATGCATTCGCCGTTCGGAGCCGGCATAAAACTGTAGGTCCACCCAATTAGTAGGAAAAACAAAAAAGGAACACACCTCGAATTGGGAGAGAAGCTCGGCCATAAAACTCGTCAGAGTTATAATAGCGCCATTGTATTATATTATTATTATTATTCGTCATAACATATCAATTATAATAATTATTTTTTGAGTTATGGGCTCCGAAATCTCGTAGATTCCTTTGTCCAAAAAGGGGCGGTGTCACACCCATTTTCAAAAGTTTTTCTGTTTTTTGTTTCCGGCCTATTGTGGGACTCATGCCACAAAATTTCAATCCATTATCTTTATATTTGACAGAATTCTTTTCCGTACCTCGAAGAATCGCAATGTTAAACGGACTTTAATTATAGCCATGTATTCATAAAAGTGCGAATAATATGCCACCATATCACAAATTCTCTATCAAATACAGAAAAATTTTTACAACCAAAAAAATTTCTTGGGTATAATTTTAAGCATCAGAGTATGCAGTTTCAGAAAAGTTAGAGAACATTTAAATTTATGATGTATGGGTCTGGATATCTGTTTCAGCAAATATGTTTATCTTAGCGAAAAATGTATGCGAATGCAAACCAAAATTAAAAACCCCCCCAAGGCTAATTCCTGCGCACGGCCCTGTTAATTATTATTACTTTATTTATTACTATTATTGTTATTTGCTGTTGTGCTATAAAAGATCTATGATCTTACTGTACTAATGATTTATTGCAATTCTTGATTTGGTGGAAATGGTATTTTATCCTCTGCAAACGAGACATAAAAGCTGGTAATAGTGAAGATATTGACAGATTTGTAAGCGTTTTTTTTTTCAAAAACTGAAAACTGTTTCTTTCAAAAAATCTACAAAACTGGAACCGCCTTTTATTCAGTCTGCAAATGTATAAATCAAAACATTTTGTAAATATGTACACACTAAATACATAAAACTTTGAAACCTACCAATAGCTGGTACTCTGAAATAGTAATGTGTAGGGATTGCAAATAATCGTTATTTTCCAAATTTTGACTAAAAAAATCATACTGAAGGAGAAATGCTAAACGCAAAAGAAGTACACAGATGTAATCACCGTAACGCAGGCTACCTCTAGGTGCATTAAATTTTATTTTTTCGAAAACTGATTTTTAATCATTATTTTCTGAGTTTTATTTTTGCTCAGAAAATAAAAGTTATTTTTTGAGTTTTATTTTTTGATCATAAAATAAGTTGTTGTTTGAGTTTTATTTTTCCCTCAGAAAATAAAAGTTAGTTTTTGAGTTTTATATTTCGATTAGGAAATACAAGTTATTTTTGTTTTATTTTTCGCTTAAAAAATAAAAGTTATTTTTGAGTTCTATTTTTCGATCAGAAAATAAAAGTTATTTTCTGAGTTTTATTTTCTGCTCAGAAAATAAAAGTTATTTTTGAGTTTTATTTTTCGATTAGAAAATAAAAGTTATTTTCTGCGTTTTATCTTTTTGCTTAGAGAATAAAAGTTTCTTCAGTTTAATTTTAGCTGCAGCTGTCGATTTTGCCACATTAACACGTAGGTAAAGTTTATAAATAAAAAAAATTAAAAATTTATTTATCTACTTTACCTATTTGTATGACGAAATCTAAAATTGGAGCCAAAATTAAACTGAAAAACTTTTGTTCTCTGAGCAAAAAAATAAAACTGAGAAAATAACTTTTATTTTCTGATCGAAAAATAAAACTCAAGAAATAACTTTTATTTTGTGAGCAGAAAATAAACCTCAGCAAATAATGATTAAAAATAAAATTTTTGGATATAACTCATAACCGTTACAGTCCCTGGAGGTGTGCAAAAGTTGTACAACTATCGATAGTACACATTACCATCGATAGTTTTTGATAATTTTGAAAAAAATATCGATGGTCCTCGATAGTCTGAAAAAAAAATAAAATATCGATACTATCGATAGTGCCATCGATAATTTCCCAACTGTACTTTCTACGATACGGGCGTCAAAAACGCAGTCGTCATGCGTTGGTGACTGGACATTTAAAAAAAAACAACTTTTATTTTCTGATCGAAAAATAAAACTCAAAAAATAACTTATTTTCTGATCGAAAAATAAAACTCAAGAAATAACTTTTATTTTCTGATCGAAAAATAAAACTCAAAAAATAACTTATTTTCTGATCGAAAAATAAAACTCAAGAAATAACTGTTATTTTGTGAGCAGAAAATAAATATCAGCAAATAATGATTAAACATCAATTTTTGGATATAACTCATAACCGTTACAGTCCCTGGAGGTGTGCAAAATTTGTACAACTATCGATAGTACACATTACCATCGAAGGTTTACCATAACCTTTTCTATGTTTATCCTTTCACCGCTTATAACAGTATACGAATTGTTAATGTATCTTGATTAATATGTGGGAAACTAAAAATAATATGATATTTTCTTTAATTTTTCCTTTCTTAATAACGGGTTTCTTAAAGAATTTGTTAACCAGTATAAATATATGTAAATTTGTTTCGATACGAGCTCCTATTAACCTGAAAACAGATTTCAAGAATATACAACCTTTTCATATTCGCGAGGTGTTGCCAGAATATTCTACTTTAATCAATTTTTACTGTGAAAATTTTTCATATTAAAGTTTTAAACAGAATCAATCGCAGGGGGAGTTTTCGCGTTGTGCGGCGACAACATTTGTTCGCGAATATCGCCCAGTAAAACAGAATCAAGGTGAAATTGTCATATGCACATTTTTATAATTACGATGTTTACTTACTTTTTACACTGACTGTTCTCTTCTGACCGTATTTTCAATTTTTTCCACATCAAAAAATGTATATTTTTGTTTTATTACATGTTTTTATCAAGTTTAAAATAATTTGTTTGACAGGCCTTAGCGTCCGGGCGATTTTCGCCAGCGTTTTCGTTCTGTTCATTCTCATATACCGCCGTGTGTTTTCGTCGTTGACAGAACGCCGCGACTCGACGAAAATTCGTCCGACGCTGATTCTATTTAAGCTATAAAATTGCTAAATCTTTATTCTACGTCAAGGGTGCTCAACGCTCTCGTATTGAATGGGGAAACTCCAATACATCTACAAAAATTTATTAGTGCATTCAGAAAAAAATTGTGTTAGATTAATAAAAAAGTTACAAACTACAAGTAAATTTTTTTTGTACGATTGGAAAATTTTACATACAACATAAATACATACATATGTTCAATATTTACAACATATTTTATTTATATTAAATTAAGATATGAATTCGTACATATAAAAAAAATGTACCTATCTACATATTACATAATAAAAATAAGTGATAAGTTTATTCAAGGCTGTTTAGTAAATTGTCAATATTTATTGTCGAATCAGAGGTGTATAATTGCAGAATTGCTTCCAAATGCTTTTGTGATAAAAGATTTCTTTGGTTTGTTTTGATTAACTTAAGGCTAGAAAAGGCTTTTTCGCAAATATAAGTACTTCCGAACATGGATAGGTATTTTAAAATTTCATTTCTTATGAGTGAATACTTGTCATATTTTATTTCTCTCATATATGTAACTTACCTTAATTATTAATTTATATACGTACCTATAATTAATTAGCATATACTGTGACTCGCAATAATATTTCAGCAAAAAAAAGCTTTAATTCCTATTTTTCTTATTAAAATCTACTTTTATTTTTCTTCAAATAATTTGAAATACACTTTTGCCAGACATTTTTCAATATTAACTAGAAATTTTGTTCAGTTTTTTCGTTTGCCTACGAATCGCACCCTAAATTAAAAAATTGCAAAACTCAAAATTTTTTGAATCCATGAATAACGTATTAAGGGACTGCTAAATGTTAGTCTCCTCCCAGCAAAAGTCTTCTTCCTTACCCAAGGTTTTACTTCAAAGCTTCGTTTGTAAAGAAAAAGGTTTTCTTGCATTTCTTCCATTCATTTTATATTTATTTGGGTTTTGAGTTACGTCGCTTTTTAATTCAAGAATTCAATTTTTTCAAAAAAAAATTTTATTTTCAATTTGTTAGTGTAATTTTCAATTTCATATGGGAAGGGCGACGCCAACGTAGCTTCATATGGGAAGGGCGAAGCTACGTTAACTCAATCACATTCATTTGAATTTTTTTATACCTGAGGCCATATGGCAGGAGAAGAAAATTTTATTTTTATATTCAAAGGGCGAATTTATATCTGTGCCTATGTCTGGGGGGAAAAAGAAAAACAAATGTGATTCAAGGTCATAGGCATGAGCATCTATGTTCTACGTTAACCCTATTTTGTATGGACAGGTAAATATAGGTATATCTTTTCGAATATTTTGCAGAGTTTCTCGGAAATTTCTGTAAACAAGATAATAAATTTATACATTTTTTTTTTTTAGGGCCGCTGCTCGCCTGCTATGCCAGAGGTCTCGGGTTCAAACCACGGTCCGAGCCAAACACCAAAACAATTTTTCTAATTAGTAAAAATCCAATTATTGGGTTTTTTAAGAGCAGCGGTCACCTCTCGGCAGTGGGCGGCATACCCTCCGAGAGTATTTCTGCTATGAAAAAGCTTATCACAAAAAATGCATTCGCCGTTCGGAGCCGGCATAAAACTGTAGGTCCACCCAATTAGTAGGAAAAACAAAAAGGAGCACACCTCGAATTGGGAGAGAAGCTCGGCGATAAAACTCGTCAGAGTTATAATAGCGCCATTGTATTATTATTAGCTTTGTTCGCGTACTTTCTCCAACAGCATTTACTCAGCAGCCTCCAACAGCCAGGTGGTGGAGAAAAATGTCACATATCCTCTCACAAGAGAAAAATATCGTAAGAGGTAAACGAACACAAAATTTGCAGAGTTCAACAGCTTTGGCAAACAGCTGATTTTTATTTACATTCACAAGCCCCAAATTCAAAGGATAAAAAGGATTAAAATTAAAATGATAATAAAATTGGTGGAAATTATTGCTGTTAATTATGTATATATGTACATATAACATAAAAATAATAAAATAAAACATAGTTTTTTCTTATTTAATTTCTTTTGATTCGTTTTGGGTTTCGTTTTGGTCAGTCTTTTGTCACCTCGCGATAACCTCCTCAATCTAAAAATCGTTCGCATAGGCTCGCAAAAAGGTTTTTAGAAGTTCGGAAATGGATCCGGAACTCTCTTTTACAATAAATCGGCACTGTTTGTTCTATATAAATGCTAATGGAGTTACATTTCTGCCTGAAAACAGTGGAGATATATGCACATATGTATGTATCTGCAATACAATTAACTTCATGTTGTTGTTGTTGTAGCCAGCAAGACACTCCCCGAAGGTTTTGGGGAGTGTAGGGGATGTGACAGTCCTTTGCCGGATAAATCCGGTACGCTCGGGTACTAGTCCCTTCTGACACTAGCCCGACTGTCGTGCGAACGATTTTTTCTGGCCATAATCAACCTTCTAGGCCGGTGGATTTTAGTCGCGTCTTACGACAGGCATTCCTTACAACGGGTATATTCTAGACCCCCTAACCCGCTGGGGTTCGCTGTTACTATCTAATAAATAGGATTTCATTGTAATAATTATCACACTAACAATTGCTTTTCTTTGTACCCATGTCCATACTGTTTTCCACCGCAGTATGACTTCGCGTCTGCTGCCCCGCAGAAGAGATTTCAATTTAATGCACCCGGCCCTGGCCATGCTTTAAAAAAATAACCCTCTATGGACCGATCCACAGTACTTTTGAGTAGAACAAACTTTTGCGTTGGCGCCATTTGGCCGCGCTTTAAAAAAAATAGCCCAAGCCAGCAAAATTTCCTTTCTCGAATTATATCTGCGGAGCGATCGGGAGTGTTATAATTAGTAAAATTAACATCCATAGAAGATTTCCCGAAAGTTCCAGTGGTTTGAAAATAAATACGGCGGGCGCATTATACTGAAGCCGACCCACTGCAGAACTACTCTCGGAGGGTGTGCCACACACTGCCTAGAGTGGCTGCTATTTTTTAAAATCCGGATAATTGGGTTTTAGTTAGAATTTGTTGTCTATCCAGGCTCAGTGAAACTTTCAGGAAATATTCTGTAGATGATAATTCATCTTATCTTAACACTTTCAACTATTACTAAATTATAATATTAAAGTTCTCCAGAAATAGAGTTCTCCCGGCTGAGGGTTATTTTTGTAAAGCGCGGCTGAAGGCAAAAGGTGTTCTATACAAAATAACTGTGGATTGCTCCATGGATATTAATCCAGAAAGAGAATTCTGCCGGCTGAGGGTAATTTTATTGAATCGCGGCCAAAAGCCGCCAACGCAGAAAGATGTTCTACACATACATACATTAATTTAACAAGGAATGTCTCCTGAACTATAAGCGTCCGGAGGGTAGTACTTTGTTTTTTTGTGATCTGTGAGACCACCCCTACCCTCTGGAAAATTAATTGTTATCGGATCGTGGATCATTATATACAAATTTTCCCTCTATCCAGGCTGGGAATCCAACCCATGACCTCTGGTATGCCAGACTAGCCACTGTCCGCCACACCACAGTGGCCACAACACTCCCCACTGCACCACAGCGGCCGCGTTAATATATATTCCCGCAAAGGAGATTACAATTTACTAAGGTACAATATATGCATATAAATACTTCGCAAAAAGTATGTAACTTATTTTGCATATTTAATTTATCCATATTTGTTGCCAATTTAGTGTATTTTTCCAATTTTATAATTGATTTGTATATTTTGCAAATCTTGTTACTTGCAAAAATTCAAGTCAGCTGTTGTTTGATCAGCTGTTTTCCTGTTGGCAAAAATTTGTCCAACAGAATTCAACAGCTTCTCACAAAATGAAATGTCAGTTTTCTCTCTCAGTTGGTTCTCTTCTGTTGGAGATTTGGCGTAAAAAAACGGCGACAAAGTGTTTGTTTTTAAAAGTTTTCGAAAAACATCAAAAAATATCCGTAAACGAACAAATCTATTATTATTACAAGCGAATAAACGTCCTCTTTTTAATGGCACCAACATCTTTTTCATGGAATAACTAGAAATAAAGTTATGGACCAATATATTCATTCACTTATGGAAAAGGGGTTTTTGATCCCTAAAAGCCTATACAGATTGCATTTGAAATTACGTTGATTGGCCGAAATTACTTTCCGAAATCACGCGCGTTCACACACGTTTTTGAGTAATTTCATTTAGTCGTGTTTCAGTTACGCTGTTCCTGCGCCAAATAAAAATTTTTACATGGTCAACTTAAATGAAAATATCATTAGCCGTGTTTTTATTTAAACGCATACACATCTGCGCTTAAATTTTGTATGGATTTCTAAACGCACATCTCTATCTGATCTTAGCAGTCCATACAAAGTTTAAGCGCAGATGTATATGCGTTTAAATAAAAACACGGCTATTAATAAAATACTCCCACCAAACTATTTTTGAAGTTAACTTCTTAGGCGGCGATACAGAGTTTTTATGGAGAGTGAAATTTGAAATTTGATGCAACGGAAGTTGCCCCCGGAAATAGCAGCCATTTTAGTTGATTTTTAATTTTTAAAAAAATCAACCTTGATATCCGCGCGGTTCGAACTCACAACCTCTCGCTTCCAGACCAGACGCAAAACCTCTGCGCCACCACACCACTTACGTTGAGTATGTCAAATGCTGCTCTTAAATTGAACTAACAAGTATAACTCACTCACCTATTGAAAGTAACAAGTTTGATATTTGCAAATACATATGTACATATTAGAATGAAAGCAACCACCCGTTTTGTTAGTTCAGTTTAAGTGCAGCGTTTGACAGAGGCGCAGAGGTAGTGTGTCTGGTCTGGAAGTTAGGGGAGGTAGGTTCGAATCAAGCCAGGCGACTGATTTTTTTTCTATTTTAATAATAAATAATAGCTTAAAAAAACTAAAAAGCACGCTTTAATCTTAAAATCGCACTAAAAACTGAGAAATAATTTAATATAAAAACAAAACGATGAACGAAAATATAAGTACCTATTTAAGAAAAAGCATTAGGTGCTCAGTATGTCAAAAAAAAAATTAAAAATCGGTATTTTTTACTAATACATACATATTTTTATTTCAAATTCTTTTGGAGATTTGTATGTATGTACATATGTATACGTGTAAGTACATAAGAAATTCTAACCAGAACAGCGCTGTGGTGAAATAAGCGAGGTGAGAATGTTAATAACACAAGAAGAATTTAGAGTACACCGTTTGATACAAGCTGGTTCAAGTCCAGGTCGAGTCAGTTTTTTTGTTGCTTTTTTTTATTAAACAATTTTCTTTGCCACCCGAATATCGGGGATTACATACTAGTTAATTATTCAAATAAAAACGATCAAACAACCAATATAAAAACCAATCGGATGAGCTTGCCGATAAACAAAATCTAATAACAAGAACAAGCTTCGCCTTTTCTATAAATAGAATTTGTACAAACAAAAACACACAACCACATGTATGTACATACGATAGTTTTCATTGTAATATCCCTGAAAGAAATGTGCGATTAATACCGATATACATAGATTTGTCGCGGATTGATTTCTTTCCGGAACAATCGGTCCACAATTAGTGCCCGATTGTTCCAAAATGAGTATAAATGTAGACTAATTGTAGAACAATTGTTCCCGAACGGGTATAAATCTAGATTGTAGAAATTTTACAAAAATATTCAATATATGTATGTATTAAAAAAAAACAATAGGTAAAACTAATTGAACACGCTTTCTTTTAATAACAATGATGAATAATAATTTTGACAAAATTTTACCAAAAATATCCATTGAAAAATCAATTACGATTATAAAATCAAAACTGACTATTTAAAATATTTTAATTTATTGAATAGATTTCTTTACAAAAGTAAAACTTATTGTATAATCTTTATTTAGATAGGCATGAACATTTATAATTTTTAAAGATTGATATAAAAAATAGCCTTGGCTAACAACTTTGAAAAATTCCTCACATATCTTTTACACTCGCATAATGCATTCTCAAAACTTTAAATATTTGGAGGAAATACTTATTTTTTTTTTTTAATTTACAAAATGAAATCTAATCGAATAAACTCTTCTAATATATAAAACGATTTATAATTTTTAGACATTTTCAGAATTGGGTGAAAGGATTGATCTACATTTTTACCCGTTCGGGTATACAAATTGAAAATTAGACTCTTCATAGGACATTCTCGAACAAATGCGATCAATTCGCTACATATAAAGAGATGTAAAATTTTATTAGTCGCATTCTCCCTTGCGATTGATCCCGGACACGTTCCGGATTAAAGGCAGGGATGTATTTGCAAATTCGTTTCTCATATGATATATGAAACTTGTTACTTGTTGCTTTCGAGCGAATATATATATTGATGTAAGAAGTTAACTTCTATCACGTGTACTGTGCTACACGCGGGTTTTTTTTATAACTAAAGAATCGCTTATGCAATATACAATGGGAATATATCTAAGAAACCGTCACGAACAAATTTAATAGTCGTGTTTTTATTTTAGCACAATTGTATATGCGTTAAAATCAAACACAGCTAATATGAAATATTAGCGATTGGTAAAGATATTTTCCATTATAATCGACAAAATTTAGAGAAGAGACCGATTGCAGAGTAATTTCGTGAGTATTTTCGCCGAAAAGCGCATTTCAAGGGTATAGCCGGGTATCCACATCACAAGAAATGCTAAAACTCCATATAAAAAAACGCTTAAGAAATGGTCAAGAAATTTTCTTGTGTCAAATTTTCTTTAGGCAGTATCCACTTCACAAGAAAATCTATTACAATTTTTGACGAAAAATGAGGTTGGCAACGCTGGTTTTGCCAAGAAATATATACGATTGTATATATTTCTTGAAGAAAAAATCAAACGTCAAAATTACTTAAGAAATAAATGCCAAAAGTACTTTTTTACTGTCACACAGTGTAATCTTCCTGTACATTTATCAAATACAATTACATATATCCGTATTGATACTAATATTAACGATTGCCGCATTTTAAACTGTACTTACATTAATTAATTTTTAATATCTGCGCGAACAATTTCCAAAATTTGAATAATTCAACTGATTTTTTTGTATCATTTTTGTGCTTTTCATAAATATCAACGTTTCAAACAGCTAAGGCGAGCAGAGTTTCACATGCTCGTTATTTTGAATAAATACTAAAAGTCAGCTGTTTTGTACCGCCAGAAATAAATTAGCGAATCTCACTGTTGGCACTGCAAACGTCATTGTTGTTAAGCCAACAACTTGACTTGCGTCGTCTAATGTTAGTGAATCGGGCTACAGGCATCTTAATACTTACCTATCAAGTTGTATGAAAAATCGATCACTTTAAGATGAATTAAATTCTTCAAACTTCCGGACTGTAATTGAAAAATTTCATTTCGTGATATATCCAAATCCTCTAGCATTATTTGTTCTCGAAGTAAGCCAGGCGGAAAATTAGTTATTTGGTTGTGACTCAAATTAATAACGGTTAAACGCTGAACGCGACAGAACAAATCCGTATGCAATTCAGTCATAATATTATTGCTAAGATCTATTAAATTTAAATTGCGTAGCTTCCAAAAAGAGCTTCTATCTAAATTCTCCAATTTATTATTTTGGAGTCGCCTTAGCAAATATATGTAAGTATGTATGTTATTCGTAGTTATGGATTAAAATTTTTCGAAATAAGAACTGCAGAACTACTCTCGGAGGGTGTGCCACACACTGCCTAGAGTGGCTGCTATTTTTTAAAATCCGGATAATTGGGTTTTAGTTAGAATTTGTTGTCTATCCAGGCTCAGTGAAACTTTCAAGAAATATTCTGTAGATGATAATTCATCTTATCTTAACACTTTCAACTATTACTAAATTATAATATTAAAGTTCTCCAGAAATAGAATTCTCCCGGCTGAGGGTTATTTTTGTAAAGCGCGGCTGAAGGCAAAAGGTGTTCTATACAAAATAACTGTGGATTGCTCCATGGATATTAATCCAGAAAGAGAATTCTGCCGGCTGAGGGTAATTTTATTGAATCGCGGCCAAAAGCCGCCAACGCAGTAAGATGTTCTACACATACATACATTAATTTAGCAAGGAATGTCTCCTGAACTATAAGCGTCCGGAGGGTAGTACTTTGTTTTTTTGTGATCTGTGAGACCACCCCTACCCTCTGGAAAATTAATTGTTATCGGATCGTGGATCATTATATACAAATTTTCCCTCTATCCAGGCTGGGAATCCAACCCATGACCTCTGGTATGCCAGACTAGCCACTGTCCGCCACACCACAGTGGCCACAACACTCCCCACTGCACCACAGCGGCCGCGTTAATATATATTCCCGCAAAGGAGATTACAATTTACTAAGGTACATAATATGCATATAAATACTTCGCAAAAAGTATGTAACTTATTTTGCATATTTAATTTATCCATATTTGTTGCCAATTTAGTGTATTTTTCCAATTTTATAATTGATTTGTATATTTTGCAAATCTTGTTACTTGCAAAAATTCAAGTCAGCTGTTGTTTGATCAGCTGTTTTCCTGTTGGAAAATTGCTGTTGGCAAAAATTTGTCCAACAGAATTCAACAGCTTCTCACAAAATGAAATGTCAGTTTTCTCTCTCAGTTGGTTCTCTTCTGTTGGAGATTTGGCGTAAAAAAACGGCGACAAAGTGTTTGTTTTTAAAAGTTTTCGAAAAACATCAAAAAATATCCGTAAACGAACAAATCTATTATTATTACAAGCGAATAAACGTCCTCTTTTTAATGGCACCAACATCTTTTTCATGGAATAACTAGAAATAAAGTTATGGACCAATATATTCATTCACTTATGGAAAAGGGGTTTTTGATCCCTAAAAGCCTATACAGATTGCATTTGAAATTACGTTGATTGGCCGAAATTACTTTCCGAAATCACGCGCGTTCACACACGTTTTTGAGTAATTTCATTTAGTCGTGTTTCAGTTACGCTGTTCCTGCGCCAAATAAAAATTTTTACATGGTCAACTTAAATGAAAATATCATTAGCCGTGTTTTTATTTAAACGCATACACATCTGCGCTTAAATTTTGTATGGATTTCTAAACGCACATCTCTATCTTATCTTAGCAGTCCATTCAAAGTTTAAGCGCAGATGTATATGCGTTTAAATAAAAACACGGCTATTAATAAAATACTCCCACCAAACTATTTTTGAAGTTAACTTCTTAGGCGGCGATACAGAGTTTTTATGGAGAGTGAAATTTGAAATTTGATGCAACGGAAGTTGCCCCCGGAAATAGCAGCCATTTTAGTTGATTTTTAATTTTTAAAAAAATCAACCTTGATATCCGCGCGGTTCGAACTCACAACCTCTCGCTTCCAGACCAGACGCAAAACCTCTGCGCCACCACACCACTTACGTTGAGTATGTCAAATGCTGCTCTTAAATTGAACTAACAAGTATAACTCACTCACCTATTGAAAGTAACAAGTTTGATATTTGCAAATACATATGTACATATTAGAATGAAAGCAACCACCCGTTTTGTTAGTTCAGTTTAAGTGCAGCGTTTGACAGAGGCGCAGAGGTAGTGTGTCTGGTCTGGAAGTTAGGGGAGGTAGGTTCGAATCAAGCCAGGCGACTGATTTTTTTTTTATTTTAATAATAAATAATAGCTTAAAAAAACTAAAAAGCACGCTTTAATCTTAAAATCGCACTAAAAACTGAGAAATAATTTAATATAAAAACAAAACGATGAACGAAAATATAAGTACCTATTTAAGAAAAAGCATTAGGTGCTCAGTATGTCAAAAAAAAAATTAAAAATCGGTATTTTTTACTAATACATACATATTTTTATTTCAAATTCTTTTGGAGATTTGTATGTATGTACATATGTATACGTGTAAGTACATAAGAAATTCTAACCAGAACAGCGCTGTGGTGAAATAAGCGAGGTGAGAATGTTAATAACACAAGAAGAATTTAGAGTACACCGTTTGATACAAGCTGGTTCAAGTCCAGGTCGAGTCAGTTTTTTTGTTGCTTTTTTTTATTAAACAATTTTCTTTGCCACCCGAATATCGGGGATTACATACTAGTTAATTATTCAAATAAAAACGATCAAACAACCAATATAAAAACCAATCGGATGAGCTTGCCGATAAACAAAATCTAATAACAAGAACAAGCTTCGCCTTTTCTATAAATAGAATTTGTACAAACAAAAACACACAACCACATGTATGTACATACGATAGTTTTCATTGTAATATCCCTGAAAAAAATGTGCGATTAATACCGATATACATAGATTTGTCGCGGATTGATTTCTTTCCGGAACAATCGGTCCACAATTAGTGCCCGATTGTTCCAAAATGAGTATAAATGTAGACTAATTGTAGAACAATTGTTCCCGAACGGGTATAAATCTAGATTGTAGAAATTTTACAAAAATATTCAATATATGTATGTATTAAAAAAAAACAATAGGTAAAACTAATTGAACACGCTTTCTTTTAATAACAATGATGAATAATAATTTTGACAAAATTTTACCAAAAATATCCATTGAAAAATCAATTACGATTATAAAATCAAAACTGACTATTTAAAATATTTTAATTTATTGAATAGATTTCTTTACAAAAGTAAAACTTATTGTATAATCTTTATTTAGATAGGCATGAACATTTATAATTTTTAAAGATTGATATAAAAAATAGCCTTGGCTAACAACTTTGAAAAATTCCTCACATATCTTTTACACTCGCATAATGCATTCTCAAAACTTTAAATATTTGGAGGAAATACTTATTTTTTTTTTTTTAATTTACAAAATGAAATCTAATCGAATAAACTCTTCTAATATATAAAACGATTTATAATTTTTAGACATTTTCAGAATTGGGTGAAAGGATTGATCTACATTTTTACCCGTTCGGGTATACAAATTGAAAATTAGACTCTTCATAGGACATTCTCGAACAAATGCGATCAATTCGCTACATATAAAGAGATGTAAAATTTTATTAGTCGCATTCTCCCTTGCGATTGATCCCGGACACGTTCCGGATTAAAGGCAGGGATGTATTTGCAAATTCGTTTCTCATATGATATATGAAACTTGTTACTTGTTGCTTTCGAGCGAATATAAATTGATGTAAGAAGTTAACTTCTATCACGTGTACTGTGCTACACGCGGGTTTTTTTTATAACTAAAGAATCGCTTATGCAATATACAATGGGAATATATCTAAGAAACCGTCACGAACAAATTTAATAGTCGTGTTTTTATTTTAGCACAATTGTATATGCGTTAAAATCAAACACAGCTAATATGAAATATTAGCGATTGGTAAAGATATTTTCCATTATAATCGACAAAATTTAGAGAAGAGACCGATTGCAGAGTAATTTCGTGAGTATTTTCGCCGAAAAGCGCATTTCAAGGGTATAGCCGGGTATCCACATCACAAGAAATGCTAAAACTCCATATAAAAAAACGCTTAAGAAATGGTCAAGAAATTTTCTTGTGTCAAATTTTCTTTAGGCAGTATCCACTTCACAAGAAAATCTATTACAATTTTTGACGAAAAATGAGGTTGGCAACGCTGGTTTTGCCAAGAAATATATACGATTGTATATATTTCTTGAAGAAAAAATCAAACGTCAAATTTACTTAAGAAATAAATGCCAAAAGTACTTTTTTACTGTCACACAGTGTAATCTTCCTGTACATTTATCAAATACAATTACATATATCCGTATTGATACTAATATTAACGATTGCCGCATTTTAAACTGTACTTACATTAATTAATTTTTAATATCTGCGCGAACAATTTCCAAAATTTGAATAATTCAACTGATTTTTTTGTATCATTTTTGGCTTTTCATAAATATCAACGTTTCAAACAGCTAAGGCGAGCAGAGTTTCACATGCTCGTTATTTTGAATAAATACTAAAAGTCAGCTGTTTTGTACCGCCAGAAATAAATTAGCGAATCTCACTGTTGGCACTGCAAACGTCATTGTTGTTAAGCCAACAACTTGACTTGCGTCGTCTAATGTTAGTGAATCGGGCTACAGGCATCTTAATACTTACCTATCAAGTTGTATGAAAAATCGATCACTTTAAGATGAATTAAATTCTTCAAACTTCCGGACTGTAATTGAAAAATTTCATTTCGTGATATATCCAAATCCTCTAGCATTATTTGTTCTCGAAGTAAGCCAGGCGGAAAATTAGTTATTTGGTTGTGACTCAAATTAATAACGGTTAAACGCTGAACGCGACAGAACAAATCCGTATGCAATTCAGTCATAATATTATTGCTAAGATCTATTAAATTTAAATTGCGTAGCTTCCAAAAAGAGCTTCTATCTAAATTCTCCAATTTATTATTTTGGAGTCGCCTTAGCAAATATATGTAAGTATGTATGTTATTCGTAGTTATGGATTAAAATTTTTCGAAATAAGAACTGCAGAACTACTCTCGGAGGGTGTGCCACACACTGCCTAGAGTGGCTGCTATTTTTTAAAATCCGGATAATTGGGTTTTAGTTAGAATTTGTTGTCTATCCAGGCTCAGTGAAACTTTCAGGAAATATTCTGTAGATGATAATTCATCTTATCTTAACACTTTCAACTATTACTAAATTATAATATTAAAGTTCTCCAGAAATAGAATTCTCCCGGCTGAGGGTTATTTTTGTAAAGCGCGGCTGAAGGCAAAAGGTGTTCTATACAAAATAACTGTGGATTGCTCCATGGATATTAATCCAGAAAGAGAATTCTGCCGGCTGAGGGTAATTTTATTGAATCGCGGCCAAAAGCCGCCAACGCAGTAAGATGTTCTACACATACATACATTAATTTAGCAAGGAATGTCTCCTGAACTATAAGCGTCCGGAGGGTAGTACTTTGTTTTTTTGTGATCTGTGAGACCACCCCTACCCTCTGGAAAATTAATTGTTATCGGATCGTGGATCATTATATACAAATTTTCCCTCTATCCAGGCTGGGAATCCAACCCATGACCTCTGGTATGCCAGACTAGCCACTGTCCGCCACACCACAGTGGCCACAACACTCCCCACTGCACCACAGCGGCCGCGTTAATATATATTCCCGCAAAGGAGATTACAATTTACTAAGGTACATAATATGCATATAAATACTTCGCAAAAAGTATGTAACTTATTTTGCATATTTAATTTATCCATATTTGTTGCCAATTTAGTGTATTTTTCCAATTTTATAATTGATTTGTATATTTTGCAAATCTTGTTACTTGCAAAAATTCAAGTCAGCTGTTGTTTGATCAGCTGTTTTCCTGTTGGAAAATTGCTGTTGGCAAAAATTTGTCCAACAGAATTCAACAGCTTCTCACAAAATGAAATGTCAGTTTTCTCTCTCAGTTGGTTCTCTTCTGTTGGAGATTTGGCGTAAAAAAACGGCGACAAAGTGTTTGTTTTTAAAAGTTTTCGAAAAACATCAAAAAATATCCGTAAACGAACAAATCTATTATTATTACAAGCGAATAAACGTCCTCTTTTTAATGGCACCAACATCTTTTTCATGGAATAACTAGAAATAAAGTTATGGACCAATATATTCATTCATTTATGGAAAAGGGGTTTTTGATCCCTAAAAGCCTATACAGATTGCATTTGAAATTACGTTGATTGGCCGAAATTACTTTCCGAAATCACGCGCGTTCACACACGTTTTTGAGTAATTTCATTTAGTCGTGTTTCAGTTACGCTGTTCCTGCGCCAAATAAAAATTTTTACATGGTCAACTTAAATGAAAATATCATTAGCCGTGTTTTTATTTAAACGCATACACATCTGCGCTTAAATTTTGTATGGATTTCTAAACGCACATCTCTATCTGATCTTAGCAGTCCATACAAAGTTTAAGCGCAGATGTATATGCGTTTAAATAAAAACACGGCTATTAATAAAATACTCCCACCAAACTATTTTTGAAGTTAACTTCTTAGGCGGCGATACAGAGTTTTTATGGAGAGTGAAATTTGAAATTTGATGCAACGGAAGTTGCCCCCGGAAATAGCAGCCATTTTAGTTGATTTTTAATTTTTAAAAAAATCAACCTTGATATCCGCTCGGTTCGAACTCACAACCTCTCGCTTCCAGACCAGACGCAAAACCTCTGCGCCACCACACCACTTACGTTGAGTATGTCAAATGCTGCTCTTAAATTGAACTAACAAGTATAACTCACTCACCTATTGAAAGTAACAAGTTTGATATTTGCAAATACATATGTACATATTAGAATGAAAGCAACCACCCGTTTTGTTAGTTCAGTTTAAGTGCAGCGTTTGACAGAGGCGCAGAGGTAGTGTGTCTGGTCTGGAAGTTAGGGGAGGTAGGTTCGAATCAAGCCAGGCGACTGATTTTTTTTTTATTTTAATAATAAATAATAGCTTAAAAAAACTAAAAAGCACGCTTTAATCTTAAAATCGCACTAAAAACTGAGAAATAATTTAATATAAAAACAAAACGATGAACGAAAATATAAGTACCTATTTAAGAAAAAGCATTAGGTGCTCAGTATGTCAAAAAAAAATTAAAAATCGGTATTTTTTACTAATACATACATATTTTTATTTCAAATTCTTTTGGAGATTTGTATGTATGTACATATGTATACGTGTAAGTACATAAGAAATTCTAACCAGAACAGCGCTGTGGTGAAATAAGCGAGGTGAGAATGTTAATAACACAAGAAGAATTTAGAGTACACCGTTTGATACAAGCTGGTTCAAGTCCAGGTCGAGTCAGTTTTTTTGTTGCTTTTTTTTATTAAACAATTTTCTTTGCCACCCGAATATCGGGGATTACATACTAGTTAATTATTCAAATAAAAACGATCAAACAACCAATATAAAAACCAATCGGATGAGCTTGCCGATAAACAAAATCTAATAACAAGAACAAGCTTCGCCTTTTCTATAAATAGAATTTGTACAAACAAAAACACACAACCACATGTATGTACATACGATAGTTTTCATTGTAATATCCCTGAAAAAAATGTGCGATTAATACCGATATACATAGATTTGTCGCGGATTGATTTCTTTCCGGAACAATCGGTCCACAATTAGTGCCCGATTGTTCCAAAATGAGTATAAATGTAGACTAATTGTAGAACAATTGTTCCCGAACGGGTATAAATCTAGATTGTAGAAATTTTACAAAAATATTCAATATATGTATGTATTAAAAAAAAACAATAGGTAAAACTAATTGAACACGCTTTCTTTTAATAACAATGATGAATAATAATTTTGACAAAATTTTACCAAAAATATCCATTGAAAAATCAATTACGATTATAAAATCAAAACTGACTATTTAAAATATTTTAGTTTATTGAATAGATTTCTTTACAAAAGTAAAACTTATTGTATAATCTTTATTTAGATAGGCATGAACATTTATAATTTTTAAAGATTGATATAAAAAATAGCCTTGGCTAACAACTTTGAAAAATTCCTCACATATCTTTTACACTCGCATAATGCATTCTCAAAACTTTAAATATTTGGAGGAAATACTTATTTTTTTTTTTTTAATTTACAAAATGAAATCTAATCGAATAAACTCTTCTAATATATAAAACGATTTATAATTTTTAGACATTTTCAGAATTGGGTGAAAGGATTGATCTACATTTTTACCCGTTCGGGTATACAAATTGAAAATTAGACTCTTCATAGGACATTCTCGAACAAATGCGATCAATTCGCTACATATAAAGAGATGTAAAATTTTATTAGTCGCATTCTCCCTTGCGATTGATCCCGGACACGTTCCGGATTAAAGGCAGGGATGTATTTGCAAATTCGTTTCTCATATGATATATGAAACTTGTTACTTGTTGCTTTCGAGCGAATATAAATTGATGTAAGAAGTTAACTTCTATCACGTGTACTGTGCTACACGCGGGTTTTTTTTATAATTAAAGAATCGCTTATGCAATATACAATGGGAATATATCTAAGAAACCGTCACGAACAAATTTAATAGTCGTGTTTTTATTTTAGCACAATTGTATATGCGTTAAAATCAAACACAGCTAATATGAAATATTAGCGATTGGTAAAGATATTTTCCATTATAATCGACAAAATTTAGAGAAGAGACCGATTGCAGAGTAATTTCGTGAGTATTTTCGCCGAAAAGCGCATTTCAAGGGTATAGCCGGGTATCCACATCACAAGAAATGCTAAAACTCCATATAAAAAAACGCTTAAGAAATGGTCAAGAAATTTTCTTGTGTCAAATTTTCTTTAGGCAGTATCCACTTCACAGGAAAATCTATTACAATTTTTGACGAAAAATGAGGTTGGCAACGCTGGTTTTGCCAAGAAATATATACGATTGTATATATTTCTTGAAGAAAAAATCAAACGTCAAAATTACTTAAGAAATAAATGCCAAAAGTACTTTTTTACTGTCACACAGTGTAATCTTCCTGTACATTTATCAAATACAATTACATATATCCGTATTGATACTAATATTAACGATTGCCGCATTTTAAACTGTACTTACATTAATTAATTTTTAATATCTGCGCGAACAATTTCCAAAATTTGAATAATTCAACTGATTTTTTTGTATCATTTTTGTGCTTTTCATAAATATCAACGTTTCAAACAGCTAAGGCGAGCAGAGTTTCACATGCTCGTTATTTTGAATAAATACTAAAAGTCAGCTGTTTTGTACCGCCAGAAATAAATTAGCGAATCTCACTGTTGGCACTGCAAACGTCATTGTTGTTAAGCCAACAACTTGACTTGCGTCGTCTAATGTTAGTGAATCGGGCTACAGGCATCTTAATACTTACCTATCAAGTTGTATGAAAAATCGATCACTTTAAGATGAATTAAATTCTTCAAACTTCCGGACTGTAATTGAAAAATTTCATTTCGTGATATATCCAAATCCTCTAGCATTATTTGTTCTCGAAGTAAGCCAGGCGGAAAATTAGTTATTTGGTTGTGACTCAAATTAATAACGGTTAAACGCTGAACGCGACAGAACAAATCCGTATGCAATTCAGTCATAATATTATTGCTAAGATCTATTAAATTTAAATTGCGTAGCTTCCAAAAAGAGCTTCTATCTAAATTCTCCAATTTATTATTTTGGAGTCGCCTTAGCAAATATATGTAAGTATGTATGTTATTCGTAGTTATGGATTAAAATTTTTCGAAATAAGAAACTTACAATTGAGTAAGACAATCCAAATCCTGAAATAATTCTGCTGGTAGGAAGTTGAGAATATTGTAGGATAAATCAAGCTCGTTCAGCAATGTCAAACCGCGAAACGTGTCTTTGTGGAATGTGGAAAAATAATTTCTTGACAGATCACTGAAATGAAAGTAAAACATACATATACATTAGATGAGTTTTTTTTTGTATGGGATTCTAAATAGAAAATAATGTCCGCTTTCAGGAAGAGTATAGGGCAAGAAATTTAAAATTCGTGAGAAAAAAAGAAAATGATTATTTTGGGCCGCGATATTACCTTCCTTGGGTAGTGTACCAAAAAACTGAGTACGCCTTTCGCTTTAGCGGTTAATTCTACGTATGAGTAGATATCAATTTTTTTCTTGTGCAAAATCCCAACATTTTTCATACATAAATCTAAATATACCTTGAAATTCTGGGAATTTTTTCATTTTTTTTTTTTTTTCATTTTTAATTTTTTTCATTTTATTTAATTTGCAGGGTTTTCGGTCGAGCTCCATCCAGTTTTTGGAAAAGTCAAATTTTTTTTTAAGTTTACTACTCTAAAACACCCTATTTTCATATTCCGGTGCCGGAGGGAATATATAAAAAAACGCATCTAATATAAATTAGTTGCGTTTTTTTTTGAGATAAGGTTTAAAGAATCTCATACATAGTGATGAGCCAGGGGTAAATACCCAAATGGTAAATTGGGTATTTAAAGATAAATACCCAAGTATTTACCCAAGTACCTGGGTATTTACCCAAAAAAGTTGGTATAAACCAGAACTAAGAAAAATTTAAATAAATTAAAAGAATTTAATTTTTTAGTATGAAATAGATTTTTAGTGACAAATGAAATAATACATGAATGTAGTCATAATCGCTTTCGCTATCAGTAACCGATAAAAACTCCTATCGACTAGAGTGCGTAATTTCTGTTGAATTTGAAGAGATGTCGTCTTGAATACCATCTAGTGAAGAATTAATGGCATTTTCGTATTGAGTGGAGTGCGTATTTTCTGCTGAAGGTGATGAACTATTTCATTATGTTACAACCAAAAATATCAAGAAATTCAGGTATGGGGGAAGATAGGCATGGGCCTGCTGAGCTCGGAACTATTTTAATTTTTTGTATGAAATGTGTCGGTTTTATGGATTTTTTAAATCGTGGTTGAATATGGTTGATAGCTCAGTTTTTTCGGCAACATCCAGTATCAAAGTTGAAGCAAACTCCAATTCAAGCTTATCTACTTTTAATTTCATTAAACGCGAAATATTCCCTGTGTATTACAATGGCCCTTATTTTAGAAAGTCGAAAATTTGCAGGTGTTACCCCCTGATATGTTTTTATTCACTTTTAGTAAGCGCTGCTATTGGCTGTGCCACGATAAATATATGTATGTCCGTAGTTATATCGGAAAACTTAACTCCGAGATGTTTACAATTTTAAACTTGCATAAAATTAATCAAAATACTTTTATTATTTCACCGTTACAATTGCTTGGGTAGCAAGATTCGTTGAAGGTGTATGTACGTATGTATGTAAATGACATTAAATTTTGGTTCTTACGTAAAAAGCAATATAGTATTAAAACAAAAAAAAATCAAACATTTCACTTAAAAATAGTGTATTAATTTAAAATCATAGTCTATATGCTCTTCTTCGAATACAACAACTTTAAAACGTACAACTGGTAAAGTCAGTTAACTGAAAAATACGCCACACATATGTACCTTTTTAGCACATGTGAGAGAAATTAGTTTTTTACAAACATAGCAAAAGTGAGTATCTGTCGGCATTTTCTGCATTCGCTCTCTCAATCTTGGTTCGACATGGAAACCAGTGCCGAAACTCGCTAAACACAATGCTCGCTAATTTCCATACAAATTTCTGAGAGCGAGTGAAGAATGAAACACTTGTTTCGTTCTCAATCCTCTTGCCAAACGCGATGATATCGATGCCTTCTATAATTATGTATCGAAAATCTATCGAAATCTCACACAGGCCAAAACAAAAACCCAAAAATAAGCAAACATACAAACATTTAAGAAGAACAAGAGAGAGAAATGTTAAACTGAATAACGTTCAGCCACGTGGAGACGGGTTATTTAGCGAGATGTTGATTTTGTCACAAAAATCACCTCGATAAGTGCCCTAGACTGTGGTTTTTAGGTTCTTTTGTCTGTGGATACCCCCAGGGCCGTAGCTAGACTTAAATTTAAGGTAGGGCACCGATGGTTTAAGGTAGGGCGGAAGTAAATAATGTATCACAATTAATTTGACATCGAGGCATGGCTTCCAAAATCAATCAGCATATATATCACTTTTCTCTATGTCAGTGACTTACATTGGCTCAGATTTCCATCTGTCTACCGAAAGGGACGGCTTTACATTAAGGAGCCACGGTCCGAGAAAAATGACTCTCAGGGGTGTAGAGGGTCTTTCACAGATCTTAAAACTTGAATCTAAACTTGCTGGAGGCTTATAGTTCACGAGATATTTGTTGGTAATTTTTTGGTAGTTGGATGGGTCCATAGATATTACCCCAGAAAGCGAATTCTGCCGGTTGTGGGTTATTTTTTAAATCGCGGCCGAAGGCCGCCGAAGCCAAAAAGGTGTTCTACACACATATCGTCGCCCGGATAAATTAGTGTCGTATGTGAAATTTGGGCCGAATTGAGTTAATAAGAGAGTTATACTAAACTAATCAAGATCTTTCGAATGACGTTATCCGTTTTTGCTATGATGGATGTCATATCCATATTTTTGTATATATTACACTTTTTTTTGGATATATCACCCATTATATGGATATGACATCCATAGTTTATAGATTTATATATTTATATATTTTGTTAAGTTTATAATTTTAAGCCTTTTTATTAATTATTATTATCTCCATTAGTATGTAAGACATTTTGTTTTTGTTGACTAATTAAACGTGAATAAATAAAATAAAAATAACACTGCTCGACAAGTTTTTGTTACAGAAATAAAATTCTACTTTTCTAAAGGATTTCGGTGCGCTGAATCCGAATCTGATTTTCGCTAATACGTACAGTTTTTGAGATATTCATGTGTAAAGAGGCCAAAACGCGATTTTTGGCTATATTCACTCCTCAATATCTTTTAAATTTCTAACTTATTTTAAAAATTGATTAAAGCTATTGAAAACGCGGATATTTCTCTTAAAGAAACCGTTTTAATATTTCATATATCTTTCTTGTAACTTGCAATATTGCATATTAAGCTTGATTAGTTTTGCAATATTTTCTCCATACAAAAATAATTAAAAATTTTGAAGCACGCTTTTAGGCAGTTTCTTATATTATGGACGTATGTAAGTGGCTTCGTAAAAAAATTATTGGGTTTTTAGAAATAGCGGCCACACCGCGGCAGTGGGCGGCATACCCTCCGAGGGTTTTCTGCCTTGAAAAAGCTTCTCACAAAAAGGGTGTTGGTGATGTATTAAAGCTGCGCTAGCTGGAGGCAGACCTATTAAATTCCGATTAGGATTAGTAATCAATTAAATTGTTTTGGTTTTTAATTTGTAATAATTATTTAAAAAAACTAATTTTAATTGATTACCGTTGAAGAAAATAAAAAAAAAATCAAAAATAATCAAAATAATTTTTTTTTGATTGTTTTTGATTATTTATGATTATTTTTGATTTTTTTTTTTCATTTTGTTTGATTATTTTTCAATATTGTTGTAAAGAAATTTGGATACGCATACACATTACACATCGAAAAAAAAGTTGTAAAAGTCCGCCCCTAAATTTGAAGCTTATGTTTGATCCCTTTTAGTTTAAGAGATATTGAGCAGAATTTTGTCGCTTGTGCAAGGTCGCAAGCGATTTCGTCTAATTTCCAATGTGTTTTTAATTGCTGTGAATTACTATTTAATTTATTTACTTTTATGAGAAATAAAATACAATATTTAACTAATTTAAAAAATCTTTAATCATTAATTTATCCAGGCGACGATATATACATATGTGCATGTTTTTATAAGTGCCTTTCCTCGGTAATCGTACGCAGTTTTTGGGGGTTTGTTTGGTAAATTTTACAACTTACAAACATCTCCGGTCGACGGGACTTTTGGATTTAGAATCAGAAGGACCTCCTCTACAACCCCCAATGACTTTTTTTTTCAACGCGTGGTAGACTGTTGGAAAATTTTCCCCGTACATTTAATACCTATTTGTTGACACATAATTATTGTGACAGTACATAAGAAATACTCATTGAGAATAAGCCAACAAGATGGTTCAGCTTCCAGATTTAGATGTGGAGATGCGGAGATCGTTAAATTTGGTATGTGGGTCGCCTGTAGGTATGCACGCAAGTCAAGGTGAGAAAAAAACTCTCGAAAATGATTAAACGATAACCATAGAAAATCTAGACACCCCATTTTTCCATCGAGTAAAATGTTTTAGATTAGCACACAGCCTTAGTAATCAATTCCGCGCTTTTGGTGTTGTTCACTCACAGTGAGATTAGTTTTTGTCAGAAAAGTGCCGGAATGAACTATTCCTTTAACCAAACTACAAAAATTCGATGGTCTTATTTAATTATATATGTGATGAAGGTTGGATTCTCCATATCATACATTGCAACCGCAATATTTTTTTATCTCAAACTATGACAAAAAATTTAATTATAATAATTCATCTCACTTGTTGGCCTTTTTAAGGTAGGGCATTCTAATTTTAAGGTAGGGCATTGCCCCATAATGCCCCCCCCCCCCCCCCCCAAGCTACGGGCCTGGATACCCCTAGTGAAATTCTATGGCAAAAGCAATTGTTTGAGGGTTTTATTTAGAGATGAGAGAAACTGCGATTTTTCGATATCTGTGATTTCGGTGATTGCTATTTTTAAATCACTGCGATTTTAAACTGCTATTGCGATTGCATGGACTGCTATAAAATCATCAGTTACCGGTAGAGATTAATTTTGCGTTTTCTGAGCGATATAACCTGTCTTCATTTTATGTTAACAAAATGATAGCAATAACAACGTATTCCGCAGTAATTTCGCTGTTTGTAAACATTTTTCGGGAAAACTTTCCAACCGTCTACCACGCGTTGGAAAAAAAGAGTTATTGGACGTTGTAGAGGAGATCCTCCTGATTCTAAATGTAAAAGTCCTGGCTTCCGGAGATGTATAGTTTTTAAGTAATTTGTAGTTAAAGTTGCAAAAAAAGTCAAATTTAACTTCACTTTTCTCTGCGAAACAATGAAATAGAAACACCGGTGTTGCCACACGCAGTCGACTATTTCATAAGGCCGTCGTCACAGTGGTAAACGAGTTGGGTCGTATTGAATTTTTCTGCGTTGGCGGCCTTCGGCCGCGCTTAAAAAAAATAACCCTGGGCTACGCCATCCGTCCGGATGTGTGCCCCAACCGTGGCTACCGCCACGGTGATGTCCTTCTGCGAAGTACACCCTTCAGCGTAGGCGGCCTTCGCCTTTATTTACTAATTTCATTGGCTCCGAATCGCGCACTGTGCATGCGACCTTATCATGTGAATTACCTTTTGGTAGGTGTGGCATCACTATTATATGTTGGTGGCCATTTTTATTATTGAAAAGGTACAAAAGCAGTTGGTCGAACAATTAAAATGTAAAATTCGGCAAATAAAATTAATAAAAAGTGTGTGAAAGTGGTTCGAACAGCTTAATAAAGCTACGTGTGAAAATATAGTAAGGATTATTTGTGTGTTTAATTTAGAAATTGGTGATAATGGTGTTAGTTTATTTAACAACAATTTTCTATTATTAATATTAGTAAAATATTTATCAAAGTCATAAATTTAGATAAAGAAAAGTCTCGACTAACATCCCCTGAAAGATTCAATCGAAAAACATTAATACTTTTGGAGATATAGCTTTTGGTAGACAGAAGGAAATGTGAGCCCATTTTTCAAAGATAAATTGTAAATTCAATAATTTTTTTTTCTTATATGTATTTCTATATACGTATGTGGTCTGCTCAAAAGTATAAACAAAAAGAAATGTATAATGCTTTTGCGATTGCGATTCACATAGGTGAACTGCTTACTTGGTACATCGATAGCAGTTCCCAATAAGTAGTGAACTGCTATTTTGAAAAAGTGATCGCAATTGCGATTTGCGATTTTTTATTCACAGTGAAAAATTCACCGTTTGCGATATATTGCTCATCACTAGTTTTATTATGTGGATCTTTCATTCTGTGTGAGAATTAGATACCCAAATTGTCAACTGATGAATTTCATATCAAACCCAATATGCGTTGAACCCGACCCCCTCAGAATTTGATGAAATTTTGCATAGAGGTACATCTTACCTACCCAAACACAACCTCATTTTTAGAAATTGCATTTTCGAAAAATTGTGGGCATGTCAAGGTATCGAAATATTCGAATAGTAATCGAAAAATGACGATAATAGGTACTTTTAAAGTGTGATTACTAGGGAATGGCTTTACCGATTTCAAAGATCTTCATACCATTAGAAAGGTATTAAAATTAGCTTTCAAAAAAATACACTTTAAATTTTTTTTTGTTTTAGAAAACTGAAAAAAATGTTTTCCAAAATAAAATTTGAAACTGAAAAAAGACTTCAAAGATCAAGCGATTTTGAAAAATAAGATTTTTTTTTAGAAAGGTCTATTTAATATATATACCTAACATATCTGAAAACCAAAATGGCCTTTTTTTATTTTTTTTATTTATTTAAGTAAATGCATCTCTTGGTTACTTTCTTATATTTTGATATCACGCGTAAACTAATCAACCGATTTCAAAAATTTTTATGCTGTTAGAAAGGTATTAAAATCACCTTTTGAAAACATACACTGTAAAAATTAATGTAATATACACTGAAAAAAAAATTTCAAAATTTTTTTCAAATTGGGAAACACTTCAGCAGTATGAGCTCCGCAAAGTTGTATATTAAATCTAAATAAATAAAAATAAAAAATTAACTTTATTGTGAGTGTCTGTAAATTTGATAAAACGATTCTTGTTCGAATCTATTAGAACACTTAGTCACTAAAAATTTATAGTACTATCTAAACGAAGAGTGTATGTTTATGTTGTAAGTTTCGGCACTACTATGCATAGGATCTATTGTTCCACATAAACATACACCCTTCGTTTAGATATTATTTCTACCTGACTGTTAGCTTCATAGCGATATTCTAGGAATTTGTTTCAGTTGTTGCGGTAAACAGCACAACAAACAGGTGGAAGCAATAATTTTCGCTGTATCCTTTGATGAGCGGTTAAATATTTGTGTTATATATTTTGAGAATGCCTGAAAAATTTGACAATAGGATTAAAAAAATCTGTATAACTTCCAAAGTATAGCTAGGTACCTTTTTTCACACAATAATATTAAAATAAAAAAAGTTAGCAAAAGATGGTTTTACTTAAAATTTTTTAAAAAGAAAAGAAAAAAATACCAATATACTTTTTAGATATGTTATATATATTAAACAGACCTTCCTAATTTTTTTTTTTAAATCGCTTGGTCTTTGAAGTGTTTTCCCAGTTTGAAAAGAAATTTTGAAATTTTTTTTCAGTGTAATATAGAATTTTTACAGTGTATGTTTTCAAAAGGTGATTTTAATACCTTTCTAACGGCACACAGTCGTCGGAGAGACCTGGTTTTACAAGAAAAATTAGAAGTAGTGTTACGATCTTAATGGAAATTTGGGATTATACTCGTATTACTTATGTAATGCTGGATCTGATTATGCAAAAAAAATTTATAATTTGACAGTTGACAGCTGTTGACAGCTGACGCTGACCACAATCAAAAGACCTTAGATTTTTTCCGATAATTTTTTACATATTTTAGTTAAAGTATGAGAAATGATGTACACCATTCCCAGGATTTTCTTTTCCCATAGTGACAACCCTCTATTAGGCACTACTAACCCAATACGTACTACACCCAAAGTATAAAAGCTTAATTTTTTTACGAGAAATCTTTTATTTATACTGATAACAATGAAACAACATTAAGTCTAACAGAACAATTTTTTTTACAAATGGTACGATGACCAAAATATTAATTAAAGAAATAAACTACAAAAAATCTGTATTAACACTGCAAAAAAATGTGCGATGAATCCCGATAGAAATTTGTACCGGATTGATCTCTTTCGGGAACAATCGGTCCACAATTAGGCCCCGATTGTTCCCGTACGGGTATAAATATAGACTAATTGTAGACCAATTGTTCCCGAACTGGTATAAATGTAGATTAATCGCATTCATCCCGAACGAGTACAAATCTATTGTCATTAAACGTAGAAATTATACAAAAATATGCAATGTATTTAACAAATTTTATAACAATAGGTAAAACTAATGAACGCCTTTTCTTTTAATAACAATGATGAATAATAACTGCAACAAGATGTTATCAAAAATATCCATTGCAAAATCAATTACACCTGCATAATGCATGCTCAAAAATGAAAATTTATTTTAAAAAAATTGAATTTATTGAAGAAATTTTTTTACAAAATTCAAACTTATTGTATAATCTTTATTTAAATAGGCACGAACATTTATAATTTTTAAAGATTGCTATAAAAAAGCATTGGATAACAACTTTGAAAAATTTCTCATATGTCTTTTACACTCGCAGTTTCTCAAAACTTCAAATATATGGAGAAAATACTTGATTTTTTTTTTAAAATTTCACTGCAAAAAGAAAACTAATCTTTTAATATATGTATATAACAATGGTGCAGTGGGTAGAATGCTCGCCTGCTATGCCAGAGGTCTCGGGTTCAAACCACGGTCCGAGCAAAACACCAAAACAATTTTCTAATTAGTTAAAATCCAATTATTGGGTTTTTAAGAGTAGCGGTCACCTCTCGGCAGTGGACGGCATACCCTCCGAGTGTATTTCTGCCATGAAAAAGCTTCTCACAAAAAATGCATTCGCCGTTTGGAGCCGGCATAAAACTGTAGGTCCACCCAATTAGTAGGAAAAAACAAAAGGAGCACACCTTAAATTGGGAGAGAAGCTCGGCCATAAAACTCGTCAGAGTTATAATAGCGCCATTATATTATTATTATATAACAATTTATAATTTTTAGACATTTTCATAAAAAATAGCCTTGGCTTGCAATTTTGTACCCTTTCGAGATAGAAGCGATTGATCTACATTTGTACCCGTTCGTGATGTAAGCGATTGATCTACATTGGTACCCGTTCGGGTATACAAGTTGAACAATTAGTCTCTTCATAAGGCATGCTCGAACAAATGCGATCAATTCACTCCATATAAAGGGAAGTAAAATTGTATTAGTCGCATGGTCCCTTGCGATTGATCCCCGACACGTCCCGAATTAATCGCATTTTTGCAGGGAAATGAACATTTTGAAAGTGGTAGCAAATAACAGATTTTCACTCGTCTGTAGCGATTTCAACAAAAACTGTTGAGTTCTGACTTGGTTCCCGTAAAAGACTGATGACTTCTGCAGAAATGGTGCCTGCTTTTATGAAAGGAAGTGGTCTCATACTCAATATAACTGGATCGGATGTTATGAGTAGCATGTGAAACAAATCTTCATTCGATTGCTCCCTGCTCATTTTTCGCGTGTTATGCTCGCGATACCATCTAAAGTCTTTCTTTCGAGCTTCCTGGGCTTCACAGAAAAATTCCCTATTGGTAAAGGTAGAGCTTCAATTATATCAGCTCCAAGAAGTAGTAGATTGGTAGGGATGGAGTCATGGGATATTCATTGTACAATATTACATACTCTTTAGCTGTGTCTTGAGTGACTGCAGTTTTACTTGAAACTTGAGTCATCGTGCCTTTAAAATATACACACACAAAAAATGAGAAATCTTAGGCCTTTACTTTTTTGGCCGCCATTTCTTTAAGGGCGGCTAAACTTTTCATGGATTTTTAGGTCATCCTTTTTTTATTTATTCTCCGGTAAAAAAATTAAGGCCCCACTCGATTGATCCTGTTAGTTATACCTTTCGGAATTAAAAAAAAATTCTACAAAAAAGCCATTTTTTATAGTATTGTTAATTTAGTAGCAAGTTTTTTTTTGTTAATATTTTTTGTAAAACCGTTGCTTTACATGTGTAAAAAGTAAGACTAGACCAAAGAATTACAGTTCCACTTGAAACACTATGCAAAAAAATGCAGGGAAATCTATGCTCAAATAATGACTAAAATACTTCACGATCGAAATTGTGGGTTTAGACGCCTTTAACGGATGTCTCAGCAGATATTTTTGAAAAAGCTTATCAGTTCCGAGATCTTTGGACATTTCTGAGTAAGAAAGGCTTTTTTCCGACTAATTTATCACAACTTTAAAAAAACGACTTTCTTGTAAAAGCAGGTTCGCCCGACCACTGTGCGGCATAAAAAATTTTGAAATCGGTTGATTAGTTTACGCGTGATATCAAAATATAAGAAAGTAATCAAGAGAAGCATTTACTTAAATAAATTTAAAAAAATTAAAAAAGTACATTTTAGTTTTCAGATATGTTATATATATTAAATAGACCTTTCTAAACAAAAATCTTATTTTTCAAAATCGCTTGATCTTTGAAGTGTTTTTTCAGTTTCAAATATTATTTTGGAAAACATTTTTTTTCAGTGTACTAAAACAAAAAAATAATTGTACAGTGTATTTTTTGAAAGCTATTTTCAATACCTTTCTAGCGGTATGAAGATCTTTGAAATCGGTAAAGCCATTCCCTAGTAATCACACTTTAAAAGTACCTACCTATTATCGTCATTTTTCGATTACTTTCTAATATTTCGATACCTTGTCACGCCCACAATTTTTCGAAAATGCCATTTCTAAAAATGAGGTTGTGTTTGGGTAGGTAAAATGTACCTCTATGCAAAATTTCATCAAATCTGAGGGGGTCGGGCTCAAAATGTTCGTTTTTTCAGCCTTTGATATGAAATTCATCAACTGTAAATGCTTTCGCAGTGAATGAAATGAAATAACTCCAAATATTTTCATACAAAATAGGACTTATTTCGTTATGAAATAACTCGCAGTGTGTTGGGAGTTATTTAATTCCCTTCTTTGGGAGTTATTTAATTTCTTTTATTTGGGAGTTATTTCACTGCTCCGAAAACGCTTTCAATGGAATTAATGTTCTGAATTGTATTTCTTATTTGTGTTTGCATGTACGAGAATGTACAATTACACTAATAGAGGGCACTTATTATACTCAGCTGTACTAGTACACAGAGTATTATAGTTTTAATCAAATAACGGTGGATTGTAACAGAATGAAATAATCGAGATAGATATAGACTTATATATATCAAAATGATCAGAGAGAAATCGATTGAGCCATGTCCGTCCGTCCGTCCGTCTGTCCGTCTGTAAACACTCTAACTCGCGCAAAAATTGAGATATTTTGATGAAATTTGGAATGCAAGTTGGTATCGAGACTGGGACGGTTGGTATTGAAAATGGGCGAAATCGGACCATGACAACGCCCACTTTTCCTATATAGAAAAAATCGGAAATTTGGTATCTCAGCCACTAATATAGCTAGAGCGATGTAATTTTACCCACGTGTTGAGCTCAGGCCCCTATGAAGAAATTTGGCGAAATTTTAGAAAATGGGCGGTGCCACGCCCACTTATTAAGGGTCAAACATTGAAAGTTTTATATGTCATAACTCAGAAACCGTTGAAGATATATCGATGAAATTTGGTATGCGTGATTTACTTAGACAAATGTTTTGACGGAAAATTGTCAAAATCGGTTGACGGCCACGCCCACTTTTATATATGGGAACTATAAAGAGGCCTAATGAAAACATTTTAAGCGATATCTCTGTCAAATATAAAGATCTATCACTGAAAATTGGAAAATGGGCGGTGCCACGCCCACTTATTAAGGGGCAAATATTGAAAGTTTTATGAGTCATAACTCAGAAACCATTGAAGATATGTCAATGAAATTTAGTACGCGTGATATATTTACTTAGGCAAATGTTTCGATGAAAAATTTCCAAAATCGGTTGACGACCACGCCCACTTTTATATATGGGTCTTATAAAGTGACCTAATAAAAACATTTTAAGCGATATCTCTGTCAAATATAAAGATATATCATTAAAATTTTATGGCAGGAGTCTAACTACGAACATAAGACAAAAACCGTAAAAATTTTGGAAAATGGTCGTAGCACCGCCTCTTTTTAGAAGCAGGAATATACGAGATTTCTAAGCCTATAACTCGACAAATAATTCAAATATAATGACGAAACTTGGTGTGTACTTTTATTACTTGTGGTAATACATGTGCAAAATTTTAGAGAAACCGGTTGACGGCCACGCCCACTTTTATATATGGGTATTATAAAGTGACCTAATAAAAACATTTTAAGCGATATCTTTGTCAAATGTAAAGATAATTCATTGAAATTTTGTGGTATGGTTTCTACAATAGACCGTAAACAAAAAATATAAAAATTTTGGAAAATGGGCGTGGCACCGCCTCCGTTTAGACAAAGGAATCTACGAGATTTCGGAGCCCATAACTCGACAAATAATTGAGATATTATGATGAAACTTGGTTTATACACTTTTATAACTTGTATTAATAGACACGCAAAAATTTATTGAAATCGGTTTATGACCACGCCTACTTTTTAGCAAAGATATTTCTGGAACACGCTTTGGAAATTTGTAACGTGACATCTTTGTAACTGGAAGTCATAAAGGAATGAAATTTTGCACAAAGAATAATATTCATATGCTTAGTTGGATGACTGATAAAAATTTTGAAAATGGGCGTGGTTACGCCCACTTTATGCAGCACTCGCTTTATATAAAATCCATCAAACGCAAACAAACAATGAAAACATACAGCTGAGTATCTAATGTTCGATTCCACTCGAACTTAGGCTTCCTTACTTGTTTTTAAAATTTCCCATATAAATATGTATGTATGTACGAGTGTATGAAAAATATACATTAAAAATTTAAATTTTCTCAAATTGTTTTTTATATAAGAGTAAATATCCATGACATTTCAGAACTTCAATATATAGAATATCAGTATATTTTGTTTATAAATCATTTATTTGTGGAGTCTAATAAATAACCACTTTGTAATCTACTAAAATTCAAGAATAGAAGAGAATTCGTCCATTATAAACGTCCACCGAACCATATAACCCTTGGTTCATTATTTCACACGATGGGGTGCTATAAGGCAACCGACAATAAACCAAACTTTGCTTTATTCCACACCACCTTTTGGGGTTTTCCTAATTTCCACCAAAGCTAGGTAATAACGCAAAATTGGTATAATTTCACTTTTTCATCCCTGTAACATTTCATGAGGATCGACGCCGCGACCTAAAGCGGTTGACCAGGTTATTTATTGATATCTCCTTTGGTGTGCATTTTTTAATATAAAACAAAAGCGTCACAAGCAAAAATTGGAAAACTATGCGATTTCCAATCTCAAATTTTCATTTATTTAAAGTATTTCTTATTATAACAAAAGCGCCGCAGGCGAAAACTGGGTAGACTCGGTGGGGAATTCTGAAACTACTTTTTTTTTTATTTACAAAGGTAGAGTGGAATGCGCAAGTCCCAAGCGAATTCAGAATTTAACCACGGCGAAATATCATTTTGACATTACACTACCAATTACAATAAAAAAAAAACATTGGACATTCCTGAATTCGCCACCGAGCCTACCTGTTAAATCTGTTCATGAAATGATTTTCTGAATTTGCCAACGTATAAACGTAGTATTAGATAATTCTTTTCATTTAGATCAGTGGAAATAAAATTTTCTTTGCACTCCCATAAGCACTCAGATATAAAAAAAATTTATATGTATGTGCCTATGATTCATATTGAATGTGCAGAGCAAAGGCACTTTGTATAGGAGCTCGAGCACTGCCGTAAGAAATCGAAATTTACAATAAGAAATGTGTAATGAATAAAAATTCAAAAAATGAAAGCACTGTAAGAAATTTGTATTCAAAAAATTTTCATATAAAAAATAAAAAATTTTTTTATGTATGTGACACTACTACCATTTGAAAATAAATTCTAAAATAATATTTTATTGGAATTCATAAAAAAAATTTAAATGAGCAAAAAAAATTTCAGTGCATATACAAAATTTGTAGATGTATTGAGTTTTGTACTTTCAATACGAGAGCGTTGAGCAGGCCTGATTTACTGCTTGCCCAGAATGGTGTGGCTGTAGTACGTAGTAAGAGCTGTCAAAAGTTAAAACAATACAAGGACCGTTCGCCGGCAGCAAATTGCTGCAAATTGCAGAAAAAACTGCAAAATCGCGTTTTTTGAGGCAAAAACTCAGTCAAAATTTGCAGAAGAGAGCGCAATTTTGACAGTTCATTGACGGAGAAAGCTGCAAAGTTTTACTGCCAAAATTTGTCGTTGCAAAGTTCAGTAGACTGAAAAAACATATGATTTGCGATCATATGGTTGCAATTTAAAAAAAAAGTCGAAAGTGATTTCAAGTCAAAAAACTAAGAAAATCGGGAATATATGTGACTCAATAGAAAATGAAGTGAGAAAATTATATTATTTTAATTTATAAAGTTTATTTAAATGATTTAATTTGTTAATAAGGTACCAGCTAAAAGGAAACGTGTTAATGACAGCGCAGTGGGATCATCTTCTGCACTCTCGGGATTCTACGTTGTTGAATCGCAAATAGGAGATAGTATACTTAAATTGGAAAATTGTCCATTAATGACGCACGCCCCGAAAAAAACTTGCCGGAAACTTATAGTTTATGAGTTATTTGTTGGTAAAGTTGTAAAATCCACCAAACAAAACACCAAAACTGCGTACTATTTCCGTTGACGGCCTTGGGCCGCACTTTAAAAAGATATCCCTCAGCCGGCAGAATTCTTTTTCTGGATTTATTCCTGGACCAATCCACAGTGCTTTTGTGTAGAACATAGGACACTGCTCATTTAGCTTTCCCTTCGATTCCATTTCGTAAAATTTTAATTTTGTTATGCACTTGTGAATAAAGGCAAACAGCTGATTTGCTGCAAATTTTGACAAAGTTCTGTTCGTTCAAATGCCAGTAAATTTGCATAAGTTTCTCTCTTTCGGAGAGCAAGACATATTTTTCTTTGATTGCAAATTGCGGCAATTTGCAGCCGCCGAACGGACCTACAATTGTATTGCAATGCCCACAATGTGTAGCTGTGTCTGTAGCGTGTAGCTGTGGCTGTAGTAGAAGTAGAGTTAACTTTAACTTTGTAGCGCGCTACAAGTGTGACAGCTCAATTTTTAATGACAGAAATTCGATATGAAGGATGAAGAAACGGAAAAATGAAATATATATGAAAAAGATGACATATATGAGATACACTGAGCTACACCATTGTGTTCACATTTTCGAGCGTTGCCACAAAATCAGTCATCAGCTGATGTAGTAAGCTATGTAGTCCGTAGCTGTAGTACAACATTCTGGGCAAGCAGTTAGATAATAGCTTTGTTCAATAACTCAAAATTTTTAATTGCTTTTACAAATAGTTACGAATTTTATGTTCAATAACCCAAAAAATTTGCAAAAGGGAGCCAAATTCGGAGAGTAAGACTACGAGAGAGTTGAAAATAGTTGCAAGCAAAATTTTCACTTGCAACTACTTGCAGCTTTAAAAAAAAATAGAAGCGTCAAAAACATATGATCACAAAAATTTCAATTGGAAATATCTTCTTCTTCTTGATTGGCGCTTAACCGTCTAGACGATTCTGGCCGAGTCCAACAGAGCGCGCCAATTGCTTCTGTTTCGTGCAGCATGGCGCCACTTGGGAACACCTAGGGAGGCAGCATCGCTGTCCACCTGATTTTCCCAACGCAGTGGAGGTCTCCCTTTTCTTTTGCGTTCAGCGGGTTTCGATAGAAATGCTTTCTTGGCCGGAGCGCCTTCGTCCATTCTCACGACATGACCTGCCCAACGCAGCCGCTGGATCTTTATTCGCTGAACAATGTCGATGTCTGTGTAAAGCTCGTACAGCTCATCGTTAAATCTCCGTCGATACTCGCCCACGCCAACGCGCAAAGGTCCATAAATCTTACGAAGAACTTTTCTCTCGAATACTCCAAGTGCCATCTCATCTGATTTTGAAATTGTCCATGCTTCTGCGCCGTACATGAGGACTGGAACGATGAGCGTCCTGTAGAGTGTGATTTTTGTTTGTCGAGAGAGGACTTTACTTTTCAGTTGCCTACTTAGTCCGAAGTAGCATTTATTGGCAAGCGTGATTCTTCGTTGGATCTCCGTGCTGACATCATTCTTGGTGTTAATGCTGGTTGGAAATATGCAAACATTTTAATCGCAAATTTCTAATTGCATACTAAATAAATTAGCGCAAAAAGGAATCTTGACGATGTTGTGGAATATCCAAAGTAAATTTTCGTCTTCCTAATTCAGTTATTTACATTCATTTTCAATTTCAAAGATTTCAATTACAACCTAACCTAAAAATTAAATTGTGAAAACAGCGCATCAGCTGTTTACTTGCATATGTTTACGATTTTGTGTTCAATAACTTTGGTTGATAATTTTCTCTTTTTCTCGTTTTTACTCTCAATTTGTCACTGACGCTCTTCTTGCAAGTAAAGTTGTTGAACAAAGCTATTTTTGAAGAATGAATAATTTTCTTTTATTCACGTTGTTCAACTACACTACCCGGCAAAATTTTAAAAATTTTCATATCCTTTACATAGATATGAATCCTATGTAGAATTTTCTGCTTATTTCAAATATGTAATCAGATAGTTCAAAAGTAGAATAGCTTTCGAGATATTTTGAAATTTCAGTTTTTGAGATAAGAAAAAAGTAGGATTACTAATTAGTTAATATCTCCGCCGCGTCTCGATTTTTATTTAATTTCATTTTGAGAGAATAAAATGCCCTTTCCTGCAAAGAAAAAATAATTAAAATCAACGTTAAATTGACGGGTATGGCGAACAAAAGTTTCTTTTTAATGACTATTTTCAGTTTTTTCGACATTCATATTTTTTGTAATTTTTTTCTTTTAAGAAATATTAAATATCCTCCTGGTTTAACACTTTGAGTCAATCGCCTGATTCTTAATGAACATTTTGGCACTTTCCGGATTATAATCAGTAGAAAAATTACAATGTTATAAGAGTTTTAATGAGCAAACCCACATATGTTTATTTTTTATTACAATCTTGTATTTAACTTCATTATTTTATGTATATTAAAAGCAGGCCCGTTGCTAGGGGGCAATGCCCTACCTTAAAATTAGAATGCCCTACCTTAAAAATGCCAACAAGTGAGATGAATTTTTATAATTAAATTTTTTGTCATAGTTTGAGATAAAAAATTATTGCGGTTTCAATGTATGATATGGAGAATCCACCCTGCATCACATATATAATTAAATAAGACCATCGAATTTTTGTAGTTTGGTTAAAGGAATGGTTCATTCCGGCACTTTTCTGACAAAAACTAATTTCACTGTGAGCGAACAACACCAAAAGCGCGGAATAGATTTCTAAAGTTGTGTGCTAATCTAAAACATTTTACTCGATGGAAAAATCAGTACTGAGTTTCTGTAACTGAACTCTATCAATAGTTTCGACCGAGTGACGTCATAATGACGTCAATCGATAGATTCTCACTTGCTTTTTAGGTGGTGACAAAGTGTGGAACGTATTAATGTGACGTCATTTTGATCGAAAATTTTCGCGATTTTTTTACAGAAACTCGCTTCAGGTGTCTAAATTTTCTATGGTTATCGTTTAATCATTTTTGGTAGTTTTTTTCTCACCTTGACTTGCGTGCATACCTACAGGCGACCCCCAAATTTAAAGATCTCCACATCTCCACATCTAAATTGGAAGCTGTACCATCTTGTTGGCTTATTCTCAATGAGTATTGCTTATGTACTGTCACAATAATTATGTGTCAACAAATAGGTATTAAAAGTCCGGGTAAAATTTTCCAACAGTCTACCACGCGTTGAAAAAAAGACATTGGGAGTTGTAGAGGAGGTCCTCCTGATTCTAAATCCAAAAGTCCCGTCGACCGGAGATGTTGGTAAGTTGTAAAATTTACCAAACAAACCCCCAAAACTGCGTACGATTACCGAGGAAAGGCACTTATAAAAACATGCGCATATGTATATATGCGTGTACAACATCTTTTTTCTTCGAAAGTCATTTTTCTCGGACCGTGGTTCCTTAATGTAAAGCCGTCCCTTTCGGTAGACAGAAGGAAATCTGAGCCAATGTACGTCACTGACCTAGAGAAAAGTGATATTTATGCTGACTGATTTTGGAAGCCATGCCTCGATGCACATAGGTAGATTTTCAAGTTTTAAAATATAAATAAAATAAATATTTTATTGTCTACATCTATTCAAAATTGCTTGCTTAATGTAAAGTTTTAATAATTTGTGTTAAAAGTCGATTTTATTGAAAAATATATACAGTGACTCAAAAAAAAATCATACGACATAGTTTTTAAATTTATTTCAAAGAATTCTGTCGAAAATTTTACTTTCTTATTTCGTTTAAAAATGTAGACAATTTTTAAATAAAAATCGTTTTAAGCAGGATTTGTAAGCTTATGGAAAAAATTCGAAAAATCGTAGAAATTTCTAAAAGTGGATTAAAAATTTCAAAGCGAGGCCAGAATTTATAGAAGATTTTGAGGAGATTTTTAAGTGTGCTGTTATGTAGCCAACCAACTTTAGTGTAAAATGTGCAATTCCCAATGCTGTGAAAATTCCGTCGATTTTAGAAATTTCTTTCTGTATGGTGCTTGCTATATATGTATGTGAGACAGTTCCAATTAAAATTGCGAAAGGCCAATGAAAATTTTTAAAAAGTTGAATGTTGCATATTATGATATTAAAATTGAATGAGCTGCAAAACTGCATACTCAAAAATCTTCTAAAAAAATGTAGCTTCAGAATTCTTAGCCCCTTTTTATGATAAGTATTTCCTTGACTTTGAAAAATTGGAAATACTAAAAATACTGCCTAAGAAGTTAACAATAATCGCTGATAAATATCTCGGTTACTTTCGAGCATCACCTATATTAACCAAGATATGCGTTAGAAATATAAACATTAAAATCAAATATAAAACACAAAAAGAATTTTATTGTAGGTACATATGAAAAACCCTGTATCTAGTAGTTAAGTGCGGCTTTGTGCGACGTAATTTTTTGTCGGAAAAATATTAATTGTACTAGATATCATGTCCAAGGGTTAATGTGACTGAGTCTGACAGAGCAACATAACAAAATCAATTTTGAACACGAAAAAGAGTGATAATTTTTTTAAATATCCCAACTTTAAAAGCTTAAAACTATAAACTTAGAATTATTGGAAATCAAGGATATTATTCAAAAGTGTTAATAATTACCTGATGCTTTAGGATCCATCACGATTACTTAAATGAAATGCTTTAAATAATAAATATTCACGTTGAAACTAGCACTTAAAATTATGTAAAAAAAACTAAAAAATTTACTTTAGATATGCTAAGTTTCGACCATCTGGGAGCAAGTGCAGAGTATGGGGTCGGGTAAAAAGCGATGAATTATTGTTCCCCAGTCTATTTCCAATATGTGGGTATGTTTTTTTCTGCAATTGTAACAACTTTACAAAATTCAATTTTGGCCGCATTAAAGTTGAAAATCTACCTATGTACATTATTTACTTCCGCCCTACCTTAAACCAACGCTGCCCTACCTTAAATTTAAGTCTAGCTACGGCCCTGATTAAAAGTGTCAGGGCCGCGGAGAGGGGGGGGGGGCAGCCAGGGCAATCGACCTGGGGCCCGGAAAGTTTTTGGGGGCCCGGAAAGGTAAAGCAGTATTGACAGTACTCGAACTAGGATTTCATAGATACATACATAGGTATTTTGTTGCTACAAAAAATTGTTTTAAAATTGAACTGTTTAACTTAACCAAATCACCAAACTAAAATTATAAGCATCCAATTAAATATTTACCTTGTTTATACATGGGCAAGTTCTAGAAAAGTGAGTTGAAATTGAGGAAAATCGACTTTGATTTAGAGTTTCCAAAGTACCGCAATTGGTAAGGTGGTGAACCAAGCTTCTCAGAAATATTTACTTTTTAAATGAAAAATGTTGGTAACCCTGTTTAAATTGATTTCAAAGAGTTAAGGTATACAAAATTTAAAAAATTATTAAAAACAATACCATTATATATCTACTATTATTTCCATGATTTTATAGTTAGATACTAGGGTTATTACCAGGAACAAGTGCAAGAAGGATTAAATAAATAAACTGACATTGCTATTAAATTTAGTTTTTGTGGAAGTATCAGGATCTGTGGGAAGAAGAGCTCAGAGAAAAGGCAACGGCATTCTGCACGATTTATGGCATAGATATTTCTACGGATCTAATAGATGAAATCATTTATCTCAAAGCCAACTACTTAACAAATTTGGGATGTGATTCGCTGCCACCATTACAACTTCTGAACAAACTTGAAGATGGAAGTATTATTTCCTAACATCTGCATAGCATTACGAATATTTTGCACACTTCCAGTCAGTGTGGCTGAAGGGGAGCGTTCTTTCAATCTATTGTCTCGCGTCAAAATTTTTTTGCGTTCTACTATGAGCCAAAATAGCTTGATAAGCCTTGGAACATTGGCATTGGCGTTCAGCCTTGCTCGCAGCATTAGTTTTGACTCAGTAATTTCCATATTCGCAGACCAAAAAGCACAGAAGGTTTTCCTTGGATGACTCAAACTCTTAAAATGTATTTAAAAAAGTTAATGTAAGTAAATCAAACAATGAGATCTAACATTTCATTTATGTATGTATTGGGGTCTACACACAGTGCGTCTGACTCGCGAGTCATCTGTGTACGTGTTGACTAGCTGTCATTCTGGGCTCACTTGCGTCATTCATTTGTGAATAGTTTTCATTGCAGAAGGTTCGAAATGAATATCTCAGACGACCTGTATACTTCGATGAATTCAAGTAAATTTTATCTTCCTCAATATCGAACTTATTGGCAAATATTTTTGAAAATAAAATATATTTTTACTTTTCGTTATTTATTTTTTAAACGGTTTGGAAATTAACTGACAAAATTTGACAGGCGAGTCACAGCAAAATATTAAACTAATTTTGATTTTCTTGAGTCATGCCAGAGTCATGTCGGTGTAACTACTACTGTCTTTTTTCGTTCTGAAGATGGCGCATATTAGCCGAAACCGGTTTGTCTCCAAACCAAACTTGACAAGGGATGACGGAGGATCGTTCCAAAATACATCATATTCCTACCCTGTCGGAAAAACAAGCAACCAAAAAGTATTTAATACCTATTTGATTAATTTTTGTTTATTAATTTTTCATAAAATTTTCTTCCAAATAATGCCCAAAAGTATGCTTCTATATTTTTCTTACGATTGTTTTATCGTGATTAGTTAAATCGTGTGAACGAATATGAACAAATTTGTCACTTTACTTCCATGTACAAATGTATGGCAAATCAAAAGCGAATAAATGGCGCAAACCATTTGCACATTGATATCGTGGACAAATTTAAATTTGTAAATTTTTGTACAAATGGGCAAATCGTGTGATCTCGGCTTAACAGTTTTTAATATTTCATTATCGAAGCTACTATATATATCAATATAAATTAAATTAGATTTACAGACTTACTTACATTGTCACGATGCTCCTAGGGATTATTTGGGAAACAGGCAGGGACGTAAAATTCATGTTCCAGCAAGAAAAACTTTGTGACTCGGGACTGCATCGACAAACTCCAGAGGTGCATTTGCTCCATCCATTTTTATCAGCCTGCGTTAAACGCCACACCGGTTGTTGTATTGATCTCAGTTGATTTTCGATTTGATGTACTTGCTTCATTAAATTAACATCAAATAACATACTTGGTATATTGAAGAATTTTTTTCCATTTTCAAATCCATTGCGTGATATTTTTGATTCTAAATAATCGTTTAGAAATTCACTTCCAATTAAGCAGGAACTAGTATGGTTAGTTATAGATAAGTTTTTATCTTTAAAATTGCTTTCTTTTACACTCAACTCTTCTGTCAAACTGCACTTCGCTATAAAAATTCCTACAGACATTAAAATTCCGAATCGGAACGTATGAGGAATTACTAAGTCTTTAGACTCCATCCTAATCTACTTTCCATAAATTACTAATACAAATGTTATTTCAATGCACTGTAAAATGTCAAAGCTACACATATAGAACATTTAGATTATAGTGAAAAGGTTCCTAATTAAATCAATTATAGCACAATTAAAATTTTATTTGAGTGAATTGAAGTGCACCAGAAGTTTATTTAGATAAGCGAAGTCAAACCTGCAATATCGCTATTAGTCTGGGATTAGTTAATCTACATAAGAAAAGTGGGTTATAATAATTATTATTTTTTTTTTGATAATAATACCCAACGGTTTACCCTCCATATCCCGCCCGACCGACGCGAGGGGCGCCAATCCGCATGACGCATATATTTTTTTTTTTTAAATTTGCCAAGGTGTTGAGTGTAAGGAGTTTGTTAAACGTCGAGTTCTAATGCTGCTCAGCTACAGAATAGAAATTCATCAGCTGATTAAACATACATAAGTTTATATATATACTTAGTAGCATTTTACTTAGTTAACAATAAAAAACATATTATACTAAATTAGTAGAAGGAAAATATATCTAGTAGACAAATTGTTATTTGTTAAGAATTGAAAGAAGAATTTTCCTTATAATGGATATAGAGTCAGAGATGTCAAAGTAGGTAGAGTATGTGTTAAAACTTTTGCATAGATATCGGAATGGCTCATTTAATTCAAAATTAGTTTTACATTTTTTTAAAAAGATGGACTGGTAATGTCTTGATGGACGGATAGGAATGTTTAAACTTATTTCAGAAAGAAGAAATGTGCTATTTATTGATCCCTTCAGCAGTTTCGGTACGAATATTACACCCAGAGTTTCCCTACGACTAGTTAAAGTTGGAAGGTTAATAAGGTTTAAGCGACTAAGTAGTATACGAGGGAAGATTGCAATGAGGGTTCCAATTCAAATTTCTTAATGCAAAAAGTAAGAATTGTTTTTGAATCACTTTAAGTCGATCAGTGTGAATTTTGTAACTCGTATTCCAAATTATAGATGCATATTCTAGTGTCGGTCTTACTAAAGTTGTGAAAAAGGCTTTAGTTACGTAGGGGTCACTAAATTCCTTAGACCAACGTTTTACAAACGCTAGAACACTTTTAGCTTTATTTATCATGACGTTGATGTGAAGGTTGAAATTAAGTTTATAATCGAATCTTACACCTAAGCAGTGATGCCAGATAATCTCAGCTAAAATTCCCACAGAAATTGGAAAAAAATCCCTAATTTCCCACATTTTAAATAAAAAAATCCCACAAAATTCCCACCGAATTTATAGCATTTATTTCAGTAATATAAGAATATATAACAGGCAAATACAGTTTTTTTAATAGCTAAAAATATCAGTTGTACAAATTATTTGCATTGTGCAAGTGGATATTATTGTTGTTGATTTTAAAGTTGGAGCAATTGATATTTTTATATTGAAAGGCTATTCATACTTTACTTATACTATTTAACATATCACTAGAAAGTTTGTTTCGCTTTTTACATTTAACATCCGTTACAATTGAAAATATTCTTTCTGATTCCGCATTTGAATGGGGTAACGGGAGTACAATTTCAAGTAAATATGGAGTTGGAAGTTCCAAAACTTTTAGTTGTAATTCACACGGAATTGTAAAAAAGTCGGGTTTTAAGAAATTTCTTGCAATTTTCAACACAAGTGTCTCAGCTTCTTCCCCTAGTCGGTGTATAAGTACATTTCTGCTTTGGAACAATGCGTTAAATTCATTGAAAAAGTTAACAACGTACTTCACAAATCTAAAATAAGCCTTGTTTCATTCTTTCCAATTCTTCATAAATAGTTTCTGCCTTTTTAAACGGTTTTATTTAGCTCACCCCGTTTGTTTTATTATTTATTCTTTATTCTTGGGTCAAATTTAGTAATTCAAATTTCACCCTCTTCCTGTCAACCGATTAATCTGAAATTTTGCACGCATGTATAACCCCGATGACAATGCAATATTATGAAAAAAAAATTCCGATAGGTGGCGCGTGGGTCGCTATATTTACAAAAATCGCATTTATGGTCCTATTTGGCTGAAATTCGGAACATGTATTACTACCTTGAAAAGAAATGTTTTCTTAAAAAAAAAAATTCCGCTAGGTGGCGCGTGGGTCGCTATATTTAAAAAAATCGCATTTATGGTCCGATTTGGCTGAAATTCGGAACATGTATTACTACCTTGAAAAGAAATATTTTCTTAAAAAAAAATTCCGCTAGGTGGCGCGTGGGTCGCTATATTTACAAAAATCGCATTTATGGTCCGATTTGGCTGAAATTCGGAACATGTATTACTACCTTGAAAAGAAATATTTTCTTAAAAAAAAAATTCCGCTAGGTGGCGCGTGGGTCGCTATATTTACAAAAATCGCATTTATGGTCCGATTTGGCTGAAATTCGGAACATGTATTACTACCTTGAAAAGAAATATTTTCTTGAAAAAAATTCCGCTAGGTGGCGCGTGGGTCGCTATATTTACAAAAATCGCATTTATGGTCCGATTTGGCTGAAATTCGGAACATGTATTACTACCTTGAAAGGAAATATTTTCCTAAAAAAAACTTCCGATAGGTGGCGCGTGGGTCGGTATAGAGGCGTTGGACTGCAATAAACTAACGGGCAAGAAACCTTGCAATAATGAAGCACTAAATGAATTAAACAGAATGCGAAATAAAAACTAAAAACTAGAAAATAAAAATAGGTAAAAAAACTTTTTAAGTTAAACGGTTTTATGTTATACATACATTGCAATGTTTAAGATAAATGTACTAAAAACCAAAAAATAATAAAATAGATACAGTCGTGGGAATTATAAACATTTGCATAGACTAGACTAAAATAAAACCGGGGGGCACGTCAATTGTCTACAAATTATCGACTTAATGTGCGATAGAAGAATCGTTTAATTCGTCGTTAGGCAGTTGGCCCGCAGACGGTGAGGAAAATACTTACTATTTTCTTGCTCATGGAAATTCCAATAGTTATACACTCCATGTTAATAAAAGAGATGTTTCAACTAGTTTATCGTTGGACATTCACACGAGGAATCGTTTCACTGCTCGTAGTTTGTCTTTAATCGACAAAACATATGATAAAAGTACTACTCGCTCACCACTATGAAACCCTAAAACTCGCTTATAATCGAGCTTGCTAGCTTTTTTCCACATTCTAGCCCTACTTATCACACGTCCATCGTTGTCGGTTGAACAACTGCCTAATTATAGTGTAACATTACAAAACAAACATTTTAATCAACGATTGTAGACAATTGACGTGCCCCACGGTTTTATTTTAGTCTAGTCTATGCAAATGTTTATAATTCCCACGACTGTATCTATTTTATTATTTTTTGGTTTTTAGTACATTTATCTTAAACATTGCAATGTATGTATAACATAAAACCGTTTAACTTAAAAAGTTTTTTTACCTATTTTTATTACGCTTATCTTCAAATGAGGCCAGGCGAAAATAGCTTTTAAGTGGCTCCCAATTCTCCAAATTCTTTCGATTACACTGGTCGACAAAATTTCAACAAATTTTTGTTACAGAAATAAAATTCTACTTTTCTAAAGGATTTCGGTGCGCTGAATCCGAATCTGAAGTCATATTTTCTGTAATACGTATAGTTTTTTAGATGTTCATGCCCAAAGAGGCGAAAAACATGTTTTTTGCCTATATTCACTTATCAATATCTTTTAAATTACTTACTTATTTTAAAAATTGATTAAAGCTATTGAAAGTTCGGCCATTTCTCTTGAAGACAACGTTTTAATTTTTCGGATATCTAATTTAGGTATATAGTAATATATGTTTTTGCACAATAAGGTATTTTTCGTCGAAAACAACTTCAGCATTTGTAGCATGTTATAGGCGCAATCAAATTTTGTAGTTGCTCAGCAGAACAATTTTTTTTACGAAGCCACTTACATACGTCCATAATATAATAAACTGCCTAAAAGCGTGCTTCAAAATTTTTAATTAAATTTGTATGGAGAAAATATTGCAAAACTAATGAAGCCTAATATGCAATATTGCAAGTCACAAGAAAGATATCTGAAATATTAAAATGGGTTCTTCAAGAGAAATGTCAGCGTTTTCAATAGCTTTAATCAATTTTTAAAATAAGTAAGTAATTTAAAAGATATTGAGGAGTGAATATAGCCAAAAAACGTGTTTTTCGCCTCTTTGGGCATGAATATCTAAAAAACTGTACGTATTACAGAAAATCGGACTTCAGATTCGGATTCAGCGCACCGAAATCCTTTAGAAAAGTAGAATTTTATTTCTGTAACAAAAACTTGTCGACCGGTGTTATTAACAATACAGTGCGAATGTGCACAATGAAAAATAAATTACCTAAAAGTGGCGATTATTACCACGCTTTTATTAGTTTCACCTGAATATATGTATTTATGTAAACAAGTTACGTATATGCAGTGTAGTTCACTGTATGTTTACTTATACGCATGTTGTATGTAACCGACTCCTTTTTGCATTGCATAAGTTAACGCGAAGGCGTGTGTGATCATACACTCCCTGCAGGGAACTCAATAACTAGTGAGCAAAATTTCTAGTTCCGAACCAGCGAAAAGGTGTCAAAAGGGAACTAGATCAATTGTAGTTAGACACTCACCAGTTCAGAAGGAATGAATTGAGTGACCATTATAAGACACACTTTGATTTGTATGCAATTTCGAAGCGACAAAAATTCTATGAAAATTTTTCGTTCGTTCAATTGCCGTCGTCTTTGATATTTCTGCAATTCTCAGATGTTTAGTGAAGCATTTTATATAAAGAGTTTTCTATTAGCATCTTGTATGAAATGAAATGTTCCCCTAATTATGCTTTTCCGATCCCTCAGGCTTATTTTTAATTTTTTTTATTTTATTACTTTTTAAATATTATTGTAAATTTTTATTAAATAAATAAATAAAAAAATATTAGTTAAAAAAATAATTTAAAAAACATTATTATCCACCTTGACACCAACAGGATTCGAACCCGCGCTCCTCAGATTGAAAGCCACATGCGTTAGCCAGTCGGCCATCGCGCCACTTGCATGAAGTGTGTCAAAGGCTGCACTTAAGCGGCGGATGTAAAACTGTAGAATTTGTAGGTACTTGTAGCTAGTTCAGAACTATCGAAATTGTGCCAATAAAGGAACTAGTGTAAACTGTAGAATTTAGTACTAGTCTTTCCTTTGGTGAGGTATAGGACTTGAAAAGTTTCACATCATCTGCGTATATTAAAACTTTAGAACAGGGGCCGTAACGATTATCATTTTTATAAAAAAAATCATTTTTAATCGTTATAATTTGATTTTTATTTTTTCGATGAAATTTGATTGATATTTTATGATTTTTATTTTTTCGATCAAAAATAATTTTTATTATTTCATTAAATTTTTCCGATGAAACTTGATCGATATTTTACGATTTTTATTTTTTCGATCAAAAATAATTTATATTATTGGATTTAAAATTTTCCGATGAAACTGGATCGATATTTTATGATTTTTATTTTTTCGATCAAAAAAAATTTTTATTATTGGATTTCCATTTTTCCGATCAACAACATAACAAACTCTAAAAACTTGTTTCTTTTGTACCATGCGCTATATTATTAATACGCTAACATAAATTTTGTTCTCAAATAGAACCGCGCCAATTTCACTACCCGACAAAAAAAACTATCCTCGACATTTGATACATGATTCCTATGTAGAATTTTCTGCTGATTCCAAATATGTAATCAGATAGTTCAAAAGTGCTCAGTATGTCAAAAAATATTTAAAATCGGTGTTTTTTTACTAATAATTTTAATTTCGCAACTAGGTATATTTTTGTACTAGTTGTACGAATCGAATATTTTCATGTTCAAATATTATTGAGCACCCCCACGCTTTTCCTTAAATACTTATATTTTCGTTCATCATTTTGTTTCTAATTAAATTATTTCTCAATTTTTAGTACGATTTTTAAGATTAAAGCGTGTTTTTTAGTTTTTTTAAGCTATTATTTATTTTTAACTTTTTAGTGAAATTTTTCATTAAAGGATGTTTTATGCGGACGCAAGAATAAAAGTAAAAAGAAGTCTGATGGGATGTGGTGTTCTCCGAAATAGATCTACATACATATGTATTTATAACTTCTACCAAAAATCCCAATATGCAGTGAAGTAAACTAGCTTATTATGCAATATTTTCCAAACCTTTTTATTCAAGGTTTTCCAAACTAGTTTGGAAATACAAAATTTCCCAAACGTTTTGTTATATTTTACAATCAGAAAGTGAAGAGAAGTTGAGGTGAAGCATTTGAAAAGAACAAAAAAAAAGAAACCTGATTGAATAAATTCGAATTTAGACAACAAAGTTCCGAATACGATTGTAGCGTAATGGTGAGGTATGCTGCCTACGGACCAAGGAGCTCGGGTTCGAGTCCCGAGTGGCGCATTTTTTTTTTTTTTTATTATTTTTTTTTATTTTTAGATAAATTTTTTTCACCTCACGTTTACAAAACATTGTATAAAAATTGCTTTCCAAACGTGAAATGCAATTATAGAATTAGGGTTCCTTTTCGTTGATTCAGCACTTACTATTAAATGAATTACAAACAAAACCAGTTCTTGCTTTGCATACGTATGTATGTACATGCGGCTGATTTCATTGCAAATACAACAAACCCAAAACAGAAAGCTACAAGCTTCATTTTTTTTGAGTGAATTTATGCATTGAGTTTATCGCCATCGCTATGAGCGATCGCTGGCTGTTGTGCGTTAGTTCGCTCGCTATTTGAGTGGTTATATGTTTTTCTTTGAACATTTGTTTGTGATTTGAGAAGAATGTATTTTTGAGCGTTCGTGAGTGAGTTTTTCCATACCCTGAAATCTTGTTACTTATTGGCTTACATATATACGGGAGTGAATTGAAATTCATAGAGGCTATTTTGAAGAAAGGTAACATAAAAGCCGCAATGAAGCATAAAATATAATGTTGAATGTCCTACTATATGATGCCGTTGGGCTGTTGATGTCATGTTTCGAATCCGGAGGAGAATAGAAATAATAGAGAGAACACAAAAAAGTGAATGTTTGAAAGATATAATAATTTAGTTAAATGTTGCAACTTTTAGGATGGGATGAAGTTACATACATACATACATACAGGTGAAGCTAATAAAAGCGTGTTAAAAAAACATGGGATTGCGATGACGAGCCATTTTTGCTGGTTCCTTCTTCGAGAAGAACAAAATGTACCAAAACGGCGAAAACTATCAACATTTAAACTCTTTTAATATACATATAAATAAAAATAAAATGAAGTTAAAAAGAAAATTGTGATAGAATACCCATATTATAGTATAATTCACATTTTGACTGATAACTCAGTTATCGATAAATTTATCGAAATATATCGTTCAAATGAAACCTGGGGCCATCTCCTTTCGTTTGATACCCATATTGTAAGGTAATATTAAGGTTTTTTGCAATCGCATTTTTACCGATAACTCAGTTATCGATAAATTTATCGAAATATATCGAAGTTCAAATGAAACCTGGGGCCATCCCCTTTCGTTTGATACCCATATTGTAAGGTAATATTAAGGTTTTTGTGCAATCAGATTTTGACCGATAACTCAGTTATCGATAAATTTATCGCAATATATCGAAGTTTAAATGAAAGCTGGGACCATCCCCTTTCGTTTGATACCCATACTGTAAGGTAATATTAAGGTTTTTGTGCAATCGCATTTTGACCGATAACTCAGTTATCGATAAATTTATCGAAATATTGTTTATTGAGAAAATAACTGCGACTAAAAACTACAAGTTGCGCTCCTTCGCATTTGCTGCCACAGTTACAAGCCATTGTCAAAATACATACACAATGGGTGAGTTTCTAAGAAAAAGCTGCTCCGCAACTGTTGAGCTGAACAGTTGCCAACAGTTGTGTAGCAGTTGAGTTAAACAGCTACGTCTTAGAAACGGTTTGATGAATTTATAAGCTGTTTGGCTTTACACAACATGTTCAGCTCAAGTAGCGAAGAAATTTTGTGATGCAAAAAATGGCGAAAAGTTGCCAACTGTTGAGCTGAGCGGAATTACTCAACAGTGCGTTTCTAAGACAAACACTCAACAGTTGCACAACAGCTCAGTCTTAGAAACTCACCCAATGTTACAAGCTGTTTGTTGGCTAACGACTATCTCATTTTCTAGTCAAGTTGTTTACTTTTCCTAGTCGTTGTCTAGTCAAGTTGCCAAAACAAACCAAACGACTAGCAACCGAATGAGCTAGTTCTTATTTCTGTTAAACGACCATGCGACTAGACTGATAGCCCCGTCACAATGAAATTTTGACGGAGCATCACGCATTGACAGCAGAGGAGCATCGTCACAATCATTACGCAAGATGTTGCATTTGTAAACAAAAAACAGCTGATTTTTACTTGCGCCAATTTTCACATTTCGAAGACAGAAGCATTTTAGTGTATTCGTTTATAAAATTTACAAAAAATGCCTCTTCTTCTGATTGAAAGCCTACAGATGATGTTAACGGTGATAGGTGGGCATCTGTAGGTAGCTCTGCCCGCTGCGAATTTTCAATATCAATCATGGGTTGTTCTTCGAAGCATTGTACAAACACAGGTTGCGACTGGTAATTAAATTGATCAAGCTGTGGTTCATACACACACTGCTCTTGGGTAGAAACATATACGGTCTGTTCCTCACGCTGTGATTGAAAATTGACATGTTCATCATTAGATACATATGTGGGCTGCGACTGGTAAGTAGATTTCATGGGTTTCCCTTGTGGGGAAGCATATACTGGTTGCGACTGTTGTGTGGAATATACAAACTGCTTCTCACGCGGCTGTTTAAAAGTATATTTCGTACGTGGGGAAACATCTACCGTTTGCTTAGGTTTGGAACCATATATGAAGGATGTGTTGCCAACCGTTCTGCAAATAAAAGAAAAATAAAGCTCTTTGCTTTGAAAATGATGTATATTATTAAAATATCTGTGTTAAGTACTTGCGTGGTTCGACGTGGCGCTGCAAAAAAGCCATTGCATCCATGAATTTCCAGGTATGGTTCTCACTTGCAGCACTCCCCGAAGGCGTATACATCGCATTACTTTCTTTGACAAACCGGTCGCGTAATGATCTCCAACGAGTAGTGCACTGATCGACTGCGTGTTGCAATGATCAATGATAAGCGTCCAGATAAACGTTTATGGTACCATAATAAAATACGGTGCACTACTTAATTTTTGTCCAAATCTATCGAACAGGATATCAAAATATGTATGTACGAGTTGTTGACTTCGGTATTACTTCGGCCACTATTTAAAAATATAATCCTGGGCCGACCCAACATGTCTAAACATCTGAATGCATGCAAATAGGAAATTGTTTTTTACAAATATCCATTCACAAAAAAGAAACATTAAATTTCCATTTTCGATTTAATACCGAGGCCAAAACGCGTTAAATGACCAAGTTTATTATCACTGGCCAATGGAATAGGCACTTACCATCCATGCCCATGGCAGCGGACACAGCGTTCCACGCTTTTTCTTTAGCCAATCTACTTTTGTAAGCCGGCAAACTTTTATCGTAGATGCACGGGTGAATTTGCACTGCCTCTATTAATTTATACTAGAGCTCCAGATTTTTTTTGAACATTTTCGAGTAACCCGAACAAATGTTGTTCAAATGCTCGAACAGTCGTTTGTTTGTTTATTACCCGTATGTTTGTACGGGCATTTGAACAATTCGGGCATTTTGAAGTTTGTTTTTTTCTTTTGTTTATTTTTTTTTTCTTCTTCATATGTAGTTATTTTTATTTTTGTTTTTCGATACACATTTTTTTTGTTTGTAAGCTCGAATGCTCGAATGTTTGTACGGGCATTTGAACAACAAACGGGCTTCAAACAAAAACGAACAATTCGAACTGTTCGATACCCGGGTATCTAGAGCTCTAATTTATACTCCATTCCATTCACTTTTATATATATTTATTTAATTAATTTTAATTTTTCACAATTGGAGCGTTTTTTTTTTTACCACGAAAATCACCAGCAAATTACAAACGTCAAATGCTTCTTCTTATGCCTTACATGCGGCAAAAGTTGAAAGTTGGGAACTTTTTTATGGTAGATGGCACTACCACTAGCGCTGCCGGATGTGTCGATCCCCATGCAAATACATACATTCCACTCAGCTGTCAACGCATGCCGCTCCGTCAAACTTTCATTGTGATGGGGCTATGAGCTAGTCGCAGCACAGTCAGCAATTCAAACCCTGATTCTGTGCATATTGTACCAATACCTACACATCTGCAGTAGCAGCACATTGCCAGCGCAGTATATACAAGCCCATTTACGGGTATCACTGTAGAACTGTAGGCAAGCTTTGAAATGGGATTTTGGGAAATTCACCTCCCAAATGAACATCGACAGAAGAGGGTTGCCAGCACAGCGAAAATATGTGAGATAAATATTTTAAGGTCGTGGTAGAATGGTGGTATATTTTAATAATATAGAAAAAAACATATGTGTATTCATTTGCATAATTAGAAAATGCTCCTTGACCTCACTACTTTCTTACAAATACGACAGTTTTCTTGTTTTTTTTGTTTTCAAGTTCTAAAGTTTTTTAGAGCAACTGATATGCAACTCTGATGTGTGGTGTACTGTAATGTCCGCTATATTCACCTCCAGAAAGGACAATCATTTTTTCTTTTTCACCTAACCTTGCCTACAGGTCTACAGTGACGGGTATGACATGCATAGAAAACATATACCCGTGCAGAGGCCTTGCGCGACTTGGCTGTATTTACTTGATCGCCTATAACTTTTCCATTTTACCATGGAGTTTCTTCGTTGATAGCTTATCTTTTTCCCAATGGAATGGAACTTCACGTAAAGGAGTAAAACCGAAGATGAAGACATTGGTTTTAAAAATATTGCCTGACAAAGCCAATTTTTTCTTCAAAAAATCGTAAAAAATCAAAAAAATTCAAATTGAATCGTCAATATTTTAGAAACTATAAGAGTTAGGGAAAAGTGTTATAGGTGCCATGAAAAGGAAATTTAATTTTCTTTCGTTTGGTTTCACCCCAACAGCTCACTGCCTTAAAGAGTTATACAGGATTAAGTGGAGCCCAGGGCCGTAGCCAGGAATTTATTTCGTGGGGGGTTTCATCATTGTGGATTTTTTTTTTTTTTTTTTTTTTTTTTTTTGTTGAGCAAAATATATAACCAATTTCGTTGCACTAAATAAAAATAATAAAAAAAAAATTCTGGTTTCTAAAGTGCTATTTAGAAGAAATTTTTTTTACGAAACTTTAGGATTTTTATAAGAAGTTTTAAAAATCAGGAAACTTTTATTCATTTAAAAATTAGACTGTTTTATTACAAACACGATGAATACTTTATTTTTGGTGATTTTATCCAAGTGAAAAAAAATAATATTTTATGGACGAAAAACTCGGTTAGATTACCCAGTTTTTTTTCAGCTGTAAAAGTCCGCATCAAGATTTTTAGCTTATGTTGAGACTCTAACTTGTTTTTTTTGCAACTTTGTTATTTGACATCCGATTTTTAAAGTTGGTAGATATGTCATTATTTTAGTCTTTTGAGCTTTTTTTTCATTTCCATTGAATTTCATTTTCATTTGAAAATTAAAAAATTAACAGCGCAGCAGAAGTATAAAAAATAAAAAGTTCTACTGTACTGCAACTGCGCAGCCTTAAGTTTCAAAAAATTATAGTCGACTGTTGCTGTATTGTGGAAATTTGTACAACACAGCAAAGGGCAAACATAATTTCGAGTTTTTTCAGCACTGTTGTTATTGTTTTTTTTTTAATATATGGGAACACAATCGAAATTGTAATGTACAAAAAAAAACCAATTTAAAAAACCCGCACTTAAAACTAAAATTCTGTTTATCTGTGCTTTACTGTCGACTGATCTGTTTGAAATTACACAGTAAAGAAACAGCACAAAAAACAAACAAATATTTTCGGCTGTTTTGTGCTTCGACTTAAAGATATTTTCAAAGGAAATCGAAATCGAAAAGTTCTCAAAAAATTATGATAACTTTCGCAAAACAGCAACAGCTTATTTTTGAGACTGTTGGTGTTATGCTGGCAAACAGTGCTTGGGAAGCTTTATATTTCCTCCTAATGTCCTTTTATCTGGGAAGTCGTTTTCATATAGTTGGGTCACCTAACCGAGTTTTTCGACCATAAAACATCCTTTTTGTTTCACTTGAAAAAAATCGCCAAAAATAAAGTATTTATCGCATCTTTTTAATATTACGCTTAAAATGTTTGCAATAAAACAGAATAATTTTAAAAAGAATAAAACTTTCCTGATTTTTACAACTTCTTATAAAAACCCCAATAAAATAACACAGGTCGACAAAATTTCAACAAATTTTTGTTACAGAAATAATATTCTACTTTTCTAAAGGATTTCGGTGCGCTGAATCCGAATCTGAACTCAGATTTTCATGTTTAAGGAGGCCAAAAACGCGATTTTTGGCTATATTCACTCCTCAATATCTTTTAAATTACTTACTTATTTTAAAAATTGATTAAAGCTATTCAAAGCTCGACCATTCCTCTTGAAGACAACGTTTTAATTTTTCGGATATCTAATTTAGGTATGTAGTAATATATGTTTTTGCACAATAAGGTATTTGTCGTCAAAAACAACGGCAGCATTTGTAGCATCTTATAGGCGCAATCAAATTTTGTAGTTGCTCAGCAGAACAATTTTTTTTACGAAGCCACTTACATACGTCCATAATATAATAAACTGCCTAAAAACTTGCTTCAAAATTTTTAATTATTTTTGTATGGAGAAAATATTGCAAAACTAATAAACCTTAATATGCAATATTGCAAGTTACAAGAAAGATATCTGAAATATTAAAACGGTTTCTCCAAGAGAAATGTCCGCGCTTTCAATAGCTTTAATCAATTTTTAAAATAAGTAAGTAATTTAAAAGATATTGAGGAGTGAATATAGCCAAAAATCGTGTTTTTGGCCTCTTTAAACATGAATATCTCAAAAACTGTACGTACTAGCGAAAATCTGAGTTCAGATTCGGATTCAGCGCACCGAAATCCTTTAGAAAATAGAATATTATTTCTGTAACAAAAACTTGTCGACCAATGTAATCGCAAAAAATCAAAAAATGGTGACTTTCCAAAGTTAGTATTGAAAATATGTAGGTGAAATCGGACTACATATAACAACGCACACATCCCATCATTGGCGCACACAAGGGAGGGGAAGTTAACCCCCCCCCCCCCAAAAATTTGGCACCATAAAAAAATAATTTTATAAAAGATGGTACGTGCAAAAATATTTGTGTAAATACATGTTGTAAAATCTATGAATATTCGTGGATGTACATTAGATAGGGTTGGTCCGCATTCGAAAAAAAAAGTTGTAAAAGGCCGCCCCTAAATTTGAAGCTTATGTTGAGAGGGCTAAGGGACAAAAAAAAATGTTTTTTTTGATCCCGCGAAATACCGCCGAAATGGTTTTTTTATTGTAACTTTGTTATTTTTCATCCGATTTTTTAAATTGATACGTCATTATTTTCGTATTTTGCAGCTCTACACTTCCTTCTAATGCTCTTTTGAGCTCTGAAGTCGTTTTCACATAGTTGGGTCAGCTAACTTATTTGTATGTCCATGAATTATCCTCTTTGTTTTGCCAAATGAAAGTGCTTCAAAATTCATGACAATGTTGCCTTTAAAAGGTTTTACTAAATTAATAAACAAAGAAGTTACGTCACGAATATTTAATGGGCCTATTATTTAACTCATTTCTTTTAACCAATTCAGGATATGTAAAGTTGTGAAAGTCCACCCCTAAATTTGAAGCTTATATTGAGAGGATTAAGGGACAAAAAAAAAATGTTTTTTCTGATCCCGCGAAATTCCGCCGAAATGGTTTTTTTCTTGTAACTTTGTTATTTAACATCCGATTTTTAAAATTTATACGTCATTATTTTCGTATTTCGAAGCTCTATATTTTCTTCTAATGTCCTTTTGCACTCTGAAGTCAAATAACAAAGTTACAATAAAAAAAAAACTATTTCGGCGGTATTTCGCGGGATCAGAAAAAAAATAAAAAATTTTTCTTTAATCCTCTCAATATAAGCTTCAAATTAGGGGCGGACTTTTACAACTTTACATATACTGAATTGCTTAAAAAAATTAGTTAAATAATTGCTACGTTAAATATCTTCTTTGTGACGTAACTTCTTTGTTTATTAATTTAGTAAAACCGTTTCAAGGCAACATTGTCATGAATTTTGAAGCACTTTCATTTGGCAAAACAAAGAGGATAATTCATGGACATACAAATAAGTTAGCTGACCCAACTATGTGAAAACGACTTCAGAGCTCAAAGGACATTAGAAGGAAGTGTAGATCTTCAAAATAAGAAACTAATGACAATTTTAAAAATCGGATGATAAATAACAGTTACAAGAAAAAACAATTTCGGCGGTATTTCGCGGGGTCAAAAAAAATTTTTTTTTTGTGTCCCTTAACCCTCTCAACATAAGCTTCAAATTTAGGGGCGGACTTTTACAACATTTTTTTTTCGACCCTATCTAATGTACATTGCCAATATTTGTCAACAACTACTGATTATGTTTATAAACAAGTAGTGTGGAGACATTTCCCTAAGAGTATGCTGTGGATATTAGCTGAGGTTTGTTATATTCAGCTGTACTAGTACACAGAGTATTATAGTTTTAATACAACATATATATCAAAATGATCAGGGTGAAAAGAGAAATCGATTGAGCCATGTCGGTCCGTCGGTCCGTCTGTAAACACTCTAACTCGCGCAAAAATTTAGATATTTTGATCAAATTTGGAATGCAAGTTGGTATCGAGACTGGGACGGTTGGTATTGAAAATAGGCGAAATCGGACCATGACCACGTCCACTTTTCCTATATAGAAAAAATCGGAAAGTTAGTATCTCAGCCACTAATATAGCTAGAGCTATAAAATTTTACCCGCGTATTGGGATCAGGCTCTCATGAAGAAATTTGATGAAATTTCGGATAATAGGCGGTGCCACGCCCACTTATTAATGGGCAAACATTGAAAGGTTTATAAGCCGAAATTCAGAAAGCGTAGCAGATATATCGATGAATTTACTTACTTAGGAAAATGTTTGGACGAAAAATTCCCAAAATCGGTTGACGACCACGCCCAAAATTATATATGAGAACTATTAAGGAGCCAAATAAAAACATTTTAAGCGATATCTTTGTCAAATATAAAGATATGTCATTGAAATTTTGTGTCATGAGTCCAACTATAGACATAAAACAAAAAGTAGAAAAATTTTGGAAAATGGGCGTGGCACCGCCTCTTTTCAGACAAAGGAATCTACGAGATTTCGGAACCCATAACTCTACAAATAATTGTGATGTTATGATGAAAATCAGTTTGTACACGTCAATAACTTGTGGTAATACATGCTCAAAAATTTAGCGAAATCGGTTTATGACCACGCCTACTTTTTAATAAAGACATTTCTGGAAAACCCTTTGGGAATTTGTAACGTGACATCTTTATAATTAGAAGTCATAAAGAGTTGCAAATTTGCACAATAATATTTATATGCTTAGTTGAATGATTGATAAAAATTTTGAAAATGGGCGTGGCTGCGAACTTAGGTTTCCTTACTTGTTAGTTTTAGTTTAAATACAGAGAAAATGCAATTAATTGAGATTTACTTAAAAGGTGCCTTTGTTTAATGTGTGCATACGTAGGTCCACTCCCCAAACATAAATTTAAGTAAAAATTGTCTGGACGAGTTTTAAGTATTTTTTTTATTTTCCGTTGGATATTGAAAACCCCCCAAAATATTTTTCTGTGTGCGCCACTGCATCCCATATATGGGATCTTTCGAAAAACACACAACATGTTATAATTCAGAAACTAATATAACCCGAGTAATGAATTTTCAGCCATGACTTTATGAAGTTATAAGTAAATATGCTAAAATTTTAGAAATGTAACATAATTTAATTTATATGTGGTATGTCGTTAGAAGCGTACTTTAATTACCTTTCGAACGGAGTAGATACGGTTTGCGGGTATTTGTAACTTCAGCGAAAAGAATTTTTGATTGAAGTTGTAACCAAAAAAACTCAAAATTACGTTATCTCAAAACCCTAACCATAAGAAAAGGGTTTTCATCTCAGCAGGTTCATACCAGCCCTCCCCTATACCTGAAATTCTTGGTATTTGCTCAAATTAATTATTCGTAAACTAGTGTTTTCAACATATAGCTTTGAATATGATAGAAGTAAAATTTATCTACCAGAATTTCGTGGGGGGTTCAAACACCCAAACCCCCCCCTAAATACGGCCTTGGTGGAGCCATTGGCCAAATAACGGTAAATTGCCGATATCTCAAAAATCGTCCCATAGAATTAAAAATTAACCCGATTTTCGGAATCAGCGATCGATTTTACATATAGATAGGATAGTCACGTCCAAAGTACACACAACAAATTTCATTTTGTGATCCAGTGTAATCTAGACTAAGATAAACTCCATTACACAGCTAGGTTAATATTACACTCCTAGGTTAAGATCAGCGTTGTCACTTTGGTTATTTTTAACCAAAATTGGTAATTTTTTGTCCTCTAAAACGAATTTTGTAATTTTGTAATCCTTTTTTCTGTTTGGTAATTTTTTGTCCTCTAAAACGAATTTTGTAATTTTGTAATCCTTTTTTCTGTTTGGTAATTTTTCCATGTACACTGATGCACATTACAATCCGAAGAATCGGTAAAGCATTAATAATGAAAATAAAATATACCTTATGTTTTTATCATAAATAAAATATATATATAATGGATCACAACATCAGAATTTGTTTCTGTACTCTGGACGCGACTATCCTATCTGCATATACCAGCGATCGGCACCGCTGGCAGAGCAACCAACACACGCGCAAAATATTTGTGGTAGTGTGCGTGCAAAAGCAGAGCACTGAAACAACATTTATCCGCATACCATGCTTACCTGTCAACGTACAAGTGCAAACCAGTGATAGTAGATACTTTTTTGGAAATTCCCTACAGAGCAAGAAAAAAAACCCTACTTTTCCCTACGCTTGTTTCAAATTTTCCCTACGTAATTCCCTACACTTATTTTAGTTATTTCCATGCTAGAACAATGAAAAAACCGCACGGCAGTAGATGAACGTCTTTTCTTTTACTAAATAATGAAAATCGGCTGTTCTACTGCATACTGCATACACACTGGCTCTCAAAGAAATCAAAAAAAAATTACAATAAAATACTGATGATTTACTGTTTTGAACAATTATGATAATAAAAAAAAATATATGTATTAATGCGTTATATGTAACATATGTATATATCGCACGTTTTATGCAATAGGGATTTAACTCGAAATTTTCGATTTCTGGGGTTTTGCCATATATTTCAATAACTGGGTCATGCCTTTGAGTCTAGTCTTATAAAATACTCAAAACGATAAAAATGGCGGAAATAAAAGTGATTTTGTGGTTAGCTGTAGAAGGAAACTGTTTGAAATTATAAAAGTTTGCGTTTTCCCAAAAAAAATTTTTTTGAGTTAAATCTTCAAGAAAATTTGACAGAAGAGGTAAATAAACACAAATGTGACATTTCGTTTGAAAATATAATTACTTTCCTACTACCATTTCAACGCTCAAGAAATAATGCAAATTTTTTCTTGGGCGTTTTCTTGAGAGCTGCGGAGAGGCCTTAAGGGGAAAAAAATTCGGAGCTAAGAGCGTAGCCAGAAAAAAAAATCTTTTGCTCCGATGCCCTGATTAAAAATATCGTGTTATTAGATAGTTCACTATACGGTATTCCCTCTCCAATTACGTCATTGAAGGGTTCGCGATTTAACTCGTCTTGGCAGCATTTTCATTATTCAGATCGACAGTCAGTGTTGAAGTGAAAAAAAGTTGAATTGAAATTTTGATTTGACTTTGCCAAAAAATCCCTACATTTAGCTATTTTATAAAAATCTCTCCTTCTTTTCCTACGGTCACTTTTTTCCGACTAAAATCCCTACATGTAGGGAATTTTCCCTACGTATCTCATCACTGGTGCAAACTGGTTCGCGGCCAGCGCAGCGATATAGCCCAGTTAGTCGAGAACGTAAACCCGTGTACCGTGTCAGCTGATCCAACCTATTTAATGGGATTTGTATGTAATCGATTATTCAACGACGTACGACGCAGAAGCCCGTACCGCAGAAATCAAAATCATTTTGATTTTTTACGTAAAAACGTGGCAGCTGATAGCTCGCATGGTTGCAAGGTAGAAGGGTTGCCAGTTGAACATTTTTAGTTATAAAATATTTAAACAGTAATTTTCACAGCATTATGCAACTAACTCAACAAGATTGTAAAATGTTATCGAATATACATATATGTGTTCACATGGAAAAAATAGTATGTCTACTTAAACGAAACATTTATTATTATTTTAATTTTTAAAAAGAAAGGAAAGAAAACGTTTATAAATTTTTTTTAAATCCCAAACAAAATGTAAATATATATATATAAATTAATAACAAGATAATAGCTTTGCTCAACAACTTTACTTGCAAGTACTTGCAAAAAGAGCGTCAATGTCAAATTAAGAGTAAAAACGAGAAAAAGAGAAAATTATCAACCAAAGTAATTGAACACAAAATCGTAAACATTCGCAAGAAAACAGCTGATACGCTGTATTGACAATTTGATTTTTAGGTTAGGTTGTAATTGAAATTTTTGAAATTGGAAATGAATGGAAATAACTGAATTAGGAAAACAAAATTCTACTTTGGCTATTCCACAACATCATCAAGATTCGTTTTTGCGCTAACTTATTTAGTACACAATTAGAAATTTGCGTTTAAAATGTTTGTATATTTCCAATATGCCAGAGGTCTCGGGTTCAAACCACGGTCCGAGCAAAACACCAAAACAATTTTTCTAATTAGTAAAAATCCAATTATTGGGTTTTTTAAGAGCAGCGGTCACCTCTCGGCAGTTAGCGGCATACCCTTCGAGTGTATTTCTGCCATGAAAAAGCTTCTCACAAAAAATGCATTCGCCGTTCGGAGCCGGCATAAAACTGTAGGCCCACCCAATTAGTAGGAAAACAAAAAGGAGCACACCTTGAATTGTGAGAGAAGCTCGGCCATAAAACTCGTCAGAGTTATAATAGCGCCATTGTATTATATTATATTATATTTCCAATTGAAATTTTTGTGATCATATATTTTTGACACTTCTATTTTTTTTTAAAGCTGCTAGTAGTTGCAAGTGAAAATTTTACTTGCAGCGTTTATCAACTCTCTCGAGGTCTTACTCTCTCAATTTGGCTCCCTTTTGCGAATTTTTTGGGTTATTGAACATAAATTCGTAACTATTCGTAAAAATATGTTAAAATTTTGAGATATTGAACACTCCTAATAAATGAAGATATTACTGAAAATTAAAGCAAAAATTGTATTTGTCCACAATGGTGGCGGTATTTTCTTAATTGATAACTCTTGGTGGTCTTCTTCTGCAATTTTTCTACATTAAAAAGTTATAAATTGCCACAATAAATCTGAGTTTCTGTAACAAAATCAATTAAAGTGATGTCACACTAATACGATCCACACTTTGTCACCACCTATTTATACTAGAAAAGATATGAGTTACAGAAACTCAGTACAGATTTCTTAATTAAACACAGATTTTTGTGAGAATCTTGTTGCTTCCCAATATAATTTAATGTTCTGACTGTGTTTTTTGTTATTTTACGTTTTAGCCCTTGATAACTATCACCAAGGTGTGATGGAAATATATTGGGCAGCAACAAAATTACAAGAAAAATGTGTTTTAATTACCAACTAAGTAGTAAAAAAGTAACTAAATTAATACAAAAAAAAAGTCGTCAACGACAACTTTAAAAACGATTAAATTAGTATTTTCTTGTCATTTGGCAAATAATTCACAGTTGTGTATTGAAGAGTAATCCGCATAACACTTTGAAGATTAGTAAAAATCTTGTTTGCTCAAAAATGACTAAATGGCAACCCTGCCAAAATGTAAACAAACTTTATATATATGTAAATATGTGTGAGTAAAACAGCTGATTGCTACGGGCTCAAAAAATCCTAAAAATTGCATACGGGCGTTTGCGTCAGCGAGCGGACCACACGTTCTCGACTAACTGGGCTAGAAAACGACGTACGTCATGACGGAGAAGTACTGATTCTGCTTAGCGCTTGAGATCGAAATGCGTCGATTGATACCCCTCTTTTCAAAGAAGGAACTATTTTAGTCGTTGCACCGTAAACTAGATAATTACCCATCCATTGATATATACAAGACATATTAACATGCCGTTAGTATAAACTACAATGGGAATAAATATGCAATTTATAAGAATATCTGAACTTGAGATTTTACTTAATGTCTGTCATAATGGAATATTAGAAAACTAAATTATATAAGAAAATTATTATTTATAACCGTAGATTTCCAGAAGAGAATATGTGACTTACTTTTGAAGTATAGTTAAGGCTCTTGGCAACTGACAATCAGGCATGTCAAGCAGTGTGTATGTGTAAGTTTTTTTTTTTTTGGGTGTTAGTGCAATCGGCAGTCGTCGTGCTACACGTTCTTGTTGTCGGGCTCGCGTTGATGATAATCAAAATTTTTAGATATTTGCGTCAATCACCCGACACTCACAAATATATACTGCTTAACATTCCAGATTTTAAGTGGCCAAGGGCCTTAAGAGTTTGATATATGTGTAATAAGCGATATTTGTGTACTAAAATGTTAAATTATAGTCTGAAAAAATTACTTTTCTATCATTTGTAAAAAAATTGTAGTTTTTTTGGTAATTTTTATTTTTATTTTGATAAATTTTTTACATTGGCTGTGACCCCCCTTTTTCCCCTCGAAAAATTCTCTTGCTACGCCACTGAGATTAGACGTGATGATGTGTCGGAAGTATTCCCAGTGAGTCTTCCGATTGTAAAGGCTGCATTGATCCGCTGCCGGTGTAAAATTTTTATAAACTGTTACCAGGATTGGAGAGTGGTCGGAAGACAATTCAAAACACGATTTGCAAGTTATATCTGCTCACATTTCCTTCTGTCTACCAAAAGCTATATCTCCAAAAGTATTAATGTTTTTCAAATGAATCTTTCAGGGGATGTTAGGCGAGACTTTTCTTCATCTAAATTTATTACTTTCATAAATATTTTACTATTATTAATAATAGCAAATTGTTGTTAAATAAACTAACACCATTATCACCAATTTCTAAATTAAACACACACCTAATCCTTACTATAATTCAGTGGCGTAGCTAGAGAATTTTGGGGGGGGGGGGTCACAGCCAATGTAAAAAATTTACCAAAATTAAAATTACCAAAAAAACTACATTTTTTTTTTACAAATGATAAAAATCGCTAGCTTAGAATGCAAATTGTGTAAGTCCTTTTTTAAAACTTTGTAGGAGAGACAAAAAACAAAAAACAAAAAAAATTCGAAATGAAAAAAAATGTCTGTTCATATAAATATTTTGGACTTACACAATTTTTTTCGCTTTTTGGACTTACACAATTTGCGTATCACTGAATAACAACGAGTAGAAATATGACAAGTATCTCAGACTTGTTTAGCGCGGTGCGTATTTGATTTTTCTAGCGTTCTACATAAAAATACACTTTTTCATAAAAGTGGACTTACACAGTTTGCACTCTAAGCTAGCGAAATGTAATTTTTTCAGACTATAATTTAACATTTTAGTACACAAATATCGCTTATAATACATATATCAAACTCTTAAGGCCCTTGGCCACTTAAAATCTGGAATGTTAAGTGTATACATATGTGTGAGTGTCGGGTGATTGACGCAAATATCTAAAAGATTTGATTCTCATCAACGCGAGCCCGAACATGAACGTGTAGCACGACGACTGCCGATTGCACTAACACACACAAAAAAACTCACACATACACACTGCTTGACATGCCAAATTGTCAGTGGCCAAGGGCCTTTAATTATACTTCAAAAGTAAGTCTCATATTCTCTTCTGGAAATCTACGCGCATGGGTAGATTTTCAAGTTTTATGCGCCCAAAATAGAATTTTGTAAAATTGTTACAATTACAGAAAAAAACATACCCACATATTAGAAATAGAATGGGGAACAATAATTGATCGCTTTTTTCCCGACCCCATACTCTGCACTTGCCCCAGATGGTCGTAACTTAGCATATCTGAGGTTAATTTTTTTTGTTTTTTTCTTACATATTTTTAAGTGCTAGTTTCAACTTGAATATTTATTATTTAAAGCATTTCATTTAAGTAATCGTGATGAATCCTAAAGGTTCAAGTAATTATTAACACTTTTCAATAATATCCTTGGTTTCCAATAATTCTAAGTTTATAGTTGTAAGCTTTTAAAGTTTGGATATTTAAAAAAAAATTATCACTCTTTTTCGTGTTAAAAATTGGTTTTGTTACGTTGCTCTGTCAGACTCAGTCACATTAACCCTCGGACATGATATCTAGTACAATTAGTAGTTAGCCGACAAAAAATTACGTCGCACAGAGACGCACTACTAGATACAGGGTTTTTCATATGTACCTACAATAATTTTCTTTTTGTGCTTTATATTTAATTTTAATGTTTATATTTCTAACGCATATCTTGGTTAATGTAGGTGATGCTCGAAAGTAACCCAGATATTTAGCAGCGATTATTGTTAACTTTTTAGGCAGTATTTTTAGTATTTCCAATTTTTCAAAGTTAAGGAAGTACTTATCATAAAAAGGGGCTAAGGATTATAAAGCTATATTTTTTTGAAGATTTTTGAGTATGCAATTTTGCAGCTCATTCAATTGTAATATAATAATATGCAACATTCAACTTTTTGAAAAATTTCATTGGCTTTTCGGAAATTTTAATTGGAACGGTCTCACGTACATATAACGCAAACACCCTACAGAAAAAAATTACTAAAATCGACGGAAATTTTTACAGCATTGAGAATAGCACTTTTTACACTAAAATTGGTTGGCTACATAACAGTATACTTAGAAATCTCCTGAAAATCTTCTATAAATTTTGGCCGCGTTTTGAAATTTTTAATCCACTTTTAGAAATTTCTACGATTTTTCGGATTTTTCCATAAGCTTAGAAATCCTGCTTAAGGCGATTTTTATTGAAAAATTGTTTACATTTTTAAACGAAAATAAGAGTCAAATTTTCGACAGAACTGTTTGAAATAAATTTAAAAACTCTGGCGTATGATTTTTTTTTTAAATCACTGTATATATTTTTCAATAAAATCGACTTTTAACTACATAGTGCCCTACATACCCGGGTATCGAGCAATTCGATCTGATCGTTTTTGTTTTAAGCCCATTTGTTGTTCAAATGCCCGTACAAACATTCGAGCATTCGAGCTTACAAACAAGAAAATGTGTATCGGAAAAACAAAAATAAAAAAACTAAATATGTATAACGAAAAAAAAATAATAATAAACAAAAGAAAAAAACAAACTTCAAAATACCCGAATTGTTCAAATGCCCGTACAAACATACGGGTAATAAACAAACAAACAACTCTTCGAGCATTTGAACAACAACTGTTCGGGCTACTCGAAAATGTTCAAAAAAAAAATCGAGAGCTCTACTTTTAACACAAATTATTAAAATTTTGCATTAAAAAAGCAATTTGGAATAGATGTACACAATAAAATATTTCTACCTATGTATGTGCTACGGTTATAAATAATAATTTTCTTATATAATTTAGTTTTTTAATATTCCATTTTGACAGACATTAAGTAAAATCTCAAGTTCAGATACTCTTATACATTGCATATTTATTCCCATTGTAGTTTATACTAATATTATTTGATTAAGATGATAAGTAATTGAAAGAAAACTTGAAATTTAAATAATTGGCGTTACTTTTCTGTTATTAGCATGTTAATAACAGCAATACCTTATAACAATTGTAGCGATTGTTGAGCCGTAGGGAAGTGCAGGAACCGTAGGAATTTTACCACAAAAGAGCGAATATAAGTACAAAGAATGTAAATTGTGGTAAAATTCCTGCGGTTCTTGCACTTTCCTACGGCTCAATAAACGCTAGAATTATAAGTAATACTTCGTGAAAAAGCGCTAAATTTCGAATTACCAATTTCGAAAAATTACTGATGACTGATTTTTTCCTGAAAAAGAAATGTAGGCTAATAAAGTCAAAGATGGTTTTATGGTCAAAACGAAACTTTCGGGGGGGTTTGTCCCCAAACCTCCCCCCCGTTACTACGCCACTGCTATAATTTCACACGTAGCTTTATTAAACTGTTCGAAGCACTTTCACACACTTTTTATTAATTTTATTTGCCGAATTTTACATTTTAATTGTTCGACCAACTGCTTTTTTACCTTTTCAATAATAATAATGGCCACCAACATATAATGGTGATGCCACACCTACCAAAAGGTAAGTCACATGATAAGGTCGCATGCACAGTGCGCGATTCGGAGCCAATGAAATGAGTAAATAAAGGCGAAGGCCGCCTACGCTGAAGGGTGTACTACGCAGAAGGACATCACCGTGGCGGTAGCCACGTTTAGGGCACACGTCCGGACGGATGGCGTAGCCCAGGGTTATTTTTTATAAGCGCGGCTGAAGGCCGCCAACGCAGAAAAATTCAATACGCCCCAACTCGTTTACCACTGTGACGACGGCCTTATGAAATAGTCGACTGCGTGTGGCAACACCGGTGTTTCTATTTCATTGTTTCGCAGAGAAAATTAGGTAAAATATGACTTTTTTAGCAACTTTAACTACAAATTACTTACAAACTATACATCTCCGAATCAGGAGGATCTCCTCTACAACGCCCAATAACTCTTTTTTTCCAAAGCGTGGTAGACGGTTGGAAAATTTTTCCGTTATATCTGAGGAAGGCACGCCTTTCACCACGCAGAAATCGATTAAGTCGGGTATTTTATTTTTATCTGTTGGCCAATAAGTAAGAGTTCCAGTAGAGAATGGAGTTTAACTGAGCTTGCTAATAGCATTATATAGTTGTCTTCCTTTAGGGGTAATGAGACGAGATCCCCAGAATGTGTGTTTGGCATTGTAATCGCCCCCAGCTAGAAATCGATCTCCAAGAGTTTTGACGAAATTTTCATATTCTGCAGTACTGATAGAGTGCCTCGGCGGGATATAGATAGCAGAGAGTGTAAGCTGGCCGGACGTGTCTTCAATGACAATATTTGTGGCTTGTATAGCATTTGTACGGAATTACTTCGTGCTGTAATGTTTAATACTTTTCCGTATCAAGATACCTGAGCCTCCATGAGCGTTGTTACTCGGGTTTTTTGTGTGGTAAAACTTGTATTTGGGTACTTCAAAGTAGCTTTTGTCAGTAAAGAGGGCCTCAGATATGAGTATATCTATATCATGGGTCTGAAGTAAAGCTTTAACTTCAAGTAAGTGTTTGGATAAGCCATTGGCATTCCAAATAATAATTTTCAACGGGTTCAAGATGCACAGTTTTTAGTCGTGAATGTCACGAGGAGGCTCATCATTGCAAAGTATATCCAACAAAAACGACGTCAACTCAACAAAAAACAGTCATCATAGTCAGCCTAACTTGAAAATTGTTGCATAGACTATAATAATTGTTATTTTCCCATTTTACAAATATTACAATGAAAACAACCGCATTTATATTTAATATGACTGTGACAATTGCCAATTTAACATATCATGTGAGTGGATAATGCATCAGGACATTGACAATTTAAACACATTCCATTATGAAAGAACAACTAAAATTTTAAATCAACGCTTTATTGGTCGATGCAAAGGAGGTTTCGTAGTTATTTCAAAGTGAATATTATTTGAAACAACATTAAAATGTCAATTTGAAATTGTTGTGATGTTAGGTAAAAGCGCTTTTATTGTTTGGTTAACAATAGGTTCTTTTCTTTACTTTCCAGCAAAACATTAACTAACATTTCTTGCTAATCTCTTTTAACGAAATTTGTGAGAGTAAAGTGACATTTGCTCTCAGTGACAGATATTAGCATAATAGATTAGGAAACTTGAATTAGCAAATGTTAGTGACATATCACCGTTTACACTTCGTAACCGCCCAAGTGAGACTTTCAAAACCGCACAACTCTCCGACTTCAGAGGTGAAAAGAACATTAGAAGGAAATATAGAGCTTCCCAAAGGCCAAATATATGGTATAAATCCGTAGAGCAGACCACCAGGAGTTAAAGTTTGGAAAATCTCAATATTTGCATAGGCGGTTATTCACTTAAGCGGTTATGCAGTTTAAACGACGATATGATTGTTTGGCGCATGAAAAAAGATAAAAGACACGCCCGAAAATTTAAGAAAGAATAAAAAATTGAAATCATCATCAGAAAAGGAAAATATGGATTTTAATATATCCCTTTAATTGTTCTCTTGCCTTAGAAAAACAAATTTCGACTGACATACTCGCTCGAAAACGCTTTCAAGCAAGCTTCTGGAAATTCGAAAATTATGACGATAGCTCGGAACTACAATTTCAATGTACTGAAGTAAACAATTCCTGGTATTTCGATTGGTTAGAAAAAAGCCGATGTCGACCAGTGTTCTGCTTCGAGTAAGGTTTTCGGCTCATCGATCTGACACAGTGCAATGCAACTCATACACATGATGTTTACCCGAATAAGCGATACGAGTAAAGCTTTTGTACGTTCGATGTCAAACGAACAAATGTTTGGTTGGGAAGAAATGTACAAAACAATGATTTGTACATAACGTCGTTTAAGATGCATTTTTGCGTAAGAGTTATTTGCATTCTCGCGTAAGGGACATTTTTGTTTCCTTTTTTTACACTAAGTTGATGTTATGGCTAACAAACTGATCTACGTAGCTATTTAAATTTAAGTTTGTACGCAGAAATAAGTAACGGTTTTTAAATGAAATAGTTTTTTTGCTGTCCTGTAAAGTTCAACCAATGTCCGCTACGCGAAAATGAAAATACCTCTTACGCAAAAATGCACCTTAAACGACGATAAGTAGAAATTATCGTTTGATCGATCGGTGTATGAGTTGTACTTAAACAGAAATGTACGATCATGTACATTTTTAATATGTGTGTCGTATAAATATATGTACGTACATACATATATATGTATGTATGTATGCTGGATTTAGTTTTAAAGCCGTTTTTCTTGCATTTTCAATTCTTTATTTTCTGTAATCTTTGTATGAGTGCGGATCAGCCGCTTTATTTTACATATCAAAAGTTTAAATAAACGATTAAAAACTTTTCAAAGCGATAAAATGAAAAATCAATTTGTTTTATTTTCATTAGTAGATACTTTTTTATTTCATTTTTAATATAAAATTAGAAAAGCTATTATATAAAAGGAAAAAATTCGTGCATACAAATTAGGCATTATTTCATTTATTTATTCTTGTTTTCATCAATACTGTTTTATTTCATTTTTAATATAAAATTAGAAGTTATTATATAAAAGGAAAAAATTCGTGCATACAAATTAGGCATTATTTCATTTCTTTATTCTTGTTTTCATTAATACTTTTTATACTCAGCTGTACTAGTACACAGAGTATTATAGTTTTAATCACATAACGGTGGATTGAAACAGAATGAAATAATCGAGATAGATATAGACTTATATATATCAAAATGATCAGGGTGAAAAGAGAAATCGATTGAGCCATGTCCATCCGTCCGTCCGTCCGTCTGTCCGTCCGTCTGTAAACACTCTAACTCGCGCAAAAATTGAGATATTTTGATGAAATTTGGAATGCAAGTTGGTATCGAGACTGGGACGGTATTGAAAATGGGCGAAATCGGACCATGAAAATGTGCGCTCACTTGCTGCACTGCTAGCTGGAATGGATAATATTTTAAGGGCAAAATTATAAAGAGTTGGAAACTCATTTTTATGATTTTCCCACCACTGCACGGCATCAAAATTATTTTCGAAGGCTGTTTGCCAATCGGTAACATTTTTCTCTATGGCAAAATGAGATAGAAAATTTTTGCCATATTGAAAAAAAAACCTATTTTGCTGTGCCAAACGGAAGGAAAATTTTGACAGTTACAAAGATACACATTTGGGCGAAAACGGGCAACGATACAATTTTAAACCGTAAAATGCATATAATTGTTGATGGCAGTATTAATGGAACAGAAGAAATGTATTCATGAAACGATTTGATGTTATTTTGTATTTAAATATTTGTGTTACTTGTATGTGTATGTATTTACAAATGTGTATGTATTTCAAATCCACCACGAATACTTTCAAAATTTTACTCCCTTATGTCAAAATTTAATTTTTTCTACCGATTGGCACACGGCCGAATAGTACAAATTCATTAATTTGACACCCGTTTTCGTCTTCAATTTCACAAAAAACTTCCCACACTTCACTACGGCCTTTTCTTTTATTAGATTTTTTGTAAACACCACTTTTAAGTTTTTCGTACAGTCGAATGATCGTATAAACATGCAATGATCGCGATCGATCAACTGATCGATCGGTTCGTTATAGTATGTACATATGTATACTCGTGCGATAATACAGCGATCGTATCGTTCAACCTGTACATATGTTTGTTTCAAACCAAACCGTTCGATCGCTGTGTTGTTTAGTATGAAAGCATACAAACGAGCTGTAGCTCGTACGTTTACGGTTTGCCGGGTATCAAACGTAGGTACACAATGAGTTGTATGCTATACCCGAACTTCAAACTGATCGAAGCAGAACTCTGATGTCGAAGCAGAACTCTGATGTTGACCTTAAACTTTCTACCAGGGACGTAACGGTTATAAGAGAAATGGGATAAAAGTCATATTTAACCATTATCATGAGAAATAATTTTTTTTTGGTCCTTAATAACCATTATAAAAACCAAAAAACCGTTTTGGGCCTGAATAACCGTTATGGCAACCAAAAAAGTGTTTTGGGCTTGAATAACCGTTATGGCAACCAAAAAACTGTTTTGGGTCTGAATAACGGTTATTCAGATTTTTATTTTTTTTTTGGTCAGCTATAAAAATCAAGCCTATTTATTTGTCAATATTTCTGGACGATATTGGTATCAAATGAAAGGTGTTGAGCAGGGCTTTTACATAGAGGTGTATTTGTTAAGAAAAATGTTTGAAAAAAAAAGTTATAATTAATTAAATATGCTGCTTTTGGGGTTCTAACACAGAAAATTTTTTGAGAAAAAAATTAAAATTAATAAAGTAAGCTATTTCGTGGTTTTAACGATATCGTTTTTTTGATAATATAAAAATATAAAGATAATACTTAAATTTCACATGCAAATAAATTTGAATACTCTGGTACTGTACCGAGTAATATAAAAGTTCTATAAAATGCAATGGGTCAAACGAGCTGGGTGATTTAGTTGCCAGAGCTGATTCTGGAATTGATCAGTCATTGAATCAGTTCTTAAATATTTGTCGCGCTGTCCTCCTTTAAGTCAAAATGCCTGCTATGCGGAGTGGTCCAACCAAAAGTTTGATAAAAATAAAATTTGTTCTAAGCCAAAATAAAAATTATCTACGTATCATTCACATGTAATTGTGCTTAGGTGTTTTTTTTTTTTTTTTGATAAATTTAAGTACTCCCTCATGAAGGCGATGAAGGTATTCCACGCAGGATTACTGTGGATGGGTACGTAGATTTTGCCCCAGAAAGAGGATTATGTGGTCCTTTCAACCCGTTATCACCAAAATAAAGGTATTTTGAAAAAACAAATATTTATATTTCGAAAACTATCGGCCTCTGGACTGTTCCGACTTCAGATATAGGATCGGAGGACGGTGCAACGCCCCTTTTATAAACGGTTTTTACGCCCCTCTGGATCGGTAAAGGAAAGCGTGACCACGAAAAAAAAACCATGAAGGAATCAATTTGTGATACCGTAATTTTTGAGGCTGTGGCAACACTGTTCCTAAGCTATTCCAAAAACATTTCGGCGGCGGCGGCGACGCCTGCGTGCTTTTTCGCGCCGGCGCGCCTGGCCCAAATCTACAAATCACAATCCTTATTCAAATATTAATTTTATTTAGTTACCTTAATATCGCTGGCTGAATGGAATAAATAAACTAATTTCCACCTTAAATTGTTGAAACTTTTTTATTAACAGCAAAAAACAATTGTTACATAAACTAAAATATAAAATAAAGAAAATAAATATTAAAGAATATACACAAATCCATATGTAAGGGTAAATGTAAATTCATTTGCTTATTTTGCTTATTTTGCTTCAATGACTCTGGGTGGTTTTTGTATAATAATTTGATTTTTATGAATAAAAATAATGAAATGTATAATTTAAGTTGGAAATAATAATAGGGACAAACTTTAAATTCGATTGTTTTTTTCAAATAAATTACAATATTACTGCTGCAGCTAGATTTAAACTAATGTTTAGTTGAAGCTCCTTTATTTTTTATAACTTCCTTACTTCTTCGTGGCATAGGGTTGACCAAATCAGCGCAATTTGCAACTGGTATTAAGTACCAAGCTCGTTTAATTTTTTTTCCATAACTCTTGCTTATTTTTCCATTTTTGATCCCCCATCGTCTTCTTTAATATTCCCTATAGGGCTGAGGTTCGACAACTGTGAGGGCTACTCAAAAACAGCAACTTTCTTACGTTCAAACTATGAGTTTTCGATTCTGGAGGCATGTTTGGGATCATTTTCGGCATCTAATGATATCAAGGAGGGTTAAAATGGTGCAGTTTTGAGTAGAACAATTAGCAACAGACCTCGAGAAGTAGGACTAAATGGAAGAGATCCCAGAAAAGTTCCCTATCTGAGAAAAAACTATGTAAGCCAACGAACTGAAATTTTCCAGTAGCTTAAATTCTTTAAGACTGAGGCTAGTAAAGTAGGGAACAGCCAAAGTTTTTGTTAATAACTTTTAACCGGCAAAAAATAGAACATTTCCGCATTCAGCTTCGTGTTCCTGAGGTCAAAACAAGTCGATTGGTTCCTTTTTTTTAATTTTGAAGAACTTTAGCAGTTAGCAAAACTAGGATAATACGTACACATCTCGCTTCATACGGGTATGGTGCGCCGATACGCCGATTTTACGGATTATGGCGGCGGCGGCCGATTATGAAGGTAATCGGCGCGGCGGCGGCGGCGTCAATCGGCGGCGTATATGTCTAGTACATATGTATGAAGATGGGTTTGTGTAATAGCAAAGAGTGAAAGGTAAGGGTGAATTGTAAGAATAATTTTTCTTACTTCTTCCATTACAGCCGATCCGGCGGAAGATGCACTCTCATCGTCGTTCTTGTTTTGAGCCGCTGTCTAATGTATATATGTACATATATTTCAATATAGGATTAGTTTGACAGCATCCATACATTATAAATAACTTACCGTTTCCATATTAAACCTTTTTTTAATAAAAATAGCTATATAACTTGATTTACTACGTATATATTTACTTTTGTATTTTCAAATACAAATTGTAATTCCTTTTTCCACATTTGAGATTTCTTCTTCTTCTTGCTAGTGTCTTGCTAGTGGAAATTTGTCCAGTAAAAAAGTTAGTAGAGCTATCATTGCCGCTCTCACCAGTTTCGTTCAGTGCTCTCTCAATTTATTGTCAAATCTAAAAATTAGTGTTTATTAACGTTAATTAGTGGATAGAGAAACAAAGCTAATGATACGTTGATGTAAAGTAGCTATCGTAGTTATTTCAAAGTGAAGATTATTTGAAGAAAAATTAAAATGTCAATTTGAAATTGTTGTGATGTGAGGTAAAAGCACTTTTATTGGTGGGTTAACAATTATACGGTGATGCAACGTAGCAATCGTGGTTATTTTAAAGTGAAGATTCTTTGAAAGAAAATTTAATTGTCAATTTGAAATTGTTATAATGTTAGGTGAAACCTCTTTTATTGATGGGTTAACAAACGACATTGTTGACTAGGTTAATATGAAATATAAATCTATTTTCAATTTAAAAACGCAGAGTGTTTGTTGTAGAATTCATTGCTTTTTTTATTTAGATGAACACAAATGTAATGTAGAATTTTGTTATTTTAATAGATTACACAGACAACATATTTACAAAAATTTCACTCAACACGAACAAACCGATAGTAATACATAATAGTTTGGCTCAGATTTCAATCTGCTTACCAAAAAGATCGGCTTTACATTAAGGAACCACGTTTCGAGAAAAACAAAAGTCTTACCTGCCGGACGCTTATAGTTGAGGAGATATTCCTTGATATTCCTTGATAAAGTAATTTGTAGTAATTTTACCGTTGGCGGCCTTTGGCTGCGCTTTAAAAAATAACCCTCAGCCGGTAACTACCAACAAATTACCAAAAAATATCTCGTGAACTATAAGCCTCCAGCAAATTTTGATTTCTGTGAGAGCCCCCCGAAAAAGTCATTTTTCTCGGATCGTGGTTCTTTAATGGAAGGCCGACCCTTTTGTTAGGCCTTCTAGAATTCATTTAAAAAGCTCCACCAACGCATGCTCATTCACAGCAATCGCCAACACTTTAAATCCACCCAATAACGATTTCGCCTCGAATCGCTTTAACTTTTTGTCCATCAAAATGTCAAACTCAAAGTAAAATTTTTCCTTGTTTGACATTCTCCTATATTCTTCTGTACACGGTGAATTAAAAACGTGAAGAAGAAGAAGTTCACGTACCATTACCATATTAATGAATTTGCCTTGCTTGCGACTCAATCGATTTGGTCGAATTGGGCTGTTGTATTCACACTACGCCAACTATTTAGTCGAATCGGTGGCAGCTATTCACACTAGAGTAATTTTAATATAAATATTTTCCTTTATTTTTCCTTTATGTTAATTAATTAATTAATTACCGTGTAACTTTTTATGCTATCATAATCCCATATCTAATTTAATTTAATGTAACTTATATTAGTTTTTAACCTTAAGAATTATAGATATAATATTGTTAGTCAATTAATGTTTTATGTTGATGTACCATCAAAACACCAATGTCTTACGTGTACAATTTCTCATGTTAAATAAATTGAAATTGAAATTTTGAAAATATTAATTGAAATATTCAATCTCTGCAATTTACAAAAAGTGAAATAAAAGTAGTGCTGTCAGCATGGCAACTCTTTCCATTACGAATATCACTGTTGTTGTTGTAGTCGTTCGACTAATAGCCCAACCAGTCAACGACGCACGCACGTAGCCCGTGTCAGCTGACACAACCTGTCTTATGGAGTTGTAGTGTAAATGCCCACTCACCAACGCATGACGAAGGCCCCTTTAACGCACGTATCGTAGAAACCTAGCTCAGTTTGATTTTTCACGTAATAACGTGTCAGCTGATTGCTCTCTTTGCAACAGGGTTGCCGGAGCGATCATTTTGTAGTAAATTAGTACGAATCTTTCAATATGCTCCCAAAGTACCTCAATAACTATTCCGAATGTTGCCGATTATAAAATTATGTTAACATAAGTGTATTTTTTTTTTCTAAATATGGAGATAAAAATGTAATAAAAAAAATTTAAGTTTTTTCTTGCGTTTTTTTTACTAAATTTGACTATTGCCGCAATTGTTTTTTTACAAGGAAATAAAAATGTAAATAGAGAAAATGAAGGTTTTTTGGCGTTTTTTTTTTACTTAATTTTACTAAATATTGTATCAATCGTTTTTATTTGTTTTTATATGGAGATAAAAATTTAAATAGAAGAAAATTAAGTTTTTCCTGCTGTGTTTTCTTTACTAAATTTGACTATTGTGGATATTTTTGACTGTTGCATTTAATACATTTGACTATTAGGCATATAACTTTTTACAATTTTTGCAAATACGAAAAACGGCATACTATAGTCGAATAGAGCATAAAAAAGTATGAACCCCATTATTTTTTTTTTTGCGAAATTGCAATAAAGTTTCCGCGCAAAACGAAATTACCTTTTTATCAGAACTGCTGAAAAAAACAAAAAAAAAGTTTTGTACATCTGCGCAGAGCGTGCAATTAAAATTGTGCAAGACATTTTACCATTGTGTAAATCAGCGATGGGCGAAAATTTGGCTCTTGCAGCAGTCTCGGAGCTAGCAAGATGATGGAGAGGGGCTGATTTGTTTTTCGGTGATGAGGGGAATGCAAAACAATTAAAATCAGCGTATATTCCCTCGCTCGTCATGTTCATCGCAAGAAGCCCGCGGAAACACTAAAAATCAAAAACCAAAACCACCAACTCTCAGCCACGATCAACAATTCTTAAACTGTGTTGCCGTAGTACGGAAACAAAATAATACAATTTTTGCCAAGAATTACGAAAAAAGTAATTAATACTGAATTTTTCGACTTTTAGGTAGCAACGACTTTATAATATACATTTAGTTTGTGCGTATTTCATTTCTACATGCAAATCGATTTATTTACAAACTATATATGTATATATTTTTAGCATTGATCGTAGCAAATCATAAGTATTAGTTTTTAACCCTAATCCTCTAAAGTGAGCCTCTCAGTCTCACTTTAAAGTTTAAAAGCGAATTATTCCTAAACCAAAAAAGCTTTTTGCCTGAAATTTTGAGTATTCCTCCATTTGTATTCATAAATTATGAAATAATTTTGATCTTTGGGCTATTTACTTATTTTAACCATTTTTTTGCAATCGTATAAAATTGTAACGAAAAACCGAAAGTGAGCCTCGAAGACTCACCTTAAGTATCTTTATCGTAATAAGCTTACATTTCTAGAATTCAACTAAATTTTGAATCCGTTGTTTACAAGGTTTACCCAGTGAGGTTTTTACATTGTGAACTCACCATACTTCCCTCGATTTTGGTGAATTCGTCGTATTTCACCATAGATCTTTAGATCATATGATGTCATAAAATTATGGAGAACGGTAAAGTCAGCAATTTCAAAACCATTAAAATCTTATCATTTTCTGTTTACTGAGATACTAAATTACGGAAAAAAATGCATTCAGATAGAGAAACGAACGATCGTCTGCTTTTATACGTCAATAATTTCACCACGAACGTCGCGTTTTAAAACTTTTAAATTTGATCGCGGAAAATATATATTAGGGGCGATCATATGAAAAATTTATTCATATTCATTTGATTCATAGTTTTTCTCGTTGTGTGCACAAAAACAAATTTATAACAGATGTAATAAAACCATTTGTAATGAACATTCAACAACTACAAAAATGTGTGAAAATTTCAGTTCACTAATATACCCTATTTTTTGAAATTGCCTTTTTAATCTTAATATACTAAAAAAATTGTCATAAACCGTTATAAGAATGTATAAAAATGCTTCTGCGTTCATTACTGCATAAATAAAAGTAAAAAACAAATACGAAAATAATGTGTTTCAAAATTTCCCCATAGGAGAGCCTCAGAGTCTCACTTTCGGTTTTACGTAACTTTTCAAAATTCGGTGATTAGGGTTAAGAGTAGTAGTTGTAGTAGTATTTGTTGTAGAAAAGAGTACTAAAACACATTTATTATACAATCCTTAAACAATGACACCCTCCCTGTTGACAACGGCGCTCTTCCCCCAGAGTTGCCGCTCCTACAATACATATATTATTTTAGTGGAAATAATATTTGGTTTATGAAACTCACTCACATTCGATTCATAGATGATGGATTATTTATTTTAATATTATTTTAGCAATGTCAAAATTGAAGAACTTACATCTATAAATTCTCTTATATTAAATAAAATCTGTTATACAAAAAAGAATGTGTGTCTGTCCTTTATAGACTCCCAAACTAATCAACCGAGTGATATTCATTACTTGTACAATATTTGCCACCACGTGGTGGTATGCCAAATTTTTCGTCAAAATTTGTTATATGCCTAATGTACATATTCTTAAAAGCCTTTAAGAAATAGTAGTAGAAAATGTAGAAGCACGGAGTCAGAAGTAAACAAAACTGCAATTAATATTTGGTTTTAAATTATCATGATACAACATTTTCAATTTAAAAATTTATTTATTAATAAATTCTATGAATTATACGATTCTCAAGAAAAATTATTACGAAACCAAACACAAGTTACTACGAAATCAAAAACTGCATGTATACTTTTCTGTACAATGGTAACGCTGTTATTCAACTCATTCCAAACAAACCAAAAACAATGCAGAATGTAAACAAAGGAAAACAACTGATTCTTGCGTTGGGTATGCGTGCGTTTACGTGCGTGAATGGTGTCGATTTTCAACTATTGCGTGAGGTAACTGAGAGATATGACGCTGTCGGTCAATGGTTGGACTATAAATTGTCTCTAGTGTGAATACGTAGAAGGGCGCCTTGCTGATCAAGCAGTTGTCCAACTGTTTCAGTTGGAATGAAATTGGGCTGCAAATCCAACTGCTTCAGTTGTTCGACTAATTGAATGTAGTGTGAATGCTTCCATACATTCCCATGCAAATCAACATTCGACTAAATCGATTGAGTCGCAAGTGTGTATAGCATAGTGTATAGCATACAGTGAAATGGCTCTGGAATGCGTAGTCGGAATTCGATAAAAAAAAAAGACGATATGTCATCGGCAAATGTCAAAATCGGGGACAGATTGGTATGGCGGCGACTTCCGGGGGTACAGATTGGTATGGCGGCCGGATGTGGTTGTTGTAAGAAAAGGGACCATAATGACATGGTCGTAGCAATCAAGACAGAAACGCAATTCCGGAATTGGGAATTGAAAAAACCAATTCATAATTCCGAAAAGAAATTAAGGCTGAGTTCCTAAAACGCAATTCCCGTAGAGAGCGTAAACGCCAGCTATTCCACGAATAACATGTGCACGAATGTAAAATCAACAACCTACAAAACAGAAAGAAGAAGAGCAACTTATATTGCATTCACGATCGTCATTGGGCCATAACAACAACTTCAAAATCAGCTGAGCACAGCTGTTCGACCTTTTTAACACACATCCCAGAGTCAAGTCACTGTTCTCCGTACACAATGGTGTATAGGCTCTAAGCTGACAATGTAGCCACACCAGAGTAAAATTTCTGAACGTCAGATCAACAATGGCTACGTTCAGAAGGCGCAACCGTGGCGCAACAGTTGAGCAACTGTTGTGTTTTATCTTCTGAACGCAACGTTGAGTATTTGTGATCAACACAACATGTTGTGATTTTGGAGACTTTTTTCCATCATAAATTTTTTACGCTCACTTTAGACAACATGTTGAGCTTACGATTTTGACATATGTACAAAAATATAAATAGTGTTTATGAATTGTGGAATGTAATAAAAATGTTTCAAAGCCGCGAAATTATTGGCGATTACGTTGGGGATAATTAAAATAATAATTTGTTTATTTAATGTATCAGCTCGTTCAGAAGGCGCAAATTGTATCACTTTCCGATTACTGATACCTACACAACAGTTGTGCTCCACCGTTGCGCCTTCTGAACGTACCCAATGTCAACTTTAAGTTGACAATGTAGCCATGCCAAATTGGAAATGTTGATGTTGTAATGAAATTGCTTATATTGTTAGATTATTTTGAACTACGAATTATTGCTAAATTGACTATTTTACATTTAAACTAACAGAAAAATATTTGCTATAACTATAAAAAAAGTGTTATTCAACAAGAAATTAGTCGACATTGAAAAATGTAACATTGTCACCGTTGGGAGTTATTTTTACAATTGCCTTTTTCCCTCAGTGTATTTGCCAATTTGATTTGGGGTTTGACTTGGCTGTTGTGGTTTCAATTGAGGCTGTGCAGGAGCTTTTTTCTTCAGAGTTGGGTATTTGGCGCTTTGGAGGTTTTTGTATACCATACAGCCTTTATAATTTGCTGGATGGTTACCTTCACATAGAGCGCATTTGACATCTTCAGATCTTGTCTTTCGCTTGCAATCAGCGGAGAGGTGGTTTCCAGCACATTTTATACATACTGATTTTCGACGGCAGTAGGACTTTGTGTGGCCATATTGCTGACAGTTGGCGCATTGCGGTATATCACGCTTCGGGTGTGGGGTCTCGAAAATAATTTTTGAGTGCAGGAGACTTTTAATTTGATATATCTCCTTGTTGTTGGAGTCGGGTTTGAGTTCAATGATAAATATGGGAAGAGGTTTTTTTGTGAGTCTGTGTTTTATGTTCCAAATGTTTGTCACTGAGTGACCGAGATCTTTTAGAAAATTCACAATTTCTTTTGTGTCTATTAAGGAGTGCATGGTCCTGAGAACAACTCTCAAGGTACGTTCTTGTTTTGTTTTATAAATATAGAACTCTGTGCCCTTCTGTTCCAGTTTTGATACTATGGTTTTGTAAGCATCCAGGGACGATGCTTGGACTTTTACTTGATCTTTGCCTGTGAGCCTTAGATCATAGGAGTTTGGAGCAACTTCTTGTAGTAAACTCATTAGGGGGGGGGGGGGGGGGAATGTTTAGAACTTTGTCTATAAATATTGGCGGCGGTTTGAGTATTTTTTAGGTTGGTTGGTTTGTTCCCTCAACTTCAAGGGGGGCAAATCTGTTTTCATTTTCATTTATTTGGCGGGTTCCAAGGCAGTATTGATCAAGCATAGCCTGTTTTTTAGAGCCAGTATTTTTACCTGGGCTTTCGCGTTGACGTTTGGAATTGTTGACTGTCTTCCATTCGTTAGTTGGGGTAACAGATGTAGAGTTTCCCGCATTTTCGGGTTTCTGGGCTTGCTGTTGTTGGGCATAGAGTATTTTTAGTTGCATTTGGAGGGTTTCAATTTGTTCTGGTACATTTGGTACGCTGGCGCTAGGTGTGTGAGACTGGGTTAATGGTTGGGCTATTGACTGGGTTGCTCCCTGGGATTTCGGGGTTTGCTGCTATTTACTTCTGAAACTGATCTCGTAGAAGATTTTACTGTAGATGCTTTTAAGCGAATTTTTTTACTCATAAGCTTGATTCTATTAATATTTTGCCCAATATTTTCATGGCATTTTTAAAATTCCTTTGAAGTCCCGTCCAGAATTTTATTGAATGCATCTGATGTGGGAAAAAACTCATACACCCTTATTACGGTTGTCGTCGTCGACACTCACACGACGCTGTCGGCGACGACTTATCAAAATCGGTATTACGTATGGTGAAGTCGATAACTTGTGACAACTATCGAAACATATTTGGTATCAGCCATGGTGAAATAACAGAAAAGGTGTTTGCAATAATACAAAATGGTGGTGCATTTTGACAACACTCGCACTCTTATAAAAAATGTTCCCTTCTTGGCTTTTTTCTTTACAAATCGTACCGAAAGTCCATACACAAATTATATATTCATTCCCATTTTAGTATTTTAATGAGTAGGCATCATTGTTTTTCTATTATGGTTTTGTTCTGAAATTTCCTTATTTATTTTCAACAAAAATTGTGAAAACAATTATGGAAAATTATTTTGGTAAGAAAATATTGTAATTTTTCTAATAAAAACCTGAAGTAATAATATTATTTAATTAGTTTCAGCGTTGTTTACCGCGTGTGTCATCGGCAGTTCATTCCAGTTGAGCACATTGAAGGCGCTGCGTTTCAGTACAACCAATATTTTATCCGCATCAACATCAGCCTCCTGCCTTTGATTGTTACCGCTTTATCGCCGCATAACGTATGCAAAGGATTAAACAATCGGCATACAGCTCATCAGAATTCGCATGGCTATCGGTGCCCTTAGCCTTTCCGATGCACCGCAGAAGGACTCAAAATCGGTTCCACCGCTGTTGAGTGTGTGTGATGGAGTATGCGCAGTGCTGCTGCAACCTTCACTTATCTGTGAACTTAGCTCTCCTTGTCACGCTGTCGCTTTCTCCGCCGCATAGGTGCGTATGTGTTTGCTCTAGTGATGAGCGATATATCGCAAACGGTGATTTTTTCACTGTGAATAAAAAATCGCAAATCGCAATTGCGATCACTTTTTCAAAATAGCAGTTCACTACTTATTGGGAACTGCTATCGATGTACCAAGTAAGCAGTTCACCTATGTGAATCGCAATCGCAAAAGCATTATAAATTTCTTTTTGTTTATACTTTTGAGCAGACCACATACGTATATAGAAATATATAAAAAAAAAAATTTATTGAATTTACAATTTATCTTTGAAAAATGTTTACAAACAGCGAAATTACTGCGGAATACGTTGTTATTGCTATCATTTTGTTAACATAAAATAAAGACAGGTTATATCGCTCAGAAAACGCAAAATTAATCTCTACCGGTAACTGATGATTTTATACCAGTCCATGCAATCGCAATAGCAGTTTAAAATCACAGTGATTTAAAAATAGCAATCACCGAAATCACAGATATCGAAAAATCGCAGTTTCTCTCATCTCTAGTTTGCTCAACTCCTGATAGTACTCAATGTGTTTACGCAAATTGATATTTAGAGCGCTTTCACATTACTCGGTGCGGTATCGGATCGACATTTTTTGTTTTTACCGAAAGTATACCGAAAGCTTACCGAACACATGTATTTCAATTTGCACTTTCACATTAGTGTTGCATACATGAAATCGGAGCGGATTAATTTCGGTATACCGCAGCGCAGTAAGACCGGTCAGTAAAATTTGAGGAATTACTGCATACATTTTTGCGGCGTAATAAAAGAAGAAGAACAAAGTCAGTAAAAAACTAGTTTCGGCTATATATGTAGCAAGTTATAATGTCTTCGTCTGCACTAGAAGACATTATTGTTATTATTGAGTGATTTGTTGAATTTTAAAATTTTATTTTGAAAATTTCGACGTTAATTTTTTATTTTCTGAAGATTACGCACCGAAAGTATTCCCACAAGTGTGTAAAACACAGCAACGCGCAATCGATTCGGTAAGCTAAATATACCGAGGAAAAAATGTCGATCCGAAGTCCTACTGAGTAATGTGAAAAGGCCCTTACGCGAAGAAACAACTCTTTCTCTGCACTTGCGCATCACATATAACTACAACATTTGCGCGCAGCTCAGCAATTTTGACATCTTGCAGCGCTGTCATCAATTCGTCCCAACGGCTCAGCAGCCAATACAACAAGATCATGTTTCAGCGACCACTTTTCTCGTTGGTGTGCTGAGATAAGCGTTGATGGAAACTTCTTGGCGGCGCGTTTTTTAAATATGTCACGTATTCTCACTTCGATGGTGCCGCAGATGCGAATTTTTTTTGTAGATTGGATATTCTATTAGACTAATAATTAGTATAGACTACGCAAATATTTGCTTGGTTAGTTTAAGCTAAGAGTAAATTATGCATTGCATAAATTGTGATATCCCAACTTCTTTTTATTTTTTCATTACAGCGCGAAGTACCGAAATTTTGAACCAAAGTGGCAATGTGACATACAACAGCATGTGCATTTACTACAAAGTAATTTGGAGTTTTTCAGTGTGAGATGTGCTAAGCATCCCAGCAAAATCTGGTCATCGCTATTAACTGTCAGGCATGACAGAAGGCCTTGCCATTGAACATCTGACGAGTTCATCACTTCTTTCACGCATTGCCAGTAATGCAGAGTGGAATGAGCTTCCATTACCCATTCCACGTAATGCAAAGTAGAATGGAGCGCGAAAAATGAACTGGAATAAATACCGTTTTCAGTGGAAATTTATCGTTTTGTGCATTACATTAATTATAACTTTTTTTAATTAGCGTACTATGTTAATATTACATCTCCATTAATACATATTTGTATATATAAGATTTTGTAAAGATCATATGACACTACATTTTTTTTCTGGTATTCTACCAGGTTTTTTGTGTGAAGGAGATGGTCAAATACAGTTTTGCGTTGGTGCAAGCGAGCACGCTACATTGAAAAAAACCAAACAAAATACCATCTAGGCGGTTAAAAACCAACAATCCAGCTTGTATTTCGGTAGGTTTTTTGGCATTCGGTCATTTTTTCTGACAATTGTTTCAATTTGACAACTAGAAAATAAATTATATTTAAAATAAAAAATATATGGAAATACAAATTTTAAATTTGCCTCTTGTAAGCTTCTGCTATGGCCGTAAGGGTAAAGAAGAAGTCCGGAAGAAAAATTATATTGCGTACTGACTTCCCTTTATAACATGGAACACACAGCTATCCTGCCCTTTGGGTTTCATAACTTTTTTATTTCAGTAATTTAAATTCAAAAAAATTAATTTTTGAAATAAATATTATTTCAAATGGTTTTTGGGGGAGTATTTGTCTCTTTTCAACCTACAGAAGAATTGTTTTTGTATTTTGACTTTCGGTGGGTTTTCTAAACCAAAAAAACCAGGGAAAAAGTGTAGTGTCATATAGGCATAAATTGTAATAAACAAAAAAATTAACTTTGTCTTTAATTCCTCTAACTTTGTTATCAATATCTATCAAGTTTCTTTTTGCAGTTTTTTTCTTTTCTGATGTATAGATAAGCATATCCACATGCATAGGTAAGTATAGAACAAACAATTTGTTATCTAAACCATGTTATAAGCATTTTAAAAACATTACCCTTTCACAAGTTTAGTCATATAAAAATACACAAAAGTAGTAAAAAAGTACTAAACTACTCCTAAATTTGTCCCCCTTTTCTACTCCCTTCAAATGCATGACCGGAATAAGAGTGAAGGCTGGTACCGACCTCTCAAGAAATAGCTCAAGAAATTTTTGGATTTATTTCTTGAGTAAATAATAGTAGTATGCAAGAAATTTTGACGTTTAGTAATCCACCGTGAATACCAAGTGAAATGAAGAATAGCATCAAAAACGTAAACAAAATAAACCTTTTTGTAAACATAAGCAATTAGTAAGTTCTTAAAAAATATTAAATAAAAGCTTTAAATATATGTTTTCAATAGTTTTATTTTGTTGTTATTTTAGGAAATCATCGAAAGCGACGAGGATGACCTTATAATACTGGTAAACTGTGGTATATTGATGGCCGGAATGGAATAAAATATGAGAAATCGATGCCAACTATGCCCTTGCATCATTAGAAAAATTGTGCATTCTATTTTTCGTTTCTTTTTTTACCATTTTCACTAACGATTTCCACGATTTTTTTTCAACACGCAACAAACGTCAAAATTTCTTTAAGAAATAAATGCTCGATGATATATTTCTTGGCAAAACCTGTGTTGCTGTGTTAGCATAACGTTGAAAAATAGTATTAAAGAAGTGTACTAAATTTCTTGAGAGGTCGATACTCGCTCAAGAAAGTTTCACAAGAAAAATTTCTTGAGCATTTCTTGTACGCCATTTTATGTATGCATTTTTGTTTTTAAAATTTTATTACGGAAGTGTTAAAATTAGTAGAACTAACATCCGCAGAATATTTCCTTTCCTGCTAGTTTCATTGAAAAATTCCCACTAAAATAAATTCGGTGAGCACACATACCGAAGCCGACCCAAAGGTTTTCAATGGTGTACGATACCAACTAATTTTTTACAACATTGAGAAACAATCACCATTAAATTGAATGCCTTGGCACCTTCTTTAAGAAAGATTAGGAGAAAACTAATTTATTAAATATTTATGTACATACATATGTATATATCGTTACCTTAATTCACAAAGGCCCTAACTGACAAAATAATTTTTTTACAGGAGAGCCAAAAAACGTGTTAAAATGAAAATAAAAGACTTGTGAGTTTGTAAAAATGTAGTTTCTGCACAAACAAGGCCCTGAAGTAGATCTGGAAGAAAATTTTTAGATACCTACATTGGATTTTGGCAATTTTGTGTCAGATAGGGCTTTTTTACACTACGAATTTAGAAAAAAACTGTAGATAGGGCTTTTTGTGGTTTGAATATTTATTCAAATTTTTAGCTGCAATTGATTCCAATAACTTCAAAGCGCATTATAAATAACATTCAGACTGTAAATATGGATTTGTTCAGAAACTCAGTTTGAAGCGCAACCTGATTTTGCAGTACAAGCAGAGCGTTCATAAACGTAAATTTTGCATGAAGCGTCGCTCATCACAATCATCAAAAAAATAATTACTGCCGGTGTTGCGTTCAGCGTTGCCGTTGAAAAATTTTCGTGGTGGCTAGATTTGATTTAATTTGTGGCTAAAAATGGCTAAAAAATTTGGTTCGTGGCTAAAAATGGTGGCTAAAAAATTTTGTTTCAAATTAACATGTTTTAAATTTATTTTTCAAATTCAGGCACAAAAGTATTGCATGCAATATAAGGAAAAAATCATAGATTTGTGTAAAAATAAAATATTCATACATACATAGTATGTACTTAACTATATCAAAAAAAAATTAAATATCACATTCAATATATTGATTCTTTCTCTTCATAAATTAATTCTTTTTTCATTAATTTAATGAGATCTGTAGTGAGTTTCTGTAACTCATATCGATCAATGTTCTCTACTGAAATAGTCGATTTGACGTCATCATGACGTCATTCTCGATGCATGCGTTTCTGTATGAAAATGAGTCGAATGGATCGATAGAACTGACAAATCAGCTGATATGTTCCATTCCAATTCAGTAGGAATGATCGATTAAAGGTGTTTCTGTAAGCAAAATAGTCGATATATTATCTATCAATATACTCGCCAACTTTTTAAACGGTGAGAAAGCTTTCACCGGTCGAAAAAATGGACAAAACAGCCGAATTCAGCCAGAATGTAAGTATATTTTAATTAAAACAAATTATTTATGCGTATATGTACATTAGGGTGCTTTTAATTTGTATGAAAAATTTAAAAGTTCATAAAAAGACTGTATCGCCCCCTCAATCTGTAGTAACATGGTCAAAGATATCACACATAAATTTTGGTCCCGATTGGTAGCGGTTAAGGCGTGGCGCATTGAGGTCAAAGTTCAGAAAATTCTATCAAGGGTCAAAAAATCAAAATATTTTTTTTAATTATCTAATACACAAAATTAATACTTCTATACCCAATGATAACAAATATAAATTTTGGTTCCGATTGATGACGGTTTAGTGGTGTTTTAAGGGGGTCAATGTTCAGATTGCCATAGAAGACTTACATTTTTAGTGTCGCATATGGTAATCTGAACTTTGACCCCCTTGAAACACCAGTAAACCGTCATCAATCGGGACCAAAATTTATATTTGTTATCATTGGGTATAGAAGTATTAATTTTGGGTATTAGATAATTAAAAAAAATATTTTGATTTTTTGACACTTCATAGAGTTTTCTGAACTTTGACCTCAATGCGCCACGCCTTAACCGCCACCAATCGGGACCAAAATTTATGTGTGATATCTTTGACCATGCTACTACAGATTGAGGGGGCGATACAGTAAAATATCGTTAATTTGAATTTTAAACGCACTCTAATGTACATACTATATATTAATGAATATACATTTAAATATATTTAATATATATTTAAAGGATTTGTAGAGTCTCTTAAGGAGCGTCTTTGTACTCCCAAAATGCACACATACACACGTTTCTGCCTGTACATGCGCATTGTCGCTTGTCAAATTAGAAATAGGTCTATATTTACGGCAGCGATAAATGCAACCCTTCTGCCGTGAAGTCGTGCTGGCGTTAAAATGTGTGCGCCCATAAGAACGTGTGCATTTTACTTTTGACAGCTGGCTGCTTTTCGCTCGCCGGTTCGAATGTGCTTAGAGCATTACATTTATTTTGGCGTTTAAGTTCTCGATTGGCGTTTCATTTCCATCACTGTTCCGAATTTTATCGATTAATGCTTGTAGAAACACTCGCTATCGATCAATAGAGAAGTTTTGATAGAATCGACGTGACGTCATCAAAATAGACAAATCCACTCGATTTCTTACAGAAACTCACTACTGCTGTTATTTCAAATTCATTGCAACATTTTTTTACATTCTTTAAGCCATATCTTATTCATTAGGGCAGGGATGGGCGCCGCAAGGCACATAAACGCAGCAGAGGGGCGATCATGGGCTTTCGTGGGCACTGCATAATTTCCGGGGAAAGGGGAGCTAAGGCGATATCGAAGTTGATGTACACCCCGCCTTAAGTGATGTTCATCGCACAGCGCGTACGGAAACACTAAAAATGAAAACCACATTGTTTTATATAGAGAGAGGAATTCACCAATAATAAAATGTGCAGTGTTGCCGCTAAAAAATTTCGAAAAGTGGCCGAAAAAAGTAAAAAAAGTGTTTCCCAAATTTTTTTTAGCTAGAAACACATTTTTATATATTTTTGTGGTTTATTTAATGCTTAAAGCAAATTGCAAGCTGTTTGTACCCTTGGTCTTAAATAGTGAAAGTTTTGAAAATAATCTTTCTGCTGATGCACTGCTGGCAGCGATAACATATTTGCAACAAATTCACAACTAGTTCTCATTTAAGTTGTTTTTCATTCCCCCACGTTGTGCGAAAACTCTTCTATTTCGGTTTGTTAAAACAATTTTCTTGCATTCTAAAAATTTTTACTCCCAAATAACTTTTTCGGGGTTTTCCTTCGCAGCGGAGAATTGCTAATGAAAAGTGAAAAGGTAACAAAGAGGCTTTTTTATGTGAATTTTATATGAGCTATTGGCCAGTTTTTAATTAAGAAAAATTTAAAAAATTTTTTTGTTAGAGGTTATGGATCCATTTCGGAGACCACCACATCCCCTCATCAGACTTCTTCAGGCGGCCTCAACCGAGGATCGAACTTAAGTCGTTTCGATTGGCAAGCCAATAGCATCCCATTGAGCTACCACCGCCGGCAGCTTTGTTTTGCTTAATTCTCAATTTTCCTTTTATTACAATCTACATACCAACAACAGTAGCAGAAAACGGCCATGTAAAAACAAACGTAAAAAAGCTTTTTTTATATTTAAGAAAAAAACTAAAAAATATTTATTACATTATAGGTTTGAAAGTAAAAAAGGACCAAAAGTGGCCCAAATGTTTAAAAAGGTTGAAATATTGCATATTTTCAAATGGTTGGGTTCCGGTAGCCTGGCTCTTAAAAAAGGTTCAAATTGTCACTTTAGTGGCCTCAGCGGCAATTCTGTACAATCGCTAATTTTGCAGTTTTTTCTCGCTCTATTGCTTTCGAACTCCGATGCCATTTACTTCATTAGTGTCATAATTTAAAAAAGCCAATTTATGTCTTCTTCGCTATATATGGAAGTAAGCTACTATACTAAAGCAACAATATTTTTTAAATAAAGCCCTTAATTTTCATCTATGACCATAAAATTTCATAACAAATAAATAACACTGATTCTCACTACTAAGTATCGATTCAGAAAATTGTGTTGTGTCGTTATTGAAGCAAGTGTGCTTTGTGCTTTTGGCATGTACATTAAGGTGGAGTGAAAACATATGGAGCTTTTTTTTTGAACGTACCAATGAAAAGTTGCCTTAATGAACCCCACAAAATTTTATGGCCATAGGGTGAGATTTTGAACTGCCCCCAGCCCCGCAAAGTTGAAAGCACGATCTGGTACAAATATGAAATTTTGAAAATTATAAAAGCAAAAAACCAAGTATGAGGATTGATAAAAATGGCTAAGCTGAGTATTAAAGTGAATTTTTTTTTCGGAAACAACAACAACAAAAGTTATTAAAGGTCAAAGTTTATATTATGCATTCTTTAAATTGCAATTACTTAAAAACTACTGAACCGATTTCGAATATTTTTATACCATTCGATAGGTATTTTGATTCCCTTTAATTTCATATACATTTTACAGTGCGTTCCATAACACCCCCAGCGGGGGTCAACCCCCTTTTACCCACCTTACTTTTCATATATGAAATGTATACCAAATTTAAGGGAAAATACATGCGAGTAGGTCAATAAAATTTTACAGGCTTATTTCTGGGCTAGGAAGGTGCCGTTCTGGCTTTGGAACAAATTGAATTTCCAAAAAAAAAAATTCGCCCCACCTTAATGTACATATGTATATATATATATATATGCTCTCTTGTTCTCAATACCGAATATGCATTAGCGCGCTCAATATTGGTTGATATTGGTTGCCACTATCCTAAAAAAATGTTGATAATAATTCCCAACAAAATAACCAAAAAATTACAAACAGACTAATAAATTATCGCCTTCATAATTCGAATGATAAAAGAAACTTAAAAGAAGTACACCTGCTTTGGTTTACAAAAAAAAATTATCTGAAACGTAAATCACATTTATGAATGAATTTTGTTTGTAGTTCGTTTGATTTTTCTTTGGTCATAGCTTTAGTAGAAATTAAAAAAAAAAAAACATTTTTAACATTAACAAATTAAGTATACCTTAGAATAATTTTATCATATTGAAAAAGAAAAATACTAAAATCATTTGATAGTTACCAAATTACCAACCGCAAAAAAATACCTATTTTGGAATTAATTACCAAGTGTGGCAACCATATGCTCAGTTTGAGTTCGTCCTTCTCCCCACCAGCTGGTACATTTACCTATTTCACCTTCCCCATGCAATGAGCCGACGCGACCCGTACGGGTAAATACCCATATGGGCTCAATCGCCCATGGCTGCATTAGGGAAAAGGTTCTTTCCACTTCGGCGTTGCTAAGTGGTAGAAGTAGCAAACAATATACAAAGTCAGTTAGATCCTTATACGGACTTTTATCGACAGCCTACTATTCCACTAGCGAGTATCAACAGGCATTTATCGATAGTTGCGTTACTTGTTTTTTTTAACACTTAAATAGATTTGTGATAATCGCTGAATTGAATTAGCGTTACCACCTTCCTATGTGGAAAATTATGGTTCATTACAAGCGGTGGCTAAAAACGTGGCTAGTGGCAAAACCAAAATTTTGGTGGCTAAAAAAACACGGCGGTGGCTAAATCTAGCCACAAAATGGCTAAAACGGCAATGCTGGTTGCGTTTTATGCTGCGTTTCTGAATGTACCCTATATATGTACATCATATCTGTGGCCAAAAGCCATAACCGCCTAAGTCGACTTAAGACAAAATTGAGTTATATATACCACGTGATTATACTTTAAAAACTCTATATTTCTGTAAAACCCCCATACTTATAACTTATTCCAATCAAAAGATATTAATAAAAACATTTTGGATTAACTCACAATAGCGGTATATTAAATTTGCTATAACAGCCAAAATTTATATATATATACTTAATTAAATTTCTTCATAACATTTTGTTTTATATACAAAATTTAATCGTAGCATCGTGGATGGCTCATCGCACTATGGTGCAAAATTCAGTTTTTGAGGAATAAAATAGCTAGAGTTAAGATATCAGTATAAAACTTTTCATAGGGTATTTAAAGGGTAAAAGTAATGTCTCATGACGAAAAAAGGGCATCGGGAACTTTTGTGACCGTTTCATTTATCACGTTCACGTATGTGCATTTTCAAATTCCATTCTATCCTTATCTATCTCATTGGTTTTGAACTTGGCTAGAACACATACGAGTGCAAATGTGTTGGTAATATTATATTTTTGTAATAGTGTTAGTAGTTTCGGTCACACAATTCTAGCAGGGCATACATTGTAGTGCATGTAGAATAAGAGTACATAGATACGTACATAAATATAGCATAGAATAAAGCTGGGGTTATAGATACTTAACATAGCATGGAACAAGTTGAGAAACAGGCCGCTTTATGCGCGCTCCGTAAAAATCTAAATGAATCAGACTTCTCCCTGCAAGAACTGTGCAGGTCATTTGACCGGTCATATGACCGGCAGGCATGACCAAAAGTTTTGGGATATTTGCTATCACATTCTTAAGGGCGTCGGTAACTTTTGTGACCGTTTCATTCATCACGTTCGCGTATGTGTATTTTCAAATTCCATTCTATCCTTATCTATCTCATTGGTTTTGAACTTGGCTAGAACACATACGAGTGCAAATGTGTTGGTAATATTATATTTTTGTAATAGTGTTAGTAGTTTCGGTCACACAATTCTAGCAGGGCTATGTTACGCTAAGTGTGCATAATCAAATGTACTCAAACCCCATTGAACAGAAATTTTGAGTGATTTTGTTCATGCTACGTTAAGTATCTATAACTCCAGCTTAAGAATGCATTGATATACATACATACATAAGTACACAAATATATTTCTAGACATACATATCTACATATGTACATACATATATATTCATAACATCAGCACACAGTACACAAATATATTTCTTGATATACATATCTACATATGTATATATTCATAATACCCTGCAAAAAAGCCGAGTACTCCATGCACGCGTGTATAGAGTACTCGCTGTGGACCAACCGAGTACTCCTCAACCTGTAACATTTCATATAAAAAATATGGTCCATTTAACATGGCGATGTCCTAGGCAGGGATCACATACTCCGATTTCCGCATGACACCCGAGTATACCAAGGAGTAACTACATGGGATTAATCCATGGAGTACCTACATGGGATTAATCCATGGAGTAGGTACTAAAATTAATGAAATTTAATAATCGCTGAACAGATTTGAACGACTGCCAATTCAATTTGATTATTAGGATTACATACATATATAAGTAAGCTTTTCTTTAATAAAAATAAAATAATAAAATTTTTCTAGCGCAATCGCCAACATGTTGTGTTGCGTTCAATGTCTATTTATTACTAGATCGTGCACTTTCAAACGAGCATGCATACATATGTACATACATACATACATACATACATACAAATGTACGCACTTGCTTCGTCGTTATCGCGATATACACAGGGATGCCACTTTTGGGCTTTTCCTACCAAAACTGGTAGGTTTTATTCCTTTTGGTAGGTTGGTAGGATGATTTGAATTTTGGTAGGTTTTTGCCTTCGTTCAACTAACATCACTGATTTAGTACATTTGGTCACTTTGCCACACCACTGCTGAGAAAACGTGTCTTCTCAGTAGAGTTTTGTCACAAAACTCTGCTAAATAGAAACGTTTTCTTTGAGCTTCATGTACACTTGCCCCCACATACGCAACTGGAGGATATTGAAAACAGAAAGGCATCTGAACTAAAGTTTTTGTTTATCTGGAAACTGCTGCTTCCTTCTCGTTTCCTTCACATTTTTATCACTCGTTCTAAAATTTATTGAAATTTATACTAATAATATTAAATTTAATACTAAAGTTTCAAAATAAAAAAAAAATAAAAATTTTTTTTATTTTAAGCGGTAAAAAAACCAAAGTGCCGGTTAGTGCAGGGTGGTCGGTTACTGGCACAGTTACCTTAAATGAATTTGTTGAATATGGTTAAATCTCACTTTAAAAAGAAAAATTGGTAGTCCCGAAGCCATGTTGGTAGGTTTTTGGTAGGAAAAAAATTTGCTTAGTGGCATCCCTGGATATAAATACATTCGGTTTTTGTAGCAATGTTCGGCTAACTACGAGCCGATGCAGATAAACGAGTCGCTTGCTTGGGTCTATGTTTATGATCACTTTGAAAGTACTCCTACCTACCACAAAATGGATCATATAATCCTATGATTTTTACAGGGTATCAGCACTTCTTTACAAAACGCAAAACAACCAAAAAGACAAGACACTAGCTTATCGCCTTCACGGCACAAGCGAACGACAGCAAGAGGTGTTATGTGACATGGGCTAATGATCGCTGGCTTGGTTACAGACATAAGTACTTGGTTAATTATTAAGTACTATGTGACGTGGGTCAACGATCGTCGGGAATTTGTTTTGATTGAAAAAATCATTTTTGTTATTGACGACAAATTTATGACAAAGCATTTTAGAGAAAATGCAATAAATTAAAGTCAGCAATTTTTATTGTATGTGTATGTATATATCTTTTGTTATTTAGTTTGTAAGCCAAATTTTAGTATATAAGCAAGTACAAATTTTTAAATAAACTAGAATCTAAGCTGAGCCTTTAGCATTCTCATTTACTCGGAGCGCTTGTCGCTATAGTTCGAGGCGTGCTACGCTAATATAGCAAATCTTTTCTTCTCCTGATTGAATACGACGATCCTTGGAATGGATTCGCTTATTCAATTCAGCTAAATTTGGACTTGTTTAATCCTGACCAATCCTAACCAGGACTCTTGTACGTAGGAATCGGTAAAGATGTAATCCACAACATAGTGCAAACTGTAAATTTAGGTTGAATTTCAAATAGAGATAAAACTTAACTTTTCTAAAGGTTTCCGATACACTGAATCTGAATCTGAAGTCATATTTACGATACTACGTGTAGTTTTGGAGATATTGTTATTTTAAGTTCATTAACTTGGCGATAGGAAATTTTAAAGTTTTTTATTTTTATAGCAAGTTAATGAAATTAAAATAACAATATCTCAGGTACTAAAGAAGATATCCGAAAAAGTGTAACGTTATTTTCAAGGGAAATTATTAGGTTTTTAAACCCTATATATAAATGAGTTTTTTATTATACTCAGCTGTACTAGTACACAGAGTATTATAGTTTTAATCACATAACGGTGGATTGTAACAGAATGAAATAATCGAGATAGATATAGACTTATATATATCAAAATGATCAGGGTGTAAATAGAAATCGATTGAGCCATGTCCGTCCGTAAACACCCTAACTCGCGCAAAAATTTAAATTTTGATGAAATTTGGAATGCAAGTTGGTATCGAGACTGGGACGGTTGGTATTGAAAATGGGCGAAATCGGACCATGACCACGCCCACTTTTCCTATATAGAAAAAATTGCAAATTTGGTATCTCAGTCACTAATATAGCTGGGGCGATGAAATTTTACCCGTGTTGAGCTCAGGCCCCTATGAAGAAATTTGATGAAATTTTGGAAAATGGGCGGTGCCACGCCCACTTATTAGGGGTCAAACATTGAAAGTTTTATATGCCATAACTCAGAAACCGTTGAAGATATATCGATGAAATTTGGTACGCATGATTTACTTACCTAGGCAAACATTTTGAAGGAAAATTGTTAAAATCGGTTGACGGCCACGCCCACTTTTATATATGTGTATTATAAAGTGACCTAATAAAAAGATTTTAAGCGATATCTCTGTCAAATATAAAGATATATCATTAAAATTTTATGGCAGGAGTCTAACTACGGACATAAAACAAAAACATAAAAATTTTGGAAAATGGGCGTGGCACCGCCTCTTTTTAGAAGCAAAAATATACGAGATTTCGGAGCCCAAAACTCGACAAATAATTGACATATTATGACGAAATTTGGTGTGTACACTTTTATTACTAGTGGTAATACATGTTCAAAATTTTAGAGAAATCGGTTGACGACTACGCCCACTTTTATATATTTATTTATTTATTTATTTATTTATTAGTCAATGGAGTATTACATCCTTACAGACTAAGATTAAACAGGATATTAAAGTATAATTAATTTATTGCTTAAAAATAATTCCTTAAATTTAGTTTGTGACAAATTCAAAAATCTCTCGTTTAAGAAAATTTCTATCCATGGAGATATCTAGATAATCGTATATAATTAACACATTATTTAATTCCATCAGAGACCTTGTAATAGGCTCATTTAAGGCATAATTGGTTCTATAAGAATTTATATAAAACAAATTGTTGTGTCGCAAGACCTTACGTGGCACATTAAATGCAATACTCTCGAGTAAATCTGAGCAATTTATTCTGCCACTAATGATATCCATTATAACGAATAAAGAATTAACTTTCCGCCTGCATTCCAGCGATTTTAAACTTATTAAAGTACAACATGCCTCATACGAAGGCAAGGGATGAGTAAATTTAAGCGAATGTAAAGCGAAGCGTACAAATTTCTTTTGAATGCGTTCTAGACGTTTGATGTGAACAGCATAATAGGGTCTCCAAATAAAGGATGCGTACTCAAGTCTCGAGCGAACAAACGAAGTATATAAAAGTTTCAAGGTATAGGGATCAGTAAATTCTTTACTATTACGTTGCACAAAAGTTAAAAGTGAATATGCTTTAGGAATGATGTAGTTCAAGTGACTAGCAAAGGTAAAATGTGAGTCGAAAACGACACCCAGATCTTTCATTTCACTAATGTTAGATAAAGTGCAATTTCCAATACTATATGATGATATAAGATTAGAGTGAAGTTTCGTGTAAGTGATCTTAAAACACTTGTTAAGATTAAGAAACAAGCGATTTTTGTTGCACCAAGTATACAAATTGTCGAGGTCCTCTTGTAGCCGAAGCATATCATCTGGATTTATTATTCTTAAAAAAATTTTCAAATCATCGGCATATAGGACGAACTTTGAACTAGCAAAGCAATAAGATATATCGTTAATAAATAGATTAAACAAGAACACTTCCTTGCGGAACACCTGACGTTGAGACGAACGAGTAAGATCTAGCGTTATCAACAACCACTACAGACTGGCGGTTACTAAGATAAGATTTAAGCCAATTAAGAAAAGTGGAGTGGAAGCCAATCTTCGAAAGCTTCGAAATCAAAATTGAGTGTGATACCCTGTCAAATGCCTTTGAAAAGTCCGTATATATGGTGTCAACCTGGCAACCAAGCTCGAACGGATATATGATACACAAAAATATAATGAATTAGTATCTCCAGAAATCTTCACACATAGTTGATCAAGCAACGAATCAGTGTTCCCAAGAATAATAAGTTCGGATTGCAATTTTCGTTTGGCAGCAATGAGAACGCCTCCACCTCTTATGCAACCAGTTTTAATTGAATCTCTATCCTTGCGATAAATATTGTATAGGTTTAAATCGCAAATTTCAGCATCAAAAATATCAGTGTTCAGCCATGTTTCAGTTAGGACTATTATATCGTATTGGCAAAGAGAAAGAAACAATGTAGTAGCAACCAACTTTGTTCTCATCCCAGATACATTTTGGTAATATACCAAGAGCGATGAATTAGGTGCAAAATTGGCGTTCAAAGAAGGGATTTGTGCATTATGTTGAACATTCACTATGCGGCGACTGTTCCGACTTTTTTCGAAAAAACTCAAACGGTCGCACCCTGACGTTTTTAGGCCAAAGTGCTGGGTTCATTAATTCTTCATATAGAGCGCTAACAACACCAAGCTTGAAGTTTATTTTCTTTAGCGTACATGCTTTGACATCACTTTTAACCAACATAAAGCATTTAAGATCTTCAGATTTTATGTTAGCAAAGCTCTTTGACACATATGCTACAATATCAGTCTCAGTAACCGTATTTTTAAAAGACGACAGGTGAACCCATTTTCTTTTTTCCTTTTCTTCCAAATTCATCACTTCAAGTCCAGAATTATCATTACTACCAATAATAACATTCCGAGCAATTTTTGAATTTTTAGTGATGTTTTTACCAACAGTACCCCACTGTTCCTGAGGTACAGTGGAAGCACTAGCAGCGACTTTAGAATACGTTAGTTGGGAGCAGAGCCCGTGAGCGCCGACAGAAGAAGTTGAATTAGCCGGACTCTCACTCCCTTTATTAGTATCTTGCATAAATTCTAGTGGCGTAATGTTGGTGACATCGGCAGATGTAGGTGAAAGAGCAGCAGCATTACATACGCCCTTTGCTGGAACATCAAGAGATAACAGATTATGCGGAGAGGTATTAACAGAGGCAGCAGCTGTGATTGTGTTGGTAGATGGGGAAGATGTACGGGGGGTGGGTGAGGATGACGTATTTGCTGTCTTGTTTATATTTTTTGCCACAGATGCGTTTTTATTATTTTCCAATTTATTGATATTGACTTGCTTTACTTTAGAGTTTATGTTTTTAGATAATGAGACGTTTTCATTAATAACCAAGTTATTAATTTTAGATTGCATATCTTTAATCGTGGCCGCTGTGGTGCAGTGGGTAGAGTGCTCGCCTGCTATGCCAGAGGTCTCGGGTTCAAACCACGGTCTGAGCCAAACAAATTTTTCTAATTAGTAAAAATCCAATTATTGGGTTTTTTAAGAGCAGCGGTCACCTCTCGGCAGTGGGCGGCATACCCTCCGAGAGTATTTCTGCCATGAAAAAGCTTCTCACAAAAAATGCATTCGCCGTTTGGAGCCGGCATAAAACTGTAGGTCCACCCAATTAGTAGGAAAAACAAAAAGGAGCACACCTCGAATTGGGAGAGAAGCTCGGCCATAAAACTCGTCAGAGTTATAATAGCGCCATTGTATTATATTATTATATTATATCTTTAATCGAATTAATTATGGAATCATTTGCAGATGAAGAGTCAGCATTACATAGAATGGTTTGTAGGGAATGCATTACACTTTCTACTTTATCAACCTTTTTCACTAACAGCATTTTATCTTCTTGCATAGAACTTAGCAGAGCAAACAATTTAGCATTTTGAACACGTAGGGCAACGATTTCATCGAGTAGGCTTTTTAAAGATATTTGTTTTTCGCTTTCACTCATACTTATAGCTTGTTGTTGTAACTGCGCCGAATTTGACGATTTACTTAACTGGTCGGTCACACTAGTTAAACTTTGTTGTTGCTTTTCACGAGAGGAATTATTTATAGCTTGTTGTTGCAACTGCGCCGAATTTGACGATTCACTTAGCTGGTCGGCCACACTAGTTAAACTTTGTTGTTGCTTTTCACGAGAAGACTTATTTTGGCGCTCAGAACATACTGAACCAGCAGAAGGTGGTGGAGGAGTGCGAATTGAGTCACGGCGCACAACCATACACACTTTACAAATATATGGTTTATCTATGCTCAGCAAATAATCCAAATCGGCTTGCTTAATGTCAATGCACTCAAGATGAAAAAACTCGTTGCAATTTTGACACTCGGCTTTATGTTTATGCAAGCGATCAACTTTTTGCCCACAAACACAAGGCATATTGCATTGATTAATTTTTAATTTTTAGTTAAATTGATGTTAAAAAAGCTAAGAAAAGAGTCACTGTCTCTGATTACTTAATATGCACCATACCAATTATTGGCTAATAGACAAATAACTATGAATGTATGTATATAAAATATTTTCACAGAAGTTAGAGAGCGAATGTAAACACGTCTAATCAGCACGACTAACGACTACTGGGACTATATGGGTCTTATAGTGACCTAATAAAAAGATTTTAAGCGATATCTTTGTCAAATATAAAGATAATTCATTGAAATTTTGTGGCATGAGTTCCACAATAGACCGGAAACAAAAAATAGAAAATCTTGGAAAATGGGCGTGGCACCACCTATTTTTAGACAAAGGAATATACGAGATTTCTTAGCCTATAACTTGACAAATCATTGAGAGATTATGACGAAACTTGGTTTATTTACTTTTATAACTTGTGTTAATAGACACGCAAAAATTTATTCAAATCGGTTTATAACCACGCCTACTTTTTAACAAAGATATTTCTGGAACACCCTTTGGGAATTTGTAACGTGACATCTTTGTAACTAGAAGTCATAAAGGAATGAAATTTTGCACAAAAAATAATATTCATATGCTTAGTTGGATGAATGATAAAAATGTTGAAAATGGGCGTGGCTACGCCCACTTTATGCAGCACTCGCTTTATATAAAGTACACCGTGTTTCCATCAAACGCAAACAAATTATGAAAGCATACAGCTGAGTATCTAATGTTCGATTCCACTCGAACTTAGGCTTCCTTACTTGTTTTTATTATTATCAATATAAAATTGTTAAGTATAGCCATTTTCGAAGTTTACTTTGCTCTGAAAAAAGTGAAATTGTAGCCTCGCTTGCAAACTCCCGCAGATAAAATAACATTTGCATTAAAGGGGACACTATTAGCTGTAACTACATATATAATTTTTATTGATCCTATATGATCCAACTTATTTATATTCTATTTAACACAGAAAAGCTCACAGAAATCAAAACAGAACACGGCTTATTTAAACTCAAAAATATATTAACGATTATTATTGTTTCAGAAAAAAGTTTGTTGTTCTTGATTTTACATACCTTTATTAATATTTTCCATTTTATGTGGCCGCTGTGGTGCAGTGGGTATAGTGCTCGCCTGCTATGCCAGAGGTCTCGGGTTCAAACTACGGTCCGAGCAAAACAATTTTTCTAATTAGTAAAAATCCAATTGTTGGGTTTTTTAAGAGCAGCGGTCACCTCTCGGCAGTGGGCGGCATACCCTCCGAGAGTATTTCTGCCATGAAAAAGATTCTCACAAAAAATGCATTCGCCGTTCGGAGCCGGCATAAAACTGTAGGTCCACCCAATTAGTAGGAAAAACAAAAAAGGAGCACAACTCGATTTGGGAGAGAAGCTCGGCCATAAAACTCGTCAGAGTTATAATAGCGCCATTGTATTATTATTATTATTTTATAAACACATTTTATTCAAATTCGTTAGCTTTTTATCACCACTTGAGATTTTTATATAATTTGAGTAAAATCTTTTTTACGAATACAAAAGTCAAAACCAAGACTTTGAAAGCTTTCTGATAAACAAGTGATCGCTAGCTGACATTATTATTTTTATTTTTTATTTACTACAGTAATGTGTAATAAAAGGTAATTATTTTTTTTGGGAAAATCAAAAGTCGATAACACTACTCGACAAATTTTGATCAACTTTAACCACCAAAAATGAAATAATACTTTTCTAAAGCGAAATTTTACGCTGATTCCGAATATCATCTCCATTTTTTTGTTGCAGACCTAGTTTTTGAGATATTGGTAAAAATGTGGAAAAAGCCATATATACAAGACATTGCAGCACATAAGTGCATCAAAAAGCTTTACTAGACATCGTGACGATTTGACATCTAGGAAGTGATGGTAGAGGGAGCTCCAACAAACATTTTTTGCCTTCACACTCCAAAATCGGTCAAGTAGTTTGATTACAATAGCAAAAATAATTTAAAAAAAAAATCGAAAAAAAGCGAGTTTTTTTAAAGAAATTTCAGATTCGACTGTCCTAAAATCAGAAAAATTTTATGGGGGACAAAAAGTTAGCCCCCCTATCCTATAGAGAATTTAATTGCGAACATTTTAAGACTAATTGTGTAATAATCGGATGTACCGTTATTTATATTTATCTATTTTTATTGAAAGTCCTTAACCAAAAATTTTCCGGAAGAGTAAAATTTCAACAACAAAATTGGGTCTATTCATAAAACTTTATTAAGGAGTAATACTCAAGATTATTTCATTCCATTTATTACGCGTTTTGAAGTGTACAATATCTCTCAAAACAGCGATTAATAGGAAAAAAATTAATTGAATAAAAAAAATATCTGCATTTCGCCATTTTAAAGAGAAGATAAATAATGAGCGATGTGAGTAAGTACATTTGACTACTCTTTTGTGATTTTCTGCATTTGTTTCACGTATGATTGTCCAAAAAATAGTCTCCTATCATATCCTCGAACCAAGACCCTTGATATCGCCATTCAAAAACTATTAAGTCCTGATGAAATCTCTCATCCTGTTCATCACTTTCAGCACCTAAGTTTGTAGGGAATTATGAAGATGTAAGACTAATAAGGACTAAATATACATAACGGTACATCCGATTATTACATAATTAGTCTTAAAATGTTCACAATTAAATTCTCTATAGGATAGGGGGGGCTAACTTTTTGTCCCCCATACAATTTTTCTGATTTTAGGACAGTCGAATCTGCAATTTCTTTAAAAAAACTCGATTTTTTTCAAATTTTTTTTCATTATTTTTGCCAATGTAACCAAACTACTTGACCAATTTTGGAGTGTGAAGGCAAAAAATGTTTGTTGGAGCTCCTTCTACCATCACTTCCTAGATGTCAAATCGCCACGATGTCTAATAAAGCTTTTTGATGCACTTATGTGATGCAATGTCTTGCATATATGGCTTTTTCCACATTTTTACCAATATCTCAAAAACTGGGTCTGCCACAAAAAAATGGAGATGATATTCGGAATCTGCGTAAAATTTCGCTTTAGAAAAGTATTATTTTACTCTTGGTGTTTTTTGGTGTCGAGTAGTGTAATTGGGTTTAATTCCTCAATATTTAGATTTTGAACCATAGTGCATCGATTTGGCATTCATAGTTTTTAATCAACTTTTATGAATTTTAAAATACACATTCGAATATAAAAATCAATTTATCTCGAAATCATATTTTACGACTTAGGCGATTATGGCTTGTGGCCACAGATATATCGTAAAATTAATATATTAATTTCAATACACATACATACATACATAATATAGGAAAATTTCATTAATTTTAAAGTTTAAAAGTTTTCATAAAAAGAATGACAATCTTTAGGTAATGATATTTTTAGATCCTATAGATTTTCCCATTTCTTTTTTTTATTGCATAATCAATAATAAGCTGGGCTTTACTATTTCAAAATTTTTGCTGGCTCTCTGAGGTAGAGGCTGGTACTCAGATGTTATATCAGTTTTATAAAATATTTGTCTCAAAATATCATATACTAAGGCACGAAGCATGTTGACTGTGGAGTCTCTTGACATTCTTCCTGAAAAGGAAACACCATAATATAATTTTAGATATGTTTAACGCACTAGGAATATACATATTACATACCAGGTCGAATCGTTGAGTACATTTTCGTCCCCCCGATTAGGGAGGGTCATTTGCGTAAAACTACGTAAGGGTTTCTCTAAAATTAGAAATGCATATATTTACCCACTTTTCCAAAGCACATATCGCTAGCTTAGAGTGCAAATTGTGTAAGTCCTTTTTTAAAACTTTGTAGGAGAGACAAAAAACAAAAAATAAAAAAAATTCGAAATGAAAAAAAATTTTCTGTTCATATAAATATTTTGGACTTACACAATTTTCTTCGCTTTTTGGACTTACACAATTTGCGTATTACTGAATAACAACGAGTAGAAATATGACAAGTATCTCAGACTTGTTTAGCGCGGTGCGTATTTGATTTTTCTAGCGTTCTACCTAAAAATACACTTTTTCATAAAAGTGGACTTACACAGTTTGCACTCTAAGCTAGCGATATATACATATGTTTGTATGTAATTAGAGTTAGACTTACCGATTAAGAAATATGTATGTTCTAATATTTTTTTTGCTCTCTATTATTGCTGAATAAATTTTGCCAACTTGTATGCATACATATGTATGTATGTATGTATTTATTGAGTTGTAACAACTTTGTCTACGACTGGTTTGTTTTAGAAATTTAATTTTTTTAATTTAATTCGCTTTAGCGGTTAATTTTGCGTATGAGGGGATATCAATTTTTTTTCTTGTGCAAAATCCTAACATTTTTCATACATACAAACATACATAAATCTAAACATACCTCGAAATTCTGGGAATTTTCGCGGTTTTCGGTGTAGCTCCATCCAGTTTTTGGAAAAGTTAATTTTTTTTGCAGTTTACTTACTCTAAAACATCCTATGTTCATATTCCGGTGCCGGAGGGAGGATCTGAGAAGGATTAAAGAATCCCATACAAAAAAAAACTCATCTAATGAACATAGTATAAGTCAACTTTGTTGGAATTATTATAATTTTTTCTCTGTGTACAAATATTGGTTTTTCAAAAACTAACTATGGCATAAATGTCCATATTTCTAATGCTTGTGCTGACATAAATTAATTTCTCAGCTCCTCAGGTGCCGATCTTTGCTGGCCATATACCACTATCCTTAGTCATCTAAAATTTTTTTCTCATTGAAATTACTAATCTACCTTATTTATGCCTCAGACACACATGTGGAATTAATATTATAATATCAATACTATGATTTGGCTATACTATGAAAATTTTCAATTAAACTATAATATGAGGGTGACACATACATATGTGGTATAGATCGTAATATTATTACTATACTACGATGTGTGTCTCTAGCATTAGGAATAGTCTCCCAATAAACCAAAAGGCTTGAGAATAATATTATAACAAGCTTACAAATGTAAGCGGTAAGCTTGAGAAATACTTGTGTAAACTATTGAAAAAGACTTAAGAACAATTGTAGAAAAATCAAAACGGCACCCTTTTTATAAGCTTACAAATGTAATTGTAGAAAAATATTACTTGTGAAAGCTTGTTGTAAGCTTATAAATACAATTTTATGTATAAATAGTAGAAAAAATAAAAAAAAAATTTATTTACATTTTTCTTTTCATTTTCTTTCCTTCTTCACCTTTACTGCAATGTTCTTTATTTTATATTTTCCTCCTGTTTCGAACCATGACATCAACCTGAAATTCAATCCAACGGTATCATATAGTGGGACATTCAACATTATATTGAATTTTATTAAGGCTTTTATACTTCCCTTTTCCGAAAAAAGAATCAATGAATTATGTGAATCATTGTATAACCAAAATTTAAAAAAAATTTACAGCAAGTTTAAAACAATGTTATTATTAGTAGTTTTTCAAGCTTTCGTTTCAAGTGTAAAGTAAGCTTATTTTAATATTGTTTTCAAGCTTTTTAACCAGAGATGGAGAATAATTATTATTTCATTTTGAAATTATAAAAAAGTCTTACAAATTTTCTTCAGAATCATAAAAGTCTTTTGATAATATTTTTTTCCTGATGAAAATGATAAGTCTTCTATAATTATTATTCAGAAACTTATATTTTAAAAATCTTTCCATAATAGTTATTTCAAATATATTTTTTTAAGTCTTCAAAGACTTTTATATTGAGACAAATTTGAAAAAAGTCATTGCGTAATTATTATCAGTAACAAATTGTTTTTTATATCTTCAAAGACTTTTTCATTGAGACAAAGTTCAAAAAAGTCTCAGAAAATTTTCAATAACTTTCATATAAGTATAAAATAAGAATAACTTTCATATAAGTACTTCAAAATTCAAGCAAATTTCCAGTTTGAAATTGTAAGAAAGATTTTTATCGAAGATATAAAAAATTAATTTGTTACTCAAAATAATTACTTAAAGATATTTTTGAAATTCGTCTCAATGAAAAAGTCTTTGAAGACCAAAAAAACAATTTGTTACGGATAATAATTACTCATAACTATTTTTCAAATTTGTCTCAATATAAAAGCCTTTGCAGATATAAAACAAAATTTCTCATTCATAATAATTACAAAAAGACTTAAAAAATATATCACAAAAATAACTATTATGGAAAGACTTTTAAAATATGTTTCTTTCAATAATAATTATTTTTTGATTTTTATTTTTGCTCTTATAATAATTACAACTCTGTTTTTAACATAAAGAGTATTGAGAAAGGTTTACATAAAGTAAGTGTTCCTCAATTATAACAATCATGCTTGTAAATAAGCTTAAAATGGACAATTGTTATAAGCTTGTTCTCAAGTCCTATTACATTTCGCTTACTGGTCTGTTGGGCTGTTATAATTTCAAAGACTGTATATCGTCGTACCATACGAAAACTAGCATATTTAAAAATTTCTGGCGAAAGTATTCAATAAAAAAAATTCTGTACGAAAAGTAACAAGTTCGACTTTTGGCCGACGAAAAAGGGCAAAATCGACTTTTGGCTGACGAAAAGTGTCAGTAATTATATACTGTGTTTACATTAATCCGCCCTTATTCGCGCACTTATTTTAGGACGTCGTTACTCACCCCAAGCTAAAATGTATTATTTCTTGGAATTGTGAAAACTTACGGATCGATAACTAATACATGTTGTATATAAGGTCACAAAAATACGAATGAATATGTTTTTAATAAATAAGGAATGATTTTTATTGAACAATTTTAGACATAAAACAAGGTACAAAAAATTAAGAAATAAGACTTCATTTTATAAAAACCCTCAACTGAGTGAAAAATTAACTGATTTTCGCCTTCTTAGCAGGTAATAATAATGAAAATAAGTTATTTATTAATAAAAAGAAGTGGAACGGTAACTTAAATTAAGAAATAAGACTTCATTTTTTAAAAACCCTCAACTGAGTGAAAAATTAACTGATTTTCGCCTTCTTAGCAGGTAATAATAATGAACATAAGTTATTTATTAATAAAAAGAAGTGGAACGGTAACTCACTCCAAGGTAGTGCAATCCTTGCAAATATTGCATATATGAACTATTGAACACTTTTTTACGCGTTTACTCGCGGGGTGCAACAGACACCCCAATTGAAATTTAGATGCTCCGTTTAGCTAAACGGTAAAACTTAAACTCAAGGCTGCTCAACGAAATGAACAAAATAATTTTGTTTCAAAAAATATCAATAAAAAATATCCAAAAATTATTTTGTTTTGCTAATTATCAGAAACAAAATTTTTTCGTTTCAAAAATTATCAATAAACCTTTAATCAAAATAATTTTGTTTCGTTATCAAAAAAAATAACAAAAATTGTATTTGTTTTTATTCGTTTACGTATGTACATACATACAAACATATGTAACATTTTTTTCTTCATAGAAAACGAAATTATTGAAAAGTCAATTTTTTCGTTTAAATTTGAAACTATATTTTTTTGAAATTGTTTTGATAATTATCAAAACAAGAAAAATTTTGATAATTTTTTTTGATAACAGTTGAAACGAAATGGATTTTGTTATGCTTTTTACGTTTATAAAATCGAGTATTTCAACAGAAACAATTTTTTTTTGTTTATTGTTAAAAATAACGTTATTTTGCAGCCTTGAATTAAACTAACCAGCATTAACCTGCTAATAAAGTGTGTAAATATACTCAGCTATTAGAAAATTTGCGGCCCTGGTACAACCAGAAAAAAAGGTATGACGGTAATTAATAGTGTTGGGGTGCAATTTACACCCCGCGCGAGTAACAGCGGGTTAAAATTGTTGTTGTTTAAACGAAATTGATAGTTTTCGTCAGCCAAAAGTCGAACTTGTTACTTTTCGTCAGTCACAAAAACGTATGTTAGTTTTCGTATGGTACGACGATATATAAATAAACAAATACATAAACAAAATTTCTAAACGTACATAATTTTATTACATATATGCGTGAGAAAGTACTTTGTTTCACATATTCATTTCAAAAAAATTATAACAGCAATTTATTTCAGTTAATGTTACGTTAAAAATCTACGAACTTCGTTTGACCACCTTTCGCAATGATAGTTCCATCTCTCCTCTGTAGCAAAATGCACTCAATGAAAGCAAGTTTCTTTCCGGATCGGAGAGTATTAGCAGCAACAACAATATCATCTCCTTCTTTAGCCGCCTTTAAGTAACTCACATGTAAATCTACAGATACACCCGGATGACAAAACTTTGACATGAGGGCATATGTAGTAACCATATCGACGATTGTAGCTGTGAAACCTCCATGCAAAAATCCACTTCGATTTAAGTGCTCAGGTTCCACCTTGAACTCTGCAGTACATTTCCCTTCCCCGCCATCTGTTATTTTAACCTATATTAAATCATAAATTAGCAAAAATTACAGCAAATGTTATGACATTTTTTACGCTTTAAAAACTGACAACACAGTACACCAGCATTCCTGGGACGTATTGGTTCCAACTCAGAATTAAATACCAAGCCATGCATATATGTAGATATACATTAGGGGGTGCTACCCAGGAATTGTGAAGACATTAATTCAGAAACATATCTTTTCAGAAAAATTATTTCATTAATTCAGAGTTTTTCAGAAACAAAAACTCAAAAATGAAAAATTAAGAAAACTTTTTCAGAAAACTCTATATCTTGGATATGAGTCTTTCTTTTTCAAATCGGACATCTATTGTAACCTTACACCTCCGATTTGCCTGAAACTCGGTTTGTGGGTTCTCCACATCGTTGCCGTTTGGGCCACTAAAGTGGCAATTTGAACCTTTTTTAAAGTCAGGCCACCTGAACCCAACTTTTTGAAAATATGCAATATTTGAACCTTTTTAAAAATTTGGGCCACTTTTGGTCCTTTTTTACTTTCAAAACTATAATTATTAAATAATTTTTGGTTTTTTCTTAAATATAAGAACAAAAAACCCCTTTGTTACTATTTTACTTTGCATTGGCAACTCTCCGTTTAGAAAGGTTCTTTATTTAATTTGTTTGCCAACACTACCCTTGAATACTACGGGCTGTTCGTTAAGATAATGAAAACGCACGGAGCAGCCCAGACACACACAAACACATATAGCGTTCGTTGAACCGTACGAAAGTGCAAGAAACGTAGGAATTTTACCACAATTTACATTCTTTGCGCTCATATTCGCTCTTTATTGATAAAATTCCAACGGTCCTTCCACTTTCCTACGGCTCAACGAAGGCTATAACAGTTTTTTTTAATTCCTTGCCTTTCTTGGGTTATTCCGTCTGCTCAACGAACGATCATATTAACGCTGCGTTAATGTAGAGAATATTTTAAATTCCATTTTCTTTAAGCATTAAATAAACCACAAAAAGATATGAAAATGTGTGTTTAGCTAAAAAAAAAATTGGGGCCACTTTTTTTAATTTTTTGGGCCACCTTTTGAAATTTTTGAGCGGCAACACTGGTTCTCCACCTAAAATAAGCTTACACGTATCCGGGGATTTAATTTTGAAATTTTTTTTCGGAGATATGATCTGTCAAACTTTTGATTTTTTCATGAATTAGGTAAATCACATACATATTCAAACCCCAATATCTCGGGTTGTAGTCATCGTAGAGACTTCATCTTGGTACCGTTTGAAAGCTAAATACCGTTTCGTCAGCCAAACTCGAACATGTTACTTTTCGTCAGCCACAAAAAATATGTTAGTTTTCGTATGGTACGACGATATGTACCTACATGTGTGTATTTTTTTTTTTGTGTACCTACACAGATTTTCTCTCAGTATAAGGAACAAATGGTATTGATTTACGTCTAATGTTAGTGAAATTCAGAATTTTAAGTTATCCCACATAGCATTTGGAAGATTGTTTTATGAAAACTGACTGTACCGAATATTTTTCGATCCCCTTTGATCATCAAAAACTAATTAATTACCTCTACGATAAGAATAAGGCTCGAAAATGAGTCACACCAGCGATTGAAAAGTGATTTTATTTTTTGTCATATAAAAATCACCTAACTGACCCTTTTTCGATCCCCTTTGCTGATTAAAAAAAGAATTTATCACTTTGACGATTAAAAGAAGACTGGAAAACGAGTCAGACCAGCGATTGAAAAGTGATTTTATTTTTTATCATATAAAAATAACCTAGCTGAGTCTTTTCGATCCCCTTTTCTGATTAAAAAAATAATTTATCACAAATTGATCATGCTAAAGATCGAAATGTGATGTTGTTGTTGTTGTTATAGCAGTACTAAGCCCTGCTTAGTCGGCACGATAGGCTCATAGATCGTAGTCAGGCTCACTTAACGGGAGGCCCAGGAATGACAGGGGGTTAAGTGAGTAGGTTTGAGTGCACATGAGAAGAGATGCTGTGTCATGCGGCGTCTCTCCACATGCCGGACATGTATTAGGTATTTCGGGATCGATTCTGGCCCTATATGAGTTCAGGCGGCTGCAAAAGCCTGATCGTAGTTGCGCTAGGGTGACGCGTGTTTCTCTCGGCAGCTCCAATTCTTCTTCTGCTATGGGGGGTAGTTGGTCTCTCAATATTCTGTATGACGGACGGACTGAAACGAATGTGGTGATCAGGGACCGAAAATAACGGTTATTTTTTTAGTGTGGTGAAAAGGTTACGCAAAAATAACCTTTATCTCCTTTTGGTCCTTAATAACCATTATAAAAACCAAAAAACCGTTTTGGGCCTGAATAACCGTTATGGCAACCAAAAAAGTGTTTTGGGCTTGAATAACCGTTATGGCAACCAAAAAACTGTTTTGGGCCTGAATAACCGTTATTCAGATTTTTATTTTTTTTTGGTCAGCTATAAAAATCAAGCCTATTTATTTTTCAATATTTCTGGACGATATTGGTACCAAATGAAAGGTGTTGAGCAGGGCTTATACATAGAGATGTATTTGTTAAGATTCGTCGGTCGGGTTCACAGTTATGAGTGAAAAAGTGGACCGGATGCCCTGGAATGTTTTAAGCAATATTGGTATAAAATTAAAAGAAGTAATCACAGCTACAATCCCTGCTCAATACCTTTCATTTGATACCAATAACGTCCAGAAATATTGACAAATAAATAGGCTTGATTTTTATAGCTGACCAAAAAAAAATAAAAATCTGAATAACGGTTATTCAGGCCCAAAACAGTTTTTGGTTGCCATAACGGTTGTTCAAGCCCAAAACACTTTTTTGGTTGCCATAACGGTTATTCAAGCCCAAAACGGTTTTTTTGGTTTTAATAATAGTTATTAAGGACCGAAAAAAATTTTTTTCTCATGATAATGGTTAAATATGACTTTTACCCCATTTCTCTTATAACCGTTACGTCCCTGGTGGTGATGGTGTCGGTGTGTATCTCCTTTAATACCTGCCTATAAGCTGTTGGGTCTAATGGTTGTTTTATGTATTTTTCAACCTCTGGGGTGAGGTCAAGAAGATGTCTCCTGATGTGCCGGGGAGGCGGTTCCGGTTTTAGCAGGTGGCTGTTAGGATGGCCCCTGCGGTGGCATCCCAGCAAGAACTGCTTGCTAAGCATGGTGTTATGTTCTGAGACCGGGAGTATATTAGCCTCATGGTGTAGATGGTGTTCCGGCGCCATCAGGAGATTGCCTGTGGCAGTTCTGAGGGCAGAGTTTTGGCAGGCCTGGAGTTTCTGCCATTGTGTTCTTGAAATTCCCGGCGACCATATTGGCGATGCATAGTTGAGGACCGGCCGGCCGATTGCTTTATATGCTGCTATTATTGTTTCTTTGTCTTTACCCCACGTGCTGCCGGCTAGCGATTTGAGGATTTTGTTGCGACTATGGGCCTTGTTAATGATCGCGGTCGTATTTTCATTTCATTTCATTTATTAAAAGTATAATATTAGTGCAATAAGACCAGATGTCTTCTTTAGCACAACAGTAATGGTAACAATGATACATGTAATTACTTAATAATAGCTTAAATCTAAGAATTAATAATAACTTAAAACTAAAAACTAATTAACAAATATAAAAAATCAAGGTGAAGAAAAGTAATATAAAGTAAAAACAAGAGAGATAAGAGGAAAGGGTAGAAAACTTTATTTTAGATAGCACATCTAGGGGTTGTATACACATTTATAATTTTACATTAATTTTTATGAAAATACAATGAGAGAGCAGTCTTAATGTTGCTTTTGTTTAGGCCACTACGTACGGCGGCAGGAACGGAGTTCCAAACACGTATAGCGTTGACGAAAAATAGTCTAGAGGAGGAAAGAAAATTATATTGCGGCACTATAAGGTCACTTATACGAGCTGACCTAGCAAATGTTATTTTCTCATATAGGTAGCCAGGTGTCTTGGCCTTCATGAGCTGGAAGAGAAAGATACAGTTTCTTATTTTCAAATACTCAGCAAGTTCACACCCTAGTAGTTTAGAACGCCAAGAAGATATATGCTCGAATCGCTATAATCCAAATACATAACGCGTGACGTGGTTGAAAGCCACATCAAGCTTATGAGCAGACTGAGAGTCCAGTTTGCTGTACACTAATTCCGCATAGCTTATTATAGGAATAATGAGTTGGATAGCGAGTTTTCGTCTTATCGCACTCGGCGTAACAGAGGCAGAAATTCGAAGGCTTCTCAGCGTCGAGTATACTTTTCCAATTACAGAATTTATGTGATCATTGCAAGTAAGGTTACTATTAATCCAAGATTTGTAACTTTTGATACCATCTTAATCGCTTGCTGCCCAATATACAAAGTAGGGACATCAGTGGGTAAAAGGCGCTTCTTACAAATGGGTAAGACATAACACTTATCAACATTAAGACGCAGACGATTTTGTAAGGCCCAGTGACTGACTGAGGAGAGGTCCTGGTTAAAATTATTGCACAAGTTCGTGGCCTGATCAAAAGGACAAGACATATACAGTTGGACGTCATCTGCGTATGCATGAATATGGACATGTCGACATTGAGAAAAGACATCATTGACAAAGAGACTAAAGAGAAGTGGGCCCAAAATGGAGCCTTGGGGAACACCGGACGATATAGGACGCGAAGATGAGATTTTATTACCAACTTTTACATATTGAGATCTACCTTTTAAATAGCATCTCATCAATTTTGCTGCAGATGGGCTGAAGAGGAAATCACGGCACAGTTTTTGACAAAGTAACTCATGGTCAACAGAGTCAAAAGCTTTGGAAAAATCAAGCAAGCAAAGCAGCGATAAGTGTTTTTTGTCAAACGAGACTCTGATATCATCTAGTATTTTTATCATAGCTGTAGAACAGCTGTGTCTGGATCTGAACCCAGACTGGAACCGGGACAGTAAGTTGGATTTATTTACATGAACATAAATTTGGTCCGACATTAACGACTCAGCCACTTTGGAGAAAGCAGGCAATATACTAATAGGACGAAAATCACTGGGACTATCACAAGCCTTATTTTTGGCCACAGGTAGGACAGTAGCGACTTTCCACACTTCAGAGAAGCAAGACGTAGTGAAACTATGGTTAATAATATGGGTAATTGTGGGCAAGATGAACGGCAATATTAACTTTACAAACTTAATAGGAATACCATCTTGACCAGTTGTATTGGATTTGATTTTATACACGCCCTTTTCTACATCAAACTCTGACACTGCACAAAACTCAAACATATTACATGGGCTACTAGACACAGTATGAACTGTGGACGAATGAGAACTGGAGCAAGGAGCCAGAACATTTTTTACAAACGCATCGTTTAAGGTATCCGGATCAAGCGTACACACTGGACTATGAGCAACATGAACACGCAAAGATTTTAAATTACGCCAGAGAACATTGTTGGGCAGGGAAGGGCTAAGTTTTTTGGAAAAGTATTTTCTTTTTTCACAGCGAATGGTCTGCGTGGTTTCATTTCTGATTTTTTTAAAATCAGCCCATTTTGCTTCCGTTCGATCCCAGAGATCCCAGAACAGAGTAAGCCCTCGAGCGCGGAGAAGGAGACAAGACTGTCAAAGGTAACACCCAAGATCTTTGGGTTGTTTACGGCAGGGATGGGTATATTCCCTATTCGTATGCCTAAGTCCAGTCCTACCTCCTTCGTCCATGTCGTGAACAGGGTCGCGGAGGACTTCGTGGGCTGTAGCTCTAATGAACGGCACGCAAAGTAACAGGAGAGATCAGAGAGATAGTCGTTAATTCGAGAGCACATGCTATCTATGTCGGTGCCAGTGGCCATGATCGAGCAGTCATCGGCATAGGAGATCAGGTCTACTCCTTCGGGTGGGGGAGGGAGGCTGGAGAGATAATAGTTAAAAACCAGGGGGGATAATACACCGCCCTGTAGGACTCCCTGCTTTATTCTCCTAGGTTTTGAGACCTGGTTCCTAAAGACTACCGATGCCTGCCGACCACTCAGATAGTTTGCGATCCACCTCTTTAGTTTCTGAGAGAGGTTCGAGTTGCCAAGGTCCTCCAATAGGGTGGCGTGATTGACCGTGTCGAAGGCTTTCGACAGGTCAAGTGCCACGAGGACCGTTCTCTCGCAGGGGCGTTTTTGGTTAAGACCACGAACTATCCGGGTGTTTATGGCGTTTAGTGCTGTTGTTGTGCTATGCATTTTTCGGAATCCATGTTGATGTGTCGCGAGTCGTAGACGTCCGTTGTAGTATGGGAGTAATACGGCCTCAAGTGTCTTTACTACCGGGGAAAGGAGTGATATCGGTCGATATGAGTCTCCTTTGTTGGCAGGTTTCCCCGGTTTGAGTAAGGGGACCATCCTTGCCATCTTCCAGATGTTGGGGATGACAAGGGTGGTCAGAGACAAATTGAGTACCTCCGTCAGGAATCTTACTCCATTCGGTCCTAAGTGGTTTAGCATCAACATGGATATGCCGTCAGGTCCGACTGATTTTGAAGCTTTAGCATTCTTTATAGCATCCTGAATCTTCCTGGTTGAGAGAGCAAGTGGTGCGTAATTATTTGACTTTTTACGCAGCTGAGGATTCGTCGCTTGGCCCTATCCACCGAAGGATGCGGTAAGAACTGCCGGCCAAAAAGGCTCGCACATCTCTTCGGGTCCGACTCAACATTATCTCCAAAGATAATGGACACTTTGTCCTTATGTTTAGTCTGGTTGGATAGGGCTTTTACGGTATTCCAGAGCTTGCTCGCCCCGCTTGAGAGATTACAAGTGCTTAGGTGCTCTCTCCACTTTTGCCGTTTGTGCTCATCTACCAGTTTCCGAATTTCCCGGTTGAGGTCCTTTATGCGGGGGTCTCCCGGGTCGGATTGGCGGATCTGGTCTCGCTCCTGGGCCAGAGCAGAGGCTTCACCTGGGAAGTTTGGTGGGATCTCTGGTATCCTTCCTGCCGGGATGAAGCGTGCAGTGGCTTTGGCAATGACCTTGCGCAATTTGTGTTCTCCGCGCAGCACATCGGTTGGGGTGGGGAGAGCTCCAAAGATGCTCTCTGTATGTTTTGTAAAACGGTCCCTGTCCGCTTTTTTAAAGTTTATGTACGTCTGTTTGTCCGTTGTAATGAAGTCAGCTGGCGTCTCTATTGAGATGATTATGGGAAGATGGTCTGATGCTAATGTCAGCGTCGGTGGCCAATTGACGCTGTTTGTCAGACTTGTGCTAACGATGGTGATGTCTGGCGAGCTGCTGCAGTTTCCCATAATCCGTGTAGGGGCGTCGTCGTTCATCGCACTGAATGTCGAATCGTCTATCTGTTCTGCGAGATAATTCCCCCTCCGATCTATAGGCAGATATGAGTGCCAAAGATCGTGATGTGCATTGAAGTCGCCTACTACATGCGGTTATCCCCATTCAATAGCGTGCTAATGTTGGGTAGATAGCCCGCAGGACAGCAGGCGACAGGGGGTATATAAACATTGAAGATCTCGAGAACTGCATCGCCGGATCGGATGGATATGCCCTGACCTTCAAGTGTAGCGTCCCTGCGGTCGATGTCCGGTTCGATAAGACGATATTGTACCGTGTTGTGCGTGATGAATGCGAGGCCTCCACCGTTACCTCTAGCGCGGTCCTTTCGGTGGGTGTTATAGCCAGCATGGCTGACTAGAGCTGAGTTTGAAGTCAGCTTAGTTTCTTGGACCGCGGCTATAGGGACACCATGCCTATTCATGAAGTTTGTAATCTCTGTCATTTTTCCCGTTAACCCGTTGCAGTTCAATTGAAGAAGTTTGAAGCTGCGAAGGGGTGCTTGTGGCACTTGGGGTGGTGGTTGGGTCCCAGTTGTTGGTAGCGGCTGTCCAGTTTGGCAGCATGGAGCAGTGTATGCAGCAGTCCAGGCACTCGTCGTGCGTAGCCCGGAACATCTTCGAAAGTGACACCAGCCTAAGCAGGAATTGCATTTGACTGATGTCACGTTTCTTGATATCCCGGACCGGCACACCGAGCAGAGAGTTAAAGATGCTGCAGGCTGGGAGGTGTTGGTGCCAGCCTGAGTCTGCCCAGGTCTGTGAAGTGGTGGTGGTTGTTGAATGTTGTTGCCCCTGCTGCGCACTGCATATGTAACTATGCTGTGTTGTTGCCGCCGGTGTCAGTTGCACATGAGGTGCTAAATGCACAGGTGGTGCAACATGCACTGGTGGTGTTGTGCGTATTGTCGCCGATGTTGTTGGGCGGGCGCAGCATGGGGCAATGAAATTGGTTGACCAATCTCTGACTTTTGAGACCTGAGCAACCTCTGAGGTGACTCCACCCATTGCAGATTCCGGTGCGTAGAACCGGCTGTCGTGGGAATGATCGATTACTTTGTTTTTTTTTTTTTTTTTAGAAAAAAAAAGAAATATTCCTTAGCAAGCCTAGTACATAAAGCTACCATTTTTCAGAAAGAAAAATTTCAGAGAACTTTATATTAGATAACGGTATTGATGGTTCCGAATGTGCCAAAATGCGCATATGCATTTTCATAGGAATTCATATATGGATTGATATTTTTAGATCTTAAACTCCTTATTTGCGTTATATTATTGTAGGCTAAAAATCTGTTTCAAAAGTTCCAACCAAAATGTGGACCGAAGTGACTGTGGAAGTTCTTTTTGCGATATTGGTAAAGGTAAAAACGATTGAAAAATGACTCAAAAAAGATTGGAAAGCGAATCGAAAATTATCAGAAAAACAAAGAAAAATGACCCCAAAAGGATTCAAAAACGATCAGAAAACGATTCAAAAATTACCGAAATAAGATTCAAAATCGAAAAAAATAAAATCGAACGGGACTCGAAAATTATAAAAATACGATTAAAATAAGACTCGAAAACGACTCTCCAAGAAAAGTTGGACGTAGGGTACCATTTTCTACAGACGAGAGGCTCTTTTATGATCAGAAAATGAGCGCATTTTCCATTATTTTAAACGTGCATAGAGATCGAAAAAGACGGGAATATGATCAAAAAATTCATAAAATGCTATGTGGGATGTAGAATGATGTATTGTGGAACGATTTTCCGTCATCCCTTGTCAAGTTTGGTTGACTGAGCTCAATACGTGGGTGAAATTTTATCACTCCAGCTATATTAGTGACTGAGATACCAAATTTCTGCTTTTTCTATATAGGGAAAGTGGGCGTCATGATCCGATTTCGCCCATTTTCAATACTAGCCGTGTCAGTCTGGATACCAACTTGCATTCCAAATTTTATCAAAATATTTCAATTTTTGCTGCAGTTAGAGTGCATACAGACATACAGACAGTCGGACATGGCTCAACCGATTTCTTTTTTCACCCTGGTCATGTTGATATATATAAGTCCAAATCTATCTCGATTATTTCATCGCGTTACAATTCCCCGTTATGTGATTAAAACTATAATACTCTGTGTACTAGTACAGCTGAGTATATAAATAGAGATTACGATAGGGATAGAGGTAGGAATAAGGGGGGTTTCGCGGCGAATACATGTATGTATATAACTCTTATTCAGAGAATTGACAATAATTTAGTATTCCCAGTCATTACGATAGATTCTAAGATAATGGTAAGCAACACGGTAATCAAGGGCTTTATAGGAATAAATTTGTTTTTCTACGATTCTTGCTACTCAAGCAATTGTAACGGTAAAATAATAAAAGTATTTTGATTAATTTCATGCAAGTTTAAACTTGTAAGCATCTCAGAGTTAGGTTTTCGGGTATACCTACGCACATATGTACATATATTTGTCACGGCATAGCCAAAAGAAGCGCTTACTAAAAGTGATGCTGCCAATTTTTCAACTTCAACTCGTTGTGGCACGGGTTAGAGTTGTTCAATCGGGCCAAAATTTTCTGGGTTTTTTATTATACAAAAACAAATCAGGGGGTAACGCCACACTAAGCTATATATTATAGTGGTCCGATCTTGACAAATTTGACGTTTATTAGGTCCATATGGGTACAAATACTTCAAAGTTTCATATCCTTATCTCCTCAAATGAAGAAATTATACCCGAAAACTGCTATATCTGAACAATCAGTTGTATGGGAGCTATATCTTATATTAGTCCGATGTGGTGGATTCTGACAAATGATCAAAGTATCATCAAAATATATGCAACTGCAAATTTCAAGTCGATATCTCAAATAATGTGAGCCTCAAACCATTCCGGTTTGGAAAATGAGAAGAATTTTTGTCGTATGTGCTATTATAAACAAGGAGGTATTGGTTCTCAGACGTCACATACGAGAAATGCATACTGAATGAAAAGTCTTTTATCTCCCATAATTTTAAAGATAGCAAACCTTTGCAAATTGCAGGTAAAAATATATAATACTCGCTACAGCTCGTCCAAATAACAGAAAAATCTGTTGTATAGTTTTTGAGAATTTCCAATTTGAACTTCAAAGTCGATTTTCTCGAAACTATGTTTTGTAATATACGACAATCGTTTTCTCAGGCGACGATATCCTCATACTAACGGCATATGGAAAAAACGGTATATTTCAAAAGTACTATTTAATTTAACGTGCGTATCTCTTTCCAACGTAAAAAAGTGAATAGTGCGTGGAACGCCCCTCTGTGTTGGCGGCCTTCGGCCGCGCTTAAAAAAAATAGCCCTCACCCAGAACTCTCTTTTTGGAATAGTATCTATGAACCGATCTACAGTATTTTTGTGTGCAACACCCCTCTGCGTTGGCGGTCTTCGGCCGCGCTTTATAAAAATAACCCTCAGCCAGCAAAATTCTCCTTCTGGAATAGTATCTATGAACCGATCTACAGTATTTTTACGTGGAACACCCGTTTGCGTTGGCGGCCTTCGGCCGCGCTTTAAAAAAATAACTCTCAGCCAGTGATGCCAATAGAAAAAAGAGGCTACATGTAGGGAAATTCGACCTAAAATTTGCAGTGTAGGGAAAAAAGGACATATTCAAAAATTAGCTAAATGTAGGGAATTTTTGAAGTCAGAAATTTTCGTTTCCTTTGCAACGAATTAAATTTTTCTAAGAACCTAAAATTTTTTTAATAACTACAAATAAAATGTTTCCGCATGCTTGATGCAATATTTCAAAATGGTACTTTGTTCTGATCTGGCAATATATTCTTTGACCTGCCTACAGGGCCTCGAAGCAAAAGTTTTTTTCGTTAGCTCCTGCTTCGCTCCTAAAATTTTTTGCTTTAGCTCTGGCTCCGATGTTACCACCAAATTTCTATTCCATTTTTTTGTTGTGGTGATCAGAGATGCGTTTGTGGGCTTTTCTTATCAAACCAGTATAGGCAGTAAGTATATACGGAAATGTGGACGTGGCTAGACAAAAACGGTTTTTTGAGGGGGTTCCCTAGATATACGCCGTTAAAGTTCCGATATTTCCAATAAAAATTTCACTGAAAACTCGCGAAGGTTGCCCAAGTTAGGTGGTGCCGGTTGGGAAAAAATGGTGAAACGCCAAATTTAAAATGGTGGTGGATTGTTAATGTGGAGTATTGTTAAATTAAAATAAAAATTGTCATATTCCAAAAATGAATGATAAAATCATGAGAAATATTGAATGCCAGTCCAGAAAAGTGTACAAGGGGTGAAATAAAAAAAAAGCGCCGTAGGTGAAAATTTTTAATAAAAAATCGCGCGAATGTTCATATTTAACATTAGATGGTAAAATAAAAAAAAAGCGCCGCAGACGAAAAGTTTCATATTTCAAATTTCATATTTAAGGTTAGATTAAAATGAAAAAGAAAGCGCCGCACGCGAAAATTTTTAATAATAAATCGCGCGAATTTTTATTAAAAATTTTTATATTTAAACTGTAAAAAAATAAAAAACATCGAATTTAAGTTTAAAGGATTATTTACATTCACTTAACACAGAAATGGTACACCTGTATTTACATGTTGCGTGCCTTGATATGGCAGCACAAAAAGTACTGTATAATACAACCCTACATGTAGTCGGAAACACAGCAGCACAAATGTAAACAAATTTATAAAAGCTATTTTTTTATAATAAAAACATAAAATTTTCTTGAAAATATAAATAGAATCGAAGTGTGAATGTAATTTAAGGTTATAGAAGTGAAAAATTGTATAAAAGGGAAGTCAGTTTGAATCAATTTTCCCACATGAGATTTAACCTTTGGGAAGGGTAAATTTGGCTCACATTTCCTTCTGTCTACCAAAAGCTATATCTCCAAAAGTATTAATGTTTTTCAAATGAATATTTCAGGGGATGTTAGGCGAGACTTTTCTTTATCTAAATTTATTATTTTCATAAATATTTTACTAATATTAATAATAGCAAATTGTTGTTAAATAAACTAACACCATTAACACCAATTTCTAAATGAAACACACACTTAATCCTTACTATATTTTCAGCTGTTCGCACCACTTTCACACACTTTTTATTTATTTTATTTGCTGAATTTTACATTTTAATTGTTCGACCAACTGCTTTTGTACCTTTTCAATAATAATAATGGCCACCAACATATAATGGTGATGCCACATCTACCAAAAAGTCACATGATAAGGTCGCATTCACAGTGCGCGATTCGGAGCCAATGAAATGAGTAAATAAAGGCGAAGGCCGCCTACGCTGAAGGGTGTACTACGCAGAAGGACATCACCGTGGCGGTAGCCACGGTTAGGGGACACGTCCGGACGGATGGCGTAGCCCAGGGTTATTTTTTATAAGCGCGGCCGAAGGCCGCCAACGCAGAAAAATTCAATACGCCCCAACTCGTTTCCCACTGTGACGACGGCCTTATGAAATAGTCGACTGCGTGTGGCAACACCGGTGTTTCTATTTCATTATTTCGCAGAGAAAAGTGAGGTTAAATTTGACTTTTTTTCAACTTTAATTACAAATTATTTAAAAACTATACACCTCCGGAAGCCAGGACTTTTACATTTAGAATCAGGAGGATCTCCTCTACAACGCAAAATAACTCTTTTTTTCCAACGCGTGGTAGACGGTTGGAAAATTTTCCCGTAAATTTAACAATAAATTACTTGGACCGTGTAATTAAAAATCAGTGAAATTATTTATTTAGTTAAATTAGGGCTAGAACTTTCATTTTAGTAACATTCCTACTGATTTTCATGGTGAAATCCCATTATTTCGCATTTTAAAAAAGTGGATATCAACGTCGAAACTTTGGCCAAAAAAAATAACTTAGTGTTTTCCTTTTTCCCCGAAACTAATAAATTTTTTTTGGAAATATATATATCCAACTAGCTGAACCGCCAGACGTTGTACTGCCTAAAATTTATTCCTATAAAGCCTAAAGGAAAAGTCCTAGATTACCGTGTTGCTCACCATTATATCCCTATCCCTATCCATATACCTATCCTTAATCCCTATCCCTATCCTTAATCTCTATCCATATACCTATCCCTATCCCTAGCCCTATCCCTATGCCTATCCTATCCCTCCACACCTTCTAGGGTTACCCCTGGTTCATATTTGGTCGATATCTCGGAAAAAGGGTCGCATAGGACCTTGAAAGTCACCTCTTTTTTAAATACTCACCAACACCTTTTATTTGATACCGATTTTGTAGAAAATCTGGGGGTAAATTTTTATGCCAGGTATGTAGACGACATCATCTGCCTCATAACGGAAAATAAAGAAGAAAAAATTTTGGAATACCTCAACGGCCAACACAAAAATATAAAATTCACCATGGACGCAGAGAAAAATGGAAAAATCAACTTCTTAGACCTCACAATTAAAATAAACAAAGAGACTAACACGTTCACTTACGAAATATACAGAAAACCCACAGCAACGGATACAGTAATACACAATAAATCTAGCCATCCTCAACAACACAAGAACGCCGCTTTCAGACATTTATTAACACGACTTGAACGGACCCCGTTAGAAAAGGAAGCTTACAACAAGGAACTCAGCACAATATACACAATCGCGGAGAACAACGGATACCAAAAAAGTTTGGTGAAGAAAATACAGAAAAACATAACTTCAAGGAAATCGGAAAACAAAGAAAAGGTAGAGAAGAAATGGGCAGTCTTATCATATACCGGAGCAACATCTTACAAGTTGGCTAAAGTTTTCCAAAAGTATAACATTAATGCAGCATTTAAAACAAGAAACAACATGGAAAAACTTCTACGAAACAACACTAACAAGGAAGACCCCTTTGACAAACAAGGCGTATACAAATTGACTTGCGAATGTCAAAATAGTTATATAGGACAAACAGGACGCCAAATCAAGACGAGATATCGAGAACACGTAAGAGATTACAATAAGAAAATAAGGAAATCATCAACAACAGTGGAATCAAATTTCGCCAACCACATGGCAGAAAACAAGTGTACACCCATGAAAATAGGAAAAACAGCTAAAATTCTCCACATACAACATAAGGGAAAACGACTTAACGTATTAGAAAATATGGAGATATACAAACAGAAGACATTCGTAGGTAAAATAATAAATGAACAAATAAACACCGCATCAGATACATTATTTGAACCGCTTAAACTACTATACCCAAAAGAGGACAAAAGGCCTAAAACCGACATAAACAAAACAACACACAAGCGGACGATAACGGACTTTTACCTACCGGGATAATGAGGGTACAAAAATAGATTTGCATACCTAAACGCACAGACTCGCACGCACGCACGCATGCACGTCGCCCGAACGCACGAATACACGAACACATCACACGAACACGAAGTACGTGACCAAACGATGTTAGTCAGTTACTATAAATACTATCGAACTTACACAAAATAACTCAGAACGAAAAAAGACACTGAAGATGGCGCATATTAGCCGAAACCGGTTTGTCTCCAAACCAAACTTGACAAGGGATGACGGAAGATCGTTCCACAATACATCGTATTCATACCCAGTCGGAAAAACAAGCAACCAGAAAATATTTTGTAGAAACCCCGTCTGGAGTCAAACCTGCTTCATATTTTGAGAAATACCTCAAATACGGGGTCCTATATGGGACCAATAACTACACCATGTTCAAGCACTCGTCAACACCTTTCATTTGATACCCATATCGTACGAACCCGTTATAGGGTTACCCTGGTCCACATTTTGTGGAATATCTCCAAAACCTTCCCGGATTCTTATACATTTTTTGGACATAAACCATGTCAGGCTCAATCGAAAACTACGTGCAAAATTTCATTTAATTCAGTCCAGCCGTTCTAGAGTTATAGCGTCAGGGAGGAAAACGCGACTTATTTTTATAAAATAGATATAATAGACTCCTTTAATGGCCTTTCCAACAACGTGATAATTTAAAAAATCGCTTAAAAACTTTTCGAGATATTCGCTTTTTAAAATTTAGAAAATTTCATCTTTACCCCCTTCTAGCACCCCAAAAAAAAAAAATTTATCACTGAAATCAGGAAAAAAAGGCAGACCACGTCCACTAACTTTTTTGTCTAGCTTAACGGGCCGTATTCTGCACTTAACCCTGCAAGACTGTGCAGGTCATTTGACCGGTTGTATGACCGGCAGGCATATCCAAAAGTTTTGGGATATTTCCTATCACATTCTTAAGAGCATCGGGAACTTTTGTGACCGTTTCATTCATCACGTTCCCGTATATGTATTTTCAAATTCCATTATCTCGTTGGTTTTGAACTTGGCTAGAAACACATACGAGTGCAAATGTGTTGGTAATATTATATTTTTGTAATAGTGTTAGTACTTTCGGTCACACGCGAAATTTTACGCTGATTCCGAATATCATCTCCATTTTTTTGTGGCAGACCCATTTGGAGATAATGTGGAAAAAGCCATATATGCAAGACATTGAATCACATAAGTGCATCAAAAAGTTTTATTAGACATCGTGGCGATTTGACTTCTAGAGAATTTAATTTTGAAGATTTTAAAACTAATTGTGCAATAATCGGATGTACCATTCTTTATATTTACCTATTTTTTATTGAAAGTCCTTAACCAAAAATTTTCCGGAAGAGTAAAATTTCAGCAACAAAACTGGGATGAATAAACTTTACTAAGGAGTATTACTTAAGATTATTTCATTCCATTTATTACGTGTAATGAAGTGCACAATATCTCTCAAAACAGCGATAAATAGGGGAAAAAATTAATTGAATACAAAAATATCTGTATTTAGCGATTTTAAGGAGGGCCATAACCGCCTAAGTCGACTTAAGACAAAATTGAGATATATACCACGTTATTATACATTAAAAACTCTATATTTCTGTAAAACCCCCATACTTATAACTTATTCCAATCAAAAGATATTAATAAAAACATTTTGGCTTAACTCTCAATAGAGGTATATTAAATTTGCTATAACAGCCAAAATTTATATATATACTTACAGCACTATTCTGTGAAATTGACAAATTATCAATAAGTTGACAAATAGTCAAGATTTTTATCAAATTGACAATTTTTCCTATTCTGTGTGTAACTTGACAAATCTAAAAAGCTCTTACAAATGTGATTTTCCCAACACGTGGTGAAAAAAATATTGTAAACAGAAATCAGCTGTTTATACAATTAAATCGCAAAATAGAAACTGAAAAAATGTAAGTATTTTATATCTACATATGTTTGTATGTATATACATACATCTATATATATAAAAATGATTTGGTATTTAATTGAAACGCTAAAACTTGAAAACGGCTGAACCAAATCAAATACTTCCTTAGGGGGGTTTGTTTGTTGTTACCTCGCGAAGGTTTAGTCGAAGAAAAAATTTAAAAATGTTAGGGGGGCGTGGCGCCTCCCATACAACCTTAATTTTTAAAGCTGATTATCTCTAAAACAGTTCAAGGTAGGGAGCTGAAAATTGGTATAGAGGTAGTTGATATCCAAACCCTTCTCACTCAGAAAAGTGGGGGTTATCAGAAAAGGGGGCGTGGCACCTCCCATACAACCTTAATTTTTAAAGCTGATTATATCTAAAACAGTTCAAGGTAGGGATCTGAAAATTGGTATAGAGGTAGGTGATACCAAAACCCTTCTCACTCAGAAAAGTGGGGGTTATAAGAAAAGGGGGCGTGACACCTCCCATACAACCTTAATTTTTAAAGCTGATTATCTCTAAAACAGTTTAAGGTAGGGAGCTGAAAATTGGTATAGAGGTAGGTGATATCAAAACCCTTCTCACTCAGAAAAGTGGGGATTGTCAGAAAAGGGGGCGTGGCACCTCCCATACAAACTTAATTTTTAAAGCCGATTATCTCTAAAACAGTTTAAGGTAGGGAGCTGAAAATTGGTATAGGGGTAGGTGATATCAAAACCCTTCTCACTCAGAAAAGTGGGGATTGTCAGAAAATGGGGCGTGGCACCTCCCATACAACCTTAATTTTTAAAGCTGATTATCTCTAAAACAGTTTAAGGTAGGGAGCTGAAAATTGGTATAGAGGTAGGTGATATCAAAACCCTTCTCACTCAGAAAAGTGGGGATTGTCAGAAAAGGGGGCGTGGCACCTCCCATACAACCTTAATTTTTAAAGCTGATTATATCTAAAACAGTTCAAGGTAGGGAGCTGAAAATTGGTATAGAGGTAGGTGATATCAAAACCCTTCTCACTCAGAAAAGTGGGGATTGTCAGAAAAGGGGGCGTGGCACCTCACATACAACCTTAATTTTTAAAGCTGATTATGTCTAAAACAGTTCAAGGTAGGGATCTGAATATTGGTATAGAGGTAGGTGATATCAAAACCCTTTTCACTCAGAAAAGTGGGGGTTATCAGAAAAGGGGGCGTGGCGCCTCCCATACAACCTTAATTTTTAAAGCTGATTATGTCTAAAACAGTTCAAGGTAGGGATCTGAAAATTGGTATAGAGGTAGGTGATATCAAAACCCTTCTCATTCAGAAAATTGGGGGTTATCAGAAAAGGGGGCGTGGCACCTCCCATACAACCTTAATTTTTAAAGCTGATTATGTCTAAAACAGTTTAAGGTAGGGAGCTGAAAATTGGTATAGAGGTAGGTGATATCAAAACCTTCTCACTCAGAAAAGTGGGGATTGTCAGAAAAGGGGGCGTGGCACCTCCCATACAACCTTAATTTTTAAAGCTGATTATCTCTAAAACAGTTCAAGGTAGGGAGCTTAAAATTGGTATAGAGCTAAATGATATCAAAACCATTCCCACGCATAAAAGTGGGGGTTATCGGAAAAAGGGGCGTGGCACCTCCCATATAAACTTAATTTTTCTTGCTGAATAACTCTAAAATTGTTTACGCTAGGGGCTTGGAAATTGGTGTGGAGATAAAAGATAACAATTCCATATTAACGCAAAATAAAAGGAGTTATACGAAAAGGGGGCGTGGCACTTCCCAACAACACTTAATTTTTTAAGCTGAATATCTTTAAAAGGATTTAAGTCAGGGACCTGGAAATTGGTACAGAGCTATATGATATCAAAACAATGTTTGCGCATAAAAGTGTAGGTTATCGGAAAAGGGGGCGTGGCACCTCCCATACAAACTTAATTTTTCAAGCTGAATATCTATAAAAGCGTTTAAGGTTGGGTCCTGAATATTGATCAGGAGATTAACGATATCAATAGCGTGCTTATGAAAAAAACAGTAGTTTTGGGAAAATTGGGCGTGGCACCTCCCATGCGTTCTTAATTTTTAAGGCTAAATATCCTTAAAAGCGTTCATGGCATGTACATTGAAATCACTATGCAGATATACGATATCAGTACCATGTTCACCCAAAAAAAAAAGATTTATCGAAAAATGGGGCATTGCACCTCCCATACGTACTAAACTTTTGAGGCTGAATATATCTAAAAGGGTTGGAGGAGGGGCCTGAAAACCATTATGGAGGTATACTATACCAATCCTCTTACTTAGTGAAAATAGTGAAAATAAATATCCGGAACAGAAAACTAAAAAGGTTGTGTATCGTGCAGCCTTAAACTGAATACTAAAATTATATATTTTTGAAGTTGTATACACAGTGAAGTAGTGAAAAATCGTTAATATTCTATTAGAAATAATACCGCTGTAATAACAATTTTTGAAATGAAATTAATAAAAAAATCTATTTTGGGCAGAACGAAGTTTGCCGGGTCAGCTAGTATGTATATAAGGATGAAAGTTTGTTTGTTTGTTTGTTTGTGTGTTTGTTCCTTATGCACGCCGAAGCTACCGGGCCGATCACATTGAAATTTAAAATTATCTATCTAGGCCAATATAAGGACCCATATGGCTCAAAAATATTTTTGAGCAATATTGGTATCAAATTAAAGGTATAAATCAGAGCTTCAATAGAGAGTTCATTCCATTCCAATTTTCCAGTCGGTTCTCCAGATAGAGACCAAAACGTGGTCCCGGATGTGCCCCAAATATTTTTGCGCAATATTGGCATCAAATTAAGGGTGCGTCTCAGGGTTACCATATATTTTTAGCGCTATACGGATATATCAATCGGTTCCCGATATTGAGGCCCAGACACGAACCGGAATAGCTCGAGATATTTTTGAGCAATGTAGTAGTAATCAGGGTTCCAATATACAACTAACTTTTTTTTCGATACCTAAATCGATTTATGTATATGATATAGACCGATATGCGGACCAGGATGGTCAAGGATAGTTGTTGATAAGGAACGGGAGAGGGAAAGAGAGAGAGAGAGAGAGTAGTATAGGGAGAGGTAGAGACAGAGGGAACGGGAAATGCAGAGTAGCGTTACTGTAGTAAATACTCAGGTATTATCGTATGCTGATACTGCTGCACAAATGCAGCAACCGTCATTTACGCTCTCTGATTCCATTAGCGACACACTCTCTGCTAGCTCCGCTGGGCAAGGGAGACCGATAGGAAAGGGAGAGTGTGTGCACTACACACATTTTTGATAGGACCCGTTTGCCATAAAATTCAACACCGCCAAAATCCGGACAGTTAATGACAAAGACGTCTGTTGATCGTCATATGGCTGTAAATCGCTGGAGTCCCGCAAGGATCTTAAGTGCCGCGAACGATTTCTATTTTCCTCATTTTCTTCCTCACCCACCAATAACAGAAAAATTAAAAAAACCTTGCGATTCCATTATTTAAGAAAATATAAAAAATAACTTTGAATTCAAAACAAACGAATTTTATTTGTCAAGACCAATCGACGTATTGACAATTTGGCAAGAAAAGAGCTTTTTTATTTTGACACAGAATAACAAATACTTGATAAATAGTCAAAATTGACAAATAAGCAATATGGTGAATTTGTCAAGTACACAGAATAGAGCTGTTAATGAAATTTCTTCTTAACATTTTGTTTTATATACAAAATTTAATTGTAGCATCGTGGATGGCTCATCGATTTGGCATTCCTAGTTTTTAATCAACTTTTATGATTTTTCAAAAAACGCATTCGAATATAAAAAGCAATTTATCTCGAAATCATATTTTACGACTTAGGCGATTATGGCTTGTGGCCACAGAAATAATGAGCGATGTGAGTAAGTACTTTTGACTACTCTTTTGTAATTTTCTGCATTTTTTTACACGTTTGATTGTCAAAAAATAGTCTCCCATCATATCCTCGTACAAAGATCGTCGATATCGCCATTCAAAAACTATTAAGTCCTGATGAAATCTCTCACCATGTTCATCATTTTCAGCACCTAATCTTGTAGGGAAATTATCAAGATGTAAATTAGCCTTGGGATCAGGGTAATTATAGCCCCATTCTTTTGCACGCAAGTTCGAAAAAAACACACGCTAGATTAGCGAATAACATGGAAAGCAACAACAAAAACTAAGCCAACTGGCTATGTTAAGCGCGTCGAACTGAAAGCGCTTATCTGTTTTAAGCTTCCAACAGTCATCAACGCCCGCACATACCCGTGTCAGCTGACACGATCTATGTTATGGGAGTTGCATGTAACCGAAATCTCACCGACGCACAGTGCCGCGAAGGTGGACAAAAATACAAAAATCGACTGTCTTGGAGCTAAAACTCCAACTAAGAGAAGTTCATAAGTTATTTTGTGACAAAAACAACTTTCAGCCTCACATACCCCCTCAAAGTACACCTATTTTCTACATACCACTTCATTTCGGCGCTTCTCACATAAAAGTGGTCGCAGTTAAAAATTTGTTAAAAATACATTTTTATTCCTAATCAACTTTTGCAATTTGATAAAGATATATGCGACAAATCAAAAAATGTATGGTTCATGAAAAAAACAAGTATTCAAATATTTTTTTTTATTAATAAATAAATATATGATTAAACATACCAAAATCCGAAAATTGGTAAACTTTGGAGGCAAAAAAAAAACATCATAAAATTCCGTGAAATTTTTTTTGTTTATGGTAGTTTGGACCTTCTACTAACAGAAACAATCGAAATCTCTTCCACCTTTTTCCAATATTTGAAAATTTTTAATTTTGAAAAAGTGACTAAATGCCCTTTTTTTGTATTATATTAGCTGATCTCTATTTATAGTACTTTTTGTGAATGCCCTAAGATCTAAATTTTTGGTTCGCTTTTCAAAAATAAGGTGTTGAAATAAAGCTTAAAGCCCATATGACACTACGTTTTTTTTCTGGTATTCTACCAGGTTTTTTCTGTGAAGGAGATGGTCAAATACAGTTTTGCGTTGGTGTAAGCGAGCAAGCTATATTGAAAAAAACCAAACAAAATACCATCTAGGCGATTAAAAACCAACGAGCCAGCTTGTATTTCGGTAGGTTTTTTGGCATTCGGTCATTTTTTCTGACAATTCTTCCAATTTGACAACCATAAAATAAATTATATTTAAAATAAAAAAATATATGGAAATACAAATTTTAAACTTGCCTCTTGTAAGCTTCTGCTTTGGCCGTAAGGGTAAAGAAGAAGTCCGCAAGAAAAATTATATTGCATACTGGCTTCCCTTTATAACACGGAATACAAAGCTATCCTGCCCTTTGGGTTTCATAACTTTTTTATTTCAGTAATTTAAATCAAATTTCCAAAAAAAAATAATTTTTGAAATAAATATTATTTTCATTTAGTTTGAAGTTTAATGTCAATCAAATTATTTTTGAGGGAGTATTTGTCTCTTTTCAACCTATAGAAGAATTGTTTTTGTATTTTGACTTTCGGTGGGTTTTCAAAACCAAAAAAACCAGGGAAAATGTAGTGTCATATAGGCATAAAAGAGCCAACCAAAATTTTAGAGGTACAGGGTGATTTGAAATGAAAAAATTATCAGCTAATTAAAATACTTAAATATGCATCACGGTATGGGAGCCAAAAACAAAGGTAGGTATTAGACCTCTGCACCTCTGCTTGCCTCTTCTATATTTTCGAATACTCTATGCATTGTACAATTAGTCACAGCACAATTTCAATGCAGATACGAATATAACCCATACTTTTCATTTGGAATACAATTACTATTTCTATTTGCTCTGTTGGAGCGATTAGTGTACACTATTCGCCACGATAGAATAGAACATAATAATAACCATGTTATGAAGTATTCGCAAAACCTTGTTGCTTCTTTGGTTTGTTTGTTTATTTAATGTGCATATGGCATTAAGGTGGGCCAAAAAATAAAAGCCCAACAAACATATGAAATGTTTTTCTTGTTCATTAAGGACTTTGAAAAAAAATATGTATCATCACTGATATAAAAGGAGAAAGAAATTTGGAGGCATTTGCACGACCTCTAAATTTTAATATATTAAGGAAAAATTTTAGGTATAGATTTCCGTATTATATTCGCATGAAAATCGGGTTGTTCTGCGAATTTCGGGAGAACTCTATTTCTTTCATAAAACCACCTTAATATGCCAAATAAATTTCCTAACTAATGCCGAAAAAATCAAAAGAATCGAAGTATTGGTTACCGAGTTATTTTAAAATATATAGAACAGTTGGAAATATGTAGATTCAAAATTTGAATAATTCAATAACGAAAAAATAAAAATAAATTTTTATTCTTCATTCTCATATCCTTGAATAAAGAATAAATTTTTATTCTTCATTCCGGCGCGCTTGAATAAAGAATAATTTTTTATTCCTTATTCTGATACCCTTGAATAAAGAATAAAAATTTATTCTTCATTCTGATACCCTTGAATAAAAAATAAATTTTTATTCTTCAGTTTGGTGCCCTTGAATAAAGAATAATTTTTTATTCTTCATTTTGATACCCTTGAATAAAGAATAAAAATTTGTTCTTCATTCTGATACCCTTGAATAAAAAATAAATTTTTATTCTTCATTCTGATGCCCTTGAATAAAGAATAATTTTTTATTCTTCATCCGAAATTGGTTGAATAAAAAATAAAATTTTATTTTTCATTCAGATAATTTTGAATAAAGAATAAATTTTTATTCACGTTATTCAAATTATTCTTGCAGGTCACACAAGTAAATGATTTTGCGAATATTTTTCTGAATACGAACCAAGTATTTTCCCGAGCCCCAACCGAATATTTTTCCGAATACTTTCCCGAATTCGAACCCAAATACTCAACCGAATATTTTTCTGAATCCGAACCGAATATTTTACCGCATACTTTCCCGAATCCGAATCGAATATTCTCCCAAATCCGAAACCGAATACTTTCGCGATCCGAACCGAATACTTTCCCGAGTCTGAACCGAATACTTTTCCGGGTTCGAACCGAATACTTTTCCGGGTTCAAACCGAATACTTTTCTGAGTTCGAACCGAATACTTTTCCGGGTCCGAACCGAATACTTTTCCGAGTTCGAACCGAATACTTTTCCGGGTTCGAACCGAATACTTTTCTGAGTTCGAACCGAATACTTTTCCGAGTTCGAACCGAATACTTTTCTGAGTCCGAACCGATTACTGTACCGAGTCCGGGACCCGCTGGCTCTGTAATTAACGAAGTTATGGTAAAAATGAAAATGTCCTTGTATTTGAATAGAACGGCGCCAAATTTCATTAAAAACCGATGACCAGAACATAATGACAACAAGAAACTACATACTTCTTTTGCTTATACATACAATGTACATATGTATTTGGGTTCGGATTCGGGAAAGTATTCGGAAAAATATTCGGTTGGGGCTCGGGAAAATACTTGGTTCGTATTCAGAAAAATATTCGCAAAATCATTTACTTGTGCGACCTGCAAGAATAATTTGAATAACGTGAATAAAAATTTATTCTTTATTCAAAATTATCTGAATGAAAAATAAAATTTTATTTTTTATTCAACCAATTTCGGATGAAGAATAAAAAATTATTCTTTATTCAAGTGCATGAGAATGAAGAATAAAAATTTATTTTTTATTCAAGGGTATCAGAATGAAGAATAAATTTTTATTCTTTATTCAAGGGTATCAAAATGAAGAATAAAAAATTATTCTTTATTCAAGGGCACCAAAATGAAGAATAAAAATTTATTTTTTATTCAAGGGTATCAGATTGAAGAATAAATTTTTATTCTTTATTCAAGGGTATCAGAATAAAGAATAAACAAGTAAGGAAGCCTAAGTTCGAGTGGAATCGAACATTAGATACTCAGCTGTATGCTTTCATTGTTTGTTTGCGTTTGATGGAAACACGGTGTAGGTACTTTATATAAAGCGAGTGCTGCATAAAGTGGGCGTAGCCACGCCCATTTTCAAAATTTTTATCAGTCATCCAAATAAGCATATGAATATTATACTTTGTGTAAAATTTCATTCCTTTATGACTTCTAGTTACAAAGATGTCACGTTACAAATTCCTAAAGGGTGTTCCAGAAATATCTTTGTTAAAAAGTAGGCGTGGTCATAAACCGATTTCAATAAATTTTTGCGTGTCTATTAACACAAGTTATAAAAGTGTATAAACCAAGTTTCTTCATAATATCTCAATTATTTGTCGAGTTATAGGCTAAGAAATCTCGTATATTCCTGCTTCTAAAAGTAGGCAGTGCCACGCCCATTTTCCAAAATTTTTGTGTTTTTGTTTTACGTCCATAGCTGGACTCCTGTCATAAAATTTCAATGATAAATCTTTATATTTGACAGAGATATCGCTTAAAATGTTTTCATTAGGCCCCTTTATAGTTCCCATATATAAAAGTGGGCGTGGTCGTCAACCGATTTCGCTAAAATTTTGAACATGTATTACTACAAGTAATAAAAGTGTACACACCAAGTTTCGTCATTATATATAAATTATTTGTCGAGTTATGGGCTAAGAAATCTCGTATATTCCTGTTTCTAAAAAGAGGCGGTGCCACGCCCATTTTCCAAAATTTTTGTGTTTTTTGTTTTATGTCCATAGTTGGACTCCTGCCATAAAATTTCAATGATATATCTTTATATTTGACAGAGATATGGCTTAAAATGTTTTTATTAGGCCACTTTATAATACCCATATATAAAAGTGGGCGTGGTCGTCAACCGATTTTGGAAATTTTTCGTCCAAACATTTGTCTAAGTAAGTATATCACGCCTACCAAATTTCATCGATATACCTTCAACGGTTTCTGAGTTATGACTCATAAAACTTTCAATGTTTGCCCCTTAATAAGTGGGCGTGGCACCGCCCATTTTCCAAAATTTCACCACATTTCTTCATAAGGGCCTGAGGTCAATACGTGGGTGAAATTTTATCACTCCAGCTCTATTAGTTACTGAGATACAAAATTTCCGATTTTTACTATATAGGGGAGGTGGGCGTGGTCATGGTCCGATTTCGCCCATTTTCAATACCGTCCGTTCCTGTCTTGATACCAACTTGCATTCCAAATTTCATCAAAATATCTCAATTTTTGCGCGAGTTATCGTGCGTACAGACGGACAGACGGACGGACGGACGGACGGACGGACGGACATGGCTCAATCGATTTCTCTTTTCACCCTGATCATTTTGATATATATAAGTCTATATCTATCTCGATTATTTCATTCTGTTACAATCCACCGTTAGGAAATCAAAACTATAATACTCTGTGTACTAGTACAGCTGAGTATAAAAATTATTCTTTATTCAAGCGCGCCGGAATGAAGAATAAAAATTTATTCTTTATTCAAGGATATGAGAATGAAGAATAAAAATTTATTTTTTATTTGAATAAAAATTTATTCAAAACCGCCCATCCCTGATACATACATATATTTCGATTATATTCGAAGTATTCGCAAGTAGTGTACACTATTTGCAGAACCTTTTTAAGGTCATGTAATTGTCGCTACGAATAAGTAATTGTATTGGTTCTGTTTATGGTTGTGCTCTACTTGCGTTTATTCTAAAACGACAGAAACAAGTAGGTACTGAATTTGGACGGCCGCGAATATTTTGTTGGCCGTTTCGAATCCATTCGTGCAGCCTTCTAGTAGGTATACGAAGAGTTACATATCTATATATATATAAATCTCATGTAACATTCTTTGTGCGGGATAAACTTTTAAACTACTGAACCTGTTGTTTTTTATTGTAGAGTAGCACGAATCAATAAAGAAAATTAACAAAGCCAAGATTAAACTGGATATAATATTCGACCTTTATTCCAATAAGTAGAAAAAGAAAAAGGGTTCTTATAAAAAGGAAGTTGTTGCTTAACTGTAAACTGAAAAAATTATATGTATGTATGTGACAAAGAATGTCAACAGGAATAAGCGAAGAGTGTTGCCATATGTCATAAATTTGTGTTTGACAATGCATATTTCAACACTTCCACTCATTAGCTTTGTTCGTTTACGGATATTTTTTGATGTTTTTCGAAAACTTTTAAAAACAAACACTTTGTCGCCGATTTTTTACGCCAAATCTCCAACAGAAGAGAACCAACTGAGAGAGAAAACTGACATTTCATTTTGTGAGAAGCTGTTGAATTCTGTTGGACAAATTTTTGCCAACAGCAATTTTCCAACAGGAAAACAGCTGATCAAACAACAGCTGACTTGAATTTTTGCAAGTAACAAGATTTGCAAAATATACAAATCAATTATAAAATTGGAAAAATACACTAAATTGGCAACAAATATGGATAAATTAAATATGCAAAATAAGTTACATACTTTTTGCGAAGTATTTATATGCATATTATGTACCTTAGTAAATTGTAATCTCCTTTGCGGGAATATATATTAACGCGGCCGCTGTGGTGCAGTGGGGAGTGTTGTGGCCACTGTGGTGTGGCGGACAGTGGCTAGTCTGGCATACCAGAGGTCATGGGTTGGATTCCCAGCCTGGATAGAGGGAAAATTTGTATATAATGATCCACGATCCGATAACAATTAATTTTCCAGAGGGTAGGGGTGGTCTCACAGATCACAAAAAAACAAAGTACTACCCTCCGGACGCTTATAGTTCAGGAGACATTCCTTGCTAAATTAATGTATGTATGTGTAGAACATCTTACTGCGTTGGCGGCTTTTGGCCGCGATTCAATAAAATTACCCTCAGCCGGCAGAATTCTCTTTCTGGATTAATATCCATGGAGCAATCCACAGTTATTTTGTATAGAACACCTTTTGCCTTCAGCCGCGCTTTACAAAAATAACCCTCAGCCGGGAGAATTCTATTTCTGGAGAACTTTAATATTATAATTTAGTAATAGTTGAAAGTGTTAAGATAAGATGAATTATCATCTACAGAATATTTCCTGAAAGTTTCACTGAGCCTGGATAGACAACAAATTCTAACTAAAACCCAATTATCCGGATTTTAAAAAATAGCAGCCACTCTAGGCAGTGTGTGGCACACCCTCCGAGAGTAGTTCTGCAGTTCTTATTTCGAAAAATTTTAATCCATAACTACGAATAACATACATACTTACATATATTTGCTAAGGCGACTCCAAAATAATAAATTGGAGAATTTAGATAGAAGCTCTTTTTGGAAGCTACGCAATTTAAATTTAATAGATCTTAGCAATAATATTATGACTGAATTGCATACGGATTTGTTCTGTCGCGTTCAGCGTTTAACCGTTATTAATTTGAGTCACAACCAAATAACTAATTTTCCGCCTGGCTTACTTCGAGAACAAATAATGCTAGAGGATTTGGATATATCACGAAATGAAATTTTTCAATTACAGTCCGGAAGTTTGAAGAATTTAATTCATCTTAAAGTGATCGATTTTTCATACAACTTGATAGGTAAGTATTAAGATGCCTGTAGCCCGATTCACTAACATTAGACGACGCAAGTCAAGTTGTTGGCTTAACAACAATGACGTTTGCAGTGCCAACAGTGAGATTCGCTAATTTATTTCTGGCGGTACAAAACAGCTGACTTTTAGTATTTATTCAAAATAACGAGCATGTGAAACTCTGCTCGCCTTAGCTGTTTGAAACGTTGATATTTATGAAAAGCACAAAAATGATACAAAAAAATCAGTTGAATTATTCAAATTTTGGAAATTGTTCGCGCAGATATTAAAAATTAATTAATGTAAGTACAGTTTAAAATGCGGCAATCGTTAATATTAGTATCAATACGGATATATGTAATTGTATTTGATAAATGTACAGGAAGATTACACTGTGTGACAGTAAAAAAGTACTTTTGGCATTTATTTCTTAAGTAATTTTGACGTTTGATTTTTTCTTCAAGAAATATATACAATCGTATATATTTCTTGGCAAAACCAGCGTTGCCAACCTCATTTTTCGTCAAAAATTGTAATAGATTTTCTTGTGAAGTGGATACTGCCTAAAGAAAATTTGACACAAGAAAATTTCTTGACCATTTCTTAAGCGTTTTTTTATATGGAGTTTTAGCATTTCTTGTGATGTGGATACCCGGCTATACCCTTGAAATGCGCTTTTCGGCGAAAATACTCACGAAATTACTCTGCAATCGGTCTCTTCTCTAAATTTTGTCGATTATAATGGAAAATATCTTTACCAATCGCTAATATTTCATATTAGCTGTGTTTGATTTTAACGCATATACAATTGTGCTAAAATAAAAACACGACTATTAAATTTGTTCGTGACGGTTTCTTAGATATATTCCCATTGTATATTGCATAAGCGATTCTTTAGTTATAAAAAAAAACCCGCGTGTAGCACAGTACACGTGATAGAAGTTAACTTCTTACATCAATTTATATTCGCTCGAAAGCAACAAGTAACAAGTTTCATATATCATATGAGAAACGAATTTGCAAATACATCCCTGCCTTTAATCCGGAACGTGTCCGGGATCAATCGCAAGGGAGAATGCGACTAATAAAATTTTACATCTCTTTATATGTAGCGAATTGATCGCATTTGTTCGAGAATGTCCTATGAAGAGTCTAATTTTCAATTTGTATACCCGAACGGGTAAAAATGTAGATCAATCCTTTCACCCAATTCTGAAAATGTCTAAAAATTATAAATCGTTTTATATATTAGAAGAGTTTATTCGATTAGATTTCATTTTGTAAATTAAAAAAAAAAAATAAGTATTTCCTCCAAATATTTAAAGTTTTGAGAATGCATTATGCGAGTGTAAAAGATATGTGAGGAATTTTTCAAAGTTGTTAGCCAAGGCTATTTTTTATATCAATCTTTAAAAATTATAAATGTTCATGCCTATCTAAATAAAGATTATACAATAAGTTTTACTTTTGTAAAGAAATCTATTCAATAAATTAAAATATTTTAAATAGTCAGTTTTGATTTTATAATCGTAATTGATTTTTCAATGGATATTTTTGGTAAAATTTTGTCAAAATTATTATTCATCATTGTTATTAAAAGAAAGCGTGTTCAATTAGTTTTACCTATTGTTTTTTTTTAATACATACATATATTGAATATTTTTGTAAAATTTCTACAATCTAGATTTATACCCGTTCGGGAACAATTGTTCTACAATTAGTCTACATTTATACTCATTTTGGAACAATCGGGCACTAATTGTGGACCGATTGTTCCGGAAAGAAATCAATCCGCGACAAATCTATGTATATCGGTATTAATCGCACATTTTTTTCAGGGATATTACAATGAAAACTATCGTATGTACATACATGTGGTTGTGTGTTTTTGTTTGTACAAATTCTATTTATAGAAAAGGCGAAGCTTGTTCTTGTTATTAGATTTTGTTTATCGGCAAGCTCATCCGATTGGTTTTTATATTGGTTGTTTGATCGTTTTTATTTGAATAATTAACTAGTATGTAATCCCCGATATTCGGGTGGCAAAGAAAATTGTTTAATAAAAAAAAGCAACAAAAAAACTGACTCGACCTGGACTTGAACCAGCTTGTATCAAACGGTGTACTCTAAATTCTTGTGTTATTAACATTCTCACCTCGCTTATTTCACCACAGCGCTGTTCTGGTTAGAATTTCTTATGTACTTACACGTATACATATGTACATACATACAAATCTCCAAAAGAATTTGAAATAAAAATATGTATGTATTAGTAAAAAATACCGATTTTTAATTTTTTTTTTGACATACTGAGCACCTAATGCTTTTTCTTAAATAGGTACTTATATTTTCGTTCATCGTTTTGTTTTTATATTAAATTATTTCTCAGTTTTTAGTGCGATTTTAAGATTAAAGCGTGCTTTTTAGTTTTTTTAAGCTATTATTTATTATTAAAATAGAAAAAAAATCAGTCGCCTGGCTTGATTCGAACCTACCTCCCCTAACTTCCAGACCAGACACACTACCTCTGCGCCTCTGTCAAACGCTGCACTTAAACTGAACTAACAAAACGGGTGGTTGCTTTCATTCTAATATGTACATATGTATTTGCAAATATCAAACTTGTTACTTTCAATAGGTGAGTGAGTTATACTTGTTAGTTCAATTTAAGAGCAGCATTTGACATACTCAACGTAAGTGGTGTGGTGGCGCAGAGGTTTTGCGTCTGGTCTGGAAGCGAGAGGTTGTGAGTTCGAACCGCGCGGATATCAAGGTTGATTTTTTTAAAAATTAAAAATCAACTAAAATGGCTGCTATTTCCGGGGGCAACTTCCGTTGCATCAAATTTCAAATTTCACTCTCCATAAAAACTCTGTATCGCCGCCTAAGAAGTTAACTTCAAAAATAGTTTGGTGGGAGTATTTTATTAATAGCCGTGTTTTTATTTAAACGCATATACATCTGCGCTTAAACTTTGTATGGACTGCTAAGATCAGATAGAGATGTGCGTTTAGAAATCCATACAAAATTTAAGCGCAGATGTGTATGCGTTTAAATAAAAACACGGCTAATGATATTTTCATTTAAGTTGACCATGTAAAAATTTTTATTTGGCGCAGGAACAGCGTAACTGAAACACGACTAAATGAAATTACTCAAAAACGTGTGTGAACGCGCGTGATTTCGGAAAGTAATTTCGGCCAATCAACGTAATTTCAAATGCAATCTGTATAGGCTTTTAGGGATCAAAAACCCCTTTTCCATAAGTGAATGAATATATTGGTCCATAACTTTATTTCTAGTTATTCCATGAAAAAGATGTTGGTGCCATTAAAAAGAGGACGTTTATTCGCTTGTAATAATAATAGATTTGTTCGTTTACGGATATTTTTTGATGTTTTTCGAAAACTTTTAAAAACAAACACTTTGTCGCCGTTTTTTTACGCCAAATCTCCAACAGAAGAGAACCAACTGAGAGAGAAAACTGACATTTCATTTTGTGAGAAGCTGTTGAATTCTGTTGGACAAATTTTTGCCAACAGCAATTTTCCAACAGGAAAACAGCTGATCAAACAACAGCTGACTTGAATTTTTGCAAGTAACAAGATTTGCAAAATATACAAATCAATTATAAAATTGGAAAAATACACTAAATTGGCAACAAATATGGATAAATTAAATATGCAAAATAAGTTACATACTTTTTGCGAAGTATTTATATGCATATTATGTACCTTAGTAAATTGTAATCTCCTTTGCGGGAATATATATTAACGCGGCCGCTGTGGTGCAGTGGGGAGTGTTGTGGCCACTGTGGTGTGGCGGACAGTGGCTAGTCTGGCATACCAGAGGTCATGGGTTGGATTCCCAGCCTGGATAGAGGGAAAATTTGTATATAATGATCCACGATCCGATAACAATTAATTTTCCAGAGGGTAGGGGTGGTCTCACAGATCACAAAAAAACAAAGTACTACCCTCCGGACGCTTATAGTTCAGGAGACATTCCTTGCTAAATTAATGTATGTATGTGTAGAACATCTTACTGCGTTGGCGGCTTTTGGCCGCGATTCAATAAAATTACCCTCAGCCGGCAGAATTCTCTTTCTGGATTAATATCCATGGAGCAATCCACAGTTATTTTGTATAGAACACCTTTTGCCTTCAGCCGCGCTTTACAAAAATAACCCTCAGCCGGGAGAATTCTATTTCTGGAGAACTTTAATATTATAATTTAGTAATAGTTGAAAGTGTTAAGATAAGATGAATTATCATCTACAGAATATTTCCTGAAAGTTTCACTGAGCCTGGATAGACAACAAATTCTAACTAAAACCCAATTATCCGGATTTTAAAAAATAGCAGCCACTCTAGGCAGTGTGTGGCACACCCTCCGAGAGTAGTTCTGCAGTTCTTATTTCGAAAAATTTTAATCCATAACTACGAATAACATACATACTTACATATATTTGCTAAGGCGACTCCAAAATAATAAATTGGAGAATTTAGATAGAAGCTCTTTTTGGAAGCTACGCAATTTAAATTTAATAGATCTTAGCAATAATATTATGACTGAATTGCATACGGATTTGTTCTGTCGCGTTCAGCGTTTAACCGTTATTAATTTGAGTCACAACCAAATAACTAATTTTCCGCCTGGCTTACTTCGAGAACAAATAATGCTAGAGGATTTGGATATATCACGAAATGAAATTTTTCAATTACAGTCCGGAAGTTTGAAGAATTTAATTCATCTTAAAGTGATCGATTTTTCATACAACTTGATAGGTAAGTATTAAGATGCCTGTAGCCCGATTCACTAACATTAGACGACGCAAGTCAAGTTGTTGGCTTAACAACAATGACGTTTGCAGTGCCAACAGTGAGATTCGCTAATTTATTTCTGGCGGTACAAAACAGCTGACTTTTAGTATTTATTCAAAATAACGAGCATGTGAAACTCTGCTCGCCTTAGCTGTTTGAAACGTTGATATTTATGAAAAGCCAAAAATGATACAAAAAAATCAGTTGAATTATTCAAATTTTGGAAATTGTTCGCGCAGATATTAAAAATTAATTAATGTAAGTACAGTTTAAAATGCGGCAATCGTTAATATTAGTATCAATACGGATATATGTAATTGTATTTGATAAATGTACAGGAAGATTACACTGTGTGACAGTAAAAAAGTACTTTTGGCATTTATTTCTTAAGTAATTTTGACGTTTGATTTTTTCTTCAAGAAATATATACAATCGTATATATTTCTTGGCAAAACCAGCGTTGCCAACCTCATTTTTCGTCAAAAATTGTAATAGATTTTCTTGTGAAGTGGATACTGCCTAAAGAAAATTTGACACAAGAAAATTTCTTGACCATTTCTTAAGCGTTTTTTTATATGGAGTTTTAGCATTTCTTGTGATGTGGATACCCGGCTATACCCTTGAAATGCGCTTTTCGGCGAAAATACTCACGAAATTACTCTGCAATCGGTCTCTTCTCTAAATTTTGTCGATTATAATGGAAAATATCTTTACCAATCGCTAATATTTCATATTAGCTGTGTTTGATTTTAACGCATATACAATTGTGCTAAAATAAAAACACGACTATTAAATTTGTTCGTGACGGTTTCTTAGATATATTCCCATTGTATATTGCATAAGCGATTCTTTAGTTATAAAAAAAACCCGCGTGTAGCACAGTACACCTGATAGAAGTTAACTTCTTACATCAATTTATATTCGCTCGAAAGCAACAAGTAACAAGTTTCATATATCATATGAGAAACGAATTTGCAAATACATCCCTGCCTTTAATCCGGAACGTGTCCGGGATCAATCGCAAGGGAGAATGCGACTAATAAAATTTTACATCTCTTTATATGTAGCGAATTGATCGCATTTGTTCGAGAATGTCCTATGAAGAGTCTAATTTTCAATTTGTATACCCGAACGGGTAAAAATGTAGATCAATCCTTTCACCCAATTCTGAAAATGTCTAAAAATTATAAATCGTTTTATATATTAGAAGAGTTTATTCGATTAGATTTCATTTTGTAAATTAAAAAAAAAAAATAAGTATTTCCTCCAAATATTTAAAGTTTTGAGAATGCATTATGCGAGTGTAAAAGATATGTGAGGAATTTTTCAAAGTTGTTAGCCAAGGCTATTTTTTATATCAATCTTTAAAAATTATAAATGTTCATGCCTATCTAAATAAAGATTATACAATAAGTTTTACTTTTGTAAAGAAATCTATTCAATAAATTAAAATATTTTAAATAGTCAGTTTTGATTTTATAATCGTAATTGATTTTTCAATGGATATTTTTGGTAAAATTTTGTCAAAATTATTATTCATCATTGTTATTAAAAGAAAGCGTGTTCAATTAGTTTTACCTATTGTTTTTTTTTAATACATACATATATTGAATATTTTTGTAAAATTTCTACAATCTAGATTTATACCCGTTCGGGAACAATTGTTCTACAATTAGTCTACATTTATACTCATTTTGGAACAATCGGGCACTAATTGTGGACCGATTGTTCCGGAAAGAAATCAATCCGCGACAAATCTATGTATATCGGTATTAATCGCACATTTTTTTCAGGGATATTACAATGAAAACTATCGTATGTACATACATGTGGTTGTGTGTTTTTGTTTGTACAAATTCTATTTATAGAAAAGGCGAAGCTTGTTCTTGTTATTAGATTTTGTTTATCGGCAAGCTCATCCGATTGGTTTTTATATTGGTTGTTTGATCGTTTTTATTTGAATAATTAACTAGTATGTAATCCCCGATATTCGGGTGGCAAAGAAAATTGTTTAATAAAAAAAAGCAACAAAAAAACTGACTCGACCTGGACTTCAACCAGCTTGTATCAAACGGTGTACTCTAAATTCTTCTTGTGTTATTAACATTCTCACCTCGCTTATTTCACCACAGCGCTGTTCTGGTTAGAATTTCTTATGTACTTACACGTATACATATGTACATACATACAAATCTCCAAAAGAATTTGAAATAAAAATATGTATGTATTAGTAAAAAATACCGATTTTTAATTTTTTTTTTGACATACTGAGCACCTAATGCTTTTTCTTAAATAGGTACTTATATTTTCGTTCATCGTTTTGTTTTTATATTAAATTATTTCTCAGTTTTTAGTGCGATTTTAAGATTAAAGCGTGCTTTTTAGTTTTTTTAAGCTATTATTTATTATTAAAATAAAAAAAAAATCAGTCGCCTGGCTTGATTCGAACCTACCTCCCCTAACTTCCAGACCAGACACACTACCTCTGCGCCTCTGTCAAACGCTGCACTTAAACTGAACTAACAAAACGGGTGGTTGCTTTCATTCTAATATGTACATATGTATTTGCAAATATCAAACTTGTTACTTTCAATAGGTGAGTGAGTTATACTTGTTGGTTCAATTTAAGAGCAGCATTTGACATACTCAACGTAAGTGGTGTGGTGGCGCAGAGGTTTTGCGTCTGGTCTGGAAGCGAGAGGTTGTGAGTTCGAACCGCGCGGATATCAAGGTTGATTTTTTTAAAAATTAAAAATCAACTAAAATGGCTGCTATTTCCGGGGGCAACTTCCGTTGCATCAAATTTCAAATTTCACTCTCCATAAAAACTCTGTATCGCCGCCTAAGAAGTTAACTTCAAAAATAGTTTGGTGGGAGTATTTTATTAATAGCCGTGTTTTTATTTAAACGCATATACATCTGCGCTTAAACTTTGAATGGACTGCTAAGATAAGATAGAGATGTGCGTTTAGAAATCCATACAAAATTTAAGCGCAGATGTGTATGCGTTTAAATAAAAACACGGCTAATGATATTTTCATTTAAGTTGACCATGTAAAAATTTTTATTTGGCGCAGGAACAGCGTAACTGAAACACGACTAAATGAAATTACTCAAAAACGTGTGTGAACGCGCGTGATTTCGGAAAGTAATTTCGGCCAATCAACGTAATTTCAAATGCAATCTGTATAGGCTTTTAGGGATCAAAAACCCCTTTTCCATAAGTGAATGAATATATTGGTCCATAACTTTATTTCTAGTTATTCCATGAAAAAGATGTTGGTGCCATTAAAAAGAGGACGTTTATTCGCTTGTAATAATAATAGATTTGTTCGTTTACGGATATTTTTTGATGTTTTTCGAAAACTTTTAAAAACAAACACTTTGTCGCCGTTTTTTTACGCCAAATCTCCAACAGAAGAGAACCAACTGAGAGAGAAAACTGACATTTCATTTTGTGAGAAGCTGTTGAATTCTGTTGGACAAATTTTTGCCAACAGCAATTTTCCAACAGGAAAACAGCTGATCAAACAACAGCTGACTTGAATTTTTGCAAGTAACAAGATTTGCAAAATATACAAATCAATTATAAAATTGGAAAAATACACTAAATTGGCAACAAATATGGATAAATTAAATATGCAAAATAAGTTACATACTTTTTGCGAAGTATTTATATGCATATTATGTACCTTAGTAAATTGTAATCTCCTTTGCGGGAATATATATTAACGCGGCCGCTGTGGTGCAGTGGGGAGTGTTGTGGCCACTGTGGTGTGGCGGACAGTGGCTAGTCTGGCATACCAGAGGTCATGGGTTGGATTCCCAGCCTGGATAGAGGGAAAATTTGTATATAATGATCCACGATCCGATAACAATTAATTTTCCAGAGGGTAGGGGTGGTCTCACAGATCACAAAAAAACAAAGTACTACCCTCCGGACGCTTATAGTTCAGGAGACATTCCTTGCTAAATTAATGTATGTATGTGTAGAACATCTTACTGCGTTGGCGGCTTTTGGCCGCGATTCAATAAAATTACCCTCAGCCGGCAGAATTCTCTTTCTGGATTAATATCCATGGAGCAATCCACAGTTATTTTGTATAGAACACCTTTTGCCTTCAGCCGCGCTTTACAAAAATAACCCTCAGCCGGGAGAATTCTATTTCTGGAGAACTTTAATATTATAATTTAGTAATAGTTGAAAGTGTTAAGATAAGATGAATTATCATCTACAGAATATTTCCTGAAAGTTTCACTGAGCCTGGATAGACAACAAATTCTAACTAAAACCCAATTATCCGGATTTTAAAAAATAGCAGCCACTCTAGGCAGTGTGTGGCACACCCTCCGAGAGTAGTTCTGCAGTTCTTATTTCGAAAAATTTTAATCCATAACTACGAATAACATACATACTTACATATATTTGCTAAGGCGACTCCAAAATAATAAATTGGAGAATTTAGATAGAAGCTCTTTTTGGAAGCTACGCAATTTAAATTTAATAGATCTTAGCAATAATATTATGACTGAATTGCATACGGATTTGTTCTGTCGCGTTCAGCGTTTAACCGTTATTAATTTGAGTCACAACCAAATAACTAATTTTCCGCCTGGCTTACTTCGAGAACAAATAATGCTAGAGGATTTGGATATATCACGAAATGAAATTTTTCAATTACAGTCCGGAAGTTTGAAGAATTTAATTCATCTTAAAGTGATCGATTTTTCATACAACTTGATAGGTAAGTATTAAGATGCCTGTAGCCCGATTCACTAACATTAGACGACGCAAGTCAAGTTGTTGGCTTAACAACAATGACGTTTGCAGTGCCAACAGTGAGATTCGCTAATTTATTTCTGGCGGTACAAAACAGCTGACTTTTAGTATTTATTCAAAATAACGAGCATGTGAAACTCTGCTCGCCTTAGCTGTTTGAAACGTTGATATTTATGAAAAGCCAAAAATGATACAAAAAAATCAGTTGAATTATTCAAATTTTGGAAATTGTTCGCGCAGATATTAAAAATTAATTAATGTAAGTACAGTTTAAAATGCGGCAATCGTTAATATTAGTATCAATACGGATATATGTAATTGTATTTGATAAATGTACAGGAAGATTACACTGTGTGACAGTAAAAAAGTACTTTTGGCATTTATTTCTTAAGTAATTTTGACGTTTGATTTTTTCTTCAAGAAATATATACAATCGTATATATTTCTTGGCAAAACCAGCGTTGCCAACCTCATTTTTCGTCAAAAATTGTAATAGATTTTCTTGTGAAGTGGATACTGCCTAAAGAAAATTTGACACAAGAAAATTTCTTGACCATTTCTTAAGCGTTTTTTTATATGGAGTTTTAGCATTTCTTGTGATGTGGATACCCGGCTATACCCTTGAAATGCGCTTTTCGGCGAAAATACTCACGAAATTACTCTGCAATCGGTCTCTTCTCTAAATTTTGTCGATTATAATGGAAAATATCTTTACCAATCGCTAATATTTCATATTAGCTGTGTTTGATTTTAACGCATATACAATTGTGCTAAAATAAAAACACGACTATTAAATTTGTTCGTGACGGTTTCTTAGATATATTCCCATTGTATATTGCATAAGCGATTCTTTAGTTATAAAAAAAACCCGCGTGTAGCACAGTACACCTGATAGAAGTTAACTTCTTACATCAATTTATATTCGCTCGAAAGCAACAAGTAACAAGTTTCATATATCATATGAGAAACGAATTTGCAAATACATCCCTGCCTTTAATCCGGAACGTGTCCGGGATCAATCGCAAGGGAGAATGCGACTAATAAAATTTTACATCTCTTTATATGTAGCGAATTGATCGCATTTGTTCGAGAATGTCCTATGAAGAGTCTAATTTTCAATTTGTATACCCGAACGGGTAAAAATGTAGATCAATCCTTTCACCCAATTCTGAAAATGTCTAAAAATTATAAATCGTTTTATATATTAGAAGAGTTTATTCGATTAGATTTCATTTTGTAAATTAAAAAAAAAAAATAAGTATTTCCTCCAAATATTTAAAGTTTTGAGAATGCATTATGCGAGTGTAAAAGATATGTGAGGAATTTTTCAAAGTTGTTAGCCAAGGCTATTTTTTATATCAATCTTTAAAAATTATAAATGTTCATGCCTATCTAAATAAAGATTATACAATAAGTTTTACTTTTGTAAAGAAATCTATTCAATAAATTAAAATATTTTAAATAGTCAGTTTTGATTTTATAATCGTAATTGATTTTTCAATGGATATTTTTGGTAAAATTTTGTCAAAATTATTATTCATCATTGTTATTAAAAGAAAGCGTGTTCAATTAGTTTTACCTATTGTTTTTTTTTAATACATACATATATTGAATATTTTTGTAAAATTTCTACAATCTAGATTTATACCCGTTCGGGAACAATTGTTCTACAATTAGTCTACATTTATACTCATTTTGGAACAATCGGGCACTAATTGTGGACCGATTGTTCCGGAAAGAAATCAATCCGCGACAAATCTATGTATATCGGTATTAATCGCACATTTTTTTCAGGGATATTACAATGAAAACTATCGTATGTACATACATGTGGTTGTGTGTTTTTGTTTGTACAAATTCTATTTATAGAAAAGGCGAAGCTTGTTCTTGTTATTAGATTTTGTTTATCGGCAAGCTCATCCGATTGGTTTTTATATTGGTTGTTTGATCGTTTTTATTTGAATAATTAACTAGTATGTAATCCCCGATATTCGGGTGGCAAAGAAAATTGTTTAATAAAAAAAAGCAACAAAAAAACTGACTCGACCTGGACTTCAACCAGCTTGTATCAAACGGTGTACTCTAAATTCTTCTTGTGTTATTAACATTCTCACCTCGCTTATTTCACCACAGCGCTGTTCTGGTTAGAATTTCTTATGTACTTACACGTATACATATGTACATACATACAAATCTCCAAAAGAATTTGAAATAAAAATATGTATGTATTAGTAAAAAATACCGATTTTTAATTTTTTTTTTGACATACTGAGCACCTAATGCTTTTTCTTAAATAGGTACTTATATTTTCGTTCATCGTTTTGTTTTTATATTAAATTATTTCTCAGTTTTTAGTGCGATTTTAAGATTAAAGCGTGCTTTTTAGTTTTTTTAAGCTATTATTTATTATTAAAATAAAAAAAAAATCAGTCGCCTGGCTTGATTCGAACCTACCTCCCCTAACTTCCAGACCAGACACACTACCTCTGCGCCTCTGTCAAACGCTGCACTTAAACTGAACTAACAAAACGGGTGGTTGCTTTCATTCTAATATGTACATATGTATTTGCAAATATCAAACTTGTTACTTTCAATAGGTGAGTGAGTTATACTTGTTGGTTCAATTTAAGAGCAGCATTTGACATACTCAACGTAAGTGGTGTGGTGGCGCAGAGGTTTTGCGTCTGGTCTGGAAGCGAGAGGTTGTGAGTTCGAACCGCGCGGATATCAAGGTTGATTTTTTTAAAAATTAAAAATCAACTAAAATGGCTGCTATTTCCGGGGGCAACTTCCGTTGCATCAAATTTCAAATTTCACTCTCCATAAAAACTCTGTATCGCCGCCTAAGAAGTTAACTTCAAAAATAGTTTGGTGGGAGTATTTTATTAATAGCCGTGTTTTTATTTAAACGCATATACATCTGCGCTTAAACTTTGAATGGACTGCTAAGATAAGATAGAGATGTGCGTTTAGAAATCCATACAAAATTTAAGCGCAGATGTGTATGCGTTTAAATAAAAACACGGCTAATGATATTTTCATTTAAGTTGACCATGTAAAAATTTTTATTTGGCGCAGGAACAGCGTAACTGAAACACGACTAAATGAAATTACTCAAAAACGTGTGTGAACGCGCGTGATTTCGGAAAGTAATTTCGGCCAATCAACGTAATTTCAAATGCAATCTGTATAGGCTTTTAGGGATCAAAAACCCCTTTTCCATAAGTGAATGAATATATTGGTCCATAACTTTATTTCTAGTTATTCCATGAAAAAGATGTTGGTGCCATTAAAAAGAGGACGTTTATTCGCTTGTAATAATAATAGATTTGTTCGTTTACGGATATTTTTTGATGTTTTTCGAAAACTTTTAAAAACAAACACTTTGTCGCCGTTTTTTTACGCCAAATCTCCAACAGAAGAGAACCAACTGAGAGAGAAAACTGACATTTCATTTTGTGAGAAGCTGTTGAATTCTGTTGGACAAATTTTTGCCAACAGCAATTTTCCAACAGGAAAACAGCTGATCAAACAACAGCTGACTTGAATTTTTGCAAGTAACAAGATTTGCAAAATATACAAATCAATTATAAAATTGGAAAAATACACTAAATTGGCAACAAATATGGATAAATTAAATATGCAAAATAAGTTACATACTTTTTGCGAAGTATTTATATGCATATTATGTACCTTAGTAAATTGTAATCTCCTTTGCGGGAATATATATTAACGCGGCCGCTGTGGTGCAGTGGGGAGTGTTGTGGCCACTGTGGTGTGGCGGACAGTGGCTAGTCTGGCATACCAGAGGTCATGGGTTGGATTCCCAGCCTGGATAGAGGGAAAATTTGTATATAATGATCCACGATCCGATAACAATTAATTTTCCAGAGGGTAGGGGTGGTCTCACAGATCACAAAAAAACAAAGTACTACCCGCCGGAGATATTCCTTGTTAAATTAATGTATGTATGTGTAGAACATCTTTCTGCGTTGGTGGCCTTCGGCCGCGCTTCCATAAAATTACCCTCAGCCGGCAGAATTCTCTTTCTGGATTAATATCCATGGACCAATCCACAGTTGTTTTGTATAGAACACCTTTTGCGTTGGCGGCCTTCAGCCGCGCTTTACAAAAATAACCCTCAGCCGGGAGAATTCTATTTCTGGAGAACTTTAATATTATAATTTAATAATAGTTGAAAGTGTTAAGATGAATTATCATCTACAGAATATTTCCTAAAAGTTTCACTGAAACATTCCCAGTAGTTTGTAAATAAATGAAATTGGTTCATTTATACAAGCTGAGCCTGGATAGACAACAAATTCTAACTAAAACCCAATTATCCGGATTTTAAAAAATAGCAGCCACTCTAGGCAGTGTGTGGCACACCCTCCGAGAGTAGTTCTGCAGTGGGTCGGCTTCAGTATAATGCGCCCGCCGTATTTATTTTCAAACCACTGGAACTTTCGGGAAATCTTCTATGGATGTTAATTTTACTAATTATAACACTCCCGATCGCTCCGCAGATATAATTCGAGAAAGGAAATTTTGCTGGCTTGGGCTATTTTTTTTTAAAGCGCGGCCAAATGGCGCCAACGCAAAAGTTTGTTCTACTCAAAAGTACTGTGGATCGGTCCATAGAGGGTTATTTTTTTAAAGCATGGCCAGGGCCGGTGCATTAAATTGAAATCTCTTCTGCGGGGCAGCAGACGCGAAGACATACTGCGGTGGAAAACAGTATGGACATGGGTACAAAGAAAAGCAATTGTTAGTGTGATAATTATTACAATGAAATCCTATTTATTAGATAGTAACAGCGAACCCCAGCGGGTTAGGGGGTCTAGAATATACCCGTTGTAAGGAATGCCTGCCGTAAGACGCGACTAAAATCCACCGGCCTAGAAGGTTGATTATGGCCAGAAAAAATCGTTCGCACGGCAGTCGGGCTAGTGTCAGAAGGGACTAGTACCCGAGCGTACCGGATTTATCCGGCAAAGGACTGTCACATCCCCTACACTCCCCAAAACCCTCGGGGAGTGTCTTGGTGGCTACAACAACAACAACATGAAGTTAATTGTATTGCAGATACATACATATCGACGGCTGAGAATAAGATCGCCCTATTTCAAAAATTGTTTCAAGAACGCCCTATTTGAAAAAATGTTTCAATAACGTCCTATTTCAGATTTTGCTTCAAGAACGCCGTATTTGAAAATTTGTTTCAATAACGTCCTATTTCAGATTTTGCTTCAAAAATGCCCTATTTCAGAGAAAATTCAATATATATTTCTCTGAAATAGGGCGTTTTTGAATAATTGTCTGAAATAGGACGTTATTGAAACAAATTTTCAAATAGGGCGTTCTTGAAGCAAAATCTGAAATAGGACTTTATTCAAACAATTTTTGGAATAGGGCGTTTTTGAAACAATTTTTGAAATAGGGCGATCTTATTCTCAGCCGTCGATATGTGCATATATCTCCACTGTTTTCAGGCAGAATTGTAACTCCATTAGCATTTATATAGAACAAACAGTGCCGATTTATTGTAAAAGAGTTTCGGATGCATTTCCGAACTTCAAAAAAACCTTTTTGCGAACGATTTTTAGATTGAGGAGGTTATCGCGAGGTGACAAAAGACTGACCAAAACGAAACCCAAAACGAATCAAAAGAAATTAAATAAGAAAAAAACTATGTTTTATTTTATTATTTTTATGTTATATGTACATATATACATAATTAACAGCAATAATTTCCACCAATTTTTTTTTATTTAATTTTAATTTTAATCCTTTTTATCCTTTGAATTTGGGGCTTGTGAATGTAAATAAAAATCAGCTGTTTGCCAAAGCTGTTGAACTCTGCAAATTTTGTGTTCGTTTACCTCTTACGATATTTTTCTCTTGTGAGAGGATGGGTGACATTTTTCTCCAACACCTGGCTGTTGGAGGCTGCTGAGTGAATGCTGTTGGAGAAAGTACGCGAACAAAGCTATTGTCTAATACAAAATAAACTTAAATTAACCATCTGAATCAAATGTTAAATTCATTAGTTGACATAAAAACCTATGACGATTCTTATTTAATGGTTTGGTAAATATGTCTGCCATCTGTTCTTTTGTGCGCAAACATATTCCAGATCAAAAAAGCCTTCTTCGTATTTCTCCTTTATGAAGTGATATTGAACGTCAATATGTTTTGTTCACTTGTGGAATACCGGGTTTTTGATCAGTCGAATCGCGCTAATATTGTCCACGTATAACTTCACCTTAAGGTTGATTCTCATAGACAGTTCGGTAACAAGCGACTTAAGCCAAACGAGCTCTTTCACTGCCTGGCACGCGGCTATATATTCCGACTCTGTTGAGGATGTTGATACTGACTGCTGTCTGGTTGATGCCCAACTAATCGCACCCGAACCAATATGAAAAACGTAACCACTTGTTGACTTTCACGTGTCTGTATCTCCAGCGTAGTCAGCGTCGCTATAACCAATTAACTCAAAATTAGTATCGCTTTTATAAAGTATACCTGTATTTAATGTGCCCTTAATATACTTCAGAACGCGTTTTACAGCATTAACGTGTGCTGCGCTTGGTCGTTCCAAATAGCGACTGATCACACCGACTGCATAACTGATATCTGGTCTTGTTCCTATAGCCAAATACATTAGGCTACCAACGGCTTCTCGATATGGAAACGTCTTCTCGTGTTCGTCATTTACAAAATCGCACAGTCTTTGATTGCAGTCCATTGGAGCTCGTACGGCTTTACAATCAATCATATTAAAATGATTCAGAACTTTCTTGGCATATGATTCCTGATGTATCCGTATCGAATTATCGGGCTGTGATTCAATTTCAAAGCCTAGAAAATGTTTTGCTTCTAAAACTTTTACTTGAAAAAATTGCCGTAGATATGTAATTATCACATCAATCTCGCCCTCGTCGTTCGCTGCTAACAATCCATCATCAACGTAGATAGCGATAATTGTCATTAAATCTCCATTCTTACGAACAAATACGCATGGATCTGCACTGCTTGGTTTAAAATTGAAATTACGAATGAATAAAGTGAACTTTTGGTTCCAACATCGCGAAGCTTGTTTCAACCCGTATAAGCTTTTTATTAACTTGCATACGCGCCCGCTTTTGTCTTCATAACCTACTGGTTGTTTCATGTATACACTTTCCTTCAATTCGCCATACAAAAATGCTGTTTTAATGTCAAATTGCGTTAACTTCATTTTATGGCTTGCTGCTAATGCCAGTATTAGTCGAATGGACGTATATTTTACTACTGGACTAAATGTCTCTTCGTAATCGATGCCATACTCTTGTGTAAAACCACGAACAACTAAACGCGCTGTATATCGTTCGATTGTGCCATCCGGTTTTTCTTTTACCTTAAACACCCAACCATTGTCAATTACCTTTTGATCTTCTGGATGATCAACTAGTTCCCAAGTGCCATTTTCTATCAGGGATTTATATTCCTCGTCCATCGCATGCTTCCACTGCGTCGATTCATTTGAACAAATTGCCTCTTTATATGACTTTGGTTCATACATTACCGCCGAATAGCCGGATTCAATCAAACGCTTTGGTGTACTAATCTTGGGTCGTAAATTAATACCGCTCGCTTTGTCGCTCTTCGTCATCAGTTTTTGAGATATTACGATCCTGTGAAACATTCTCACTTGCTTGTTCAATAATTTGATCATGATTGTTGCTGACCTCATTATCATCAATTTCTGATTCTTCGTAAATAACATATTTTTCAATTTGCTTTTCATTAAATCGAACATCGCAGCTCATAAAAACTTTTTTGCTGAACGTATCATACAGACGGAAATTTTTTGTTGTGGGCTCGAAACCAACCAGGTACACCTTTTTTGCTTTCGGGTCCCATTTTTTACGACCTGTTTGCTTCGGAATCTGCACAAAACATTCGGTCCCAAAAATTTTTACGTGACCCAAATATGGCTTGCGCTCAAACCATTTTTCGTATGGAGTACTACCTATACAATTGCTGGTTGTTGTGCGATTCAACAAGTATGTCGCCGTACGTACTGCTTCTGGCCATAGTGACTTTGGCAAACCACTTGCAATAAGCATCGTTCTCGCACTTTCTTGGACAGTACGATTATCTCGTTCAACGCGACCATTTTGCTCGGGAGTGTACGGTGCAATACCTTCCAATTGAATACCTTCGTTTCTTAATAGATCCGTTAGCACTTTACGATTGAAAAATTCTTTTCCATTGTCAAATCGAAAATGTTTTATTTGCGATCCATTCATATTTTTGACTAGTGTTACTAATGCTTTCAAGTGACCGCATGTTTCATCTTTTGATTTTAATAGAAATATAAAGCGAAAGCTAGTTGCCTCATATTTTACTAACATAAAGTAGCGTATGGAGCCTATTCCATTTACTTCACTTGGACCGCACAAGTCTACGTGCATGTACTCACCTCTTACCGATGCTCGCTTAATGCATGGCTTGTGAGTTACTCTAGTCATTTTACCATAAACACAATCTTCACAGAAGAATTGTTTGTTATCAGACAATTTAACACCGCACACTGGGTGATAGCGGCCAAAAATAAAATCGAAATTAAAGTATTAGCAAATCAAATTTTTTTGAAAGTGATTGACAGATATAACAATTTGTAAAAAAAAAGCTTATATAAAATTTTTTGAGTCTCGTTTTGTTTAGCCGTACAGGGTGTTAAAAACTGGGCAAAAAATATTTCCTTTTATTTCTCAACAATTACACCTTATACAAAATGCTGTAACTCATTCAATTATTAACGTATGTAATCGAGTGGTACATCATTACATAGATATTGATTTGGCCTTTTAGAAACAATAAACCTTTTGTAACCAGCGGTAACTCTTAGATTTATATGAACTTTCAAATATTGACAAAAAAAGTCGTAAAAAAAAAATTTTGCTCAACTTTAAACAAAAAAATAAAAAAAAATAAAAAATATGACCTCCCCAATTTTTTCATATGTTTTGAAATGATATATTTTTAATCAAACTGCATTTTAATTCTTGAAATCCACCTGCGCTTTTCGCTTAAATAATCTTTTTCCCATTTGACTAAAAGTACCTTTTTCAAAACGCAATAATTAGGCTACTTTTGACATTATGAAAAATCTTATTCTTAGGCGACTAATCGAATAGTTTGTTCACCGTGTTGTAGGCAATGGTTCACACTTTCAAATTATGAAAGAATTTTTTTTATCAGCGTTATCATTATTTTTTTGCAGCCTTTTTCTTTTCGAACAGAAAAAAAAATTGTGTAAAAATTGGAAAATTTCAACATGAAATAAAAAAAAATACAAAATATGACCTCTCCAAATTTTTAATATTTGGTGCTAGTGAACGTGCTTTATAAACAGGTGAAGAAATCTTAAAAATTCGTTTGCGCTTTTTTGTTTTATGAACTTTTTTATGGAGTGAGTTTTTCTAAGTTTTCATACATTTTTCCCATACAAAATCCCCAAAAGTATGCTTCAAAAAGTATTAATAATTTTGTATGGGGAAAATTTGCCAAGTTAATGAAACTTAAACAACAATTTCTCCAATTCTAATAAAGATATCTGAAAAATTTAAACGCCATATTCAGGGGGATGGTTTATGCTTTCTAACGGTGTATTTGATTTTGAATAAAAAAATATTACATACAAGATATTAAGCAGGGAATATAGTCAAAAACGTGTTTTTTTGCCTAATTGGACATGAATATCTCAAAAACTAGAACCAATTTGAAAATTCTGACTTCAGATTCAGATTCAGCACACTGAAATCCTTTAGAAAAGTATAGTTTCATTTGTGGTATAAAAATTTTTTTAAATGTGATTTTTTTGAAGGAAAATTTTATGATGAATGCTTATAAAATGCTCAAAAGTGCATATATTTTTAATTTGAAAACCATGGAATACTTTGCGCTTATTCCAAAATGATTACTGTATATTATTTATATTTAAAAAATGTGTGCTCTTATTAAAATTGAGCATTTTAGCTATAATAGTTAACAAAATATTGAAATTTCAAAAATACCGTTATATGGGAGGGGGGTGTATTTGTGGGCCGATTTTGTTCAAATTTTCACAGTTTACTATCTTCAATCAAGAAAGCTTAAGTTCCGAGTTTAAAGTTTCTAGCTCAATTATTACTATTTTTGGCCGCGTTTGTATGGAGGTGCCCCCACTGTGCACCGGTGGCTAATTCATTGTTACACATCTTTTGAATGGAATTCACATTGACATGCCCCAAACGACGATGCCAGTGTTGTAATGAGACCGCTGCTGAGTTTGCATATTCGTCAATATGTAACCGAAAATTCATTTCAAGCTGGTTCATTGCGTTACGCTTTCCTACAGCAACAACTTTGTTTGATTGGTCGACGAACTTGCAACCATCTCTTTCGATAATAACGTTGATGCCCTTGTCTGTTATCATGCTTGTTGATAATAGATTTTTGCTGAGTTCTGGAACATACAATGTATTCTCTAGACGAACGGGCTTCCACTGATTGTTTACTCTCACATCAAGAAGAATTGTTCCTATTCCTTCGATCTGTAAGAAATTGTTATTAGCGACTTTGACTTTACTATTGTTCGTATACTTTCGCAATGTAGAGAACCACTCTCGATGAAACGCCATATGCTTTGTGGCTGCAGAATCGACATACCAACAGTCTGATTCCTTACCTTCTGACTCATCAGTGTCCTCGACGGAACACCATGCCATTTCACGACCTTCTTTGTTACCTTTGCTTTTGTCGTCTCTACTTGACAATCTTTCATATTTTTGACAGCATTTATCATTTGCCCAATGGCCTTTCTCACCACAAGCATTGCATTTCGTCTTCTTCTTCAAATTGTCAATTTTTGCTTTTGACTTAAAAACTTTTTGATTTGACGGCTTCGACTTGGCTTTCGCTGAAAACGCTGCGCTCATAGTAGCCGCTTCTTCTCCACTAAGTCGATTAATATTTTCTTCTTCCAATTGCAAAGATGACATCAACTCATTAATGGTACGATTCTCCTTTGTATTATACCACACCGTTTTGTAGTTGTTAAAATTTGACGTCAACCCAGCAATGATGCGTGCCATTTTTAGCCTTTCTGATAACTTTTCATTTTACTGTTCAATTTCGGAAGCTAATTGATTTACTCTAGTTACATAGCTTGCTACAGATTCATCATCTCGCATTTTTACTGTGAAGAATTCTTCATATAAAGTCATCGCACGGATATCGAAATTTTTTTCATAAATGCTTTCGAGCTTTTCAATCATTTCTTTAGAAGTTTTGCACGTTAAAACCAGATTTCCGTGCTCAGTATCCAACGACTGGATAATTGCATTCATGGCTTTTCCCTCGTCCCGTTTGAACTTATTTTTTTCTTCTTGGGATGCAGTTGTAGCTGGTGTTATTCCTTCAATGTTATTGGTCAGCGATGTCATGTACGCTTTTACTTGGAACTTCCATAAACGATAATTTTAAGAATTTCTTAGAATGTGGCCGGTAAAATTGCTGTCGTCTTTTTGATTATTCATGTTTAATACGCTGCTACAAATGGCTTTTAATTTTTTTATTGAGATATTTAAAGCTCTGGGCCTATAACCTGTTGTTTTTTATTGTAGAGTAGCACGAATCAATAAAGAAAATTAACAAAGCCAAGATTAAACTGGATATAATATTCGACCTTTATTCCAACAAGTAAGGAAGCCTAAGTTCGAGTGGAATCGAACATTAGATACTCAGCTGTATGCTTTCATTGTTTGTTTGCGTTTGATGGAAACACGGTGTACTTTATATAAAGCGAGTGCTGCATAAAGTGGGCGTAGCCACGCCCATTTTCAAAATTTTTATCAGTCATCCAAATAAGCATATGAATATTATACTTTGTGTAAAATTTCATTCCTTTATGACTTCTAGTTACAAAGATGTCACGTTACAAATTCCTAAAGGGTGTTCCAGAAATATCTTTGTTAAAAAGTAGGCGTGGTCATAAACCGATTTCAATAAATTTTTGCGTGTCTATTAACACAAGTTATAAAAGTGTATAAACCAAGTTTCTTCATAATATCTCAATTATTTGTCGAGTTATAGGCTAAGAAATCTCGTATATTCCTGCTTCTAAAAGTAGGCGGTGCCACGCCCATTTTCCAAAATTTTTGTGTTTTTTGTTTTATGTCCATAGCTGGACTCCTGTCATAAAATTTCAATGATAAATCTTTATATTTGACAGAGATATCGCTTAAAATGTTTTCATTAGGCCCCTTTATAGTTCCCATATATAAAAGTGGGCGTGGTCGTCAACCGATTTCGCTAAAATTTTGAACATGTATTACTACAAGTAATAAAAGTGTACACACCAAGTTTCGTCATTATATATAAATTATTTGTCGAGTTATGGGCTAAGAAATCTCGTATATTCCTGTTTCTAAAAAGAGGCGGTGCCATGCCCATTTTCCAAAATTTTTGTGTTTTTTGTTGTATGTCCATAGTTGGACTCCTGCCATAAAATTTCAATGATATATCTTTATATTTGACAGAGATATGGCTTAAAATGTTTTTATTAGGCCACTTTATAATACCCATATATAAAAGTGGGCGTGGTCGTCAACCGTTTTTGGCAATTTTTCGTCCAAACATTTGTCTAAGTAAGTATATCACGCCTACCAAATTTCATCGATATACCTTCAACGGTTTCTGAGTTATGACTCATAAAACTTTCAATGTTTGCCCTTAATAAGTGGGCGTGGCACCGCCCATTTTCCAAAATTTCACCACATTTCTTCATAAGGGCCTGAGGTCAATACGTGGGTGAAATTTTATCACTCCAGCTCTATTAGTTACTGAGATACAAAATTTCCGATTTTTACTATATAGGGGAGGTGGGCGTGGTCATGGTCCGATTTCGCCCATTTTCAATACCGTCCGTTCCTGTCTTGATACCAACTTGCATTCCAAATTTCATCAAAATATCTCAATTTTTGCGCGAGTTATCGTGCGTACAGACGGACAGACGGACGGACGGACGGACGGACGGACATGGCTCAATCGATTTCTCTTTTCACCCTGATCATTTTGATATATATAAGAGTATATCTATCTCGATTATTTCATTCTGTTACAATCCACCGTTAGGAAATCAAAACTATAATACTCTGTGTACTAGTACAGCTGAGTATAATAAGTAAAAAAAGAAAAAGGGTTCTTATAAAAAGGAAGTTGTTGCTTAACTGTAAACTGAAAAAATTATATGTATGTTTGTGACAAAGAATAGGGGCATTTCAGTTATTACATCTGGGTCTGGGTTAAGATAAATTTTTACTGAAACAATCCGGCTCATAATGAAAATTGGCTGCACTTGAAAAGAACTAAAAAGAAGAAGAAACATATACAACATATACCCAGCAGTAAAAATCTGAAATGAATCCTTTATGAATCACTGATGAAATTCATCATGAGGAGGCATCAGTGAATGCTTTCATATAAAGGCTGCTGAATTTTTTCAAATAAATGGTTTGCTTTCCTAATGCCTATATGTTCGGAGCCGGCATAAAACTGTCCAATGGTAGGAAAAACAAAAGGAGCACACCTCGAATTGGGAGAGAAGCTCGGCCATAAAACTCGTCAGAGTTATAATAGCGCAAAAACAATTATTCTGTACGTTGAAAAGAGACAAATACTCCCTCAAAAACAATTTGATTGACTTTAAACTTCAAACTAAATGAAAATAACTATTTCAAAAATTATTTTTTTGTAAATTTGAATTTAAATTACTGAAATAAATTATGAAACTCAAATGGCGGGATAGTTATGTATTCCATGTTATAAGGAGAAGTCAGTGCGCAGTATAATTTTCTTTCCGGACTTCTTCTTTCCCCTTACGGCCAAAGCAGAAGCTTACAAGAGGCAAATTTGAAATTTGTATTTCCATATATTTTTTATTTTAAATATAATTTGTTTTATAGTTGTCAAATTGAAAACTTTGTCAGAAAAGCTGCCGAATGTCAAAAAACCTACCGAAATACAAGCTGGCTCGTTGGTTTTTAACCGCCTAGATGGTATTTCGTTTGGTTTTTTCAATATAGCTTGCTCGCTTGCACCAACGCAAACGATAGTGATGAATATTCAACAAAGAATCATCAATGGTCATTTTGCAGTGAAACAAATTTACTGTAGGGTATATGTATATATATGTATACATACGCAAATGTCACTTTTCAGTTCTGCCAAATCAAAACAGCACTGTGCTGCCAAATCAGCACGGAAAAAACAAATCGAACAGGGCGGATCAAAAATTGAACCAGCAATTTATCTGGTTTAATCGAGCTGAAATCTTTGTTGTTGCATTTACATGCAAAAATTTTTATCTGGGTTAGGATCACCGTATGTGAAACACGGCTAATGTCAACAGGAATAAGCGAAGAGTGTTGCCATATGTCATAAATTTGTGTTTGACAATGCATATTTCAACAGAACCAATTTTGATAATATTTGGCAGTAACATGTGATTGTGCTCCGATTGAGTAGTCAAATAGTTTTTCTTTAAATTTTTGGTCAAACTGCGTAAATTTATGTAAAAATGTGTAAAAAACCAACCAAAATTAGCTTTATACGGCCATAAATCAAAACCGGATCAACCGATTTAAATATTTCTTCTTGGAAATGAAACTTTGAACCTTTTACTAAAGTTCTGCATTCAAAAAATTAATAAATTCTCTTTTTAAATAACAAAAATATTATAAAGAATAGCATCAATTTTTGAAAAAAGAGTCATGCGCATGGTTGGTCGCCACAAGCAATCGGTAAAGCAGAAGACAAAACAACGAGAACAATACATACCTACGTACATACATATGTACATAAGCAAAGAAATGACACGAAGATAGATACATATGTACATATATACGACCAAAAGTAATAACATGTCTCCACATAACGTGTTTCGCTCTTTTTTTCTGCATTTTCTCTCTCAATCTCGGTTCGACACGGAAACCAGTGCCGAATCTCGCTAATTTCCATACAAATTTCTGAGAGCGAGTGAAGATTGAAACACTGTTTCATTCTGAATCATCTTGCCAACCTCGATGATATCGATGTCTTCTCTAATTTTGTATCGAAAATCTATCGAAATCTCACACAGACCAAAACAAAAACGCAAAATATAAGCAAACATACAAACATTTAAAAGCCCGTCTCCACATAACTTGTTTCACCAACAAAACATCTAGCAAAACATCTCGCTAAATAACCCGTCTCCACGTGGCTGATCGTGATTCAGTTTAACATTTCTCTTTCTTGCTCTTCTTAAATGTTTGTATGTTTGCTTATATTTTGCGTTTTTGTTTTGGTTTGTGTGAGATTTCGATAGTTTTTCGATACAAAATTAGATAAGACATCGATATCATCGAGGTTGGCAAGATGATTTAGAATGAAACAGTGTTTCAATCTTCACTCGCTCTCAGAAATTTTTATGGAAATTGGCGAGTTTCGGCACTGGTTTCCGTGTCGAAACAAGATTGAGAGAGAAAATGCAGAAAAAAAGAGCGAAACACGTTATGTGGAGACATGGTATAAGAAGAGCAAGAAAGAGAAATGTTAAACTGAATCACGATCAGCCACGTGGAGACGGGTTATTTAGGGAGATGTTTTGCTAGATGTTTTGTTGGTGAAACAAGTTAAAGCCCGTCTCCACATAACTTGTTTCACCAAAGAAACATGTAGCAAAACATCTCGCTAAATAACCCGTCTCCACGTGGCTGATCGTGATTCAGTTTAACATTTCTCTTTCTTGCTCTTCTTAAATGTTTGTATGTTTGCTTATTTTTGCGTTTTTGTTTTGGCCTGTGTGAGATTTCGATAGATTTTCGATACAAAATTAGAGAAGACATCGATATCATCGAGGTTGGCAAGATGATTCAGAACGAAACAGTGTTTCAATCTTCACTCGCTCTCAAAAATTTTGTATGGAAATTGGCGAGTTTCGGCACTGGTTTCCGTGACGAAACAAGATTGAGAGAGAAAATGGAGAAAAAAAGAGCGAAACACGTTATGTGGAGACATGGTATTATGTGGAGACGGGCTTTAAAGCAATTCGTTTAAATGATACAAACGGATTCGATTCGTTTTGCGTGCAAATGGTAGGTTCGATTAACATTAAAATGTTTTGCTTTTTGAATTTCACTTTATTTTTCAATTTATTTACAATATCTGGAAAGGTAAGTATTTTCCTAATATTATGAACAATCATTTTTCTTTTACAACAGAAATGAAAATTGGAAAATTATTTTTAAAGTTTGACCTCAGATATGTATATATGTATGTACCTATTTTTATCTATTTACTTATATCTGTAACCGAATTTTTCATACCCAAAACCTTTGGAGTGCTCTGGCCTTAGATTCATACATATCTCTATCTACGTACATCTATATCTATATATATAAAAATCTCATGTAACATTCTTTGTGCGGGGTAAGCTTTTAAACTACTGAACCAATTTTGATAATATTTGGCAGTAACATGTAATTGTGCTCCGATTGAGTAGTCAAATAGTTTTTATTTAAATTTTTGGTCAAACAGCGTAAATTTATGTAAAAATGTGTAAAAAACCATGGTTGGTCGCCACAAGCAATCGGTAAAGCAGAAGACAAAACAACGAGAACAATACATACCTACGTACATACATATGTACATAAGCCATGGTATAAAAAATACAGGTATGTGCATTGTCATTGTGACGCTGTCTTTTTTATTAAAAAGCAGATTTTTGAAGTTTGATTTTACGTCAGTTTTGGAGTATAGCGATGCCAGACTTTTATTTTTTGAATGCGTAGATTTTTGTTTGAAAGTTTGGGTATTTCAGGAATCAAAGGGCAGAAAGAGAAAGTGAAAATACTTAGAAAGGGCACTAGTGAGCAGATTTATGGAACTTCCGGTAGCTCCTCTTCGCTCACTCCACAAATCTTCAACCACTCTCCGCGAATAAAGGGTATCGTCGGAAATTGGAAAAATTTTATATCACCGTCTTTGCAGCGATATTTAGTATTATTACACCGCGGAAATATGCAACTCATATTGTTAAAATCTAGGTTACATATTTTTTTGTAATTGGATTGGACATATCGCACACTATATCAAAAAGCGTTACAACTCAAAATTCAAAAATTTTCAAGAGAGGCAAAAAACTTTTTAATTTTTATAGGCAATGATATGGGAAAAGACTACGTATAATAGTTACTAGTATCGCCGGTGCTCGAAATTCGACCATGCAATTTATTTGTTCAACTTTGTATTAGTAGAAAAATTATTCCTTTTCGCGGATATAAGCAACACTTTCCAAACTCTAGTTGTACCGCAACACTGATTTGCCCTTTTGATCACGGTCCGACGCGAAATCATGGTCAACATCAAGGCAGATCTAGGAAGGTAGGCCCGGTGGTGAGCGCTTTTAAATTAAAGCGACTCTTCAACTGTGTTTACGATATTTGTAAACACGTTTACGATATCTATTTATCTTAACTAAAAATTTTATTTATTAATTATAAAGAAATTAAATAATTTATAGAAAAAATTATATGCCTATGCACTGCTCCTGACTCATACGAACACATCCATATCAATTTTATGTGGATATGAGCATGTGAAATGTGCTAAACAGCCTGGCAATTGTTTGTATGGGAAAATGTTAGCCTATTAATATATAGATTTCTCAGTTAAAAAAGACTCTGATGGAAAAGATTTTTTGGCAGCCGCTAGAGATATATTCTGTGAACCAATTTATGGAAGAAACCCGATTTCGAAAAATTTTGAGTTGTAACGCTTTTTGATTTAGTGTGCGATATGTATGTACATACATACATATACCCAGAAGGGGTTTTCCATATTTTGGTAATGGCTTGAAATTGTATTCAATGAAATAACGCATTACAAATAGCTAAGAAACACTCCTTCCCTTACTTTGCTCATTACTTGTAATGCGACAGTTTTAAAATTATTATTTTTTCGCTTACTGGTAATGCAGAAAATAATCGAAAAGGTTTGGAGTACTGCCGTTATTTTTTTGCAAACGCTTTGCTTTGATTTTAATTTTTCTACGAGTAAATAGCAGTTTTGCGAAGCAATTTACCCTCATTCTCGTTTATTTTGCCAGTTTTCATTATAAACTGTCGTGGTTAGTCGCGTTATTCCATCGTTGAAAATTTTTTAAATAAGCCAATAGCTGTGCAAATACATAGTGTAATAATTATTATTCAAATACTGTTTTTTTAAATACATTTTACAAAGAATGTTTTGATTCTTTATTCATTCTGTTTGCTATTTGTTTTCGGCATAAATTGCTAACTCATAGTTTTAAAATTATTTTTTTCGCTTACCGGTATTGCATAGAATAAGCGAAAAGATTTGGAACACTGCCGATACATTTTGCAAAGCCTAAATTGATTTAAATTTTTGTAACTAGCAATTTTGTAAAGAAATTTACCCCCATTTTCGTTTATTTTCCCAGTTTTCATTATAATGCATTATAGATGCAATTATTTATACCAGTGAAAGAACTTATTACTTGTAACAGCTTACTTTTCTCAATATTAGTAGCGACTTTATAATGCATTACTGTCTACCATATTGTAAGACAATACCGCCAATGACATGCCTATGTTATAGTTGTTGAGTATATATAACACCCTATTTAGTTTCACTATGGTACATTTACTCACCACTGTTATACTATGTACTTATCGGTTTTATCGATACTTACGCATCTCTATACAAGTTATACAATTATCTTCCCTTTTATCATCAACCTCCGAAAGGTAATGTCACGAGATTCGCCATATTAAATAAAATAAAAACTCTGCCAAAAAAAGGTCTTTTTATTTAACATGGTAGCAGAGCAAGGTTGTTGGTTCTAGAGTTTTTTTATAGATCTATCAAAAGATATACCATATTAAAGGAGCAGTGCAAGTTTTACACGTGGCAAAAGATTACGTAACACATTCTTTTGTAAAACTTTGGAAAAGGGGTTGATAAAAAATTAAAATGGCGAATGTCAGGCGTGACGACATGACAATACCAATTTTTGACGGAGCTGAATACAGCCATTGGAAAAAAAGATTACTAATCTTCCTAAAGTTCAAAGGATGCGACGCAGTCGTAAAACGCGAAAGAAACATAACCACTGATACGGATAAGATATGGAGCGACTGGGAAAATAAAGCTATTAACTACATTTACAGCGCTATATCAAACAGGCAATTGGAGTACATCAGTGAACTTGAGACAGCAAGGGAAATAATTAATAAATTCGATGAGTTATATGAGACGAAATCTACAGCACTACAAATCATTTGCAGAAGCAATTTAGAAAATATACGTCTGGCAAAATACAGGTGCGTTACAAGTTTTTTTGATGATTTTGAAAAGGCAGCAAACGATCTTAAAGCTTCTGGTGGCACTCTAACCGAATCGGAAAAGTTAAATTACATGCTAAAAGCGCTGCCAAAGGAATACAGTCATATCGGTGACATTATTGACCTTGTACCCGAGGCACAAAAAAACGTGGAATACCTAAAGAACAAAATTAAACTAAAAGCAATGGAAACAAAGAACTCATTATCGCACGAGGACGATAGTGACAAAACAAATGTTTTTGCGGCAAAATACAAGGAAACTAGAAAATGCTACAACTGCGGGGAAATTGGGCATTTGCAGGCAAATTGTAACAAATCAAACGGCAACAACAATTCATCATCATACGAAGGAAAAGCACAGTGGCGTGGCAATCGTGGCAAGTTTCGTAGCAGAGGTCGTGGACAAAGTCATCACGTGGGCAAGAAAAACGAAAACGGAAGCAATAACTATGGTAACTGTAGTAATGTCTTTGTAGCAGGTATGACAGCACAAAATACTAAAAGCAATGTAGACTCCAAGAGTAGTGAACATAGTTATATTAGTTTCTTGCTAGACAGTGGATGCTCCAAGCATATAGTAAATAGTGAAACATTCTTTTATGAGTACGAAAACTTGAAAACTCCCGTTGTTGTAACTCTGGGTGACGGAACCCCAATGCAAGCCACGAAAGTAGGTAAAATATTAGTAAATTTTTTAGTATACGGCTCAATAGAAACAACTACCATAAAAGATGTATATTTTGTTAAGGGTATGCGCGCAAATCTATTAAGCTATGGTAAAATAAGCGAAAATAATAAGATTATTTCAGACAATGGTTGTTGTAAAATATATTCAAAGTTAACTCGAAAGCTTGTTTCTATTGCTTATAAATCCAAAAACAATTTGTATGAAATTAAAGGTAAAGTGATTTTGAACAAAAGAAAGATAAATGCTAATGTAGCAGTTAAGGACTATAAGTCGGAAATGGATCAAAAAATAAAGTGGCATAGAATCTTGGGTCATACAAATTTTAAATACTTAAATATTCTTAGCAATAAAAACTTGGTTTATGGGCTGCCTAATAGTTTTGATAATAATTCTGTACTGCTCCATTTGTATAGAAAATAAAATGCACAATTTACCGTTCAAAAATAATAGAGAAAAAGCAAATGATGTATTAGAAATTATACATACGGATGTGAACGGTCCACAAACAAATGTAGGAAATTGTGGAGAAAAATATTTCGTCACTTTTATTGATGACTATAGCAAGCTTACGAAAGTCTACTGCATAAAATCAAAAGATCAAGTCTTTAGTTGTTTAGAGGAGTATGTTAATGAAGTTGAAAATTTAAGTAATAAAAAGGTAAAAAAGATTAGAATGGATAACGGAAAAGAATATATAAATGAAAACGTCAGGAGCTTTGCCAAACAAAAGGGGATTTTACTAGATCCATGTCCCCCTTATGTCCACCAACTTAATGGAACTGCTGAGCGTATGAATCGCTCACTTATGGATATGGCCAGGTGTCTCTTGGCTGAGGCAAATGTAAATGTGAAATTTTGGCCAGAAATAATAAAAGCTGCTGCCTATATTAAAAATAGGACTCTAGCAAACACCTCGGAGTTAAAGACTCCATATGAGCTATTTTTCAAAAGAAGACCCGATGTAAGTAATATGCGTTTGTATGGTAGTCGAGTTTTTGTAAAAATCCCGCATGAAAAGTTGAAATCAAAGTGGGATAGAAGAGCTGAACGTGGAGTACTACTGGGATATGACAGAGTTGGGTATCGTGTATTAATCAATAACAAGATAATAGTTGCAAGGCACGTAGATATAGTAGAAAGCGACTCTAAGTACGTAGACCTCAAAGATGAATCCTCAGATGACTCTTTTTGATGAAAAGGATGATGAAATTGGTGAAGCTGATACAAGCAATGAATATCAGTCTCCCAAGCAGGAAGAAACTCCGTCACCCAAACCTATTACTCCACCTCAAGAAGTTCGAAGATCCGCTCGACCAAGTACAAGTCAATTTAAGAGACTACCACCGCCCGAAAAAGTTGAAAGCAATTATGTTCATGAAGACATTTATGCAAACTATTGCGGCTTCGTAACCCCGGAATCGGTTGAAGAGGCACTAGCAAGTACAGACGCTTGTGATTGGCAGCAAGCTATGAACAATGAAATTAAAAGTTTAAATGAAAACAAAACGTGGACGTTAGTTGATTTGCCTCCCGGTAAAAATTTGATAGACGTAAAATGGATTTTCAAACAGAAAGGTGATGGAACAAAGAAAGCACGTCTGGTAGCACGTGGTTTTCAACAGCAGGGCCACGTCCAAAATACGTATTCACCAGTATTCAAAATGCAAACGTTAAAAATTCTGTTAGCATTTTGCTGTAAAAACTCAATACACATACATCAAATGGATGTAGAAACTGCCTTTTTAAATGGGGATGTTAAAAGTGAAGTATATGTCAAACAGCCTCAGGGTTATAGCAATGGAACATCACAGGTGTTAAAGTGCACTCTGTACGGCCTTAAAGAAAGCCCCAGACAGTGGTATGAGTGTTTTCATGAATTCCTAAGCAAGTTGAACTTTGAGAGAAACAATTATGATTACTGTTTATATCTCAAGAAAACTGATAGATATACTTTGTACATACTGCTATTTGTAGACGATCTTCTGATTTGTTGCAGAGATGAAACAGCTATAAGTCAACTCAAAAACATGCTCAGTAATAAATTTAAAATGAAAGACTTGGATAAAATTAAAACATATGTAGGAATAAATATCGAATATAATGTAAAGCACAGAACTATGAAACTGAATCAAAAATCGTATATAGTCACTTTCAAGAAAGTACCGAATTGAAAATTCCAAGCAGTATAAAACTCCTATGGAAACAAACCTTAAGTTGTTTCCTGAAAATATAGATTATAACGTGAAATACAGAAATATCATTGGAGCTCTTTTATATATCAGCACAGGCACCAGACCTGATATTTCATTTAGCGTAAACTATCTTAGTCGTTTTCAAAATTGTTATAATGGTACGCACTTTAAATATGCACTAAGAGTCCTGCAATATTTGTACGCAACAAGAGACTTAAGTCTGAATTACAGCCTTGGCTCCAATGAAAATGACATTTTAGATTGCTTCGTAGACTCTGATTGGGCAGGCGATGTTGTAGATAGAAAATCAACTACTGGTTTTATAGTAAGAATGTTTGGAAATGTTATATATTGGAAATCACATAAACAAAATTCTGTATGTAAATCTTCGACTTATGCTGAATATATAGCTTTATCAGAAGCAGTTACAGAAATTATTTGTATAAAAGAAATTTTAAAAACTTTTGAGATTACAATTAAAGCTCCAATCAGAATCTTCGAAGACAATTCCGGTGCCATTCAAATTGCTAAGAATGGCAACTATACTAAAAACTCCAAACACATTGAAGTGCACTATCATTTCATAAATGAAAACTATCAAAATAAAGTAATTGATGTTGTAAAAATAGATTCTGCCCACAACCTAGCAGATATACTAACCAAATCACTTTGCCTACAAAAGTTCAATGAATTAAGACATTTATTAAATCTGAATTAAGTTATTGATAAGAAATTACAATTAAAAACTGCTAAAACATGTAAATGAAATACTGTTGAATTCAATTAAATTAAGTCATTTATTATACTTGAATTAACATAATGATAAGTAACTACAATTGGTTTGAACTCGTTAATACATATGAAAGAGAATTTACTATTTTTGAATTGGTTCATAAATGTGTGGAGGCGTGTTGAGTATATATAACACCCTATTTAGTTTCACTATGGTACATTTACTCACCACTGTTATACTATGTACTTATCGGTTTTATCGATACTTACGCATCTCTATACAAGTTATACAATTATCTTCCCTTTTATCATCAACCTCCGAAAGGTAATAGGTCTGTTTGGTGAGATTTTGGGTAGAATGCTATTTTATGTCAAACTGAAGATGAAGGCAAAAGTTCAACAAACGCATTTGTGCGAAATGCTATTTAGTGTCAAAAATGACGCTTAGGAACAGTGTTGCCACAGCCTCAAAAATTATTGTATCACAAATTGATGCCTTCATGGTTTTTTTTCGTGGTCACGCTTTCCTTTACCGATCGTAAAAACCGTTTATAAAAGGGGCGTTGCACCGTCCTCCGACCCCATATCTGAAGACGGAACAGTCCGGAGGCCGATAGTTTTCGAAATATAAATATTTGTTTTTTTCAAAATACCTTTATTTTGGTGATAACGGGTTGAAAGGACCACATAATCTTTCTGGGGCAAAGTCTACGTACCCATCCACAGTAATCCTGCGTGGAATACCTTCATCGCCTTCATGAGGGAGTACTTAAATTTATATAAAAAAAACACCTAAGCACAATTACATATGAATGATACGTAGATATTTTTTATTTTGGCTTAGAACAAATTTTATTTTTATCAAACTTTTGGTTGGACCACTCCGCATAGCAGGCATTTTGACTTAAAGGAGGACAGAGCGACAAATATTTAAGAACTGATTCAATGACTCCAAATCAATTCCAGAATCATCTCTGGCAACTAGATCACCCAGCTCGTTTGACCCATTGCATTTTATAGACCTTTTATATTACTCGGTACAGTACCAAAGTATTCATATTTATTTGCATTTGAAATTTAAGTATTATCTTTATATTTTTATATTATAAAAAAAACGATATCGTTAAAACCACGAGCTTACTTTATTAATTTTAATTTTTTTCTCAAAAATTTTTCTGTGTTAGAACACCAAAAGCAGCATATTTTATTAATTTTAATTTTTTTTTTTCAAACATTTTTCGGTGATACCAAAAAAACCATAAATGTATCAATTTTTGATACCAAATTTTTTGAGGCTGTGGCAACACTGTTTACAATTTCTTCCTCTTCTTCAGAGATTTTGACACATTTTAGGAAAGTACCCACACAAATTCTGTGTGCGGATTCCTACAAATAGCTAGTCTTCTTTCTCGCTCACATCCTCTGATCCTCTCGCTCTTTTGTGGTAAAATACCTGCAAATCATACGCTTTCCTACACTCAACAAACGCTATTAATGTCACGAGATTCGCCATATTAAATAAAATAAAAACTCTGCCAAAAAAGGTCTTTTTATTTAACAATAGTAATGTAATCCGTATTCGAAAGTGTAAGCGATGAATCAAGATTTCTCGATGATTTTACCCATTACATGTAAGAGAAAGCCCTGCTGGGTATAGACTGGAATGCTCACTTGGTATGGTGGTTTACATACATATCGTCGTTTAAAGTGTAAAACCGCGTGACATTTTTGCCAAAAATGAGAGTTCATCAAAAATACATTCCTGGCGTCCGTCCCCATCCATTCATGCAACAATTTTGAGATTCACACAACGCAATTCCAAATAATGACACAGTTTCAAAACCGCTTTTTTTAGGGAAATTTTTCGAACCTATACTGCGAATAACAGGTGTTAGTTGATTATACTTTCATAAACACGAAATTGATTATAACTTTGCTTTATTGAAGAAAAGTGTTCACGTACGCCTGCAAAACCGCGTATACGTCATTATTGAACAAAATAAAAGACGCAAAACCGCGTATAAATACATAAGTAAGCCAATAACTGCACATTAAACTGTTTTTCGCCAAAATGATATTTGGATTAAGAATATAATCCAAAAATCTACATACGTTGGTTTGAATGTGGGTTTGCAAAATTCCGAACCGTTTTGAATTAAAACAGTTTTTACTGTCTCCTGTAAAATTTGGGTGGTAGCGGATACGCGGTATTGCATTTTTTGCGACGATATGGAGTTATAATATATCAATCTCCAAAACCTCCCAAACTATATACCAGAGTGATCACAAAGCCTAAATTAAAAGTGATCGTAACTACTAAACTAAATTAAAAATTCACCGGGAATACCGGGAAGGGGCTAGTAGGGCCAAACTGATATTCCGCGAAGTAAAAATCCGAAATGAAACTTTTATGAATCACTGATGAAATTAATCTATGACTGAGGAGGCATCAGTGAGTACTTTCAAATAAAGACTGCTGAATTTTTCATATAAATGGTTTGCTTTGCTCAAAAAAAAATATAATGTAATAATAAAATTTGTACTCAGTTATGACGCCAGTGATGAATATTCAACGAAGAATCCTCAATGATTATTCAGCAGTGAAACAAATTTACTGCAGTGTTGTGTAATTTTTTCAAATTGAAAAAATTTCTTTCAATTCAAATTGAAAAAAATCGTTACTACCATGGTTACAATTTATTTTTAAAACAAAGCAGTGAAAAATGCCATTAATGGAGGATTTTTATCATTGAGTATGGCAGCACGAAATGTCATAATCTGCTTAATTGTCAGGTGGTTAATATGGCGACGAAAACTTGACGTTTGTTTTACCTGGTATACTTATACCATGACATAAGCAAAGAAAAGACACGAAGATAGATACATATGTATATACGACCAAAAGTAAAGCAATTCGTTTAAATGATACAAACGGATTCGATTCGTTTTGCGTGCAAATGGTAGGTTCGATTAACATTAAAATGTTTTGGTTTTTTGAATTTCACTTTATTTTTCAATTTATTTACAATATCTGGAAAGGTAAGTATTTTCCTAATATAATAATAGAATACACTGGCGCTATTATAACTCTGACGAGTTTTATGGCTGAGCTTCTCTCCCAATTCGAAGTGTGCTCTTTTTGTTTTTCCTACTAATTGGGGGGACCTACAGTTTTATGCCGGCTCCGAACGGCGAATGCATTTTTTGTGAGAAGCTTTTTCATGGCAGAAATACTCTCGGAGGGTATGCCGCCCACTTCCTAATATTATGAACAATCATTTTTCTTTTACAACAGAAATGAAAATTGGAAAATTATTTTTAAAGTTTGACCTCAGATATGTATATGTATATACCTATTTTTATCTATTTACGTATATCTGTAACCGAATTTTTCATACCCAAAACCTCTGGAGTGCCTTAATTCATACATATCTCTATCTACGTACATATATATATATAAATCTCATGTAACATTCTTTATGCGGAATAAACTTTTTAACTACTCAAACAATTTTAATTATAATAATTTTTCTTTTACAACAGAAATTAAAATTGAAAAATTATTTTTAAAATTTGACTTTATATATATACCTATCCTTATATATTTTCGTCTAAAACTACTGAAACATTTTAATGAAATTTGGTAGATATATCTCATTGGGTTCCATTAAGGTTATTAGTAAGGAGATAGAGAATACCAAAACATGTGTACATACATATGAAGAAAAATCCGGCAGGTATCGCTGTTGTATTTTATTTCTATTTACACCAAAGTATCGGTCCAAATTTGAATTTCTCGATTAAATTTTAGGTTCCTTCCATAACCGAAAACTTAGGAATTGTTACAAAATGTTTGTTAATAATATCTTTGACTAGAATATAATAGTATGTATAATACAATGCCGCTGAAATAGCTCTAACGAGTTGTAAGGAAGAGCTTATCTAATGGTAACGCTATCAAAGCGATTCCATACGAATGGAATGGAATCGGACTCAAAATGGTAACAAATTGTTATCACTTATTGAGGTGGAATAGAATACGAGAAAGGTGTTCAAAGGTCAAGTCTTCACTTTAGCGGTAAATTAAATTATGTTACTCCGCGGAATAAGGCCGTTATAGGATTTCAAATATGTTCTGATATTTTGCCGTAAATAGAAATAGAACACAACAGCGACACCACAGTAAATTCATGAATTTTATCGTTGCGTGAATCAAATCCTTTTTGATTTCATATAATGAATCAATTTTATTTCTGATTTCGTTCTTCATCCAAATCCGGACAACTTTTTATTTGTGATTTCATTTTCAGTCAAATCAAAGAATATCGTGCATTTCATTTTTTTAAAATAGAAACCTTTCCAGTAATAAAAAATATGTTTTATCAGGATGGCGAATAAGATCACAAAATAAAAGTATCTTTTATTTTGAATACCAAATCACTAATAAGATGATGATGACTGTTGATAACTGAAAGCCAATGCGAAGCTTGGCCGGGTATGCTAGTATATATATATATATATATATATATATATATATATATGGCCGCTGTGGTTCAGTGGGTAGAGTGCTCGCCTGCTATGCCAGAGGTCTCGGGTTCAAACCACAGTCCGAGCAAACACCATAAAAAAATTTTTTCTAATTAGTAAAAATCCAATTATTGGGTTTTTTAAGATCAGCGGTCACCTCTCGGCAGTGGGCGGCATACCATCCGAGTGTATTTCTGCCATGAAAAACTTATCACAAACAAGTAAGGAAGCCTAAGTTCGAGTGGAATCGAACATTAGATACTCAGCTGTATGCTTTCATTGTTTGTTTGCGTTTGATGGAAACACGGTGTAGGTACTTTATATAAAGCGAGTGCTGCATAAAGTGGGCGTAGCCACGCCCATTTTCAAAATTTTTATCAGTCATCCAACTAAGCATATAAATATTATTCTTTGTGCAAAATTTCATTCCTTTTTGACTTCTAGTTACAAAGATGTCACGTTAAAAATTCCCAAAGGGTGTTCCAGAAATATCTTTGTTAAAAAGTAGACGTCATAAACCGATTTCAATAAATTTTTGCGTGTCTATTAACACATGTTATAAAAGTGTATAAACCAAGTTTCGTCATAATATCTCAATTATTTGTCGAGTTATAGGCTAAGAAATCTCGTATATTCCTTTGTCTAAAAAGAGGCGGTGCCACGCCCATTTTACAAAATTTTTCTATTTTTTGTTTCCGGTCTATTGTGGAACTCATGCCACAAAATTTCAATGATATATCTTTATATTTGACAGAGATATCGCTTAAAATGTTTTTATTAGGTCACTTTATAATACCCATATATAAAAGTGGGCGTGGTCGTCAACCGATTTTAGTAATCTTTCGTCCACACATTTGGCTAAGTAAGTATATCACGCGTACCAAATTTCATCGATATATCTTTAACGGTTTCTGAGTTATTTCTTAGTTATGGCTAGTTATAAAACTTTCAATGTTTGCCCCTTAATAAGTGGGCGTGGCACCACCCATTTTCCAAAACTTCATCAAATTTCTTCATAAGGGCCTGAGCTCAATACGTGGGTAAAATTTTATCACTCTAGCTATATTAGTGGCTGAGATTCCAAATTTCCGATTTTTTCTATATAGGAAAAGTGGGCGTGGTCATGGTCCGATTTCGCCCATTTTCAATACCAACCGTCCCAGTCTCGATACCAACTTGCATTTCAAATTTCATCAAAATATCTCAATTTTTACGCGAGTTATCCTGCGTACGGACGGACGGACGGACGGACGGACATGGCTCAATCGATTTCTCTTTTCACCCTGATCATTTTGATATATATAAGTCCATATCTATCTCGATTATTTCATTATGTTACAATCCACCGTTCTGAAATCAAAATTATAATACTCTGTTTACTAGTACAGCTGAGTATAAAAATAAGTGCAATCGAGACACCTTACAGCGCCCACTGATTAGACGAAAGGCGAACAAAAAGAAAATAAAAATAATAACATACCTATTACTCTTTATCTGCATAATTAATAATATTTTGCTTAAGCACCAAACAAAAAAAACTTGCGAAAATAATAGTACAAATGTACGCACATCAGGGAGTTGCAATTTTTTTATATTTTTTTTTTTTTGATTGAGTCTTTTTATAATTTTGTTCACCTAACTAATCACATTACCTGTGCAAAATTTCAACGTTTTAATATTAGTGGAAAATGTTGCTCAACGCGAGTTTAAAATTTCATGAATAAATTGTATTTGACATATTTTTTTACCCATTTACACAAAAAAAATATTTAAAATATAAAACATCGATGAGTTAGGTTTTTATTAACATATAACAGCGATTATTACTTACTTACTTAACAGCGATTATGCTTTATTTTAAAGAATTGTTTTTTCTAAAGGTTAACATGTAAGGAAAAAACTACTTATTTTTTCAAATTACCATAATGTATTCACTTAGGGAGTAAAGTTTCGACAAATTTCGATTATTAACTCTATTTTTTCTGAACACTTAGCAGCAATGATTTCATTTTTAAATAATGATGTGAAAAAACTCGGTGTTTTTTAATGGGTACCCGTTACAAAACAACCGATTACTTTTTTAAAATTTGAGTAATATAGACACTTCAGATGTAAAGTTTCAATTAATTCTGACAACTCCTTCATGTTTTCGTAAACACCACAATCAGCAATGATTATGCCTTATTTGTCTTTCATATAGTAATGTAAAAAAAAATCTTTTTTTTTAAGGAGTACCCGGTACCGAAAAATCAATTTCATTTTTGAAATTAGCATGGCTTAGTCCTTTTAGGTGTAAAGTTTCAACAAGTTCTGAATACTATTTCGGTTTTTATATACATATGTCTACGATGATTATGAGTTATTTTACCTTTTAAAAAAATTGTAAAAAAAATTGTTTTTAATTAACTGGTAACAGATGCTGAAAAAATGGATTCCTTTTCTGAAATTGGCGTGATATAGTCCTTTGAGGTGTAAAGTTTCAGCCCATTCTGATGACTGCTTCCACTTATATCAACACATGTCCACAATGACTATTTTCATATAAAAATGCAAGAAAAACTCGGTTTTCTCAAAATGAGTAACCGGTACCGAAAAACCGCTTTCATTTTTGAAATTAGCGTGGCATAATACTTCTAGGTGTGAAGTTCCAGCCAAGTCTGACCACTCCTTCTATTTTTGTCCATCATTTGTATGGAGTCGCGGCACTGTGCGACGCACACTAGGTGATAGCGGCCAAAAATAAAATCGAAATTAAAGTATTAGCAAATCAAATTTTTTTAAAATCGATTGATAGATATAACAATTTGTAAAAAAAGCTTATATAAAATTTTTTGAGTCTCGTTTTGTTTAGCCATACAGGGTGCCCAAAGCTGAGCAAAAAATAGGTCCTTTTATTTCTCAACAATTACACTTTATACAAAATGCAGTAACTCATTCAATTATTAACGTACGTAATCGAATGATACATCATTACTAGGGAAGCTAAAAATATGCACGAAAAATTTCAAAATATGCATGCTAGTATGCCCGACAAATAACTGAAATATGCTCGTAAATATGCACGAAAAAATCTCATTATATGCATATATGCTTAAAAAATACCTGAAATATGCTCAAAAAATGTATGTATTTCATTTCAAGCTTACATTTTTATTTAACGAATTTTGCAAAATAATAATAATATAAGAACTGAAACGTACAATTCACATTTTCCCCATTTAAAAAATTTGTTTTTAAATACTATAAAATACTTTAAATTAATTTTAGATTTGTATTTATGTAAATACATGAGATCTTTTTACAAAGAAAACGAAACCATTCCATTAATATTGCGCAGGGTTACATTGGGTGAGTTTCTAAGACTGAGCTGTTGTGCAACTGTTGAGTGTTTGTCTTAGAAACGCACTGTTGAGTAATTCCGCGCAGCTCAACAGTTGGCAACTTTTCGCCATTTTTTGCATCAGAAATTTTCTTCGCTACTTGAGCTCAACATGTTGTGTAAAGCCAAACAGCTGATAAATTCATCAAACCGTTTCTAAGACGTAGCTGTTTAACTCAACTGCTACACAACTGTTGGCAACTGTTCAGCTCAACAGTTGCGGAGCAGCTTTTTCTTAGAAACTCACCCATTGAACTATCGTATGTTTTATTATATTTTCCAGTGTGAATTTTTGGCGGTTTTCCGAGAAAAAGCTCTTGTATGGGAAATCGATTAACATTGACCGTGTAGCATCGAGTATTAAGGGATCGCGATTCTGGATCGCAAAATATTTAGAAATTTTTAAATCCGTGATCCGGATCACAATATTGACAAGACTGTGTAGCAAAAAAATTTTGCAACCCATCAAAATGCGTGTATATTTAGAAATTTTGAAATCCGTGATCTGGAACGAAATATTGGCAATAAACGAAATTGAAAGTGAAAGTGTGAAGAGGACGGAAGTAAAATATTTTAAACCTCAGAGCGAGAAAAATATCGCAATATTCATAATGCTCCGCTCCGGCGCCCAGATCAATAGTTAAATAGCCTTGTTTGTATGTATACGCATCCTATATCTAAATTAACCACAGATAAGATGTTGCCAGCTTAATATTTTTCGATATTGCTCGATTAAGTGCCAAAATATGCCAAAATAAGCACGAAATGCATTTCGACCGTAAATATGCATTTTAGGTCTAAATATGCATTTGCATATGCAATATGCATTTGCATATTTTTAGCTTCCCTAATCATTACATAGATATTGATTAGGCCTTTCAGAAACGATAAGCCTTTTGTAAACAGCGATCACTCTTAGGTTTATATGAACTTTCAAATATTGACAAAAAAAAGTCGAAAACACAAATTTTTCTCAACTTTAAATAAAAAATTAAAAAAAATTAAAAATATGCCCTTCCCAATTTTTTATATGTTTTAAAATGGTATATTTTTAATCAAACTGCATTTTAATTTTTGAAATCCACCTGCGCCTTTTGCTTGAATAATCTTTCATCCATTTGACTAAAAGTGATTTTTTCAAAATGCAATAATTAGGCTACTTTTGACATTATGAAAAATCTTATTTTTAGGCGACTAATCGAATATTTTTTCACCATCTCGTAGACAATAGTCCATACTTTCAAATTATAAAGTAATTTTTTTTTATCAGCGTTATTATTTTTTTGCAGCTTTTTTCTTTTCAAACAGAAAAAAATTTTTGTAAAAATTGCAAAACTTTAACATGAAATAAAAAAAATAAAAATATGACCTCCCCAAATTTTTAATATTTGGTGCTGGTGAATGTGCTTTATAAATAGGTGAAGAAATCTTAAAAATTCGTTTGCGCTTTTTCGTTTTATGAACTTTTTTATGGAGTGAGTTTTTTAAGTTTTCATACATTTTTCCCATACAAAATGCACAAAAGTATGCTTCAAAAAGTATTCATTTTTTGTATGGGAAAATTTGCCAAATTAATGAAACTTAAACAACAATATTTCGAATTCTAATAAAGATATCTGAAAAGTTTAAACGCTTTATTCAAGGGTAATGATTGTGCTTTTAACTGGTTTAATCAAATTTGAGTGGAAAGTAATTACATAAAAGATATTAATCAGGGAATAGAGCCAAAAAACGTTTTTTTGCCTATTTGGGCATGCATATCTCAGAAACTAGAACCAATTTGGAAAATCTGACGCCAGATTCAGGTTTAGCACACTGAAATCCTTTAGAAAAGTTAATTTCATTTCTGGTATAAAATTTTTTTGAAATGCGATTTTTGTGTATGAAAATTTTATGATAAATGCTTATAAAATACTTAAAAGTGCATATATTTTTTATTTAAAAACAGTGAGGTGCTTTACCCCTTTTCCAGAATGATTACTGCATTTGATTTATATTTCAAGTGTATACACTAATCAAAATTGAGCTTTTTAGCTATAATAGATAGGAAAATGCTGAAATTTCAAAAAATACCGTTATATGGGAGGTGGGCATATTTGTGGGTGAATTTTGTTCAAATTTTCAGTTTACTAATTTGAACCAAAAATCTTAAGTTCCGAGTTTCAAGATGCTAGTTCAATTATTACTATTTTTGGCCGCGTTTGTATGGAGGTGCCCCCACTGTGTGCCGGTTTGCTGTTAAAGTTCCCGATTTTCCAATACAAATTTCACTTATATACTCACGATTGTTGTATTTGTATAGGTGATTGGGGGCCTTCGGTCGCGCTTATAAAAAATAACCCTCAGCCGGAAGATTTCTCTTTCCGGAGTAATATCTATTGACCCATCCAACTACCAACAAATTACCAACAAATATTCCGTGAACAATAAGCCTCCGACAGGTTTTGATTTCAGTTTTGACATATGTGAGAGGACCTCTACACCCCTGAAAAAGTAATTTTTCTCGGACCGTGGTTCCTTAAGGGGGTTGGCTTTCCAATAATGTCACACGCTCCGAGAAAAGCGACTTTTACTTGGTTGTAGGGGAGGAGGAGTAGGTTCTGAATCAGTTAAATTCAGGCGCCGGACGTACCTAGTTTTCCCGGAATTTGTTAAAGTTTTTAAATTTTTACCAATAACAACCCCAATTCCTCATTTACAAAACAAATTTCACTCTTTATTTTAGTCACAACACATACATATATCACTAATATATTTAATAAATTTTACAATATTGCGTTAAAATCACTTTTATTAAAAATTTTGCTAATAGCGACTTCACAGGGTGTAATACGCAGAAGGACATCACCGTGGCGGTAGCCACGGTTAGGGCACACGTCCGGACGGATAACGTAGCCCAGGGTTATTTTTTATAAGCGTGGCCGAAGGCCGCCAACGCAGAAAAGTGTTCTGCGCAAAAGTTTTTTCTTTGTCTATCGAATTTATATGGAGAGTTCTAAACTTTAACCATAAATTCCTCGAAAACGAGGTACGTTCGGCGCCTAAATTTTACGGATTCAGAACACCCTTCCCCTCCCCTACCAACCGGCAGAAGTAGTTTTTTTGGAGGCGTGTGACATTATTGGAAAGTTTCCCCGGAAGCCCCCAATCACCTATACAAATACAACAATCATGAGTATATAAGTGAAATTTGTATCGGAAAATCGGGAACTTTGACAGTAAATATCTCGGTAACTATAGGCCTCCGTTTTTTTTTTCTAGGCGCCGTGGAGAGGTGTAAACCCGACGCAACTATATAATTAACAGATTGGACCATGGTAGAAAAATAGAGGTAAAATCACTTATTGACGTATGCAGCCATATTAGCCATTTGACTTTTATTGAATTTATGACATTTCATTGAAATCATGCTACCAGAGTAAACAGCAGCAAATGTTTTTTTGGGCCGAAATCTGAAGTTTGTGAAAATAAATTAATTTATTTTCAAAAAAGCAATTGTGATTTATGCGAACTAAATAAATAAATAAATTTACTTTCATACGCGTAATTTGTGGAAAAAGATTGGAAAATGAGCTGCCTCTTCAGGGGATGCGAAAATACAGTGCACTTTTGCAAAGGCTCGGCGGTGAAGTTTTTTAGGTTTCCAGCAATTCCATTTATAAGGAATCAAGCGTGCCAAATAGAGGAAGTTGATCTTCCAAAGAACCCATTGATGTGCTCAGTGCATTTCGGTGCTGGCGATATTAGTAGCACAAACAACAAAACGTTATTATCGAAATGTGCAGTGCCAAGTTATAATGCGAAAACAAAGTAAGGATGCATTAATTAAAATGTGCATACATCTTAATAAAATATGTATCTTTTAGAGTGCAATTAGTGGAAAGCTTTGTGAACAAAAATCTCGAGGCTGTGGACACGTAAACAAACATTTAATTGAAAATATCTAAATTTAATTGTGATATAAAAATTGTTAAATGGTTTTTCCTACACTCAAAAAAAAAATTACTCAGATTATGGAAAAATGGGAATGATTCGGCGCTAAAGACATATTTCCATATTTTGATGTACAATTTTCTTTAAAACGTGGTTTTTATTCCTTGATTTGAAGAAAATCGTACATCAAAATATGGAAATATGTCTTTAGCGCCGAATCATTCCCACTTTTCCATAATCTGAGTAAGTTGTTTTTTCAGTGTAGGCAGAACATTTTTCCGTATACGGCACTTAAATAGGAAAATGAAAGAAAAAAAAGATTACAAAAACAAAAAAATTAAATGTTACAACTTAAATGAGTTTAATAAAGAACTTTAAAATATACCTTTTGTTTCATTTAATCTGAATTCTGCATTTCTATTTTTTCTTGTGTTGTACTCCTTTTCTTCCCTTTCTGTAGGATAGTAGTGAAAAAGAACGAGCAAAATGTAAACAAAAAATTTGTTCGGACATAACGATGACTCCAGCCTTACTTCCTTGTTAAATGCTCTGTCTGCGGTATTGCGTACGGCTTTTTATTAAATATGCGAGCCAAATACTTCCCAATTTTCACATCCCTTTTAATAATATATAACTTTCTTTGATATTTTCTGAGATTTCTTCAACTAAAACTAAAATTACTAAAATTTTCTTAAAAAATATCCATTTTTATATTTGTCCAATATGGCAGCCTCATTCATAATAGCTTTGTTCAACAACTTTACTTGCAAGAAGAGCGTCAGTGACAAATTAAGAGTAAAAACGAGAAAAAGAGAAAATTATCAACCAAAGTTATTGAACACAAAATCGTAAAGATTTGCAAGTAAACAGCTGATGCGCTTTTTTCACAATTTGATTTTTAGGTTAGGTTGTAATTGAAATCTTTGAAATTGAAAATGAATGTAAATAACTGAGTTAGGAAGACAAAAAGGGTCGGCTTTCCAATAATGCCGCACGCCCCCAAAAAAATGACTTTTACTGGATGGTAGGGGAGGGGAAGTAGGTTCTGAATTTGTTAAATTTGGGCGCCGGACGTACCTGGTTTTCCCGGAATTTGTTAAAGTTGTTAAATTTTTACCTATTTTTACACACACACACACAACTGACATAGGTACAAGGTAAGTATTTGTACAATTTTGCGAGTTGAAATGGCCGCAAAAGTACTGTAGACCGGGCCATAGATATTACGCTGAAGGGTGTACTACGCAGAAGGACATCACCGTGGCGGTAGCCACGGTTAGGTTGTATATCCGGACTTTGGTGGCGTAGCCCAGGGTTATTTTAAATAAGCGCGGCCGAAGGCCGCCAACGCAGAAAAGTGTTCTGCGCAAAAGCACTGTGTTTTTTCTTTATCTATCGAATTTATATGGAGTTACTAAACTGTAACTATAAATTCCTCGAAAACGAGGTACGTCCGGCGCCTAAATTTTACGGATTCAGAACACCCTTCCCCTCCCCTAACCATCGGTACAAGTCGTTTTTTTGGGGGCGTGCGGCATTATTGGAAAATTTCCCCAATGTTTACAAAAAAGATACTTCAGAAAAATTCAATAGCCGTCAAAAAGTTTGAAATGAAATTACCTTCTGAATTTTTATACCATGGATTGGACATCTGAGCCCAATCGTTTTAAAAACGGGGGTTTCTTGTAAGATTTTGAGATCTAACTTGTTGGCGGGTTAACGATATCACCATACATATCTAGGATTTTCCTTCACCTTTTTTAATGTGCTCTCAAAGCCAGATGAGTTGGCTATAATGCTGGAAATTTTTGTAACAAAGTCAATGCCTTTCTTTGCTCCCATTGTCCGTGTCCAAGGTTTATCCCATATAGGGATGGCAACAATAACCGGAAAAACGATTATAATCGGTTAACGGTTAAAATGTATCGGTTTTTTCCTTTTGATAATTTTTTCAATTAACCTTTTTCCTCTCAAGTCGAAAATAATCAAAAAAAATAATCGAAGTTCAGAATTTCCGCCTTTTCATCCGAGTCCGAATTCGGTTACCTACAGTTTTGTGAGTATATCCAAAAAACCGCAATAAATGTTCCCTCCAGTTCCCGAATAGACGATTTTTCCTAATAAATGACGATTTTTTTCGTTTATTATATATTTTTTTTAAAGGAATAATTGTAATCGAAAAACGGTTATAATCGGTTAGTTCCCCACAATTATTCGCGATTAATAATCGAACTCTTTCGATTAACCTAAAAAGCGGTTAATCGGTTATTTCATTTTTTTTGTCATCCCTAATCCCATAGTGTATAGTACACAATAGCCGTGTTTCACATACGGTGATCCTAACCCAGATAAAAATTTTTACATGCAAATGCAACAACAACGATTTCAGCTCGATTAAGGGCCGTTTACTCAACCTCTGATTAATGCTAACCGGAGGATAAAGGGCCGGTTAACTTATGGACTGCATTATCGACCATATTATAAATAAATGGTTTGATGAAGTCGATAATGATGTTTAACCGAACTTTTACCATGATTAGCGTTAATCAGAGGTTGAGTAAACGGCCCTAAGGGCCGTTTACTCAACCTCTGATTAATGGGTGAGTTTCTAAGACAAAGCTGCTCCGCAACTGTTGAGCTCAACAGTTGCTAACAGTTGTGTAGCAGTTGAGTTAAACAGCTACGTCTTAGAAACGGCTTGATGAATTTATCAGCTGTTTGGCTTTACACAACATGTTGAGCACAAGTAGCGGAGAAAATTTGTGATGGAAAAAATGGCGAAAAGTTGCCAACTGTTGAGCTGAGCGGAACTATTCAACAGTGCGTTTCAAAGACAAACACGCAACAGTTGCACAACAGCTCTGTCTTAGAAACTCACCCAATGCTAACCGGAGGATAAAGGGCCGGTTAACTTATGGACTGCATTATCGACCACATTATAAATACATGGTTTGATGAAGTCGATAATGATGTTTAACCGAACTTTTACCATGATTAGCGTTAGAGCCTATACACACTTGCGACTAAATCGATTTAGTCGAATGTTGATTTGCATGGGAATGTATGGAAGCATTCACACTACATTCAATTAGTTGTACAACTGAAACAGTTGGATTTGCAGCCCAATTTCATTCCAACTGAAACAGTTGTACAACTGCTTGATAAGCAAGGCGCCCTTCTACGTATTCACACTTGAGACAATTTAGTCGAACGACTACAACAACAACAGTGATATTCGTAGTGGAAAGAGTTGCCATGCTGACAGCACTACTTTTATTTCACTTTTGGTAAATTGTAGAGATTGAATATTTCAATTAATATTTTCAAAATGTTTAAAAACAATAGGTTCGTTTCTTATTAACTACACCATTTCCAGATGGATTTTAGAAAGCGTTAACTGGATTTTAGAAAGGGGAAATTGGATTTTAGAAATGTCAATTGGATTTTAGAAAGCGTTAAAAGGATTTTAGAAAACAAAATTGGATTTTTGAAAGCGTGAATTGGATTTCAGAATGTGCGTTTAAAATAAATTTTACACAGAATTTTTCGAATAGAAATTCTTTATTGCGTATGAAAGTATAAATTAATAATTATATAAATTTTCGAAAATCCAATTTACAGTTTCTAAAGTCCATTTTCCCTTTTCTAAAATCAAATCGACATTTCTAAAATCCAATTTTCCCTTTCTAAAATCCATTTGGCTATTCTAAAATCTAATTTCCCCTTTCTAAAATCCAATTGACATTTCTAAAATCTAATTTCCCCTTTCTAAAATCCAATTGACATTTCTAAAATCCAATTTCCCCTTTCTAAAATCCAATTGACATTTCTAAGATCCAATTTCCCCTTTCTAAAATCCAGTTGACGCTTTCTAAAATCCATCTGGAAATGGTGTAGTTATAGACAAGAATTATCTAACTAAGGATATTTACTTCCGTTTTCATATGTTTCTTGATATTGTTGTTCTCTTCAAATGTCATTAATCGCATTTTAAAATAGAAATAATGAAAATGAAATTTCATGAAAATTATTAATGGCTGATTTTTACTATTTTTCCGTTTCTTGTACTTCTGTTCGTTTCGCCTTTATGAGCGTAATTCCTTCCGTTTTTCTCTTTTCATTTACTTGACAGCTAGTTGCTAGTTTAATAAGAAACAAAGCCAAACAATGTATGCACTTTTTGTTTATTTTATTGTTTTTTATTTATTAATCAAGTTGACAGCTGACAAGAAGGTGCTTTCATGTAAGAATGCAGATAAACTTTAACAATGCTTTATATGAAGGCCACTAATGTAAAATTTGCTGAGTAAAATGTGAACATTGGCAACACTATGTCATTGTCAATCGCACGACTATTTAGTCTCAAGTGTGAATAGCTGCCACCGATTCGACTAAATAGTTGGAGTAATGTGAATACAACAGTCCAATTCGACCAAATCGATTGAGTCGCAAGTGTGTATAGGCTCTTAATCAGAGGTTGAGTAAACGGCCCTAAACCAGATAAATTGCTGGTTCAATTTATGATCCGCCCTGTTCGATTTGTTTTTTCCGTGCTGAATTGGCAGCACAGTGCTTTTTTGATTTGGCAGAACTGAAAAGTGACATTTGTGTATGTATACATATATATACATATACCCTGCAGTCAATTTGTTTCACTGCTAAATAATCATTGATGATTCTTTGTTGAATATTCATCACTATCGTTTTGCGTTGGTGCAAGCGAGCAAGCTATATTGAAAAAAACAAACGAAATACCATCTAGGCGGTTAAAAACCAACGAGCCAGCTTGTATTTCGGTAGATTTTTTGTCATTCTGCAGCTTTTCTGACAAATTTTTCTATTTGACAACTATAAAATAAATTATATTTAAAATAAAAAATATGTATATGGAAATACAAATTTTAAATTTGCCTCTTGTAAGCTTCTACTTTGGACGTAAGGGGAAAGAAGAAGTCCGGAAGAAAAATTATACTGCGCACTGGCTTTTCCTTATAACATAGCTACCCCGCCATTTGAGTTTCATTATTTATTTCAGTAATTTAAATTCAAATTTCCAAAAAAATAATTTTTGAAATAACTATTATTTTCATTTAGTTTGAAGTTTAATGTCAATCAAATTGTTTTTGTTTTGTCTCTTTTCAACGTACAGAAGAATTGTTTTTGTATTTTGACTTTCGGTGGGTTTTCCAAACCAAAAATACCAGAGAAAAAACGTAGTGTCATATAGGCATGAGGAAAGCAAACCATTTATTTGAAAAAATTCAGCAGCCTTTATATGAAAGTATTCACTGATGCCTCCTCATGATGAAATTCATCAGTGATTCATAAAGGATTAATTTCAGGGGTCGGCTTTCCAATAATGCCGCACGCCCCCAAAAAAATGACTTTTACTGGATGGTAGGGGATGGGAAGTAGGTTCTGAAGTCGTTAAATTTAGGCGCCGGACGTACCTGGTTTTCCCGGAATTTGTTAAAGTTGTTAAATTTTTACCAATTTTTACACACACACACACAACTGACATAGGTACAAGGTAAGTGTTTGTACCATTTTGCGAGTTGAAATGGCCACAAAAGTACTGTAGACCGGGCCATAGATATTACGCTGAAGGGTGTACTACGCAGAAGGACATCACCGTGGCGGTAGCCACGGTTTGCGCACACGTCCGGACGGATGGCGTAGCCCAGGGTTATTTTTTTTAGGCGCGGCCAAAGGCCGCCTACGCAGAAAAGTGTTCTGCGCAAAAGCACTGTTTTTTCTTTATCTATCGAATTTATATGGAGAGCTACTAAACTTTAATCATAAATTCCTCGAAACAGAGGTACGTCCGGCGCCTAAATTTTACGGATTCAAAACACTCTTCCCCTCCCCTACCCCCCAGTAAAAGTGGTTTTTTGGGGGGCGTGCGGCATTATTGGAAAATTTCCCCCATTTCAGATTTTTACTGCGGGGTATATGTTCGTATATGTATATACACAAGCAGCTGTCGGCCATATTTTTCATTCAGACGCCGTGAAAAAAACAAAACAAATTATGGAAGTAACACATAAAATATGAGTATAAAGGTCATATAATTAAATTATATATAAATTTGCCTCAAATAATTCTTCCATGATTTTTTATTTTGTTTTTTTTACTTTCTCAAATCACAAATGGTTTGTTGATATTTCTTCTTCTTTTACGCCCTATTAGGCGCATTTCAGTTATTACATCTGGGTCTGGGTCAAGATAAATTTTTACTGAAACAATCCGGCTCATAATGAAACTTGGCTGCACTTGAAAAGAACTAAAAAGAAGAAGAAACATATACAACATATACCCAGCAGTAAAAATCTGAAATGAATCCTTTATGAATCACTGATGAAATTCATCATGAGGAGGCATCAGTGAATGCTTTCATATAAAGGCTGCTAATTTTTTTCAAATAAATGGTTTGCTCTCCTCATGCCTTTATGACACCGTTCGGAGCCGGCATAAAACTGTCCAATGGTAGGAAAAACAAAAGGAACACACCTCGAATTGGGAGAGAAGCTCGGCCATAAAACTCGTCAGAGTTATAATAATAATACAATGGCGCTATTATAACTCTGACGAGTTTTATGGCCGAGCTTCTCTCCCAATTCGAGGTGTGCTCCTTTTTGTTTTTCCTACGAATTGGGTGGACCTACAGTTTTATGCCGGCTCCGAACGGCGAATGCATTTTTTATGAGAAGCTTTTTCATGGCAGAAATACTCTCGGAGGGTATGCCGCCCACTGCCGAGAGGTGACCGCTGCTCTTAAAAAACCCAATAATTGGATTTTTACTAATTAGAAAAATAGTTTTTGGTGTTTGGCTCGGACCGTGGTTTGAACCCGAGACCTCTGGCACAGCAGGCGAGCACTCTACCCACTGCACCACAGCGGCCACAGAGTTATAATAGCGCAAAAAAATTATTCTGTACGTTGAAAAGAGACAAATACTCCCTCAAAAACAATTTGATTGACATTAAACTTCCAACTAAATGAATATAACTACAGTAGACGCTCACAAATTAGAACTCTCAGTAATTAGAATTTCCAGAAATTAGAGTCAACTTTTTGAATACATTGCACGATTTTCGATTCTAATTTCAGAGCGTATTTTGTTTTTTTTTTTTTGTTGCAAAATAGATATAAAAAAGGGAATCTCCAATTTATTCATATTACGCTCGGTAGCCGTTGGATTTTCGTCGCTAACTGTACAGTTTTTGTTAGTTTCTGTTTGAATTCGATAATTGGAGTTTTTGTTCTTTGGACCTTTTTCTGACTTAGCGCATAAATACATATATGTATATTGGATTGTTACCTTATATTTTTGTTGAATATGATAAAATTTCAATGCAGGTTTTCAATGCAAATTGACTTAAATTTTAAGGTTTTATGGAAATAAAAAAACGTCCAGGAATTATAATTTTTCAGAAATTAGAATCACCCTAAAAACAAAGTGGTTCTAATTTGTGAGCGTCTACTGTATTTCAAAAATAATTTTTTTGGAAATTTGAATTTAAATTACTGAAATAAATAATGAAACGCAAATGGCGGGAGAGCTATGTATTCCATGCTATAAGGAGAAGCCAGTGCGCAGTATAATTTTTCTTCTGGACTTCTTCTTTCCCCTTACGGCCAAAGCAGAAGCTTACAAGAGGCAAATTTAAAATTTGTATTTCCATATATTTTTTTATTTTAAGTATAATTTATTTTATAGTTGTCAAATTGAAAAATTTGTCAGAAAAGCTGCCGAATGTCAAAAAACCTACCGAAATGCAAGCTGGCCGTTGGTTTTTAACCGCCTAGATGGTATTTTGTTTGGTTTTTTCAATATAGCTTGCTCGCTTGTACCAACGCAAAACGATAGTGATGAATATTCAACAAAGAATCATCAATGATCATTTAACAGTGAAACAAATTTACTGCAGGGTATATATATACATACACATATGTCACTTTTCAGTTCTGCCAAATCAAAAAAGCACTGTGCTGCCAAATCAGCATGGAAAAAACAAATCGAACAGGGCGGATCAGAAATTGAACCAGCAATTTATCTGGTTTAATCGAGCTGAAATCGTTGTTGTTGCATTTACATTCAAAAATTTTTATCTGGGTTAGGATCACCGTATGTGAAACACGGCTAATGGTTTATCCTAGGCCATGGTACAATAACTTAGAGGTAGGCGCATAGGCGAATTCAGAAACAACTTTTTTTATTTCCAAAGGTAGAGTGTAATGTCAAAATCCAAGCGAATTATAATCATGGCCAATAGGAATGAGCGAGTCCCAAGCGAATTCAGATTTTAACCACGGCGAAATATCATTTTGACATTACACTCTACCAATTACAATAACAAAATACATGGGGATTTTCTGAATTCGCCCCTGCGCCTACCTGGTATATCTGCCTTGTCCTAGGCACTGTAGACTAGTGATGGGCGAGTCCGAGATATTTTATTCGATTCTCTCGATTGTTGAAACATCTCGAATGCTCTCGATGGTTTTCATTCGTACTCGAGTCAAGTCGTAAATGGCCGTAAGTCGAAACAATCGCTAAAACATCTCGGACTCGCAAACGATTCCTCTCGTTTTCAAAGCAACCCTACAACATCTTGGACTCGCTGCAAAAATACATAATATTTGTTGTTGCCGCTTGAATATCAAAATTGCTTTAAAGAATATAATTCATTTATTTCATAAGCGTCTCACTTCAGAAAATTTATTAATGTTTAAATAATTAGTTATTATTATTATGCACGACACTCTTTAGGGCCTTTTCACATTACTCGGTACGACATCGAATCGACATTTTTTGCTCGGTATTTTCAGCTTACCGAAACGATTCCGCGTTGCTGTGTTTTTCACGCTTGTGGGAATACTTTCGGTGCGTAATCGGCAGAAAATAGGAAAACAAACATCGAAATTTGCAAAACAAAATTTTTAACTTCAACAAATCACTCAATAATAACAATAATGTCTTCTAGCGAAGACGAGGACATTATTGTGTGTATCACCAACGCCGTCGGCGGCACCGAAATGCCGAAAGCCACGGCGCCGAACTCATCGAAAATGGCATCAGCAACCCCGACGGTTCGAAGTTCAGTGTAGCCAAATATGTGAACTGTGTTCGAATCAGTGTTGCCAAGTACTGATGCGAAATTCAAGACAGGTAGGCACAGCGGCGAATTCAGAAACTACTTTTTTTATTTAGAAAGGTACAGTGTAATATCAAAAATCAAAGCAAATCCACACTATGGCCAACAGGAATGGGCGAGTCCCAAGCGAATACAGATTTTAACCAAGGCGAAACATTATTAACACGCTTTTATTAGTTTCACCTGTATGTATGTATGTATGTATGTATGTAACTTCTTGCTTAGGTTATAACCACCGCTATGTTCCAACAGATGGCGCGCGTGTATTTATATTTTTAAAATATTCACTTATTTTGACATTAAACTATACCAATTACAATATTAAAGTTCTGAATTCACGTATGCGCCTACCTTTCTAAATCTGGCTGGCGGAATTGAGCGGGATTTTCTGACGTTTCTTATCTTTTTAATAAAAGCAAATACATCGTTAGTTTATTTTACTAAAAACTATTTATATAAATAATAAAATAATGGATTCTATTGCGAAAGCAGCTATATTAGTGGAGGAAGAAGAGCAAAGGAATCTGATAAACGAGAGGAAGTTTTTAAGGGATCATAGCAATCCTTTTACTTTAAGTAAACAAGCGTAAATTTAATTAGAGGCTGAAAATAAAAATAGTAGTCTTAATTTTGCGTGAAAGAAACCTTTACCTTGTCCTTTTTTCTATTTTTCATAGAATTATTTTGAAAGCAAATTGTATACAAAAACAGGGGAAAATTTCAATAACAATGTACCCGGCACCGGAATTTTTCGTTTCTTTTTTTTGGCGATAGATCACTCAAATGCAATCGAAATCTTGCGGAAACTTACAATTCATTAATAACACAGTATTTTTGCGTAGAGCACCCTTATGCACTGCGCCGCGCTTTGAAAAGTAACCCTCAGCCGACAGAACTCCCTTTCTGGAGTTAGATCTGGAGAGATTTACAGTAATTTTGCGTAGTCGGGAGTGTTATAACTAGTAAAATTATCATTCGCAGAACTTTTCTTGAAGGATTCATTGAAACATTCTTAGTGGTTTGAAAATAAATATTTATTTATTTATTTATTTATTCTTTATTTACAGCCTTAGAGGCCAATAATCCATTTATAATCACATTGTTACTCAACTTATTGTTCAGTTTGACAATATGTAACTAATTTTTTTGTAAATTGTGCTAAACTACTAGAATTTTTTATATCCATTGGCAACTCGTTAAACATTTTGAGACCCTTGTAATACAAATCCTGTTTTAGATAGTCAGTTTGACATTGTGGAAGCTTATAATTATGCCTAAATCTTGTTTGATATTCGTGGACTTCACAATTTAGCATAAAGTTTTCACTTAGGTAATTTGGGAAAAACCCATTTCTAATTTTATAAATAAATTTCATTGTATGACAAAAAATCATTTGTTTTACATTTAACCATTTTAGACTACTTAGCATCGACGAGATACTACTGTCATATCTTGCTTTTAGTATATGCCTCATAGCTCTATTTTGCAATTTTTGTAACTTGCTTATTTGTGTATCTGATGTTATGAATAATATTGTAGGACAATACAATAAACTTGGTTCTATTATGGATTTATATACTCGTATTTTATACCTTCTACTTACATATTTACATGTTCTTTTCATAAACCCAATTTTTTTTGATGTCTTATTCACTATATAGTTCACATAATCAGTGAATTTCAATTTATTATCAATAACAACGCCAAGATATTTAATATGATCTACTTCCGCAATTACTTCATCCTTAATTTTTAATTCTCGATGATCACTATTTCTATTTTTACGCGTTGGTGCAATTACCATATAGTTCGTTTTTTTTACATTCAACATCAGTTTGTTTTTGCATAACCACACATAAAGCAAGTCTAGTTCGTATTGCATTTTATTAAATGCATCTGTTACACTCTCTTCGCTTATCATTAGGAGGGCATCATCCGCAAATAGTCTAATATCACAGTTTCGCGTCGATAATATAATATCATTTATGTATGTATTAAATAAAATCGGTGCCAGTACTGAACCTTGTGGGAGGCCAATATTAACTGCCACCTTCTCTGATACATCTTCATTAATTACTGTACACTGCGTTCTATTTGATAAATAATTTTCAAACCACTTAAGTTCTACCGATTTTATACCTATTTTCCTAAGTGTGCTTAACATTATGTGACGGTCCACTGTTTCAAATGCCCTTTTCAAATCGATGAAGACAGCCAGTATCACTTTTTTACTTCGGAGGTTGTCCTTCCACTGAGATATAACCCAATTAAGAGCCGTTTCGCAAGAGTGTTTAGCTCGAAATCCTGACTGCTCTCTGATGATTATATTATTTGTTTCGATGTAATCCACCAGCTGATTTTTAACCACGGATTCCAGTATTTTCTCGATGTTTGGTAATATGGCGGGCGCATTATACTGAAGCCGACCTTCCACCACCTGCAATATTTATTTGAATGCGTCTTTATTGAGACGAAAGTTTTTACTGAAATGGTAAATTGTTGGTAATACACATTCATAATTTGTTTATTTGTTTTTTTATAGTAGTCAAACAATAGTTATCAACTTCAGAAAATTCATTATTATTCTTTGGTGAAAATATATTTTAATTTCCAAAACCTACATACACACGTATTTAAATCACTGTTATTATCATTATTTCACAATTTTTTCTCTGAAGTTTTTCTTTGCATATAAAAGCAATTCAATCTCGGTGGAAAATGCAATGGACCCACGCCGTGTTTGTGGCTTCTCGCGGTCGGTTGATTAATATATTTACATATATTCACACTTATTAACACTTATTCCAACTTCATACATGCATTTACACAATTTACTTAAACTTTTATTGTAATTTTTTGATATTTTGTTAATATCGCCGCAACCAAATACTTGCGGCAAATTTCGGCGCGAAAAACTGTCAAAATGTTCGTTCATTCGGTGTTCATAATGCCGATTTACCGAATTTCGAAAGATTCGGCGCGCCGTCGGTTGTCATAATGCCGATTTGCCGAAAACGTTATTTCTGTACCGCCGACGGTGTTGGTGATAGTGGCATATAACTTGCTACATTTATAACCGAAACGAGTTTTTTACTGACTTTGTTCTTCTTCTTTTATTACGCTGCAAAAATTTATGCAGTAATTCCTCAAATTTTAATGACCGGTCTTACCGCGTTGCGGTTTCCGAAATTAATCCGCTCCGATTTCATGTATGCAACACTAAGAGCCTATACACACTTGCGACTCAATCGATTTGGTCGAATTGGACTGTTGTATTCACACTACTCCAACTATTTAGTCGAATCGGTGGCAGCTATTCACACTTGAGACTAAATAGTCGTGCGATTGACAATGACATAGTGTTGCCAATGTTCACATTTTACTCAGCAAATTTTACATTAGTGGTCTTCATATAAAGTGATGAAGTATTAAATTGTTAAAGTTTATCTGCATTCTTACATGAAAGCACCTTCTTGTCAGCTGTCAACTTGATTAATAAATAAAAAACAATAAAATAAACAAAAAGTGCATACATTATTTGGCTTTGTTTCTTATTAAACTAGCAACTAGCTGTCAAGTAAATGAAAAGAGAAAAACGGAAGGAATTACGCTCATAAAGGCGAAACGAACAGAAGTACAAGAAACGGAAAAATAGTAAAAATCAGCCATTAATAACACTGGATCACAAAATGAAATTTTGTGTCTGTACTTTGGACGTGACTATCCTACCTATATGTAAAATCGGTCGCTGATTCCGAAAATCGGGTTCATTTTTAATTCTATGGGAAGGTTTTTGAGATATCGGCAATTTACCGTTATTTGGCCAATGGCTCCACTTAATCCTGTAAATCTCTTTGACGCAGTGAGCTATCTTCCTCGAAGTGACAACCAACGAAAGAAAATTAAATTTTCTTTTCATCGCTGCTATAACATTTTTCTCTAACTCTTATAGTTTCTGAAATATTGACGATTCAATTTGAATTTTTTCGATTTTTTACGATTTTTTGAAGAAAAAATTGACTTTGTCAGACAATATTTTTTAAACCAATGTCTTCACCTTCGGTTTTACACATTTACGTAAAGCTCCATTCTATTGGGAAAAAGATAAGCTATCAACGAAGAAAATCCATGGTAAAATGGAAAAGTTATAGGCGATCAAGTAAATACATCCAAGTCGCGCAATGCCTCTGCACGGGTATATTCTATGCATATTGTACCAATACCTACACATCTGCAGTAGCAGCACATTGGCAGCGCAGTAGATAAAAGCCCATTTACGGGTATAACATGCATAGAATATACCCGTGCAGAGGCATTGCGCGACTTGGATGTATTTACTTGATCGCCTATAACTTTTCCATTTTACCATGGATTTTCTTCGTTGATAGCTTATCTTTTCCCCAATAGAATAGAGCTTCACGTAAAGAAGTAAACCCGAAGGTGAAGACATTGGTTTAAAAGATATTGCCTGGCAAAGTCAATTTTTTCTTCAAAAAATCGTAAAAAATCGAAAAAATTCAAATTGAATCGTCAATATTTCAGAAACTATAAGAGTTAGAGAAAAATGTTATAGCAGCGATGAAAAGGAAATTTAATTTTCTTTCGTTGGGTGTCACTACAAGGAATATAGCTCACTGCGTTAAAGAGGTATACAGGATTAAGTGGAGCCATTGGCCAAATAACGGTAAATTGCCGATATCTCAAAAACCTTCCCTTAGAATTAAAAATGAGCCCGATTTTCGGAATCAGCGACCGATTTTACATATAAATAGGATGGTGGCGTTCAGAGTATTTTTTGGCTGTAGAGCAGTGTAATTTTCATGAAATTTCATTTTCATTATTTCTATTTTAAAATGCGATTAATGACATTTGAAGAGAACAACAATATCAAGAAACATATGAAAACGGAAGTAAATATCCTTAGTTAGATAATTCTTGTCTATAACTACACCATTTCCAGATGGATTTTAGAAAGCGTCAACTGGATTTTAGAAAGGGGAAATTGGATCTTAGAAATGTCAATTGGATTTTAGAAAGGGGAAATTGGATTTTAGAAATGTCAATTGGATTTTAGAAAGGGGAAATTAGATTTTAGAAATGTCAATTGGATTTTAGAAAGGGGAAATTAGATTTTAGAATAGCCAAATGGATTTTAGAAAGGGAAAATTGGATTTTAGAAATGTCGATTTGATTTTAGAAAAGGGAAATTGGACTTTAGAAACTGTAAATTGGATTTTCGAAAATTTATATAATTATTAATTTATACTTTCATACGCAATAAAGAATTTCTATTCGAAAAATTCTGTGTAAAATTTATTTTAAACGCACATTCTGAAATCCAATTCACGCTTTAAAAAATCCAATTTTGTTTTCTAAAATCCTTTTACCGCTTTCTAAAATCCAATTGACATTTCTAAAATCCAATTTCCCCTTTCTAAAATCCAATTGACATTTCTAAAATCCAATTTCCCCTTTCTAAAATCCAGTTAACGCTTTCTAAAATCCAATTTCCCCTTTCTAAAATCCAGTTAACGCTTTCTAAAATCCATCTGGAAATGGTGTAGTTAATAAGAAACGAACCTTTTGTTTTTAAACATTTTGAAAATATTAATTGAAATATTCAATCTCTACAATTTACCAAAAGTGAAATAAAAGTAGTGCTGTCAGCATGGCAACTCTTTCCACTACGAATATCACTGTTGTTGTTGTAGTCGTTCGACTAAATTGTCTCAAGTGTGAATACGTAGAAGGGCGCCTTGCTGATCAAGCAGTTGTACAACTGTTTCAGTTGGAATGAAATTGGGCTGCAAATCCAACTGTTTCAGTTGTACAACTAATTGAATGTAGTGTGAATGCTTCCATACATTCCCATGCAAATCAACATTCGACTAAATCGATTGAGTCGCAAGTGTGTATAGGCTCTAAGAGCGCTTTCACATTACTATATTTACATATATTCACACTTATTAACACTTATTCCAACTTCATACATGCATTTACACAATTTACTTAAACTTTTATTGTAATTTTTTGATATTTTGTTAATATCGCCGCAACCAAATACTTGCGGCAAATTTCGGCGCGAAAAACTGTCAAAATGTTCGTTCATTCGGTGTTCATAATGTCGATTTTCCGAATTTCGAAAGATTCGGCGCGCCGTCGGTTGTCATAATGCCGATTGCCGAAAACGTTATTTCTGTACCGCCGACGGTGTTGGTGATAGTGGAATATAACTTGCTACATTTATAACCGAAACGAGTTTTTTACTGACTTTGTTCTTCTTCTTTTATTACGCCGCAAAAATTTATGCAGTAATTCCTCAAATTTTAATGACCGGTCTTACCGCGTTGCGGTTTCCGAAATTAATCCGCTCCGATTTCATGTATGCAACACTAAGAGCCTATACACACTTGCGACTCAATCGATTTGGTCGAATTGGACTGTTGTATTCACACTACTCCAACTATTTAGTCGAATCGGTGGCAGCTATTCACACTTGAGACTAAATAGTCGTGCGATTGACAATGACATAGTGTTGCCAATGTTCACATTTTACTCAGCAAATTTTACATTAGTGGTCTTCATATAAAGTGATGAAGTATTAAATTGTTAAAGTTTATCTGCATTCTTACATGAAAGCACCTTCTTGTCAGCTGTCAACTTGATTAATAAATAAAAAACAATAAAATAAACAAAAAGTGCATACATTATTTGGCTCTGTTTCTTATTAAACTAGCAACTAGCTGTCAAGTAAATGAAAAGAGAAAAACGGAAGGAATTACGCTCATAAAGGCGAAACGAACAGAAGTACAAGAAACGGAAAAATAGTAAAAATCAGCCATTAATAATTTTCATGAAATTTCATTTTCATTATTTCTATTTTAAAATGCGATTAATGACATTTGAAGAGAACAACAATATCAAGAAACATATGAAAACGGAAGTAAATATCCTTAGTTAGATAATTCTTGTCTATAACTACACCATTTCCAGATGGATTTTAGAAAGCGTCAACTGGATTTTAGAAAGGGGAAATTGGATCTTAGAAATGTCAATTGGATTTTAGAAAGGGGAAATTGGATTTTAGAAATGTCAATTGGATTTTAGAAAGGGGAAATTAGATTTTAGAAATGTCAATTGGATTTTAGAAAGGGGAAATTAGATTTTAGAATAGCCAAATGGATTTTAGAAAGGGAAAATTGGATTTTAGAAATGTCGATTTGATTTTAGAAAAGGGAAATTGGACTTTAGAAACTGTAAATTGGATTTTCGAAAATTTATATAATTATTAATTTATACTTTCATACGCAATAAAGAATTTCTATTCGAAAAATTCTGTGTAAAATTTATTTTAAACGCACATTCTGAAATCCAATTCACGCTTTCAAAAATCCAATTTTGTTTTCTAAAATCCTTTTACCGCTTTCTAAAATCCAATTGACATTTCTAAAATCCAATTTCCCCTTTCTAAAATCCAATTGACATTTCTAAAATCCAATTTCCCCTTTCTAAAATCCAGTTAACGCTTTCTAAAATCCAATTTCCCCTTTCTAAAATCCAGTTAACGCTTTCTAAAATCCATCTGGAAATGGTGTAGTTAATAAGAAACGAACCTTTTGTTTTTAAACATTTTGAAAATATTAATTGAAATATTCAATCTCTACAATTTACCAAAAGTGAAATAAAAGTAGTGCTGTCAGCATGGCAACTCTTTCCACTACGAATATCTCTGTTGTTGTTGTAGTCGTTCGACTAAATTGTCTCAAGTGTGAATACGTAGAAGGGCGCCTTGCTGATCAAGCAGTTGTACAACTGTTTCAGTTGGAATGAAATTGGGCTGCAAATCCAACTGTTTCAGTTGTACAACTAATTGAATGTAGTGTGAATGCTTCCATACATTCCCATGCAAATCAACATTCGACTAAATCGATTGAGTCGCAAGTGTGTATAGGCTCTAAGAGCGCTTTCACATTACTCGGTGCGGTATCGGATCGACATGTTTGGTTTTTGCCGAAAGTATACCGAAACTTTACCGACCACATGTATTTCAATTGGCACTTTTACATTAGTGTTGCATACATGAAATCGGAGCGGATTAATTTCGGTAGGACCGGTCAGTAAAATTTGAGGAATTACTGCATAAATTTTTGCGGCGTAATAAAAGAAGAAGAACAAAGTCAGTAAAAAACTCGTTTCGGCTATAAATGTAGCAAGTTATAATGTCTTCGTCTTCGCTAGAAGCCATTATTATTATTATTGAGTGATTTGTTGAAGTTAAAAATTTTGTTTTGCAAATTTCGATGTTTGTTTTCCTATTTTCTGCCGATAACGCACCGAAAGTATTCCCACAAGTGTGAAAAACACAGCAACGCGGAATCGTTTCGGTAAGCTGGAAATACCGAGCAAAAAATGTCGATCCGATGTCGTACCGAGTAATGTGAAAAGGCCCTAATGTGAAAGTGTCAATTGAAATACATGTGGTCAGTAAGGTTTCGGTATACTTTCGGTGAAAACCAAAATTGTCGATCCGATACCGCACCGAGTAATGTGAAAGCGCTCTTAGTTGTGATTTCAAAAATGCAGCGTCTATGTATAGCATATTTTTCAATTTGGTTCATTTATATATGTAATTACCTCACTTCCATTAAAAATCCTACTTTCAACAACCCTCATTCAGTTTATTTTATCAACTAAAACATATCATCAAAACAACAGCCGGCCCGCCGACTCGGAACAATCGCAAAAACATCTCGGTTGTGTAGTCGAGATGTCATCGAAACAACCTCCGACTCGCCGACTCGGAACAATCGCAAAAACATCTCGATTGTGAAGTCGAGGAACGAGTCAACTTTTGACTCGATTGTGATTTTGCAACGATGGCGATTTTCTCGATTTTCAGTAAATCTCGATTCGCCAATCTACCCGTTTACATATAACATGAAATCTAGATTTGCTGGGAGAGGGATTGTCAACTGTCAATTTTCCTTACCTGCATGACCCAATAATAATATGGTCGTAGCAGTCAAAAGAGAATAGGCAACTACCGTTAGATGGCTGTTTTCACGAATGTAAGAAACAGATATTTTGTTTTTATTTAACTTGAAAAACGCTAGCAAACACACAAGCTTTTGCACGATTAACACGTTAAAGAAAGTATAATTAAAAAAAAGACGATCATTTCCTAACCTATAAAACAGAAAGAAGAAGAGCGACTTACTATTGCGATACGATTCATGTTGGGCCATACTTACTGGCGTCCATGAAAAGTAAACATCATTTTGACGTTTCTCCCAAATTCGCCAAAAAAATATCGATAACACGAAGAACACAGGGTTGCATTGAGAAAACTATCGTGATAATCTCGAGATTCATTTTAAATCGCGAATTTTTGGTAGCGGATTTTTGTATGGCAAACCTCGAATTTCAATCGAAGATTTTGTGTCAACCTCGAAAAAAGTAGATAACCTCGTATATGTAAATGGCCTATAACAGCTAAAATGTATTGGTTCTTTCCTTTTGATTATTTTTTCGATTAACCTTTTTCCTCCCAAGTCGAAAATAATCGAAAGGAAATAATCGAAGTTGAGAATCTCCGCCTTTTCATCCGAGTCCGAATTCGGTTACTTAAGGTTTTGTGAGTATATCAAAAAAACCGCAATAAATATTCCCTCAAGCCAGCGTTGCCGAACAGACGATTTTATTGTCATTTTGACGATTTTTCTAAGCAATGACGATTTTTTTCGTTTATTATATATATTTTTTTAAGGAATAATTGTAATCGAAAAACGGTTATAATCGGTTAGTTCCCCACAATTATTCGCGATTAATAATGGAACGCTTTCGATTAACCTAAAAAGCGGTTAATCGGTTATTTTATTTTTTTGCCATCCCTACCTGTAGGCAAGGTTAGGTGAAAAAGAAAAAATTATTGTCTTTCTGGAGGTGAATATAGCGGACATTAGCAGCACATCACACATCAGAGTTGCATATCAATTGGTCTAAAAAACTTTAGAACTTGGAAACAAAAAAAAAAACAAGAAAACTGTCGTATTTGTGATAAAGTAGTGAGGTCAAAGAACATTTTCTAATTATGGAAATGAATACACATATGTTTTTTTCTATATTATTAAAATATATCACCATTCTACCACGACCTTAAAATAAGGTTGTTCTCTCTGTGTGATTTTGGCCTGGCAAATTTGCCGAGATGACATAAGTGTGATAAATTTGCCGAGCACAACAACAAAATACACGTCTTGTCAAATTTGGAGGTTCGGCAAATTTCTCATACCCATACCCGTGATATTTGATATCATGAGAAAAATATCATGTTATTACATTCACAATAGTCTTCTATGAGAAGTGAGTTCGAATTTATGTTTCTAGTTCTTTTTTTCAAGTATTTTATTTTATTCAGATAAAAAATTAATTAATTCGAAATTGAAGCAAGCAAAGCAAAGCGACAACAGTCGTATAAAGAGTGGAAAGATTATGACTAACATGCTAGTTCACAATGAAGTCAGTTAGAATTTTATTTTCTTAAAGGTGCGCTCTCTCTGTGTGGCAAATTTCTCAAGATATCATGATATCTCGGCAAAAAGATTAGACACAGAGACCAACCTTAATATTTATCGCACATATTTTCGCTGTGCTGGCAACCCTCTTCTGTCGATGTCCATTTGGGAGGTGAATTTCCCAAAATCCCATCTCAAAGCTTGCCTACAGTTCTACAGTGATCCTAGGTATGGGTAAGAGCCTATACACACTTGCGACTCAATCGATTTGGTCGAATTGGACTGTTGTATTCACACTACTCCAACTATTTAGTCGAATCGGTGGCAGCTATTCACACTTGAGACTAAATAGTCGTGCGATTGACAATGACATAGTGTTGCCAATGTTCACATTTTACTCAGCAAATTTTACATTAGTGGTCTTCATATAAAGTGATGAAATATTAAATTGTTAAAGTTTATCTGCATTCTTACATGAAAGCACCTTCTTGTCAGCTGTCAACTTGATTAATAAATAAAAAACAATAAAATAAACAAAAAGTGCATACATTGTTTGGCTTTGTTTCTTATTAAACTAGCAACTAGCTGTCAAGTAAATGAAAAGAGAAAAACGGAAGGAATTACGCTCATAAAGGCGAAACGAACAGAAGTACAAGAAACGGAAAAATAGTAAAAATCAGCCATTAATAATTTTCATGAAATTTCATTTTCATTATTTCTATTTTAAAATGCGATTAATGACATTTGAAGAGAACAACAATATCAAGAAACATATGAAAACGGAAGTAAATATCCTTAGTTAGATAATTCTTGTCTATAACTACACCATTTCCAGATGGATTTTAGAAATGTCAATTGGATTTTAGAAAGGGGAAATTAGATTTTAGAAATGTCAATTGGATTTTAGAAAGGGGAAATTAGATTTTAGAATAGCCAAATGGATTTTAGAAAGGGAAAATTGGATTTTAGAAATGTCGATTTGATTTTAGAAAAGGGAAATTGGACTTTAGAAACTGTAAATTGGATTTTCGAAAATTTATATAATTATTAATTTATACTTTCATACGCAATAAAGAATTTCTATTCGAAAAATTCTGTGTAAAATTTATTTTAAACGCACATTCTGAAATTCAATTCACGCTTTCAAAAATCCAATTTTGTTTTCTAAAATCCTTTTAACGCTTTCTAAAATCCAATTGACATGTCTAAAATCCAATTTCCCCTTTCTAAAATCCAATTGACATTTCTAAAATCCAATTTCCCCTTTCTAAAATCCAGTTAACGCTTTCTAAAATCCATCTGGAAATGGTGTAGTTAATAAGAAACGAACCTTTTGTTTTTAAACATTTTGAAAATATTAATTGAAATATTCAATCTCTACAATTTACCAAAAGTGAAATAAAAGTAGTGCTGTCAGCATGGCAACTCTTTCCACTACGAATATCACTGTTGTTGTTGTAGTCGTTCGACTAAATTGTCTCAAGTGTGAATACGTAGAAGGGCGCCTTGCTGATCAAGCAGTTGTACAACTGTTTCAGTTGGAATGAAATTGGGCTGCAAATCCAACTGTTTCAGTTGTACAACTAATTGAATGTAGTGTGAATGCTTCCATACATTCCCATGCAAATCAACATTCGACTAAATCGATTGAGTCGCAAGTGTGTATAGGCTCTAACACTGCGCTGCGCCGCGCAATTGCGCTAACGCCCACCCTGGCGTTATTGCGCTAACACGATTTGGGTAATGCGCCAACTCAATATAGCGCCAACTCAATAATGCAAGAAAACAAGAGAATTAACTTTAAGGGCCGTTTACTCAACCTCTGATTAACTCTAACCACGGTTAAAGTCCGGTTAAACATCATTATCGACTTCATTTAAACATACATTTAACACGTGGTCGATAATGCAGTCCATAACTTAACCCAAAAAGACGCTTAGGAACAGTGTTACCACAACCTCAAAAATTTTGGTATCACAAATTGATGCCTTCATGGTTTTTTTCGTCGTCACGCTTTCCTTTACCGATCCAGGGGGCGTAAAAACTGTTTATAAAAGGGGCGTCGCACCGCCCTCTGATCCTATGTCTGAAGTCGGAATAGTCCGGAGGCCGATAGTTTTCGAAATATAAATATTTGTATTTTCAAAATATCTTTATTTTGGTGCATAACTGGTTGAAAAGACCACATAATAGAGCTGCAAAACCATCGATAGTCGGACCACTCGATAGTTTCGATAGTCGAAAAAAAAAACTATCGATACTATCGATAATTAATTAATTGGCGAGCATGTTCGTCGTGTGTGGCTAGCTTAACCCATTGATACAACTATGCAGGTATGCAGGTACCAGCAGCTGATTTTACTTTTTTCATTTTTAATTTCTCCCAATTGTCAAACTTTGTTTACCTTTCGTTTTGTTTACTTCCGAGTTGTTTATGTTTACACGTGCTTTGCATGAACATAGTTAGTTAAAAAATAATAGCTTAAAAAAAACTAAAAAACACGCTTTAATCTTAAAAATCGTACTAAAAATTGAGAAATAATTTAATTAGAAACAAAATGATGAACGAAAATATGTATAAGTATTTAAGGAAGAGCGTCGGGTGCTCAGTATGTCAAAAAATATTTAAAATAGCTGTTTTTTTTACTAATATTTTTATTTTGACTTTTTTGAGATTTCATATATCGTACTCTTTTCGCAACTAGGTATATTTTTGTACTAGTTATACGAATCGAATATTGGGCCATATTAATAAAAACCATGCAAATGTTTTTACTCAAGATTTTATAAATTTGACATTAATTTGTATGAACCAAATTTCAAAATTTGAGTAAGAGGTCTGAAATTTTAAGCAAAAGCAAATGCTTGGCTTTTATTAATATCACCCATTATCATGTTCAAATATTATTGAGCACCCCCACGCTTTTCCTTAAATACTCATACTTTCGTTCATCATTTTGTTTCTAATTAAATTATTTCTCAATTTTTAGTACGATTTTTAAGATTAAAGTGTGTTTTTTTATTTTTTTAAGCTATTATTTATTTTTAAGTTACCTTAAAAAGAGGGATGGTTTTGTTTACATTTTCCTTTTCAAAGTCTTTAATTTTTTTTAATGCATAACATTAATTAATTAACAAAAAAACAACAAATATAGAAATTAAATACTTCACTTATATATATAGTATTTTCTGGTTAAATTAAACCTTTAAAATAGGGATGGTTTTGTTTACATTTTCCTTTTCAAAGTCTTTAATTTTTTTTAACCTTAATTAATTAATAAAATAACAACAAATAGTATTCAATATTCTTCTCTTGGGACAAAACTACAAGAATGAATAGGGATAGCCATCGATAGTGGAAAAAAACTATCGATAGTGACACGAAAAAAAAAACTATCGATACTATCGATAGTGCCATCGATAGTTTTGCAGCTCTACCACATAATCCTCTTTCTGGGGCAAAATCTACGTACCCATCCACAGTAATTCTGCGTGGAACACCTTTATTTTTATCAAACTTTTGGTAGGACCACTGCCCATAGCAGGCATTTTGATTTAAAGGAGGACAGTGCGATAAATATTTAAGAACTGATTCAATGACTCCAAATCAATTCCACCCAGCTCGTTTGGCACATAGCATTTTATAGAACTTTTATATTACTCGGTACAGTACCCAAGTATTCATATTTATTTGCATGTAAAATTTAAGCATCTTTATATTTTTATATTATTAAAAAAACGATATCGTGGTTTTAAGAAAGTAGCTTACTTTATTAATTTTAATTTTTTTCTGAAAAATTTTTCGGTGATACGAAAAAAACATGTAGGTATCAAATTGTGAAACGGGTTAGAACCCCAAAAGCAGCATATTCTATTAATTTTAATTTTTTTTCACACATTTTTCGGTGATACGAAAAAACGATGAATGTATCAATTTGTGATACCAATTTTTTGAGGCTGTGGCAACACTGTTTACACTGTTTTGACGGTAGGAAAGTGCATGACTGTGTAACCTAAATCAAACGTACGCCGTCAATTTACTGTCAAAAATTTCTCATGCCCATACAACTTGTATGGGAGTAACCGAAATTGAACGGCGTGCGTAAAAAGCAAATTCGACGCCCAATTTTTGTTTTGCGTGACAGTTGAAATTAAGCATTGTGGGTGATTGTTTGCAAAAAAAATTGACACTTACTTTTGATATCGTGTCTGTTAGGTACATATTCCACAAAATAACAAGATTTTCTCTGATTTTCTGTATTTTTCTATTTCTTTATCTGAACACGCACGCAAGTCAATTTCGGTTCAACGCATATGAAAAATTTGCGTGCGTGCGTTAAATTGACGACTTGCGTTTGATTTAGGTTACTGTGTGAGTTGCAGGAATTTTACCAAAAACGGAGCTAATATCCCAGATTACGCAATCAGGTGTTGAGGTTTATTTTTTTGTTTTGTCTAATTAAAAATATAGAACAAGAATTTGCAAAATATGTAATAATATAATACACTAATTTTGCAAACCAAACGTACCAACCGTTTTGGTATTAATTTTGATCTCTGTTTTGTTTACTTTCGTTTATTACATGTAGAGTGACGTCATCATGGAGCTCGTGTGCCCATGCTCATGCTGCTCTATATGCGTAATCTTGTAGGTATTTCGTTCTTGTATTGCCAGAGTGTTGCCACTATTTTCCATTCGAATGGCAAATTTTTTCGAAGATTTCAGGGTTGCTTTCTGCGTTAGCATTCAAAACGCAAAAAAATAGTTGCGTTAAGTTGCATTTTGGTGGTGGCATTTGTATGGAGAAATGTAACATTTAATGTTGCGTTTTGGACTAAACGCAAAAATGCCTCCGAAACGCAAAATGCAGGCTCACCATGAACATGATATAAGGCTGTGTGCAAATCGGTAACATTTTTCTCTATGGGAAAATGAGGTAGAAAATTTTACCATGTTGAGAAAAAAAAAACACAATTTTGCTGTGCCAAACGGAATAGAAAATTTTGACAGTTACAAAGATAAACTTTTGGGCGAACACGGACAACGATACAATTTTAAAACGTAAAATGAATATAATTGTTGATGGCAATATTGATGGAAATAGCAGAAATGTATTCATGTAATGATCTGATATAATTTTGTTTTTAAATATAACTCTGCCGTCAAATTATCCAACGATTCTCTTTTGTGATGCTGTTCTGTCTTCCATTTGTTCAAACCATGAGGTTCAAACCTTAAGCTGGGTATCCACATCATACGAAATTGCTCAAGAAAAAATTGGCATTTATTTCTTAAGTAATTTTGACATTTCATTTTTATTGAAAAAATATATACAATCGTATATATATCTTGGCAAAACCAGCGCACACTGGGGCCGAGCGTGCTCAAAATTCAGTTTTTAAATAATGAGGTTTTCAACAAAATAAAAACGCAGTATTGTTCCCTATAAAATTCTACACTTCTGGCCCAATTTTCAGCTTTCTATCGTTTTATAGTTGGGAGTTATCCATACACAAACATGGCAAATTTTCCAAAAAATAATTTTTTTCCAAAGTGTGAAATTTTAATGTGTATTTGAAATAGTTGGTGTAAGAGAAGGATATAAAATTTTATTATTCTGCTTTTTCCATAACATTAAGTGAAGCTTACATAATCGATGAGTGTTTTTTTTTTGGAACTAGATGTTTTAAAAAATTAATTTTTAGTATAAAACTAAACGTACCTCTTTTTTTTTAAATATTTTTTTTCAAAATGGATTTTTTTTTAATTTGTGCAAAAAAGTAGCAAATGTAAAAATGCAGCAGTAAAATATGGTCCTTTGTGACAAAGAATCCGAGTTCAGAACCAAAAGCAAAGCGCGCATTTTAAAAAAAAGTGAGTTTAAAAATTGCATTCCAATTTTAGTTAAAAAAAAAACCCCTATATCTGGTTGAATTTGGTTCTGTTCTATCTTAAATTTAGTTGATCCATTATTTACTGGTTACTTTAATTACAAATTGTGGTTAAGGCTACTTGTCAAGCCAGGTTTCTTTAATTTAGACTTGTAAGTTGGATTACAATATGAGTTCTTTGAAGCACAAGTTGTGTTACTCCAATTTTGTTTTTTTTTTATGTTAGGCATGAAAATTTGTGGGGAAATACGTGTTCTGCTTAAGACGCTAACGATGAAACTCCTAATTCCCATATAAACATACTTGTGACCACAGAAAATTTTTAATATCTCGAAACAAAAAATTGGAGGAAACCATTTTTGTATACATACATATGTACCTGCACCTGCATATTTCATCAATGGGTTAATAAATAGCCGCTAATGGGTTAATACAATACACATTGGCTATTTTTGTACAGACATGCTAATATAATACAATGGCGCTTTTATGACTCTGACGAGTTTTATGGCCGAGCATCTGTCCCAATTCGAGGTGTGCTCCTTTTGTTTTTCCTACCAATTGGGTGGACCTACAGTTTTATGCCGGCTCCGAACGGCGAATGCATTTTTTGTGAGAAGCTTTTTCATGGCAGAAATACTCTCGGAGGGTATGCCGGCCTTTGCCGAGAGGTCACCGCTGCTCTTAAGAAACCAATAATTGGATTTTTACTAATTAGAAATTTTTTTTTGGTGTTTGCTTGGACTGGGGTTTGAACCCGAGACCTATGGCATAGCAGGCGAGCACTCTTCCCACTGCACCACAGCGGCCACCATACCACAGACATATTAATTTTGATTTAAATAATTTGTTTACGGATCTGAAAAAAAAATGGTCACCAATGGGTTAATTCATGACCGTTTTAATGGGTAAAGATTCCATAGATTACTAGTTTTAGTGTAGATACAACTAATATGATTTAAATATTTTAATCTAAAAATTAAGTGAAACAAATATTCAAAGAAAAATGTATAAACACTCAAATAGCGAGCGAACTAACGCAATCGATCGCTCATAGCGGTGGCGATAAACTCAATGGATAAATTCACTCAAAAATGAATTATCGTACAATTTCTCTGGTAAATTCACTCTTTGAGTTTATTTTATAATTTTTTGCGCTAGCGATCATCTTTTGAGTTTATCATTTTTTGATCGCTCTTTGAGTTTATCATTTTATGCGTTCACAAGAGTTTTTTGTGAGGTTTAGGCAGCTAATGGCATCGTGAAGGCGCAGTTTTTGGATGATGGCGTGCGTTTATTAGACCATAAATTTGATGTATGTATGTATGTATGTACACTAGGGCGGGTCGATTTGTGGGGAGGAAAAAAAATCGCCCATGGCTCTGTGAAAATCATATTCTAGGGATCAAAATAAGAAACTTTGCCGAAGGAACCATACCTCTAAAACGAATTCTGATGTCCCCCAATTTGGGTCGAACTTTTGGGTAGGAAATTTGGTATCTCAGTCACTAATATAGCTGGAGCGATGAAATTTTACCCACGTGTTGAGCTCAGGCCCCTAAGAAGAAATTTATAAAATTTTGGAAAATGGGCGGTGCCACGCCCACTTATTAAGGGTCAAACATTGAAAGTTTTATATGTCATAACTCAGAAACCATTAAACATATATCGATGAAATTTGGTACGCGTGATTTACTTACTTAGGCAAACGTTTGGACGGAAAATAGTTAAAATCGGTTCACGGCCACGCCCACTTTTATATATGTGTATTATAAAGTGACCTAATAAAAAGATTTTAAGCCATATCTCGTGAACCGATTTTAACTATTTTCCGTCCAAACGTTTGCCTAAGTAAGTAAATCACGCGTACCAAATTTCATCGATATATCTTTAATGGTTTCTGAGTTATGACATATAAAACTTTCAATGTTTGACCCTTAATAAGTGGGCGTGGCACCGCCCATTTTCCAAAATTTTATCAAATTTCTTCTTAGGGGCCTGAGCCCAACACGTGGGTAAAATTTCATCGCTCCAGCTATATTAGTGACTGAGATACCAAATTTCCTACCCAAAAGTTCGACCCAAATTGGGGGACATCAGAATTCGTTTTAGAGGTATGGTTCCTTCGGCAAAGTTTCTTATTTTGATCCCTAGAATATGATTTTCACAGAGCCATGGGCGATTTTTAAATCGACCCGCCCTAATGTACACACATATTAATGCATGTGTGTACGTATATATGGATGCACATACATAGGTATGTATATATTTATAATATTTTAAAACTCAAAGAGCGATCAAAAAATGATAAACTCAAAAAATGATCGCTAGCGCAAAAAATTATAAAATAAACTCATAGAATGAATTTTCAAAAAATGAATTTTCAAACGATATCTCATTTTAAAATGAATTTATGTAAGATTTTATCGCCACTGCAGAGACCCATTGATCGCTGTTGACGTTCGTTCATTTGCGTTCGTTGTCACTGTGTATTTGCGCCCGTGAGAGCGTGGCATAGCTCAGAATTATAAAGTGATAATTCGTTTGAGTGAGTTTATTTTGAGCGTTCTTCGCACCCTGACCACGACCAATCTATACAGGTCGTCTTATATGAAGGAGAATAGGTGATTACAGTTAGACGGCCTCTTTCACAAATGTCAAAATCAGAGAAAACGCCAGCGAACACACAACCGAACACGCAAGCTATTTCCACGAAAAACACCTGCAAGAATGCAAAATCAAAACAAAAGACGATAGTTTGACATAAGCTGCAAATACGATGAAGAAGAGCTACTCTCCCTTGCATGGACCTTCTATAGTTAGGTTACGGTTCAAATACATCAACTCGTCGCTGGCCAACTTTTGTTCATTATGTTTTGTTCTGGCATTCTTCGAACGCTCTAATTGCTCACTGGCGATAAAAATGACAGCACCAAGGCTAATTTATAGAAGGTTAACCTACTAAACAGCTGATTGCAAACTTTTTTCTATTTTTTTATTCATATTGTGATGCTTATGTCAAACTTATGTCAATTTTGATCTTGATGCAATATGATTTCAAGAATACACAAACAATTTACATGGAGTGTGTATGTATGTATGTACGTATATCGTACTGCGAAAACCTTCTATAATTGAACCATGGACAGCACTAGGAGTGTTGGCCGAGCACCGACGACTTGGTACGCCCCTCCTTCTCGCCTAAAACGATCAAAAGCAGCGGGTTGCTCAACTTTTTGTCTCCGTGTTTGGACGTCGACATTCAGCTCAAATTAGTTGTGCAGTAACAGTAGCCCTGTTTTTTTAAACGCATATACATCTCCGCTTAACAGCCTCATTCCCTTTGACGATATCGTGTCCAAAACGTTGTCGTTCGTGTGTTGGTATTATGAATGACGATGCGACAAGCAAAACGTAGCCAAGACGTTGAAAACGTAAGAAATTGGTATTCCCAATCACGATCAGAAGTTGTGAACGCGAAAACAAACTGTCAAAATCAAACGATAGGCGTGTTGCTGGCGATCAACGTAACGCTACACGATATCGGCAACGTAAGTTTCATAATACCAAAATCAGACGATATCGTCTTCACGGCTATTGTTCGTCAAGTATATCGTTCGTGAAAGGGAATGAGGCTGTTAAGCGCAGATGTATATGCGCTTAAATAAAAACACGGCAAGTATCGTTATAAAACAGCTTATCAACCAACCTTATGGGAAACAATAAGGTTGTTCTCTCTGTGTAATCTTTTTGCCGAGATATCATGATATCTTGGGAAATTTCTCACACAGTGAGAGCGTACCTTTAAGAAAATAAAATTCGAACTGACTTCATTGTGAACTAGCATGTTAGTCATATTCTTTCCGCTCTTTATACAACTGTTGTCGCTTTGCTTTGCTTGCTTCAATTAATTAATTTTTTATTTGATTAAAATAAAATACTTAAAAAAAGAACTGGAAACATAAATTTAAACTCACTTCTCATAGATAATAACACGGTTGCATTTCCCGTGATATTTTTCTCATGATATCAAATATCACGGGTTGGGGTATGAGAAATTTGCCGAAGCTCCAAATTTGACAATACGTATATTTTGTTGTTGTGCTCGCCAAATTTATCACACGTGTGTCATCTTGGCAAATTTTACTACGTTTATACGGCAGAATTCGTGAACTCTTAATTTCATGAATTCGAAAATGGTCTAGTTTATGCAGCATTTATGAACTCATGAAATTCGGCTTTTTTTTTAAAGTGGCAACGTTCTAACAACATCTGCTGTCAAGGCAGATTTACCAGGTAGACTCGGTGGCGAATTCTGAAACTACTTTTTTATTTACAAAGGTAGAGTGTAATGTCAAAAGCTAAGTGAATTCATATCATGGCCAATGGGAATGCGCGAGTAACAAGCGAGTTCACAATTTGAGCACGGCGAAATATAATTTTGACATTACACTACCAATTACAATAACAAAATTCATTGGACATTTCTGAATTCGCCACCGAGCCTACCTATTAAATCTGCCTTGACTGAATGAACAGCTGTTGATTTGGCGTTGCCGGACTTGTACTTCATAATTTCATGAAATGATGGCGAAATTCATGAATAATTTTCGTGGACAATTGAAAAAGACAACAAGAACACTGGCAGCTTCATAAGCCAAATTGTATCGCTCCGTGATTTTGTTATTAATTTTCGTATTTTCTCATTATTAATCGGCTTTTAAAATTTGTGCCGAGAAATTTGGGAAGCGATTTTCCTACTCCGACGGAATCGTGAAAGTTCTACAAAAGATAAGTATTTAAGAACTTAATAGTTTTAATAAATACTTATTTATATACATATATACATACATAAAGATAAACATATAAATACATACATACTAAGCAACATTTGGTTTTGCGCAGAGTTGCATTAGCTGTACCAGCAGGTGGCGCTGCCAACCCCTTTCGACAGTTAGATCAGCTGAAATCCTGCATTTTCGGTGAACTGCATTACCGGCAGTTAGTGCATTGCATTGCCGGCAGTTAGTGCACTGCACAAGTCCAAATTGATAATATACACATATATATATATATAAATAAAATACAAATAAAAGGAAATAAATAAATAAAATAAAATAAAATAAAATAAAATAAAATAAAATTAAACAAATAAAATACATGAGTGCTCCAGGCACTCACTCTAACAGTAACATATTGAGGAACAATGGGTATTTCACATTGAGGTGCAGTACCAATGAAACCAACCTAAACGTGGGTAAAGATAAAACAGACGATCAAAGAGCACGATCCTGCTCACCCGCTATTCCTGGAAATATTCCGCAATTTCCTCTACCTCAATCCTTAGGGAATTCAAATAACACAACAGCTGCAAATAACTCAAAAACGAGTAGTGAAATGCAAAAAGTGGGCGAAAAGTTTCAAACCGGAATGGACCGCTAAATATCAGTAGTTAAAAGAAAGCGGTCCCCGGAAAAAAGTGGTAAACCTAATAAAGTTTTAAAAAATTCCACGGTGAAAGAACCATCAAATGATGCACCCCAAGCATAGATGGGCATACTGAAGTAATATTGTAATTCAGTAAAGCAAACAGTAAGCAGTAAAAGAATATTCCTTACTTAAAACTTTTTACAGTAATAAGTAACGCTTCACTTGTTACTTAAAAAATTTTACAGTAATAAGTATCGCTTTACTTATTACTTAAAATTTTTTACAGTAATAAGTACCACTTTACTTATTACTGTAAAAAATTTCAAGTAATAAGTAAAGCGTTACTTATTACTTTAAAAATTTTACAGTAATAAGTAATCTTTACTCGTTACTCTAAAAATTTTACAGTAATAAGTAATATTTGCTTGTTACTCTAAGACTACTTAAGTATCGAGGATACAGTAGTCTAAGTATTGGCATACATACACACGTACACTGATGAGCACAAACGCATAGGTTAACGAGCATCTGAGAGATGATGCCCAATAAACATAATAAAAAAAATCTCGAACGTTGAAAACAACTAAACGTATTCTCAATTTTTTCTCAAATATACCGAGGTACGTACCTAGGTATGTATTAAAAACATGCAAATAAAAACTATATTTTTAGAACAATGCTCGGTAAAACTTGGGAAGCAAAAATTTATTTAAAAATCAATTGTAAATTAAATGTAAATTTATCTTAAAAACAAAAGTACATATTTATTTGATATTAAATAAAATTGCTCTTCATCCAAATGTTATTTGAAGCAGTGGCAGGAAATATCGTAATTGTATTCTAGGTTAAGGTTTTATAAAAATTGTTATAAATTTCACGAATGGTACAAGCCTTTTAAGTTGAGAACATTTGAGATGCATTTGGGTTTTGGTATACATATGTATGTATATACAGTTGCTTACAAATACATCCCAAATTGAGAATTAAGAAAAATGTGTATTGGGTAATTTAGTAGGAGGAACAGTAGGTAAGAGAGCAGCGTTACCACTGTGATAAAATTCTGTCAGCATTGTGAAGCAATTTCTCGCTCGGTAGGTATAAGGATTTTTCTTTAGGTATGTATTTCGAGTAAGCAAATAACTGGAAGAAGAAAGTTTTCATCTGCTTTACTTAAAAATACAAGTTCATCGATTTTTCGTTGAAGTTTTTTTAATAAGATGAAAATCTTTTATCGATTGTGAGCACATTGCAGGAAGAAAAAAAATGAAATGCTAAAAGTAGTTGACTTTTAATTGGCTATTTTGAGACATTTGAAAAAAAATCAATATGTATCACACAGCAAGAAACCCATTTTTAGTTAGTTCATTGACAAAAGCTTTCAAATTCCTGATGAAAATATTTTTATTCAAGAACATTTTAACTGATTTTGCTGTGAAAAATCCTCTTTTTTAGATTTGAAAAGCGAAGCAATTGAAATACATATGTATAGCGAAATGCTTGTGAATTCTATGATTCTAAACTTGTATACATGTAGCAGTTACATATGCAACCATTTGCCTTGTATTTTTTGTATAATTTTATAAACATTAATAATGTTATATTTTGGGACTAACTATTTTTCACCCAAAAAAAGTTAGTTTATAATTACCTTCCAAGTAATGCAGAAGTACACATGACTGACTTTTTTTATCACCATTCCCATACAAAAGTAGTTAGCCTTTTTCAAAGAAAATATACCATTAACAGTTACCACTAGTGTCTTTGTAAACTGTTTAAAGTCAGTTTTAAGTTAGATGCCCTTCCTGCGGGGGTATAAATGTAATAAACAGGTTTGAGAATTGGTTAAATTTCGAAACCCGTATTTTTTCATTCTTCATGTTATCCCAATCGCTTTTAAACAAAGTATTTCTTATCAAAACATGTAGGTACTTACATATGTAAGTATTTATTACTAATAAGTGTAGAAAGAGATAATGGTAATTTCTCCCCCAAAAATTGGTAGATTTTTTCAAGTAGATGGTTATTTTTTTGATGTATTGTGGAACGATCCTCCGTCATCCAAGTTTTGTTTGGAGACAAACCGGTTTCGGCTAATATGCGCCATCTTCAGTGTCTTTTTTCGTTCTGAGTTATTTTGTGTAAGTTCGATAGTACTTATAGTAACTAACTTCCATCGTTTGGTCACGTGTTCGTGTGATGTGTTCGTGTGTTCGTGCATTCGTGCGTTCGGGCGACGTGCATGCGTGTGTGCGTGCGAGTCTGCGCGTTTAGGTATGTAAATCTATTTTTGTATCCTCATTAAACAGGCAGGTAAAAGTCCGTTATTGTCCTCTTGTGTTTTGTTTTGTTTATGTCGGTTTTAGGTTTTCTGTCCTCTTTTCGGTATAATAGCTTAAGCGGTTCAAATAATGTATCTGATGCGGTGTTTATTTGTTCATTTATTATTTTACCTACGAATGTCTTCTGTTTGTATATCTCCATATTTTCTAATACGTTAAGTCGTTTTCCCTTGTGTTGTATGTGGAGAATTTTAGCTGTTTTTCCTATTTTCATGGGTGTACATTTGTTTTCTGCCATGTGGTTGGCGAAATTTGATTCCACTGTCGTTGATGATTTCCTTATTTTCTTATTGTAATCTCTGTGGCCGCTGTGGTGCAGTGGGTAGAGTGCTCGCCTGCTATGCCAGAGGTCTCGGGTTCAAACCACGGTCCGAGCCAAACAAATTTTTCTAATTAGTAAAAATTCAATTATTGGGTTTTTTAAGAGCAGCGGTCACCTCTCGGCAGTGGGCGGCATACCCTCCGAGTGTATTTCTGCCATGAAAAAGCTTCTCACAAAAAATGCATTCGCCGTTCGGAGCCGGCATAAAACTGTAGGTCCACCCAATTAGTAGGAAAAACAAAAAGGAGCACACCTCGAATTGGGAGAGAAGCTCGGCCATAAAACTCGTCAGAGTTATAATAGCGCCATTGTATATATTATTATAATCTCTTACGTGTTCTCGATATCTCGTCTTGATTTGGCGTCCTGTTTGTCCTATATAGCTATTTTGGCATTCGCAAGTCAATTTGCATACGCCTTGTTTGTCAAAGGGGTCTTCCTTGTTAATGTTGTTTCGTAGAAGTTTTTCCATGCTGTTCCTCGTTTTAAATGCTGCATTAATGTTATATTTTTGGAAAACTTTCGCCAACTTGTAAGATGTTGCTCCGGTATATGATAAGACTGCCCATTTCTTCTCTACCTTTTCTTTGTTTTCCGATTTCTTTGAAGTTATGTTTTTCTGTATTTTCTTCACCAAACTTTTTTGATATCCGTTGTTCTCCGCGATTGTGTATATTGTGCTGAGTTCCTTGTTGTAAGCTTCCTTTTCTAACGGGGTCCGTTCAAGTCGTGTTAATAAATGTCTGAAAGCGGCATTCTTGTGTTGTTGAGGATGGCTAGATTTATTGTGTATTACTGTATCCGTTGCTGTGGGTTTTCTGTATATTTCGTAAGTAAATTTGTTAGTCTCTTTGTTTATTTTAATTGTGAGGTCTGAGTAATTGATTTTTCCATTTTTCTCTGCGTCCATGGTGAATTTTATATTTTTGTGTTGGCCGTTGAGGTATTCCAAAATTTCTTCTTCTTTATTTTCTGATATGAGGCAGATGATGTCGTCTGCATACCTGGCATAAAAATTTACCCCCAGACTTTTCGCCAGTTCTTCCATGTAACTTTCCTCCAAATGTTGCATAAATACTTCCATAAGAATGGCTGATGTCGGGTTACCCATTCCCAGTCCGTGAGTTTGTCTGTATATTTTATTGTCAAATTTGAAATAATTCTGGTCCAGGGTTACTTTCAGTGTGTTTACGATCTCTGTTGCAATGTCTCTGTTCGTTTTTTCTGTCAATATTTTAGTTAGAGTTTTTAGTATTTCTGTCAGTGGTATCGAAGGGTATAGGTCCTTCACGTCAAACGATACCAGTTTCGAGTCCTTAGGTACGTTCAGGTTGTTCAGTTTTTCGACTAGTTCCGTCGTGTTTTTGATTGTGTATTTATTGGACAGGTCCAGTGTCTCGGTTAGTAGCTTATTTAGATGTTTTGATAGTCTATATCCTGGTGCCGATTTATGGTTTACTATTGGTCGCATAGGTGTTCCTGCTTTGTGGATTTTAGGTAGTGCGATCAGTGACGGGGCCGATGGATTCATTGCCGTGAGAGTGTAGGCTATCTTATTGTTTACTATATTTTTTGCCTGTTTTATTGCACGCTTTATTGCCATTTGGTATTCCTCCGTTGGGTCCTTCCTCATCACTCGGCAGCCCATTTCTTTGACGAGTTGGCCTGTTTTTGTGGTGTATTCCTCTTCGTCCATTAGCACCGTTGTATTTCCTTTGTCTGCTTTTGTTGCTATTATTTTATTCTCTCTTAGTTTTTTCCTCAATTCTTTTACCGTTTTATATTCATTTGCTACCATTTTCTTTCCATCAGCTTTTATGCTCTTTTCGATTATGCGTCTGCATAAGTGCCTTGCGTGCTCCTGTTCCTCGTTTGGTATTAGTGATATGGCCACCTCCGTGTCCGCAATGGTGTTCTCCACGTCTTTTTTCCTATCGTAGCTTTCGATGTTGTATTTCAAACCTTTTTGTAGTAGCTGTGTTTCCTTGGCGTTGATTGGAAGATTAGTTAAGTTAACAAATCTTGGATGGAAAGGTGTTTTTTCCTGCTGTGGGCCTTTTCGTGTGATGTGTTCGTGTGTTCGTGCATTCGTGTGTTCATGAATCCATCGGCCCCGTCACTGATCGCACTACCTAAAATCCACAAAGCAGGAACACCTATGCGACCAATAGTAAACCATAAATCGGCACCAGGATATAGACTATCAAAACATCTAAATAAGCTACTAACCGAGACACTGGACCTGTCCAATAAATACACAATCAAAAACACGACGGAACTAGTCGAAAAACTGAACAACCTGAACGTACCTAAGGACTCGAAACTGGTATCGTTTGACGTGAAGGACCTATACCCTTCGATACCACTGACAGAAACACTAAAAACTCCAACTAAAATATTGACAGAAAAAACGAACAGAGACATTGCAACAGAGATCGTAAACACACTGAAAGTAACCCTGGACCAGAATTATTTCAAATTTGACAATAAAATATACAGACAAACTCACGGACTGGGAATGGGTAACCCCACATCAGCCATTCTTATGGAAGAATTTATGCAACATTTGGAGGAAAGTTACATGGAAGAACTGGCGAAAAATCTGGGGGTAAATTTTTATGCCAGGTATGTAGACGACATCATCTGCCTCATATCAGAAAATAAAGAAGAAGAAATTTTGGAATACCTCAACGGCCAACACAAAAATATAAAATTCACCATGGACGCAGAGAAAAATGGAAAAATCAACTACTTAGACCTCACAATTAAAATAAACAAAGAGACTAACAAATTTACTTACGAAATATACAGAAAACCCACAGCAACGGATACAGTAATACACAATAAATCTAGCCATCCTCAACAACACAAGAATGCCGCTTTCAGACATTTATTAACACGACTTGAACGGACCCCGTTAGAAAAGGAAGCTTACAACAAGGAACTCAGCACAATATACACAATCGCGGAGAACAACGGATATCAAAAAGTTTGGTGAAGAAAATACAGAAAAACATAACTTCAAGGAAATCGGAAAACAAAGAAAAGGTAGAGAAGAAATGGGCAGTCTTATCATATACCGGAGCAACATCTTACAAGTTGGCTAAAGTTTTCTAAAAATATAACATTAATGCAGCATTTAAAACGAGGAACAGCATGGAAAAACTTCTACGAAACAACATTAACAATCGTTTTTGTATGCTTAGGTAGCTGTTAAGTTTTTATTTTTCAGAGAGAAATTGAATAGAATTTCTTTACAGATCTTTAGTATTTAAATACGATGATTTACATTAACGAGCGTTAACGCGCGGAAACACCCAGTTTTAGGCTAATAACTAAGTATCCGTAACGAAATTCAATGTAAATTCTCTCTGAAAACAAAACTGCACAGTCGGCTACCTAAGCAAGCTTACCAAAAAGGATTGTTTGAATTTCAAAAGAAAGCAGTAATTTACGGTCATGTCAAATTTTAGGCCAGCCAATACTTACCTGCATATGTACATATACATACATATGTATAAATGATTTTACATGCATACAATTTAATAAAAATTATTTATTATGACCAACGTCGTTCAGATATAATTACGAGCAGTCGCATGTTTCATTGCGCGCGATCCCGAAATAATTCCCGATTAATGTGAATTTCTTTGTAGGGTATCTGTATGGCTATGTAGGGTATCTACATCATGGCATCACAAATTTCACACCCCTTTTTACCAATGTAGCGCAAATCCATGTGTATGTACATATACATATATGTACGCATTTGCATCTAAGGGTGAAAACAGAATCGGGACGTAACGACACGACGTTGCGACAACGACAGTCTGTCAAAATTAAAACCCATGCGTTCTTATGAAAGTCATTATAATAAAGACGACGCGGCACGACGTCGTCCACCGACAAAATTACGTTGTCGCCAACTTAGACCGATTTCTAATTTTGGTGACGACGACGAGCGGACGACGAGTTGCCACTGCATTATGAAATATGAATATTTTGACAACTCAATAAATCTAACGAAACTTTACAAAAAAAAGTAGAAGTATTTATACACAACCAAATGTAATAACAGTTTAAAGCATTAAATTAATAAATTTAACTATTTAATTTATTATTTTACATTAAAAAATTACCATCTGAACAAAAAACTTTTTAGCTGTGAATGAAAAACTGTAATGTGGCAGCAACGAGCCTTCTGTAGGGGCGGTCGTTGCCGCATTTATTATGTTTCAGTCGCTGGCTTCGCACCGACATTTTTACGTCAAGAGGCTGTCGTTGTCGCAATGTCGTGTCGTTACGTCCCGGTTCTGTTTTCACCCTAACTTGGTCTTTACTACCTGCCACTCAGAACAAAAAAATAACCATCTACTTGAAAAAATCTACCAATTTTGGGGGAAAAATTACCATTATCTCTTTCTACACTTATTAGTAATAAATACTTACATATGTAAGTACCTACATGTTTTGATAAGAAATACTTTGTTTAAAAGCGATTGGGATAACATGAAGAATGAAAAAATACGGGTTTCGAAATTTAACCAATTCTCAAAACTGTTTATTACATTTATACCCCCGCAGGAAGGGCATCTAACTTAAAACTGACTTTAAACAGTTTACAAAGACACTAGTGGTAACTGTTAATGGTATATTTTCTTTGAAAAAGGCTAACTACTTTTGTATGGGAATGGCGATAAAAAAAGTCAGTCATGTGTACTTCTGCATTACTTGGAAGGTAATTATAAACTAACTTTTTTTTGGGTGAAAAATAGTTAGTCCCAAAATATAACATTATTAATGTTTATAAAATTATACAAAAAATACAAGGCAAATGGTTGCATATGTAACTGCTACATGCATACAAGTTTAGAATCATAGAATTCACAAGCATTTCGCTATACATATGTATTTCCATTGCTTCGCTTTTCAAATCTAAAAAAGAGGATTTTTCACAGCAAAATCAGTTAAAATGTTCTTGAATAAAAATATTTTCATCAGGAATTTGAAAGCTTTTGTCAATAAACTAACTAAAAATGGGTTTCTTGCTGTGTGATACATATTGATTTTTTTTCAATTGTCTCAAAATAGCCAATTAAAAGTCAACTACTTTTAGCATTTCATTTTTTTCTTCCTGCAAGGATATACATACCTATATTCTATGTGCTCACAATCGATAAAAGATTTTCATCTTATTAAAAAAACTTCAACGAAAAATCGATGAACTTATATTTTTAAGTAAAGCAGATGAAAACTTTCTTCTTCCAGTTATTTGCTTACTCGAAATACATACCTAAAGAAAAATCCTTATACCTACCGAGCGAGAAATTGCTTCACAATGCTGACAGAATTTTATCACAATGGTAACGCTGCTCTCTTACCAACTGTTCCTCCTACTAAATTACCCAATACACATTTTTCTTAATTCTCAATTTGGGATGTATTTGTAAGCAACTGTATATACATACATATGTATACCAAAACCCAAATGCATCTCAAATGTTCTCAACTTAAAAGGCTTGTACCATTCGTGAAATTTATAACAATTTTTATAAAACCTTAACCTAGAATACAATTACGATATTTCCTGCCACTGCTTCAAATAACATTTGGATGAAGAGCAATTTTATTTAATATCAAATAAATATGTACTTTTGTTTTTAAGATAAATTTACATTTAATTTACAATTGATTTTTAAATAAATTTTTGCTTCCCAAGTTTTACCGAGCATTGTTCTAAAAATATAGTTTTTATTTGCATGTTTTTAATTTATACATACTGATGTATCGCAACCTAAATCGCTATAATCTGGCATCCCACTTATCAGTTTGTTGCCTTGTACTGTCATTCATATACTTACTGCTGTCAACCTAAGAAAAAGCGCGAGTTAATTTTAGCGATTCATCACGTTCGTATCAATTGCCGCTCAAGACATTAATTTCACTTTACATTACATAACTAAATACATTAGATATTTTATATTACTTTGTTCAATAAATTCGTAATTACTGAAGATACAACAACTGGCGACGAGGTAAAAAAAAAGAAAAATCGATGCTATGGATACAGCAATGAAAGAACTGCTGGAGCAGCAAAAACATTTTTTTGTTGATATATTAGGAGCACAACGAACGTGGATGGAGTCGCAGCTGGAGCAACAAAGGCGGGAGTTCCAAAATAGGAATGCAGCGCAGGAATCACCAGATGACAAAAAATCGGCAATATTAGCTAGCACGCAAATAACCGTACCCGCATTCTCGCCTTTTGATCGCGAAAAGCAGCAGTGGGAGTCATATGTAGCACAACTGACTCAACACTTCACAGCGTATAAAGTCATTGATGAAGATCGGAAAAAGGCATTTCTTCTTTCGTGGATTGGTGGCGAAACCTTTGAACTTTTGGTTAAGTTATTTGGTAGTATAGACGTTCAATCAAAGTCATATGAGGAGCTTATTGCGAAGCTAACCTCACATTTTAAGGCAAAGATACACGTGCTTGCATCGCGTTACGAACTGTTTAAGCTCAAAATGAAAGCCAACCAAAAGTATTCAGAGTGGATAGCAGAGCTTCGGGGAGTTGCTCGCAAATGTAAATATGTATGCCGCAATAAAGATTGCAACAGAGAATTTGTAGACGAACTTATTAGGGACATAATTGTTTTAAATACACCGCACGAAGCTGTCAGAGCTGAAGCCCTTAAAAAGTTAGATCCAACACTTGAAGATATCGTCCTAATTACCGAAGCGTTTGAAGCCGCCCAGGCGGTGAAGAAGCAGGTTTCTAGCGAAAGCGAAACCAAAAACGAGGTGTTTCAATTAAAGCCCAAGCAAATACACAACAGTAGTGGCGAACCACTACAATCGTGCTCTGGTTGTGGAACGCACCATACACGGGAGAGATGCAAATTTAAAAACGCGAAATGCCGCAAGTGCCAACGATTTGGCCACATAGCCCCAGTCTGTAAGCTGAATGCTAAACCGAACAATGTACACAAGCAACAATCCGATCGCCATCCAAAAGCACAAAAAGCTAGCAAACATCAAAATTCAGTCTTGTCTATCAATCAAGTTAATTCCGTAAATAATGAAGAGAAGATAATTGGTCGTAAAATTATGGTAGAATTAATAGTAAATGGTATGCCTCTAGAATTTCAGCTCGACTCAGGAGCAACCTGTTCTGTTATAGGTTTACAGGCCTACAGCCAACTACATAGCCCACCTTTGTTACCTTGCAATCAAGATCACCTTACCGCTTATGGCGGGGGAAAGGTAAAAGTTCTAGGAACTGTTAAGGTTACTCTCCAACGTGCTAACGTTCGCAAACAAGCACAGATTATAGTCACGAATATTGAGCGCAATGCCGAAATATTAGGTACAGATTTAATAGAGGAACTAGGTTTATGCATTTGCCAGGCACATATTAGAGCAATCACTTTAAACTCTAGCACACATTTTATACAAAAGTTCCCAGCTGTTTTTACTAACTCACTAGGTCACTGCAATTCCTTCAAAGCACATTTGCAGCTGAAACCGAACGCGATACCTAAGTATTTCAAAGCCAGGCCTCTGCCATTTTCACAAATGGAAGTCTTTAAAACCGAAACACAGCGACTAGTCGATAGAGGAATCTGGAAGCCAATACATTTTAGCAATTGGGCTGCACCCATCGTAGTTGTACCGAAAGAAAATTGTCAAATAAGAATATGCGGCGATTTCAAAGCTTTAAACGCACAGCTCGAAGTAGACCAGTACCCGATTCCGCGCATTGAGGAATTATTTCAAGCATTGCGTGGAAGTGAATTATTCGCCAAAATTGACTTGTCCGATGCATACCTCCAAGTAGAACTGGATGAGGATTCGAGGAAACTGGCCATAGTGAACACACCAGCCGGACTTTTCGAGTACCAGCGCCTGCCTTTCGGTATAGCTAGTGCGCCAGCAATTTTTCAGCGCCTCCTCGAGCAAATAATTGTCAACATCCCTAAGTGCGTCAACTACTTGGATGACATTATTGTAGGAGGAACTTCGGTCGAGGATCTAAATGCAAATATTGAAAGGGTTCTACAGCGAATCAAGGATAACGGGCTCACATGTAAGCAATCTAAATGCAGCTTTATGCAACCTGAGGTAGAATACTTAGGGTTTGTCATAAATTCTAGAGGAATAAGCCCCACAGCTTCGAAAGTCACAGCCATTCACGAGATACCACGACCGAGGAACATTAAAGATTTACAAGCGTTCCTGGGTAAGATAAATTATTACAACAAGTTTATAAGAAATTTTGCCCAATTAGCCGCACCGCTTAACAAATTGCGCCGCATGAACGAGATGTTTAAGTGGGAGGAGGAACAGGAGAAATCATTTGTGGAGCTAAAAAAACAGTTATCAACGGCTCCATTACTATCGCATTTCGACGATAAGTTACCAATCGTACTAGCAACGGACGCTTCATCACATGGCATCGGTGCTGTGTTGTCCCATCGTTTTACCGACGGCTCAGAGAAGCCAGTGGCATATGCTTCCAAAACTTTGGACGAGCATCAGAGGCGTTACAGCCAAATTGAGAAGGAAGCCTTATCCATAATTTTTGGAGTCAAGAAGTTCCACCAGTACCTTTATGGTAGGCCGTTTACGCTATTGACGGATCACAAGCCCCTGGTGACCATATTCAGCCCGGAAAAGCAACTACCGATTCTTACTATTCAACGACTTCAGAGATGGGCTCTCATCCTTATGGCTTACCGTTACAAAATCCAGTATAGGGCCACGGATAAACATTGTAATGCGGATGCACTTTCACGTTTACCTAAAGGACCCGACTTGGAATTTGACAACGGGAACTCGTGCTATCAGGTGGATATTCAGGAACAACTCGATGCACTGCCACTGAACGCTTCACGCCTATGCGAATTAACGCACCGCGATACCCTTCTGAAGAAAGTAAGTAAACTTATAAATGAAGGTTGGCCGGATAAAATCCCGAAATCCGATGCAGCTTTGCAGCCATATTTCACGCGTCGCCTTTCTTTGAGCATTGAATCGGGAATTATTGTACTCCAAACAAATTTTAGCCGTGTCGTAATACCAGAACGTGCCAGAGCTGCGGTTTTAGACCTTTTGCATGAGGGACATTGGGGAATGACTCGTATGAAGCAAATGGCACGTAGGCACTGTTGGTGGCCGCAGTTGGATGCAGACATAGAGAAACGTGTATCTAATTGCAAACTATGTCAAGAGCACGGCGCATCTCCTGCCAGGGAGTTTTCCTACTGGCCAGCTGCAGATAAACCGTGGCAGCGTATCCATTTAGATTTTGCTGGTCCTTTTTTAAATTCAATGTGGTTGCTGTGTATAGACGCCTACTCCAAATTTCCATTCGTAGTAAAGATGCCCAATATAACAGCCACTGCAACCTTGGATGCCCTAAATTCAATCTTTGCATTAGAAGGGTTCCCGGAAACAATTGTTACTGACAACGGAAGGCAATTTACTGCTTCAGACTTCCAAGAATTTTGCACCAGCCGCGGTATAAGGCATCTAACCACCGCCCCGTTCCATCCAGCCTCCAACGGGGAAGCCGAAAGATTCGTACGCACCTTCAAGCAGAGTCTGAAAAAAACGATCACTGAAGGTAACAGTAAAACTGATAGTTTAATCACATTTTTAATGACTTTCAGAACATCGCCAAATCCAACCACTGGTAAATCACCTGCAGAGCTTCTGCATGGGAGACAACCAAGGGGATTGCTAACACTTATTCATCCCGACGCATCGAGCAAGATTAGTGTGGGGAGTCAACCCGCATCATTCGTCATTTCAGACCCGGTCCTCGTAAAAAACTACGCAAGAGGTCCACCTTGGATCCCGGGTGTTATTGTAAAGAAACTGGGAAACGTCATGTTCAAAGTTAATACCGATCAAGGTTTACTAAGAAGGCACAAAAATCAGATCAAGATCCGAAAGGGGGATGAATTACCTAATCGCACAACTGGGCAGCAAACGGGTTCAACCACAACATCATTACGACGATCATCCCGTATCCATCGTCGTAAGGGAACTTCAAAATAGGTACAGAGGAGATGATGTATCGCAACCTAAATCGCTATAATCTGGCATCCCACTTATCAGTTTGTTGCCTTGTACTGTCATTCATATACTTACTGCTGTCAACCTAAGAAAAAGCGCGAGTTAATTTTAGCGATTCATCACGTTCGTATCAATTGCCGCTCAAGACATTAATTTCACTTTACATTACATAACTAAATACATTAGATATTTTATATTACTTTGTTCAATAAATTCGTAATTACTGAAGATACAACACATACCTAGATACGTACCTCGGTATATTTGAGAAAAAATTGAGAATACGTTTAGTTGTTTTCAACGTTCGAGATTTTTTTTATTATGTTTATTGGGCATCATCTCTCAGATGCTCGTTAACCTATGCGTTTGTGCTCATCAGTGTACCTGTGTATGTATGCCAATACTTAGGCTACTGTATCCTCGATACTTAAGTAGTCTTAGAGTAACAAGTAAATATTACTTATTACTGTAAAATTTTTAGAGTAACGAGTAAAGATTACTTATTACTGTAAAATTTTTAAAGTAATAAGTAACGCTTTACATATTACTTGAAATTTTTTACAGTAATAAGTAAAGCGGTACTTATTACTGTAAAAAATTTTAAGTAATAAGTAAAGCGATACTTATTACTGTAAAATTTTTTAAGTAACAAGTAAAGCGCTACTTATTACTGTAAAAAATTCTAAGTAGGCAGTAAAAAAGGTAAAAATAATGAATTACTACTGGTACTTAAAAGTGCCCATCTATGACCCCAAGTAGCATTAGCCAATAACAGATTTAGCCTCCTTGCGCAAAAGGATGATAAGACTCCGGAAATACCGCAAAACAAATCCAAACCTCCACCAATCTACCTGAGAGAACCAAGTTCTGGCTTAAGCTTAGTATCGACCTCTCAAGAAATGCAAAAGTTCCATATAAAATGACGTACAAGAAATGCTCAAGAAATTTTTCTTGTGAAACTTTCTTGAGCGAGTATCGACCTCTCAAGAAATTTAATACACTTTTTTACCACTATTTTTCAACATAATGCGAACACAGCAACACAGGTTTTGCCAAGAAATATATCATCGAGCATTTATTTCTTAAAGAAATTTTGACGTCTGTTGGCTTTTGTTACATGTTGATAAAAATGGTGGTTAAAATGGAAAAATTAATCGGAAAAAATATAGTGCACAATTTTTGTAATGATGCAAATCGGAAGTTGACATCAATTTCTTACATCTACTTCCATTCCGGCCATCAATATACCACAGTTTACTAGTAATATAAGGTCATTCTCGTTGCTTTCGATGATTTCCTAAAATAACAACAAAATAAAACTATTGAAAACAAATATTTAAAGCTTTTATTTAATGTTTTTTTAAGAACTTATCAATTTCTCATGTTTACAAAATGGTTTATTTTGTTTACGTTTTTGATGATCTTCTTCGTTTCACTTGGTATTCACGGTGGAATAATAAACGTCAAAATTTCTTGCCTACTACTATTTTTCACTCAAGAAATAAAGCTAAAAATTTCTTGAGCTGTTTCTTGAGAGGTCGATACCAGCCATAAGCTTAGTATCGACCTCTCAAGAAACGCAAAAGTTTCATATAAAATGACGTACAAGAAATGCTCAAGAAATTTTTCTTGTGAAACTTTCTTGAGCGAGTATTGACCTCTTAAGAAATTTAGTACACTTTTTTAATACTATTTTTCAACGTTATGCGAACACAGCAACACAGGTTTTGCCAAGAAATATATCATCGAGCATTTATTTCTTAAAGAAATTTTGACGTTTGTTGCGTGGAAATCGTTAGTGAAAATGGCAAAAAAGAAACGAAAAATAGAATGCACAATTTTTCTAATGATGCAAGGGCATAGTTGGCATCGATTTCTCATATTTTATTCCATTCCGGCCATCAATATACCACAGTTTACCAGTAATATAAGGTCATCCTCGTCGCTTTCGATGATTTCCTAAAATAACAACAAAATAAAACTATTGAAAACATATATTTAAAGCTTTTATTTAATATTTTTAAGAACTTACTAATTGCTTATGTTTACAAAAAGGTTTATCTTGTTTGCGTTTTTGATGCTCTTCTTCATTTCACTTGGTATTCACGGTGGATTACTAAACGTCAAAATTTCTTGCCTACTACTATTTTTTACTCAAGAAATAAAGCTAAAAATTTCTTGAGCTGTTTCTTGAGAGGTCGATACCAGCCTTTACATGTAAACAAATTGATAGCGTTGATAGGGAAAAGAATTTCCACATTGTACCAATTAAAAAGGGAAATATCCAGGAAGTCAAAATCCAAGCGTACGGCGAGGAATACTTCCGTAAAGTAACCAACGACTTTGAAAAAAAACAAGAAGTCTTTCTATACATTCCAGCTGAAGAGTAGCCGCGGCTTGTCTGTTGTATTGAAAGGAATAGAAAGTTCCGTAAGTCCAACTGAAATTGAGAATGCTCTAAAAGAAGAAGGGTTTAAAGTACGATATTTACATAATATAAAATAAATAATAGCTTAAAAAAACTAAAAAACACGCTTTAATCTTAAAAATCGTACTAAAAAATTGAGAAATAATTTAATTAGAAACAAAATGATGAACGAAAATATAAGTATTTAAGGAAAAGCGTGGGGTGCTCAGTATGTCAAAAAATATTTAAATCGGTGTTTTTTTTACTAATAATTTTATTTTGACTTTTTTGAGATTTCATATATCGTAGGTATATTTTTGTACTAGTTGTACGAATCGAATATTTTCATGTTCAAATATTATTGAGCACCCCCACGCTTTTCCTTAAATACTTATATTTTCGTTCATCATTTTGTTTCTAATTAAATTATTTCTCAATTTTTAGTACGATTTTTAAGATTAAAGCGTGTTTTTTAGTTTTTTAAGCTATTATTTATTTTTAACTTTTTAGTGAAATTTTTCATTAAAGGATGTTTTATGCGGACGCAAGAATAAAAGTAAAAAGAAGTCTGATGGGATGTGGTGTTCTCCGAAATAGATCTACATACATATGTATTTATAACTTCTACCAAAAATCCCAATATGCAGTGAAGTAAACTAGCTTATTATGCAATATTTTCCAAACCCTTTTATTCAAGGTTTTCCAAACTAGTTTGGAAATACAAAATTTCCCAAACGTTTTGTTATATTTTACAATCAGAAAGTGATGAGAAGTTGAGGTGAAGCATTTGAAAAGAACAAAAAAAAAGAAACCTGATTGAATAAATTCGAATTTAGACAATAAAGCTCCGAATACGTTTGTAGCGTAATGGTGAGGTATGCTGCCTACGGACCAAGGAGCTCAGGTTCGAGTCCCGAGTGGCGCATTTTTTTTTTTTTTATTTTTATTTTTATTTTTTATTTTTTTATTTTTAGAGAAATTTTTTTCACCTCACGTTTACAAAACATTGTATAAAAATGTAATTAGGGTTCCTTTTCGTTGATTCAGCACTTACTATTAAATGAATTACAAACAAAACCAGTTCTTGCTTTGCATACATATGTATGTACATGCGATTGTTTTTATTGCAAACACAACAACGACAAAACAGAAAGCTTGTTACACAAAACACAAAACCAGTTCTTGCTCTGCATACGTATGTATGTACATTGTACACGCGGTTGATTTCATTGCAAATACAACAAACCCAAAACAGAAAGCTTCAAGCTTTATTTTTTTTCTGCTTCTGCATTTTATTTGCCTTTCAATCGTGGAGAATCAGTTCGATAAAAAAAAAACAATACGGTTCTTTAACTAAAGCATAAAGTTTTTATTTGCCTAAAGTTTAATTTTATAACGTTACGAATATTCTGGAATCAGAAAAGATTTAGAAGAGACTTCAAGCCCTGGGCGAAGGTACTAGTATGCAGTGTTTTCACCGCAAAATGGGTTTTCATACGTTCAGTATTCCCGCGAGGTCAAAAAAATTTCGATCGTAAAAACAGAATAATATATGTATATTGTTTTTAAGTATCATCTCAGAGAAAAACTATTAAAACTTCATATAAAATAAAATGCTTTAACTTCATATTTACACTAAAATAGTTGTAAAAATTTTTCTTTCGCAGCCTTACAGAATTCGCAATTAAAATTATATGAATAATGTACTTTACTAAAACGAATTATGTTAAAATTATTTCATTTTATTTATTTAAACGAAAGTCATATCAGATAAACAAAAATCCCCTGAACACAGAAATAGGTTTGCAGCACTTTTTTTTTAATTTTAAAAATAATTCAGTGAAAAATTCTTTATTCAATTAATTTTTTTAGGTAGTACAGTCATATGAAAAATAATAGGGCCACCTGCCTTGAAATATTTCAAAGATCGATCCTGCTTCTAAACAATGGTCAAAACTTAATCATTAATTTCTTGCTCAGATATCTCCGAAGTAAGGAACAGTTATTTAATTGGCCATTTTTTGGGTCGTTTCATAATGGCTGATAATTTTGTGGAGGGAGTTCGTTTCAGCTTGTGAAAAATAATAGGGATACCAAATTTCAATTAAAATTTTTTTCGAAAGGGTGGAGATTTTTGTAGATAATAAAAAACTAATTCACTGAATATCAAATAAAGTTTTATAATATACTAGGATTAATGGTACTAGGTCAGAATGGGTCGAGGAAACCCCTGCACTATTCAACTTATAGCAAAAAGAAAAAATCTCCAAAATAAGTGTTTTTCGTGCCGGGAAATTGACGAAATGTGAAATTGCTTTGAAATAATATTGGAAAATGCTGTAAAATAAAATCCAAAAGTATAAACACGCGGACGGAAGCCAAAAATATGCCCACTGGTTCAAAGGAATATACAGATATTTGTAAGAAAGGACCCGTTATATCTTTCCATGACACATAAAAATTAGTTTTATTTAAAATTGAAATCTCCCACAGTTCGAAAAATGTTAGTTTTAAAAGAGGCCAAGAATAGCGCCCTTTCTCCAAATTCTGAACATGTTTGGCTGCAAGTGGTGTGTAGTTTCAAAGTTTACAAAACATTGTATAAAAATTGCTTTCCAAACGTGAAATGCAATTATAGAATTAGGGTTCCTTTTCGTTGATTCAGCACTTACTATTAAATGAATTACAAACAAAACCAGTTCTTGCTTTGCATACGTATGTATGTACATGCGGCTGATTTCATTGCAAATACAACAAACCCAAGCTACAAGCTTAATTTTTTTTGAGTGAATTTATGCATTGAGTTTATCGCCATCGCTATGAGCGATCGCTGGCTGTTGTGCGTTAGTTCGCTCGCTATTTGAGTGGTTATACGTTTTTCTTTGAACATTCGTTTGTGATTTGAGAAGAATGTATTTTTGAGCGTGTTTTTGAGTGAGTTTTTCCGTACCCTGAAAGCTTGTTACTTATTGGCTTATATACGGGAGTGAATTGAAATTCATAGAGGCTATTTTGAGGAAGGGTAACATAAAAGCCGCAATGAAGCATGAGATATAATGTTGAATGTCCTACTATATGATGCCGTTGGGCTGTTGATGTCATGTTTCGAATCCGGAGGAGTATAGAAATAATAGAGAGAACACTATAAAGTGAATGTTTGAAAGATATAATAATTTAGTTAATTTAGTTAAATGTTACAACTTTTAGGATGGGATGAAGTTACATACATACATACATACATACATACAGGTGAAGGTAATAAAAGCGTGTTAAAAACAAATCGAACATACCACAGCCAATGTTTCGAGTAGAAATAGATCCAGAGTTCCAACTCTTAAAGAAGGGAGATGTACATCCCATATCCAACCTACGGTACCTTCTGCACCGTCGTATCTCGGTGGAAGAACCACACAAACGGGTGGGACCTCTACAATGCCACAACTGTGAGGAGTTTGGGCACACTAAGCGATACTGCACCTTGCCTAGTGTTTGCGTTATATGTGGGGATTTACATACCTCCAAGGATTGTGTGAAACCAAGAGACAACTCACAATTAAAGAAGTGTAGCAATTGCGGAGAAAATCACACTGCGAATTACAGGGGCTGCCCGGTGTATACTTCCTTAAAGGAAAAGAGTACTCAGAAAACCACTAGTTGCGCCTCGACCCCAAAGATCCAACTAGTTCTAAAACCACAAAATGTTCCAAATACGACCTATAACTAGGGATGGGTTTACGCCTGGGTATTTACCCAATGCTGGGTTTTTACCCATTTATACCCATTTTCATACCCGGGTATTTACCCAATTATGGGTAAATACTCATTTTAATAAGGAATACTCTTGTTACGTAGCGTAAGAGAAATGTGGACATTTTCGAATTTATTTTGAACATATGTTGTTTAAGTGTATTTTGTTTATACGTTTCTTGCTGCTTTTTACACAGAAAAGGCGGTTTGGGCTTCTGCAAGAACAATAATTCTTAATAAGAACCGCTTATCAGCGTGCTTATGGAAATTCAATGTAATGAGTGGGAGCGATGGCAACAACAATGCTGAATCACCAGGTGCATAAAAAGAATTTGGTTCATTCATTCGTAAAGATTTGTTCCAAGCGATTAGTGAATGAAATAAAGTACGCGTATTTTGAGTTGATAATTTATAATATATATTCATATTAAATAATTAAATGATGGGAAGACAAAAATGAAACTATTTGGAAACATTTTCATAGCAGCGGAAGTAGCAAAGAAGTTTCATGACAACATTGCGAAAAGCGGTACAAATTTTTAAATGTGAATAAAATGGCAAAACATTTAACAACGTGCGTCAAGTGTCCATTATTAATAAAGCAACGAGTTCAAGACATGATTGTAACCAATGCGGCAATAAACAAGATACAGACAACAAGTGATTCTCCGCCTTCGTCTGATTTACATATGCATATTCCTTCAAACTCGGCACAATACAACTTAGCTAAGGCTATTTTTGTAACCAGCGCTCCTTTGGCTATGGTGAGCATCCATTGTGGAAGACTTTTTTAAGGACCTTACTCCACATTTCAAGGATCCAACTAGAAAAGAAACTTCCTTCACATATTTGGATACAATTTATAATGAGATAAGTATGGACATTACTCTGCAACTTAAAACAGCAAATTTTTTACATATTCAATGTGATGGATGGAGTAACACTCGTAATGAAGGTGTTGTAAACTTTATCATATCAAAGCCAGAAACCGTATTTCTGAAAAGTGTGTCAACACAGGCCAACCGGCATACAGCTAACTATTTATCGCAGGAAATTATTGAAATCATGAAGGAATACGGTGAACAAAAGTTGTTCGTGTTAATTGCTGACAATGCTGCAAATATGCAAAAGGCGTTCAAAATAGTAAAAGAAGCCCATCCGTATATTGTGCCTGTGGGTTTTGTAGCGCATAGCCTTTGTTTAAATTGTCAGGACTTTTTAAAATGCGATACCTTACAGGAGAACTGCTCATCTGTTGTAAATACATATAATCAAAAAAATTAAAAACAGCCAAGTTCTAGCAGCAACTTTAGCTAGAATTTTGCAAGAAAAAGAAATCGGTGAACAATTAAAACTACCACCCAAAATAAGGTGGGGAAGTTATTTCTATTTAATACAGAGTGTAATAAAAACTAAAGCATCCCTTCAGGTTTTAGCAGTTCATGAACAAATTGATCTACAAGCCGATATAAAATCACAGCTTCTTAGTGAAATGTTTTGGGAGCAATTAAATTTAAGCTCAAACATATTTGGTTACATTCCAGAATGGATTTGTAAACTCGAATCCAATGAATATAATATACACAGGGTATATTTCGCATTCAATGAAATTAAAAGTAAGCTTGATTGGAGTTTGGAAGTGATCTTAATCCGTCTGAGGAGGTAGGTGCATTGGAATTCATTCACACAATGTCACAGGCGCTAAGCATAAATATAATGACAAATTTTGCCAATTACAACGCCAAAATTGACTTCTGAGCAAAAACATTTGTCTGGAGCTGTTTTGGTGAGATTTCTCCATTAACTTGGTGGAAAGGAATTTGTGGTAGCACGCAATTAAGCAGATTAGTTGTTCACCACCCTCAGCAGAAAATACGCACTCCACTTAATTCGAAAATGCCATTAATTCTTCACTAGAAGGTATTCAAGATGACATCCCTTCAACTTCAACGGGAATCACGCACTCTACTCGATATGAGTTTTTATCGGATACTGATAGCGGAAGCGATTATGACTAAATTCATGTAAAATTTCATTTGTCACTAAAATTCTATTTCATACTAAAAAATTAAATTCTTTCTTAATTCTGGTTTATACCCACATTTTGGGTAAATACCCAGGTACTTTGGTAAATACTTGGGTATTTACCGGTAAATACCCAATTTACCATTTGGGTATTTACCCCTGTCCCATCACTACCTATAACAACGTTCCTCAGAATCGTTTCAGGACATATCCTGAAAGGTATGAAGGAGCCAGAAACGCAGGAGATTCCCACTCTATCTACAAATTTGGAAAAAACGTTAAACAGCTTTGTGCAAATGATGCAAGATCATATGAAATCAATGCAAAATATGATGCAAGAATTAATTAGGAACCAAAACCTCCTACTACAAACAATCTTAACAAGACCATGAATTCCCTCAATATAGGTTATTGGAATGCAAACGGTGTAAGCAAACGCCGGAATGAACTCCAGATCTTCCTAGAAAGCCACCAAATAGACATAATGCTATTCTCCGAAACTCACTTGACAGTTTTCAATCATTTTAGTATTGATGGCTTTGCTTTCTACGACACCAAACACCCGGAAGGAAAAGCTAGAGATGGAACAGGTATACTTATAAAAAAAAAGAATTAGACATCATGTTCTGGAAGAATATTGCAAAGATTACATCCACTCAACATCCGTTCATATAGATGATAGTTCTGGTGGGATGACCATAACTGCAATATATTGCCCCCCGCTACAATATAACAGAATCCCAATTCACTGAATTCTTCTCCAAGTTAGGCACAAAGTTCCTTGCAGCGGGAGATTATAACGCAAAACATAATTTTTGGGGATCTAGATTAATATCACCAAAGGGAAGAAACCTGTTCAAAGCTATTCAAATCAATAGTTTAGATATAATTTCCACCGGTCAACCAACATATTGGCCTGCTGATAGAAGCAAAACACCCGACCTCATCGACTTTGGTGTTACTCGCGGCCTAGAGCGAGGAAGAGTTCAGATAAAACCACTTTTCGATCTATCATCCGATCACTCACCTAGCCTTATAACTATTAACACATCCCCAACTTTTTACGAACTAAATCCTAGCTTAACTAATAAATATACTAACTGGCTTAAGTACAAAAAATACATAAGTTCCCATATTAACTTAAATGCAAGCCTCAAGTCACCTGGCGAGGTGGACAGTGCGATTATCGGTTTCACTAACGCTCTCCAAACGGCAGCAAGAGTAGCAACCAACTCACGGATTAAAAGAACATGTGCCCAAACTCCCAGTTTCCTGAAGGGGGGAAGCCATCACGAACTTGGTATTGAAGAAAAGAAAACTTAGGAGAGACTGGCAAAGGCTCCGTTCTCCATTTCTGAAATACAAATTAAACAAATGCACGAAAGAACTTCAAGAACTATTGGAGACTAGCAGGGAAACAGATTTTCAAAATAGATTGATATCACTATCAGCCACACCTGCAACAGAATACTCCCTGTGGTGCGCACTTAAAAATTTCAAACTACTTGATCAATGTTATTTCTAATGCCATTCAGAAAAACAAGGCACCTGGGTATGACAGGATAACGGGCGAAATGATAAAACAGCTCCCTCCAGTTGGAACTAAGTTATTACTATATATTTTCAACAGTCTCCTAAACCTATGCCACTTTCCTGAAACGTGGAAACTATCCGAAATAATAATGATTCCCAAACCAGACAAAAACCCGACAGTGGTGAGCTCTTATAGACCAATAAGCCTACTCTCAATTTTTTCCAAAATATTTGAAAAATTGTTGCTGAGAAAAATGCAGCCCATCTTGGAATTGCATGGGACCATACCAAGTCACCAATTTGGCTTTAGAGAGAAACATGGTACGATAGAGCAAGTGCATAGAATCGTGTCAAACATACGGTCCGCTTTTGAAACCAAACGATATTGCACTGCAGTATTCTTAGATGTGGCACAGGCCTTCGACAAAGTATGACTGGAAGGGCTATTCTACAAACTAAGACGCACACTTCCATATAACATTTGCGCGATTCTAGAATGCTTTCTAACTGAAAGAGAATTCCGAGTAAGGCAAAAAAGCTATACCACAGGAAGTTACTATATATCTGCAGGAGTTCCACAAGGAAGCGTTTTAGGTCCCATTCTATACTTAATTTTTACAAGTGATCTGCCAACAAACGAAAATCTTCTAATAGGCCATTTACATATACGAGTAGTGATGGGACAGGGGTAAATACCCATATGGTAAATTGGGCATTTACCGGTAAATACCCAAGTATTTACCAAAGTACCTGGGTATTTACCCAAAATGTGGGTATAAACCAGAATTAAGAAAGAATTTAATTTTTTAGTATGAAATAGAATTTTAGTGACAAATGAAATTTTACATGAATTTAGTCATAATCGCTTCCGCTATCAGTATCCGATAAAAACTCATATCGAGTAGAGTGCGTGATTCCCGTTGAAGTTGAAGGGATGTCATCTTGAATACCTTCTAGTGAAGAATTAATGGCATTTTCGAATTAAGTGGAGTGCGTATTTTCTGCTGAGGGTGGTGAGCAACTAATCTGCTTAATTGCGTGCTACCACAAATGGAGAAATCTCACCAAAACAGCTCCAGGCAAAAGTTTTTGCTCAGAAGTCAATTTTGGCGTTGTAATTGGCAAAATTTGTCATTATATTTATGCTTAGCGCCTGTGACATTGTGTGAATGAATTCCAATGCACCTACCTCCTCAGACGGATCAAGATCACTTCCAAACTCCAACCAAGCTTACTTTTAATTTCATTGAATGCGAAATATACCCTGTGTATATTATATTCATTGGATTCGAGCTTACAAATCCATTCTGGAATGTAACCAAATATGTTTGAGCTTAAATTTAATTGCTCCCAAAACATTTCACTAAGAAGCTGTGATTTTATATCGGCTTGTAGATCAATTTGTTCATGAACTGCTAAAACCTGAAGGGATGCTTTAGTTTTTATTACACTCTGTATTAAATAGAAATAACTTCCACACCTTATTTTGGGTGGTAGTTTTAATTGTTCACCGATTTCTTTTTCTTGCAAAATTCTAGCTAAAGTTGCTGCTAGAACTTGGCTGTTTTTAATTTTTTTGATTATATGTATTTACAACAGATGAGCAGTTCTCCTGTAAGGTATCGCATTTTAAAAAGTCCTGACAATTTAAACAAAGGCTATGCGCTACAAAACCCACAGGCACAATATACGGATGGGCTTCTTTTACTATTTTGAACGCCTTTTGCATATTTGCAGCATTGTCAGCAATTAACACGAACAACTTTTGTTCACCGTATTCCTTCATGATTTCAATAATTTCCTGCGATAAATAGTTAGCTGTATGCCGGTTGGCCTGTGTTGACACACTTTTCAGAAATACGGTTTCTGGCTTTGATATGAGAAAGTTTAAAACACCTTCATTACGAGTGTTACTCCATCCATCACATTGAATATGTAAAAAATTTGCTGTTTTCAGTTGCAGAGTAATGTCCATACTTATCTCATTATAAATTGTATCCAAATATGTGAAGGAAATTTCTTTTCTAGTTGGATCCTTGAAATGTGGAGTAAGGTCCTTAAAAAACTCTTCCACAATGGATGCTCACCATAGCCAAAGGAGCGCTGGTTACAAAAATAGCCTTAGCTAAGTTGTATTGTGCCGAGTTTGAAGGAATATGCATATATAAATCAGACGAAGGCGGAGAATCACTTGTTGTCTGTATCTTGTTTATTGCCGCATTGGCTACAATCATGTCTTGAACTCGTTGCTTTATTAATAATGGACACTTGACGCACGTTGTTAAATGTTTTGCCATTTTATTCACATTTGAAAATTTGTACCGCTTTTCGCAATGTTGTCATGAAACTTCTTTGCTACTTCCGCTGCTATGAAAATGTTTCCAAATAGTTTCATTTTTGTCTTCCCATCATTAAATTATTTAATATGAATATATATTATAAATTATCAACTCAAAATACGCGTACTTTATTTCATTCACTAATCGCTTGGAACAAATCTTTACGAATGAATGAACCAAATTCTTTTCTATTCGAGGTTTGCCGTACAAAAATCTACCAAAAATTCGCGATTTAAAATGAATCTCGAGATTATCACGATAGTTTTCTCAATGCAACCCTGTGTTGTTCGTGTTATCGATAGTTTTTGTGGCGAATTTGGGAGAAACGTCAAAATGAAAAGTAAACAAAATGGACGCCAGTATGGCCCAACAAGAATCGTATCGCAATAGTAAGTCGCTCTTCTTCTTTCTGTTTTATAGGTTATGAAATGATCGTCTTTTTTTTAATTATACTTTCTTTAACGTGTTAATCGTGCAAAAGCTTGTGTGTTTGCTAGCGTTTTTCAAGTTAAATGAAAACAAAATATCTGCTTTTTACATTCGTGAAAACAGCCGTCGAATGGTAGTTGCCTATTCTCTTTTGACTGCTACGACCATATTATTATTGGGTCATGCAGGTAAGGAAAATTGACAGTTGACAATCCCTCTCCCAGCAAATCTAGATTTCATGTTATATGTAAACGGGTAGATTTGCGAATCGAGATTTTCTGATAATCTCGTTATATGTAAACATGGTATAACATCAACTTTTGCGGATGACACAGCAATTCTAAGCGTCCACTCAAATCCCATCGCGGCTACAAGTCGACTACAGCACCATCTAAAAACACTAGAGGAGTGGCTTTTGACCTGGAGAATTAAAGTCAATGAGTCCAAATGCATTCAAGTAACTTTTACGCTAAAAAGAGACACATGCCCTTCAGTTACAATAAATGGTGAAACTGGATAGAAGATTGACATGGAAAAACCATATTGATAACAAAATAGTTCAATCTAAGTTGAAAATAAACAAATTACAATGAATAATTGGTCCAAAATCCAAATTGAGCTTGGAGAACAAATTACTATTATTTAATATGGTGATTAAACCATCTTGGATATATGGGATGCAAATTGGGGTTCAGCATCCAAATCCACCTTAGAAAGAATCCAACGACTGCAATCAAAAACGTTAAGGTCAATATGTAGAGCGCCTTGGTACATGAAAAATTCCGCTATCCATAGCGACCTAAAGATAAACACCGTGAGTGAAGAAATAACAAAAATACAATCTAATTCACCAGCAGGCTAGTCAACCATCCAAGCATATTGGCTAAGAATCTACTCGTATTAGAACAGATGTACCCTAGGCGGTTAAAAAGAAAGGATATTCTGCTTAATTGTGACCAAGGCTAGAGCCACTAAAATTAAAATTGCGAGGAGCCTATCCTATTAGGATGTACAACCTCGAAATTTAAAAAATGCAGCTTACTGCAATTCCTTCCATTCCGAAAGCTGCAACAACCTTTACTAATACATGAGTGTTCCGTACGATCCTATCCCATTTTGCCGTAAAAATTCCCAATTTCATACATGCAGCTTATTGGAATTCCTTCCAATCCGTAAACTGCAACAGCATTTACTTTTACAACACACAATTGTTTCCTCGAGGATCCTGTCCCCAAGTCGGTCGAACTTTTAATACTATACAACCAGCTGATTGGAATTCCACTCCATTCCGAAGGCATAAATACATACTATATAATGAAAATGAAAATGAAGAACATCAAGCCGAATATAAAATGAAATTACGTACATACATACTATAAGTAAAGCCCAAAAATACTCACATAAGTATACTACTACAGATATCTGTGGTCACAAGCAATAATCGCTTAAGTCGACTTAGGAAGATTTCGAGTTATATATACCACGTTATTCTCCTGTTAAAACTCTATATTTCTTATGCTCCCATGCTTATAACTTAATTCAATCAAAAGATATAAATAAAAACATTTAGGCTTAACTTACAATAGAGGTATATTAAACTTGCTATAACAGCCAAAGTAGGCGTATTTACTTAATCTAATTTCTTCATGACATTTTGTTTTATTAACAAAATTTGATCCTAACACTGTGGATGGCTTACAGATTTTGCGTCCATAGTTTTTAATCGACTTTTATGATTTTTTAAGAAACGCTTTCGAATATAAAAATCAATTTATCTCGAAATCATTTTTTTAGACTTAAGCGATTATTGAAAATTGCCACAGATATGTCTTCACAAGTATTTATTTTATATTAAATAAAATTGCTTTTCATCCAAATGTTATTTGAAGCAGTGGCAAGGAATAACGAGTTGTATTCTAGGTTAAGATTTTATAAAAATTGTTATATTCCCAAAGAATGATACAATAAAAAATAATTCCGAAAAAAAGGGTAAAAATTCTAGATATGAGAAAAACAGGAATGGGCACCTCCATGGAGCAACAATAAAGGAGAATACATAAGATCAGCTGACTTCTTCTTCAATCTTCATAAACACATGAACACAAGCATTTTTTTTTTGTTGACATATGCCACACACACACGCACCCTAGCATTTCCATAGGGGCCGAATCTGTCAAATTCTTCTACATTCATGCGAAAACCTTTATTGTTGAATCATGGGCACCTCCCATACAAACTGAAACTTTCATAGCGAATATGTATATCTTGAAATATTTGTAATAGAACATTGAAAATTTGTGTGAAGGAATATGAGATAATTATGTACTCAACGGCTGAAAGTGATAGGTATTAGAATATCAGGGGTGTTTCTAAACTACAAGTAAATATCATGTAAGTAAGGAAGGCAGCAATAACCGGAAAACCGATTATAATCGGTAATTTTATTTCGGTTAACTGGTAAAATGTATAGGCTTTTTCCTTTTGATTTGGTGTGAAAGCCACGGGTAACCTCTAGTGTATGTACATTAGAGCATATCACGCTGTAAGGAGGAAAAAAAGTCGAAAATGTTCTTATGAGGTTTTCAAAAAAAAAAATTTTATTTTAATTTATTTAATTTAACGAGCACAGGCCCAGATTATATTTTAAAAAATAAAAAAAAAAATTTTTTAATTTTTTTGTCACCCTGTAAAAACAGCGAAATTTGCTTTTTTTTCTATAATTTCTATATTTTACGTTCGATTTTCAAAAGTGATACATTTTTAGAAAGGTATTCACCAAGGCAATATTTCATCCATAGAAACTTTTAGCCCATAATGCCAAGTTCAGCTTTTATTCTATTTTAACTAAAATCAACACCCTGTATTTGGAAAAAAAAATTGTTTCCTGAATACTAAGAAAAACAAGTAAGAGCGCGGCTGACTTGGGACGTACCTAAGACTGCAAACCTTTCATGAATGGGGAAATGAAAAGTTACATAGTCTCATATTGTTTAATTTATACTTTAAATTCTGTGGGCAATTTATACAAAGATTCCTGTGTCATGATTTAGATGGAGAAGTAAAACCCAAAAATATATATCTGAACAATCGGTTGTATGGCAGCTATAGGTTATGACAAATACGGGTACAAATACTTCAAAGTTTCATGGCCTTAGATATTTAAATGGAGCAGTTATACCCCAAAATGTGCATATCTGAACAATCGGTTGTATGGCAGCTATATGATATAGTGGTCTGATTCGGCCGATTCAGACAAATGATAAGCTTCTCCTAAAAATACACTCATATTCCGAATTTCATGCAGATATCTCAAAAACTGAGGGACTTGTTTGCGATTAAACAGACAGACAGACGGACATGGCTTAATCGACTCAGCTCATGATCCTGATAATATTGGTATATATTTTGGTGGCGGTGTGTAATAAGGCCTTTTGAAATAAGGCCCTTAAGTCCTTATATCGCTATCGATTGAGAAATAAAGCCTCTATTAAGAATAAGGTCTTATTTCACTTGAAATGTGAAATAAGGTTCTAAAGGTCTTATTTCACTTTGTGCCAAGTGCCTGGTATAGGGGACGATGACCAAAAAAGGCTAATAATCGATACCAATTTTGCAGGTTGAAATGGCCGCAAAAGTACTGTAGACCGGGCCATAGATATTATTCCGAAAAGAGGGTTATTTTTTAAAAGTGCGGCCGAAGGCCGCCTACGCGGGATAGACATTAAAATTTTCGACATATAGTACCAGATCCCGCCTACGCTGAAGGGCGTACTACGCAGAAGGACATCACCGTGGCGGTAGCCACGGTTAGGGCACACATCCGGACGGATGGCGTAACCCAGGGTTATTTTTTATAAGGGCGGCCGAGGGTCGCCAACTCAGAAAAGTGTTCTGCGCAAAAGCACTGTGGACCGGGCCATAGATATTACTCCGGAAAGAGAAGATAAAGAAAAAACTCTTGCGGAAAACAGCTTTTGTGTTGGGGGTCTTCGGCCGCGCCTATAAAAAATTCTCTTTCCGGAGTAATATTATGGCCCGCTCCACAGTGCTTTTGCGCAGATCACTTTTCTGCGGGAACTGGTACGATATGTCGAAAATTTTACTGTCGAATCTAAATATACCGAATAAAAAAAGACGGAAAAAAATGTCGAAACCGAAAATGTGGAAACCGAAAATGTAGAAAAAAAATGTCGAATGATAAAATGTCGAAGCAAAAAATATCGAATTTTAATCATGTAAAAATTTGGAAAAATTTCTAATATAGCATTAAAAAATAGCTAAAATAGTATCGCCCAACTTATAGAAGCTCGAATTTTACACATCAATAATTAAAAATAAGAAATAACCCTCAGCCGGCAGAATTCTCTTTCCTGTGGCCTAGTCCACAGGGCTTTTGCGCAGAATACTTTTCTGCGTTGGCGGCCTTCGGCCGCGCAAATAAAAAATAACCCTGGGCTACGCCATCCGTCCGGACGTGTGCCCTAACCGTGGCTACCGCCACGGTGATGTCTTTCTGCGTAATACACCCTTCAGTGTAGGCGGCCTTCGGCCGCGCTTATAAAAAATAACTCTGGGCTATGCTATCCAAGTCCGGTCGTGTGTCACAGCCGTGGCTACCGCCACGGTGATGTCCGTCTGTTATTTTTATAACAGTTATTTTCTGATTGGAATTCTCATAAGTTCTCGCGTAAATAAATAAAGGGGTTATTGCACATTTCAAAAAAGACCTAATTGCGTTTTAAATGCGAAATAAGACTTTTTTTTTGAAAATGACACAATAGAAGCTTTATCTCACTTTGGTTGCGTTATAAGGCCTTAAAGGCCTTATTACACCCCACACTGGTCAGCCCCCATACACAAAAGTCAAAAACATTGGTGCTTGAAAACGAAACTTCTGTCATACATTTCCGTGGGAAATATATTGAATTTTATGGAAAACCTTCTTCTATACACAATAGCCACCATTAAATGTTACTTTGGCTCATTTAAAGTCAACACATTTGAAAAAAAAATTTTCTGGAAAAAGTTTGTGTAAATAATTATATTATGATTTTTGCGATATTTCTAGTTTGAGTGCTAAAAAAAATGCGGATAACTATGGAAACGCAAGAAAAACGTATGTTTCATGATTTAGCGAAGGAAAACAGTGAAAACAATTTATTTTTAGCAAAATACAAGATGAAGAAATCTTAGTTTTTCTATGAGCGTAATTTTCAAGCATTAGCATTTTCATTTAAAATTTTAACAATTAAGGACCACTCTGGACCAGGTCTTATAAGCAGATTTGAGTTCTTTCAAGTCTTCTCTTAAGAAGCCTGTTTATACATTTTTCCCTTTTTTTTCCCTTTTTCTTAAAATATCATAGTTACATTTAACTAGTCTATACAAAATATTGTTGCCCTTTTACGATTTTTGTACATATTTACATCGACTGTTTTTGATAAAACTTTATTTTTGATAAAATCTGAGTAATTGAGTTTTGTCCCACTCTCCATACAATTTTTTTTTTTTGATCCCGCGATATATCGCGGAATAATTTTTTTTTATTGTAACTTTGTTATTTTACATGGGATTTTTAAAATCGAAATGTCATTAGTTTAGTCATTGGAAGCTCTATATTTTCTTTTAATGTCCTTTTGACATATGAAGTCGTTTTCACATAGTTAAGTCACCTAACCAAGTTTTTCGTCCAAAATATCCTTTTTGTTTCACAATAAAAAAATCGCCAAAAATAAAATATTTATCGGATCTCTCTGATATTACGCTTAAAGTCTTTGCAATTAAACGGGAAAATTTTTAAAGTAATAAAACTTTCCTGATTTTTACAACTTTTTAAAAAAACTTAATTTGAAAATCAAAATTTTTTCAAAAATCGCAAAAAATCCACAAAATTGGGACTTTGACCAGCTTTCGCTCAGCGAGTTTTAATTAGACCACTACAAGTTGTATGTCGTTTGAAGCGTATTTTAATTGCCGTTCGAACGAGATACAGCTTGCGTTTATCGCATTTGTAACTCCAGAGAAAATAATTTTTGAATGAAGTGATAACAAAAAACACAAAATTACCGTTATCTCAAAAACCTAACTATACAAAAAATTTAAAAAAATAGTTCAAAGCTCAGCAGGTCAATTTCTATCCTCCCCATTCCGCGTTTTCTTGTTTTTTTTTTTTGGCTGTAAACTAGCGTTAGTGGTGGGCGTGGATTACAACATATATGCTTTTAATTTTTCTGAAAGATGAGTCGTATAGTGGGACACCAATGTGCCAAATTTGGTTTCGGTAGGTCCATCCGTTTCCAAGAAATTGAGTTTTGTCCCACTCTCCATACAAATGAGACCAGTGTGCACCCCGCCTATTTTGGTAGGTCTGCAACGCCTCCTTCTGGTACTTTCACTATTCGTGTTTCGGTAAAAAGTTATAATACCATTTTATTCCCATGAAAGGTATAAAAAGAATATTTACTGCTATATAATGAGGAAATAAATGTAATGCATTTATGCTAAATCTTTCCTTGACTCCAATTTGCTGTAACGTTCTCAGCTACTTAGTTTAGCGAGTATATAACCTAGGCGTTCCTAGTCGGTAACTTCTGTACAATAATCACTTACTACCTGAACAAATCGCTCAGTATTTTGAGAATCGCATAGAAAATCTAAGTAAATTAATAGGTTATAATTAGTATAATTAGTATCAATCACTGCTTTTTAGAAATATTAACCAGGTATTTTTATAAGATCATTAGCATTTTGTAGTTCCTGCAAGTCCGTATCAGAATAAAATTGCAAGCATGGTGGCTCTGTAATTCTAAATGAGCTCCAATCGATCATTTGAGTGTACAATGTGCTTCTATAGACGAAATTTAACATGGATTAACCCCTGTTCAACAATATATTGCTCTTTGAAATCAAAAGTCAAATATAAAATCTATAAGGCGTGTTTATGTCATTCTTATCAAATGACATATTGCCGAAAACACAAATTTGTGAATTATCTCAACTTGGTGTAAGCTAGAGCAGCTCAATAAACAAACCTATTATTGTTTATTGAGCTTCTCTAGATATCCTTTGTTTCACGAGTATGCTCAAAACAAAACTAGAGTAATATAGATCACAAATTTCTGCTCTAGCTTTTTTTGTGGAGTAAGTTAGAGAAGCAGTCAAGAAAAAATAAATTTTTGAAAAGTTCAAAAAAACTAGCTTGCAAGAAAAACCACGTTTCCCATGCATTAATTTTGATGATTAAAAAAAAAATAAATGGAAAATATCAAGATTCAAGTGTTTCATGGCAATTCTGCTCTGAGTTGCTCTCCCTAATTTGCTCTGCTCTAACCTGCTCCGAACTTTTTTGTTCATTAAACAGATCTAATATTAATAAGTAGACTGCGGATCTTTATGCAAAAAATTTAAAATGCTTTATTGTTATATTGATTCAAAACTATATATTCGCATTCAAAAACGAATTTTCTTGCTCTGTTTTGAATATGCAAAATATATGCAACTTATATGCAAGTTATATGCAAATTAAAAATACACCTTTTTCATATAAAATATAAAATTTTAAGCGATATACACAATAAGTAAACACAGTTGAATGCAAAAATCATTTGTTGTATGCTGGAACATTTGTTCCATGCAAATAAATAATCCATTAACACCCAAAACAAAACTGTAAATGGTAACTAATTTTTATTATAATAATTTTTAATGTAAAGAGATAATTTTAGTTGTAGTTAAGACCACAATATACTACAATTGTTTTCTCCAGATTCTGAATGCCGAAATTGTGACGCTTATCGGTTAATATCAGTTTATATGCTGAAAATGAACGCTCAAATTTGGGTCTTTAATATTGTCAACCCAATTTCGAAGCTTCAAACACTTTCTCTTCATTGCTTTTCCCATTGCAAATGCAGAAAAATAAAATGATAAGCTTGTTAAACGCTGAATGACAAATTATTATTAAAAATTAAGCCATTAGAAATGACTCATTGCAAAATATATTCCATAGAATTCTTCAATTTGAAACAAATTATAGGAGTATGAAAACGCCAAAGTGTCTGTCTCACGATAAAATATATATGCAAATTTTCAATTTTTATGTAAATATGCAAGTTATATGCAAATATGCAAGTTATATGCAATATGCAAAATATGCATAATAAATATGTAAATTTAGAATATTTAATTAATAACATTCATTTTTCTCTTTTGAACCATATATCTATCTCTTCTCCTTAAAAATATGCAATTGCATAAAGATCCGCAGTCTATTAATAAGTAATAATCTTTTTTACTCATATAATGATGTCAAAACTAAATTCAAGGCTATATTTACTTTATTCAAAAAAAATTTTTTTTTAATACAGTGTGTTGGTTTTAAATAAATTTTAATAAAAGCTAAAGTTGGTGTCGGGTTAAAACCTTTACAACAATATATTGCTCGTTGAAATCAAAGACCAAATAGAAAAGTTATAAGCAAACAAGTAAGGAAGCCTAAGTTCGAGTGGAATCGAACATTAGATACTCAGCTGTATGCTTTCATTGTTTGTTTGCGTTTGATGGAAACACGGTGTAGGTACTTTATATAAAGCAAGTGCTGCATAAAGTGGGCGTAGTCGCGCCCATTTTCAAAATTTTTATCAGTCATCCAACTAAGCATATGAATATTATTCTTTGTGCAAAATTTCATTCCTTTATGACTTCTAGTTACAAAGATGTCACGTTACAAATTTCCAAAGGGTGTTCCAGAAATATCTTTGTTAAAAAGTAGGCGTGGTCATAAACCGATTTCAAGTGTATAAACCAAGTTTCGTCATAATATCTCAATTATTTGTCGAGTTATAGGCTAAGAAATCTCGTATATTCCTTTGTCTAAAAAGAGGCGGTGCCACGCCCATTTTCCAAAATTTGTCTATTTTTTTGTTTCCGGTCTATTGTGGAACTCTTGCCACAAAATTTCAATGAATTACCTTTATATTTGACAAAGATATCGCTTAAAATGTTTTTATTAGGCCACTTTATAATACCCATATATAAAAGTGGGCGTGGTCGTCAACCGATTTCGCTAAAATTTTCAACATGCATTGTCACAAGTAATAAAAGTGTACACACCAAGTTTCGTCATTATATATCAATTACACTACTCGACTACTCGAAATTTTGATCAACTTTAACCACCAAAAATGAAATAATACTTTTCTAACGCGAAATTTTACGCTGATTCCGAATATCATCTCCATTTTTTTGTGGCAGACCCAGTTTTTGAGATATTGGTAAAAATGTGGAAAAGGCCATATATGCAAGACATTGCATCACATAAGTGCATCACAAAGTTTTATTAGACATCCGGGCGATTTGACATCTAGAAAGTGCTGGTAAAGGGAGCTCCAACAAACATTTTTTGCCTTCACACTCCAAAATTGCTCAAGTAGTTTGGTTACAATGGCAAAAATAATGAAAAAAAATTTGAAAAAAATCAAATTTTTTTAAAGAAATTTCAGATTCGACTGTCTTAAAATCAGAAAAATCGTATGGGGGACAAAAAGTTAGCCCCCCTATCCTATATACAATTTAATTGTGAACATTTTAAGACTAATTGTGTAATAATCGGATGTACCGTTATTTATATTTATCTATTTTTATTGATAGTCCTTAACCAAAAATTTTCCGGAAGAGTGAAATTTCAACAACAAAATTGGGTTTATTCATAAAACTTTATTAAGGAGTAATACTCAAGATTATTTCATTCCATTTATTACGTGTTTTGAAGTGCACAATATCTCTCAAAACAGCGATTAATAAGAAAAAAAATTAATTGAATAAAAAATATCTGCATTTCGCCATTTTAAAGAGAGGATAAATAATGAGCGATGTGAGTAAGTACTTTTGACTACTCTTTTGTAATTTTCTGCATTTGTTACACATATGGATGTCCAAAAAATAGTCTCCCATCATATCCTCATACCAAGAAGCTTGATGTCGCCGTTCAAAAACTATTAAGTCCTGATGAAATCTCTCACCCTGTTCATCAGTTTCAGCAGCTAATCTTGTAGGGAAATTATCAATATGTTAATGCTAGAAATGAATTTTAGGCGGTATATTACTTTCCTTGCTATATAGTTTTGCAATAAAGCAGCTTTTTGTTAACTAGAAATCCACAAACAGAACAAAAGTTCTGTCTATTTCATGATAGATCGTGTGCTTTTTGTTACTGCTTGCCGCCTAAAATTCATTCACATCTTCATAATTCCCTACAAACTTAGGTGCTGAAAGTGATGAACAGGGTGATAGATTTCATCAGGACTTAATAGTTTTTGAATGGCGATATCAAGGGTCTTGGTACCAGGATATGATGGGAGACTATTTTTTGGACATCCATACGTGTAACAAATGCAGAAAATTACAAAAGAGTAGTCAAAAGTACTTACTCACATCGCTCATTATTTATCCTCTCTTTAAAATGGCGAAATGCAGATATTTTTTATTCAATTAATTTTTTTTCCTATTAATCGCTGTTTTAAGAGATATTGTGCACTTCAAAAGACATAATAAATGGAATGAAATAGTCTTGAGTATTACTCCTTAATAAAGTTTTATGAATAAACCCAATTTTGTTGTTGAAATTTCACTCTTCCGGAAAATTTTTGGTTAAGGACTTTCAATAAAAATAGATAAATATAAATAACGGTACATCCTATTATTACACAATTAGTCTTAAAATGTTCACAATTAAATTCTCTATAGCATAGGGGGGCTAACTTTTTGTCCCCCATACGATTTTTCTGATTTTAAGACAGTCGAATCTGAAATTTCTTTAAAAAAATTTGATTTTTTTCAAATTTTTTTTCATTATTTTTGCCATTGTAACCAAACTACTTGACAAAATTTTGGAGTGTGAAGGCAAAAAATGTTTTTTGGAGCTCCCTTTACCAGCACTTTCTAGATGTCAAATCGCCAGGATGTCTAATAAAACTTTGTGATGCACTTATGTGATGCAATGTCTTGCATATATGGCCTTTTCCACATTTTTACCAATATCTCAAAAACTGGGTCTGCCACAAAAAAATGGAGATGATATTCGGAATCAGCGTAAAATTTCGCTTTAGAAAAGTATTATTTCATTCTTGGTGATTTTTGGTGTCGAGTAGTGTTATTTGTCTCGTATATTCCAGCTTCTAAAAAGAGGCGGTGCCACGCCCATTTTCCAAAATTTTTGTGTTTTTCGTTGTATGTCCGCAGGTGGACTCCTGGCATAAAATTTCAATGATATATCTTTATATTTGACAGGGATATCGCTTAAAAAGTTTTTATTAGGTCACTTTATAATACCCAGATATAAAAGTGGGCGTGGCCGTCAACCGAGTTTGACAATTTTTCGTCCAAACATTTGCCTAAGTAAGTATATCACGCGTACCAAATTTCATCGATATATCTTCAACAGTTTCTGAGTTATGACTCATAAAGCTTTCAATGTTTGTTCCTTAATAAGTGGGCGTGGCACCGCCCATTTTCCAAAATTCCATCAAACTTCTTCTTAGGGGCCTGAGCTCAACACGTGGGTAAAATTTCATCACTCTAGCTATATTAGTGGCTGAGATACCAAATTTCCGATTTTTTCTATATAGGAAAAGTGGGCGTGGTCATGGTCCGATTTCGCCCATTTTCAATACCAACCGTCGATACCAACTTGCATTTCAAATTTCATCAAAATATCTAAATATTTGCGCGAGTTAGAGTGTTTACAGACGGACGGACGGACGGACGGACATGGCTCAATCGATTTCTCTTTTCACCCTGATCATTTTGATATATATAAGTCTATATCTATCTCGATTATTTCATTCTGTTACAATCCACCGTTATGTGATTAAAACTATAATACTCTGTGTACTAGTACAGCTGAGTATAAAAACGAATTTCACTGTTTTTACAGGGTGTCGAAAAATTTTTTTTCCATTTTTGAAATCTCCAAGAAGTAAACATTCGAACCAGGGGGAACATTTTAAAATTTTTTGGCGATACGCTCTAATGTACATATAACACTGGATCACAAAATGAAATTTGTTGTCTGTACTTTGGACGCAACCAGGGTACGGAAAAACTCACTCATGAACGCTCAAAAATACATTCTACTCATATCACAAACAAATATTCAAAGAAAAATGTATAAACACTCAAATAGTGAGCGAACTAACGCACAACAGCAATCGATCGCTCATAGCGGTGGCAATTAGAGCTGCAAAACCATCGATAGTCGGACCACTCGATAGTTTCGATAGTCAAAAAAAAAACTATCGATACTATCGATAGTTTTTTATGAATATTTCACTACAAAAAAATGAGGGATGTTTTGTTTACATTTTTCTTTCCAAAAATTGTTTAATTTTTCTTTTTTTTACGCAAAACTATAATAAAATAAAATATAAAATAAGAATTAAATACTTCACTTATGTATGTAGCATTTTCAGGTTAAATTAAACCTTAACAAGTAAGGAAGCCTAAGTTCGAGTGGAATCGAACATTAGATACTCAGCTGTATGCTCTCATTGTTTGTTTGCGTTTGTTCGATATAGGGTGTATTTTATATGAAACGAGTGCTGCATAAACAGGGCGCAGCCACGCCCATCTTCAAAATTTGTATCAATCATCCAAATAAGCATATAAATATTATTGTTAGTGCAGAATTGCATCCCTCTATGACTTTTAGTTACAAAGACTTCACGTTACAAATTCCAAAAGGGTGTTCCAGAAATATCTTTGTTAAAAAGTAGGCGTGGTCATAAACCGATTTCAATACATTTTTGCGTGTCTATTAACACAAGTAATAAAAGTGTATAAACCAAGTTTCGTCATAATATCTCAGTTATTTGTCGAGTAATAGGCTCGTAGATTTCTTTGTATAAAAAGAGGCGGTGCCACGCCCATTTTATTAACTTTTTTTATTTTTTGTTTCCGGTCTATTGTAGAACTCATGTCACAAAATTTCAATGAATTATCTTTATATTTCACAGAGATATCGCTAAAAATGATTTTATTAGGTCACTTTATAATACACATATATAAAAGTGGGCGTGGCCGTCAACCGATTTTAACTATTTTCCGTCCAAACGTTTGCCTAAGTAAGTAAATCACGCGTACCAAATTTCATCGATATATCTTCAACGGTTTCTGAGTTATGACTCATAAAACTTTCAATGTTTGCCCCTTAATAAGTGGGCGTGGCACCGCCCATTTTCCAAAATTTTTGTGTTTTTTGTTTTATGTCCATAGTTGGACTCATGCGACAAAATTTCAGTGATATATCTTTATATTTGACAGAGATATAGCTTAAAATGTTTTTATTGGGTCACTTTATAATACACATATATAAAAGTGGGCGTGGCCGTCAACCGATTTTAACTATTTTCCGTCCAAACGTTTGCCTAAGTAAGTAAATCACGCGTACCAAATTTCATCGATATATCTTGAACAGTTTCTGAGTTATGACTCATAAAGCTTTCAATGTTTGCTCCTTAATAAGTGGGCGTGGCACCGCCCATATTCCAAAATTCCATCAAATTTCTTCTTAGGGGCCTGAGCTCAACACGTGGGTAAAATTTCATCACTCTAGCTAGATTAGTGGCTGAGATACCAAATTTCCGATTTTTTCTATATAGGAAAAGTGGGCGTGGTCATTGTCCGATTTCGCCCATTTTCAATACCAACCGTCCCAGTGGCGATACCAACTTGCATTTCAAATTTCATCAAAATATCTCAATTTTTACGCGAGTTAGAGTGTTTACAGACGGACAGACGGACGGACAGACGGACGGACGGACATGGCTCAATCGATTTCTCTTTTCACCCTGATCATTTTGATATATATAAGTCTATATCTATCTCGATTATTTCATTCTGTTACAATCCACCGTTATGTGATTAAAACTATAATACTCTGTGTACTAGTACAGCTGAGTATAAAAAAGGGCATTTAGTCACTTTTTCAAAATTGAAAATTTTCAAATATTGGAAAAAGGTGGAAGAGATTTCGACTGTTTCTGTTAGTAGGAGGTCCAAACTACCATAAACAAAAAAAATTCATGGAATTTTATGATGTTTTTTTTTTGCCTCCAAAGTTTACTAATTTCCAGATTTTGATATGTTTAATCATATATTTATTTATTAATAAAAAAAATATTTGTATATTTGTTTTTTTTTTCATGAACCATACATATGCATATATCTTTATCAAATTGCAAAAGTTGATCTTGCTAGGATTAAAAAATGTATTTTTAACAAATTTGTAACTGCGGCCACTTTTATGTGCGAAGCGCCGAAATGAAATGGTATGTAGAAAATAGGTGAACTTTGAGGGGGTGTGTGAGGCTAAAAGTTGTTTTTATCACAAAATAACTTACGAATTTCTCTTACATGGAGTTTTAGCTGTAACTTGACATCAAAATATCTAAGTTTCAAGACAGTCGATTTTTGTATTTTTGTCCACCTTCGCGGCACTGTGCCCCGTCGGAAAACCAAGCAAAAAAATGAATAATGAAAATTACTTAACTATTGCTTGTCATTTTATATCAGAAGTAGATTTCAAATTGCGAGTAGCTGTACTGTAGATACAAAAGCTGCTGTCAGATACAAATCATTCCGCAGCTAATATATTGGAAACCTTGCACCATGTTCCATCTGTGATCAAAGCATGCGAGTTACCGTGTTTTGCACCTTCATTGAATTTAGCTGTGCGAGCAAATTGTTTCCTATTTTAAAGGCAGTACTATTGAATATGATAAGTTTAAGGCCGCGCAAGAAGTCTATGGTGTTTTGCAAAAAAAAATGTTGTAAAACGACGCCCTATACACGGATGAGTCATATAACCGAGTTTTTAGTCCATAAAATATCCTTTTTGTTTCACATGAAAGAAATTGCTAAAAATAATGTTTTTTGTCAGATATCTTTGATATTACGTTAACAATTAAACGGGATAATTTTTAAAAAATAAAACTTTTCTGATTTTTACAAGTTTTTATAAAAAACTTAATTTGAAAATCAAAACTTTCAAAAATCGCAAAAAATTAAAAATTTTTACATTGACCAGATGTCATTTAGCGAGGTGTCGTTCAATTACTACAAGTTGTATATCGTTAGAAGCGTGGATTTTAGTCGCCTCTTACGACAGGCATTCCTTACCACGGGTATATTCTAAGCCCCCTAACCCGCTGGGGTATTAATTTGAGCAATTGGATATCGAAATCCAACTCCTCCCTAACATTCAGTATTCTTCTCTTGGGACAAAACTACAAGAATGAATAGGGATAACCATCGATAGTGGAAAAAGACTATCGATAGTGACACGAAAAAAAAACTATCGATACTATCGATAGTGCCATCGATAGTTTTGCAGCTCTAGTGGCAATAAACTCAATGCATAAATTCACTCAAAAATGAATTATCGTACAATTTCTCTGGTAAATTCATTCTATGAGTTTATTTTATAATTTTTTGCGCTAGCGATCATTTTTTGATCGCTCTTTGAGTTATCATTTTATGCGTTCACAAGGGTTTTTTGTGAGGTTTAAGCAGCTAATGGCATCGTGAAGGCGCAGTTTTTGGATGATGGCGTGCGTTTATTAGATCATAAATATGATATATGCATGTATGTACATACATATGAATGCATTTGTGTACGTATATATGTATGTATGTACATATATTTGTATATATTTATAATATTTTAAAAAGCCTTAGGTCTTATAGCGATATATATGTATGTACATATGTATATTGAAGTTGCACTTTAACAATTTTATTATGTATTTATTCAATCTAATAAAAAGTTTATATATGTATGAGTTTACATACATTTTTGTATTCATTCGACACATACATACATATGTATGTATATGCATATGAAATAGGACGTTATTGAAAAAAATTCTGAAATAAGACGTTTTTCAAACAATTTTTGAAATAGCCGTCGATATGTAGTCTAGGTATATAAATATTTTATTTAACATAGGTACCTACATCTTTAGATTTTACTTTAAAACTGGAATTGAACAACTGAGCGTACGTTCAAAATACAAGTTCGGATTTTATAAAATTGTACATATGTATGTATGTACACTAAAAAAAAAAATTCTCTCGATCAAAGACATAATTTTCCTTATTTTGAACACGCTTTCCAATACAAAATTTTCTTTGTTTTGTGTAAATTTTCTCAAAAATGTGGAAAAAACATAAAAAAACATTCAAACAAATTCGTTGCCATGGGAATTTGTATGGGAATTTAATTTCTCAAAATTAAAGAAATCAAGTCTTCAAAACAAGGAAAGTTGGGAATGGAATGGCGCTTAAAGAATTTTTCATTATTTTAATGTATGAATTTTTTCAAAACAAGTATATGAAACCATGGTAACGCATGTAACAACAATATTTTATAAACCTTTTAACATGTTTTAAGGAAAATTTACTCAAAACAAAGAAAGTAGTGTTCAAAATAGGTAAACAATTTCTTTGACCCCTCCATATATTCTTTTTCTCTCAGTGTATGTATATAATATTAATGCATGCACATACATATGTATGTCTATTCAATAATGGAATGCGGGTAATGATATTTTCCATTTCGAATGTATATACATTCTTCTTCTTCTTGATTGGCGCTTAACCGTCTAGACGATTCTGGCCGAGTCCAACAGAGCGCGCCAATTGCTTCTGTTTCGTGCAGCATGGCGCCACTTGGGAACACCTAGGGAGGCAGCATCGCTGTCCACCTGATTTTCCCAACGCAGTGGAGGTCTCCCTTTTCTTTTGCGTTCAGCGGGTTTCGATAGAAATGCTTTAATGCTTTTGTATATACATTAGAGTGCGTTTAAAATTCAAATTAACGATATTTTACTGTATCGCCCCCTCAATCTGTAGTAACATGGTCAAAGATATCACACATAAATTTTGGTCCCGATTGGTGGCGGTTAAGGCGTGGCGCATTGAGGTCAAAGTTCAGAAAACTCTATGACGGGTCAAAAAATCTAAATATTTTTTTAATTATCTAATACCCGAAATTAATACTTCTATACCCAATGATAACAAATATAAATTTTGATTCCGATTGATGACGGTTTACTGGTGTTTCAAGGGGGTCAAAGTGCAGATTACCATATGCGAGACTAAAAATGTAAGTCTTCTATGGCAATCTGAACATTGACCCCCTTAAAACACCACTAAACCGTCATCAATCGGAATCAAAATTTATATTTGTTATCATTGGGTATAGAAGTATTAATTTTGGGTATTAGATAATTAAAAAAAATATTTTGATTTTTTGACCCTTCATAGAGTTTTCTGAACTTTGACCTCAATGCGCCACGCCTTAACCGCTACCAATCGGGACCAAAATTTATGTGTGATATCTTTGACCATGTTACTACAGATTGAGGTGGCGATACAGTCTTTTTATGGACTTTTATATTTTTCATACAAATTAAAAGCACCCTAATATACATAGTACCTACATGTGTACAAATAAATAAAATGCGAACTTATTTTTTTAATGCTCAATTGTTGTATTCTAGTTTTCAAGTAAGAATTAAATACATACATATATATGTAGGTATTTATGTTAAATAAAATATTTAACAACCCTGCAGTAAATTTGTTTCACTGCTGAAGGATCGGTGATGATTCTTTGTTGAATATTAATCACTGTCGTCATAACTCAGTATATTTTTATTTGTTTTTGTTTTTTTTTCTGATGAAAGCAAACCATTTACCTATATGAAAAATTCATCAGTCTTTATATGAAAGTATTCACTGATGATACCTCGTCATAGGTGAATTGCATCAGTGATTCATTATGGATTCATTGCGGATTTTTACTGCAGGGAACCCTTAACTCATACACATAGACTACAAATGTACATAAATATATACATATGTAGGTACATCGGTATGTAAATATAAATTTTTATAAATATTAATTTAAATAAATTGAATAATTTAATTAGTTTGAATAAATACATACTTAATAAAATTTAAACTCGATATACCTACATACATATACATACCTATCGCTATGAGAGCTAAGGCTTTTTAAAATATTATAAATATGCCAAAAAAAAAGTCCCAAGCCCCCTCCAATTTACCTGCGAGAACAAAGCTCTAATACATTAGTAAACAAACTGGTTGAGCTAGTAGGTCCTAAAAACTTCCATGTCGTACCTATAAAAAAAGGCAAAGAACCGCATAAACGCGTGGGCCCCGTACAATGCCATAATTGTCAGGAGTTCGGGCATACAAAACGATATTGCACATTACCTAGCGTATGTGTAATTTGCGGAAATTTGCACAGCTCCAAAGAGTGCGAGAAACCTAAAGAAAACCCAGAAAATAAGAAGTGCAGTAACTGCGGTGAAAATCACACTGCTAATTATAGGGGTTGCCCAGTATACATTTCATTAAAAGAGAAAGGTAGCAAAAAACCTAAAAATGTCCCTGTCCTACAACCTCAAAATGTGCCAAAACCAACTATTAATACAGCCCCGCAGAGAAATCTGGGAACGTACTCATACGCTCAAGTCTTAAGAGGCACACAACAGACCGAAATCCAAGACGATTCCACTCCAACAACATCACTCGAAAACACTCTAAATAGCTTTGTTCATATGATGCAGGACCATATGAAGTCAATGCAAAACATGATGCAAGAATTGATTAGGAATCAAAATCTCCTACTTCAAACAATTTTGTCAAGACCATGAATTGTTTCAATATAGGTTTCTGGAATGCTAACGGCATAGGCCAACATCGCAATGAACTCCATGTTTTCCTAGAAAATCACCAAATTGACATAATGTTAGTGTCTGAAACCCATCTGACTGTGTTTAATAATTTTAATATTGATGGGTATATGTTCTATAATACTAAGCACCCTGAAGGAAAAGCTAGAGGTGGAACCGGTATACTTATAAGAAAGAGGATTAAGCACCACGTTCTAGAAGAATATTGAAAAGAGTATATACACTCAACATCAGTGTACGTAGATGATAGTTCTGGCGGATTAACTGTATCTGCAATATACTGTCCTCCCCGTTTTAATATAACAGAGTACCAATTTACTGAATTCTTTTCCAAGTTAGGCACGAGTTATTTGGCAGCAGGTGATTACAATGTTAAACATATTTTTGGGGATCTAGGTTAATAACACCAAAGGGAAGAAACCTGTTCAAAGCAATCCAAAGCAATGGTCTTGATATTATATCAACAGGGCAGCCAACATATTGGCCCACTGATAGGAGCAAAACTCCCGACCTCATAGATTTTGGGGTAACTCGCGGCCTCGATCGGGATATACTTCAGATAGAATCTCTTTTTGACCTATCGTCTGATCACTCTCCTTGCGTCATATCTATTAAAACCCTTCCAACTTTAAACGAACTGAACCCAAGCTTAACTAATAGATTTACGAATTGGCTGAAGTACAGAAAATTTATAAGTTCGCATATTAATCCAAATGTGAGCCTTAAAACAGCCGCCGAAGTGGAATATGCGATAATTGACTTCACAAACTTACTGCAAGTGGCAGCAAAGGTTTCAACGCCATTACGTCCTAACACAACCCAGCAGCAAAGCTTTAGTCCTTTCAATGAAAACGATATCATTGAGCTAGTTTCCAAGAAAAGGCAACTTAGGAGAGACTGGCAAAGGTTGCGATCTCCAACCCTGAAAAACGAGCTAAAAAAATGTACGAAAGAGCTCCAAATGCTCCTAGAGGAGAAAAGGGAAACAAAATTTCAAAATAGAATTAAGTCCCTCACGGCCACATCCTGTACAGATTATTCTTTGTGGCGATCTCTCAAATATCTAAAACGGCCGGTTCAGCAGGATCCTCCAATACGAATGCAAAATGGTGAATTTGCTCGAAGTGACCACGAAAAAGGAGTAGCATTTGCAACCCATCTTTCAAATGTATTTACTCCAAATGAAGGCCAAAATGTTCTCCAAGAAAATACTCCACAATTACCAGCAATACCACTTGGTTTTAAACTAGACGACTTGAATAAAACTATATCCAAAGACATAGAGAATAAGAAAGCACCAGGGTATGACAGAATAACGGGTGAAATGTTAAAAGCGCTTCCCATAGTAGCTATTAAGCAACTACTATACATCTTCAATAGTATCCTCCGATTATGTCACTTTCCTAATCCATGGAAACTATCTGAAATTATTATGATCCCAAAACCAGGCAAAGACCCGACAATAGTAAGCTCCTACAGACCAATAAGCTTAATCTCTATCTTTTCCAAAATATTCGAAAAATTATTGCTGAGAAAGATTCAGCCCATCTTAGAACTGCACGAAACCATACCAAGCCACCAGTTCGGATTTAGAGAGCAGCACGGTACGATAGAACAAGTGCATAGAATTGTTTCAGAAATAAGGTCAACTTTTGAAACCAAACGATATTGCACTGCCCTATTCCTAGATGTGGCACAAGCTTTCGTTAAAGTATGGCTAGAAGGGCTATTGCATAAAATAAAACAAACACTTCCTTATAATCTCTGCGGGATCCTAGAAAGCTTTTTAACAGGTAGAAAATTTCGAGTAAGGCACAAAAGTTTTACAACCGAAAGTCATCCACTTTCTGCTGGAGTTCCACAAGGTAGCGTTCTAGGGCCTGTACTATACTTAATTTACACAAGCGATCTGCCAACCAACGCGAGCCTTGTCACGTCTACCTTCGCAGATGATACGGCTATACTGAGTGTGCACGCAAATCCCATAACTGCTACTATCCAATTGCAGAGACATATAAAAACTTTAGAAGAATGGCTTACTACGTGGAGAATTAAGGTCAACGAATCTAAATGTGTACAAGTAACCTTTAGCCTGAAAAAAGACACATGCCCACCAGTCTCAATAAATGGGAAAATAATAACTCATAAAGACTTCGTTACGTACCTTGGAGTCACACTGGATAGAAGAATGACTTGGAAAAATCACATTGACAAAAAGATTATGCAATCCAAGTTGAAAATAATCCAGCTGCAATGGTTAATTGGTCCAAGTTCTAGACTGGGCTTAGATAATAAGATATTAATATTTAATATGGTTTTAAAACCAATTTGGATGTATGGAATTCAACTATGGGGCTCAGCATCGAAATCTAGCGTAGAAAGAATTCAAAGGCTACAGTACAAGATATTAAGAACAATATGCAAAGCGCCTTGGTATGTAAAAAATACAATTATATATAGTAACCTAAAGATAAATACGGTGGCCGAAGAGATAGAGAAAATGCAAGCAAATTATGCGAAAAGATTAGCCAACCATCCTAATTCATTAGCAAAAAGTCTCTAAAGCAAAGCTATCCTAGGCGGTTAAAGAGAAAGGATGTAAAACTAAATTGTGCATAAGGTCATATTCTGTTAGACCAATATCTCGAGAGTAACTTTAAAAAATGATGAACGTCGCTGAATAATAATAATAATAATAATAATAATAATAATAATAATAATAATAATAATAATAATAATAATAATAATAATAATAATAATAATAATAATAATAATAATAATAATAATAATAATAATAATAATAATAATAATAATAAATTAGAAAAAGCAGCTTACTGAAATTCCTTCCATTCAGAAAGCTACAACAGAATTTACTAATACCCATGTATAACATATGTATGATTGTGTTCCGGACGAGCCTATCCCATTAGGACGTAAAAATTCCTAAGTTCATACACGCAGCTTATTGGAATTCCTTCCATTCCGAAAGCTGCAACAGCCGTACGAACTTTTAATACTATACAATCAGCTGCTTGGAATTCCATTCCATTCCGACGGCAAAAATACATAAATAATGAAAATGAATAACATAATGAACGAATATGAAATAAAATTACATACATACATACTACATATGAACATATTCTAAGGCTGTGTGCCAATCGGCAACATTTTTCTCTATGGGAAAATGAGGTAGAAAATTTTACCATGTTGAGATAAAAAACAAAATTTTGCTGTGCCAAACGGAATAGAAAATTTTGACAGTTACAAAGATAAACTTTTGGGCGAAAACGGACAACGATACAATTTTAAAACGTTAAATGAATGTAATTGTTGATGGCAATATTGATGGGAACAGAAGAAATGTATTCATGTAATCATCTCATGTTATTTTGTTTTTAAATATTTGTGTTACCTGTATGTGTATGTAATTACAAAATGTCAAAATTTTACCTAGCCCATTGAGCTAGGTAAAATTATGACACTAGAATTCACCACGAATACTGCCAAAATTTTACTCCCTTATGTCAAAATTTAATTTTTTCTACCGATTGGCACACAGCCTAACAAAAACTAAAATATTCCGATACACATAATAAATGAATTCATAAGTATTTCTTTTATGTCAAATAAAATTGCTTTTCATCCAAATGTTATTTGAAGCAGTGGCAACGAATAACGTCATTGTATACTAGGTTAAGATTTTATAAAAATTGTCATATTCTTTAAGAATGATACAATAAAAACTATATCCGAGAAAAAAAAATAAAAATAAATAAATATGTACATACATACATATGTATGTACATCCATATATACGTACACACATGCATGAATATGTATGTACATACATACATACATCATATTTATGGTCTAATAAACGCACGCCATCATCCAAAAATTGCGCCTTCACAATGCCATTAGCTGCTGCACAACAAACCCTTGTGAACGCATAAAATGATAAACTCAAAGAGCGATCAAAAAATGATAAACTCAAAAAATGATCGCTAGCGCAAAAAATTATAAATAAACTCATAGAATGAATTTTCAAAAAATTAATTTTCAAACGATCTCTCATTTTAAAATGAATTTATGTAAGAGTTTATCGCCACTGCAGAGACCCATCGATCGCTGTTGACGTGCGTTCATTTGCGTTCGTTGTCACTGTGTATTTGCGCTCATGAGAGCGTGGCATAGCTCAGAATTATAGAGTGATAATTCGTTTGAGTTTATTTTGAGCGTTCTTCGCACCCTGGACGCAACTATCCTATCTATATGGAAAATCGGTTGCTGATTCCTATAATCAGGTTCATTTTTAATTCTATGAGAAGGTTTATATAACGGCAATTTACCGTTATTTGGCCAATGGTTTCACTTAATTCATTATGTCTCTTTAACGCATTGAGCTAGTTGGAGTAACACCAAACGAAAGAAAACTAAATTTCCTACACACGGCTTCTATAACATTTTACTCTAGGTCTTATAGTTTCTGAAATATAGATGAGTCGATTTGAAAATTTTCAATTTTTTACGAAAATTTGAAGAACAAATTGTCTTTGTCAGGCAAAATCTTTAAAACAAACGTTTTTACCTTTAGTTTTACTCGTTTGCGTGAAGCCCAATTTAATTGGCGAAAACATAAGCTATCAACGAAGAAAATCCATGGTAAAATGGAAAAGTTATAGGCGATCAAGTAAATACAGCCAAGTCGCACAATGCCACTGCACGTTGGTGTTACTCCAACGTAGATAGCTCAACGCGTTAAAGGGACATACTGGATTAAATGGAGCTATTGGCCAAATAACGGTAAATTGCCGATATCTCAAAAACCTTCCCATAGAATTAAAAATGAACCCTATTTTTAGAATCAGCGACCGATTGTACATATAGAGAGGATAGTGGCGTTCAGAGTATTTCTTGGTACTAAAATGTAAACTTATGGTCTGTAAAATTTCATTTTTTTCATTTGTAAAAAAATTGTAGCTTTTTGGTAATTTTGTTTTAATTTTGGTAAATTTTTTACATTGGCTATGACCCCCATCTTCCTCCCTTACTACGCCACTGCGTCAAACTACTGTCATTGGCCGTGATATCACCTTATTTTTATTTCACCATGATATATGTATCAGGTAAAAAAACGAAAAGTTTTAAATCAATTTTAAACTCTTTTTGACGCCAGACATACATATTCTTCAAAAGACATGTCTGTGTTAGAAGACTTAAACAAGGAGTTCGAATGTTCGCTGGAGAGTTTAAAATGTGTGCATCAGCATTTAAATTTCCGTGAAAAATCTATTGCTACTGAATGGATAAAAAAACTAAAAAAAGCGAACTCATCTGTTGAGGAATCAAAGCTGCGGCTGGACTTCATTGATTATTTTGTGAATTGCTGGAGCTGTGGCATTTTCAGTTCAGATCCCTTTAATAAAGTTCCACAACCTGGCGTTCCTTTGCAAAAGCTGCGTTATATGCTAGTAAGTAACTTTTTCTCAAAGAGCAGTAATATATGTAGAACGGTTTTGTTGGTTTGGAGCGACTAAAGTTCTTTTCTCCGTCGACTCTTTATATTACAGCCTCCCGATCATAAAATTCGAAGTGTTGATGCCACTTCAGATGGACAACCTAAGATATATGTGGAAGAAATGTTTGGCAATATGGCCGATAAAGGTGCATTTATGTCTGAACAACCCATACCTTTGAACGGTGCCTTTTTCTGTGTGGTAATAAAACAAAATTAGATTTTTTCGGCAAGGAATTCATGAATAAATTTCTTAATTATTATATTAATTATGTATTAATGTCTGATTATATAACATTTAAAACTAAGCTTATGCCCTTTTCGTTTCTCGAAGAAATGTTGCCCTGTTTGATTTTCTTAGCCATTTAACTAAGTCAGAGGGCATCATTATTTGCAAATCTAGCCATTTAAAACGCAGTCAGGTTACGTAATTTGATAATTGAGACATTAAAGGGTAACATTTTATGCCAGAATCGAAAATTAGTCTATTAAAATCGGGGTATGAATTTGCACACACATGCGCCACACATTTTAAAAATTCATACCCTACCCGTATGTGAAGTGTAGTCATTCCCAGTAGGACTGGGGATCATCGTTTTATTAATCTGGGTGTATTCCCTCGGGAGATCTATAAATCATCAATAATTTTTTCATCAAATTTCCTTTAGGGAAGATAACCACTTCCATGACTATGTCCTATGACTATCGCACGACGATGGCCCCCTTCGTATGAATGACTTTGTATAGTAAAAAAAGAAATGAAGCGAAAGCTCCGGGCTTTAATTCCAAGCCGCATGCTTTTTTCATATGGTCGTTATTATATTCTTTTTAGATATTCAGCATGAATTGTAGCAGTACTGTAGTGCTGAATACATATATAGCTGCCTACCACCTAACTTTGTTAAGTATTTACTTAATTCGTATAAATTTTTCTGTTTCGGCGTACTTTTCTCAACTCCAGTGAAGAAATGATCTGTGCTCAATTTGTACGTGCCGCTCAACATACTTTAGGAGTACCTGCGGTATATCTAACAAAAGCAAGTATCCTGGCATGAAAAAAAAAATCGCATAACCTCACAAATGGGCCTAGTGGGTATTGGATTACTCCCCATTACTCCTATATACATACATACTTCTCTGTATATGCATACTGGCGAATACTCGTCTCGCCTTGCAATGACGAATAATAGTTTTAATATGTTAAGTTAAGTTACTAATGTTGTGGCACTAATAATATTGTGGCACTACTCATGTTGTGGCACCACTAATATCAGCCCTGCGCTGAATTAGCGGGACCTATAAACTAATGTTATACAACTTTTTTATGAGATAAATTGATTCTTTTCGAAATATCAAGGAGATCGGTCCAGCAATACTAGCTACATTTTTACGCGCCTCTTTTTTTCAAGATTATTTTTTTTATTTTTGTTCGCTACTCGCCACCAATTTAAACCGCCCACGGTAAGTGTAATCTCATCTAGATTAGCATTTTTAAATAATATTTAATTTTCTTCAAATTTATATATCTTTATATGTACATAATAATATTATATTTGGCGTTTTCGATTCGCCATCAAACAAGTGAGGTCGGATCGAACAAAAATGTTCGAATCCATAATGAGTAGTAGCCATACTCGCTATCTGCTCGATAAAAATTGCCCTCTGCTCGCTACCATTCTCATATAAACTTGGCAGAGAGAAATTTATAGCGAGCAGAGAAATTGTGAATTGAAACCTCGTTTGGCCTCGAACGGCTCGGAGAGGTCCTTCTCAATTCTGACGGTGCTGGTGGTGTTAGTCAGCGTCATTTGGCATAGCCGTATAAGTTTTGTAGGCAAACCAAATTCAGACATTGCGGCATATAGGCAATTCCTATTCGTGCTATCAAAAGTGGCTTTAAAATCGACAAAAAGATGGTGTGTGTCGGTTCCTTTTACATGAGTTTTTTCCAGGATTTGGCGCATTGTGAAGATCTGGCCGATGGTAGATTTACCAGGTCTGAAGCCACACTGATAAGGTCCAATCAGCTTGTTGACGGTGGGCTTCAGTCTTTCACACAATACACTTGCTAAAACCTTTTATGCGATATTCAGAAGGCTTATCCCGCGATAATTGACGCGTACTGTGGAGTCTCCTTTTTTATGGATTGGGCAGAGCACACTTAAGTTCAAATCGTCGGGCATGCGCTCGTCCGACCATATTCTGCATAGGATTTGATGCATGCCCCTTATCAACTCTTCGTCGCCATGTTTGAATAGCTCGGCTGGCAAGCCGTCAGCGCCCGGGGCTTTCTTATTTTTAAGCCGAGACATTGCACTTCGTCATGATCGGGTGGTGGAACATTCCTACAATCATCTGCTATTGGGGATTGGGGATCTTCTCCTTCCGCAATTTCCTTGTTGCCGTTATCTAGCAGGGAGGAGAAGTGATCCCTCCACAACTTAAGTACACTCTGGACATCAGTTACCAGATCGCCGTTATCATTCCGGCAGGAATTTATCCCGGTATTGAAACCTTTAGTCATCCGCCTGACATTTTTATAAAATTTTCGAACATCATTCCTACCCGCCAGCATCTCAAGCTCTTCAGACTCGCGCCTTTCGGTCTCCCTTTTCTTCATTCCCTCTTAGCCGTCCGATAGTGCTCCCATACGCTTCGTGTTGCGCCCGTACGCAATGTAGCCCTTTAAGCAGCGTTCTTTCTTTCCGAGGCGTCGTGGCATTCCTTATCGTACTAGGTGTTTTTTCTGCGGGCTCGCTGGTATCCATTAGTTTCTCAGGGGCGGTACGAAGTGAACGGGCGATGCGTTCCCATTCCTCGAATACATCGTTTCGTGGAGGGTTGCTCTCAGAGAGCAGGAGTGAGAGCCGGGTGGAGTATTCGTTGGCTGCCTGCGTCATGACTCAAGTAAGTACTGTACCACAGAAATTAATTTTATTATTCACTAAATGTGTTGTTTACACATCACTGATTTTAAATTTTAGTAACTCTCCTTATGTCTTGATTTTTGTGTGTTTTTTTGATGTGTTTGTTGCATTTTTCTTTTTTGCTTTTCGATTCTGGCATAAAATGTTACCTTTTCATTTCCCTTTATCTGTTTTGTGGTCGATTATAAAAAATGCGACTTTATTTAAATGCAGCAAAAAATTTAGAAAACAACACTCTATGTCAACAATTTTCCCTTTTTCATTTTGAATACGCAAATTTTCCAGTTTTTGTTTGTTTTTTTTTTTTTTTCAAATTCCATTTGTTTATTTTGTTGACAGTTGTCAAAAAAAATTTACTGCTCTAAATCTACTCCACAAAAAAAAAACCGCGTGTAGTACAGTACATAGAAGTTAACTTCTATACATAGAAGTTAACTTCTTACATCTTGTTCAATATTTCAAATAATTGTGCTTTCAATTTATATTTTGCACGTACTACACCATTTCCAGATGGATTTTAGAAAGCGTCAACTGGATTTTAGAAAGGGGAAATTGGATTTTAGAAATGTCAATTGGATTTTAGAAAGGGGAAATTGGATTTTAGAAATGTCAATTGGAAAAGGGAAATTGGACTTTAGAAACTGTAAATTGGATTTTCGAAAATATATATAATTACGTATATGCACATTATACTTTCATACGCAATAAAGAATTTCTACATATTCGAAAAATTCTGTGTAAAATTTATTTTACACGCACATTCTGAAATCCAATTAACGCTTTCGAAAATCCAATTTACGTTTCCTAAAATTCTTTTAACGCTTTCTAAAATCAAACTGACATTTCTAAAATCCAATTTCCTCTTTCTAAAAACCAATTGTAATAATAATAATACAATGGCGCTATTATAACTCTGACGAGTTTTATGACCGAGTTTCTCTCCCGATTCGAGGTGTGCTCCTTTTTGTTTTTCCTACTAATTGGGTGGACCTACAGTTTTATGCCGGCTCCGAGCGGCGAATGCATTTTTTGTGAGAAGCTTTTTCATGGCAGAAATACACTCGGAGGGTATGCCGCCCACTGCCGACCGCTGCTCTTAAAAAATCCAATAATTGAATTTTTACTAATTAGAAAAATTGTTTTGGTGTTTGGCTCGGACCGTGGTTTGAACCCGAGACCTCTGGCATAGCAGGCGAGCACTCTACCCACTGCACCACAGCGGCCAAATCCAATTGACATTTCTAAAATCCAATTCTCTCTTTCTAAAATCCAATTGTCGTTTCTAAAATCCAGTTAACGCTTTCTAAAATCCATATGGAAATGGTGTAGAGCATTGCAAAGAGACAATCCCATAAGTGTAGATTCGTGTAGTTTCCGTTTTCAACAGAGAACTTATAAAACCAGAGAAGGTCCTCCGAGGGATTGGCATGTGAATTGCTAAAAACTCACAATTTAAGGGTCTTTTCACATTACTCGGTACGACTTCGGATCAACATTTTTTCCTCGGTAATTTCAGCTTTCCGAAACGATTCCGCGTTACAATGTTTTTCACACTTGTGGAAATACTTTCGGTGCGTAATCGGCAGAAAGTTAGAAAACAAATATCGAAATTTAAATACAGTTTTTAAATTCAACAAATCACTCAATGGTTTCTTCAACCGATGAGGAATATGTTATAGCTTGGTACTTTTATAGTTGCAACGAGTTTTTTATTGACTTTCTTCATCTTATTTTTTTATTACGTCGCAAAAATCTATGCAGTAATTTTTCAAATTTTACTGACTGCGGTATACCGAAATTAATCCGCTCCGATGTCATGTATGCCACAGTAATGTGAAAGTACTAATTGAAATATGTATGCACATGTGGTCGGTAAGCTATCAATATAAATACGATAAAAACCAGAAATGTCGATCCGATACCCCGCCAAGTAATGTGTAAGCGTAAGGGCCTTTTCACATTACTCGGTACGACACCGGATCGACATTTTTTGCTCGGTATTTTCGGCTTACCGAAACGATTCCGCGTTGCTGTGTTTTTCACACTTGTGGGAATACTTTCGGTGCGTAATCGGCAGAAAATAGGAAAACAAACATCGAAATTTGCAAAACAAAATTTTTTAACTTCAACAAATCACTCAATAATAACAATAATGTCTTCTAGCGAAGACGAAGACATTATAACTTGCTACATTTACTACCGAAACGAGTTTTTTACTGACTTTGTTCTTCTTTTATCACGCCGCAAAAATGTATGCAGTAATTCCTCAAATTTTACTGACCGGTCTTACCGCGTTGCGGTATACCGAAATTAATCCGCTCCGATTTCATGTATGCAACACTAATGTGAAAGTGCCAATCGAAATACATGTGGCCAGTAAGGTTTCGGTATACTTTCGGTAAAAACCAAAAATGTCGATCCGATACCGAACCGAGTAATGTGAAAGCGCTCTAAGAGCGCGGGTCGATTTTTGTCGACTGGGAAATCCACTGAGAAATCGACTGGCAAACGTTGAACGCAAGTCTACTTTGAGCTAGTCAATTTTTTTCGACTGAGCCGGTTGAATTGCTATTTACACGGATCGAGTTTGGTTGAACGAAAACAATCGACCCGTGTATAGGCCGTTTTGCCGCTAAAAAATGTCAAAAAGTGGCCGAAAAAATTAATAAGTGTCCCCAATTTTTTTCGCTAGCAACACTTTTTTATATATTTTTGTTGTTAATTTAATACTTAAAGCAATTCACAGGTAAAGGAACAGTGTTTTACTAAAACCAAGTAGAACTAGAGCAAACATATATTTAATTCAAGTGTATATATAATATAAATAAGCTATAATTTAATGGATTTAAAATTTAGTTCTCAGATATTTGACAACCAAGTTTTCTTCCGGTATCCAAGAATCTAAATCATTTCCATTAGTTAAATTGAGCGCTGAGATCATTGAACTGCACGTATCAATTTTGCAAGCGGTTTGTAACCTTGGTCTTAAATAGTGAAAGTTTTGAAAATAATCTTTCTGCTGATGCACTGCTATGTGGCTATTTTCAAACAAAAATTTCAAAGAATGTCATAAAAAAGTTTAAAAAACCAAAATTTTATTTTCAACCGAGCTCTAGGCCATAAACGAAACGAGAATTAATTTTGATTCATATATAGCGGTGTTCTTTGTTTGGTCGATATTTCGAATTCAATTTGAAATCATCTTCAGTACTGAAAAAAGGTGAAATTTTTTAATTTTTATTATTTTAAAAAAAATTTTTACATAAAAACACTTAACACATGTATAAACACAAACTTACACTCCTAACTGCACCTGGGCCCTATTCCACAAAGAAACTTATCAACTTTGCACTTTGCACTTTGCACTATCGATTTTATTGCAAAGTGAAAAGTGTTTCTGTTCCACAATATTCTTTGCAAATCTCACTATGCGTTGCGCTTAGTTTTGCAAAGTCTTTGCTAACGGAACATATTTTTGCAAAGACTTTTCACTCTCTGCAAAGTCTTTGCGTTCTATTGAAAAGTGAGCGTGCAAGGTGTTCCACAAAGCATTAAAACGTCTTTGCATTTGTTTTGATTCTTTTCACTTTGCATTGTGTGATTATGAGCCGAAAAATAAAAATAGAGAAAAAATTAGCCGTACTAAAGCTAATTAAAGAAAAAAAGATATTTGCTAGCTTCAAAACAATAAAGTAAGTGTTTTTATAAAATTATTGTGAGTATTTAGAACATATTGAAGCTTATATTTCATTTTGAAGGTTAATAAATTAGATAAGCAGACAGCCTCGGAGGAAGTTTTAAATAAAGCCCAGTCACTGCAACTGGCGTCGGCCCAAAAAACATGGACTTATGCGAGGGATAGCTCCATAATTATAAATATTGGAGTATTTTTAAAACTTTTATTTGGTTTGAAAGAAATTTAAAACTTGTTTTGGGTTAAATTTTGAACCTTCGAAAGTTTAAAAGTTTCTTATACTTTTTTGGTTTAAAATTCAAACTTACAAAAGTTTAAATACTTCTAAGTATTTTTTGGAATAAATTTCATATTTTTTTGGGTTAAATCTTAAATTTTTTCTCATTTAAACTTTTAAGGTTTAAATTTTAAACTTTTATAGGTCGTAAGATTTTATTTCAATGAAAAAATTCTAATTTTTGATTTGAAATTCCGACTAGCTTTTTCGAGAAATGAACAATATAAAAGGCTCACTTATAGTTATTAGACAATTTGAACGAATGACTGTGTGTCGTTGTTTGAATAGAGAAAAAAAGAAACAAAATAATTATGGAAATAGATAAAATCAAGAAAAGGAGAAAAGGAGGATAGGAAAAAGATGAAATATGGAAAAGGATGAAGGAGATGTTGGGGGCAGAACAATATGGAAGAAAAGGAGAAAAATAAGGTAGGAAATTAGATACAATAGGGAAAAGCATGAAGAGGATTTGGGAGCAGACATTTTTTTTAATTTAAACCAAAACAAGTAAGGAAGCCTAAGTTCGAGTGGAATCGAACATTAGATACTCAGCTGTATGTTTTCGTTGTTTGTTTGCGTTTGATGGATTTTATATAAAGCGAGTGCTGCATAAAGTGGGCGTAGCCACGCCCATTTTCAAAATTTTTATCAGTCATCAAAATAAGCATATGAATATTATTCTTTGTGCAAAATTTCATTCCTTTATGACTTCCAGTTACAAAGACGTCACGTTATACATTCCCAAAGAGTGTTCCAGAAATATCTTGGTTAAAAAGTAGGCGTGGTCATAACCCGATTTCAATAAATTTTGGGTGTCTATTAACACAAGTCATAAAAGTGTATAAACCAAGTTTCGTCATGATATCTCAATTATTTGTCGAGTTATGGGCTCCGAAATCTCGTAAATTCCTTTGTCTAAAAAGAGGCGGTGCCACGCCCATTTTCCAAAATTTTTCTATTGTAGAACTTACGCCACAAAATTTCAATGAATTATCTTTATATTTGAAAAAGATATCGCTTAAAATGTTTTTATTAGGCGACTTTATAATATACATATATAAAAGTGGGTGTGGCCTCAACCGATTTTGGCAATTTTACGTCCCATCATATGCCTAAGTAAGTAAATCAAGCATACCAAATTTCATCGATATATCTTCAACGGTTTTTGAGTTATGACTCATAAAAGTTTCAATGTTTGCCCCTTAAAAATCTTTTAAACTTTTCAAAGTTTAAATTTTAAGAATTTATCGGTCGTGTCCTATATATCGACTAAAAAAGTTTAAAATTTATACTAAAATTTATTTCAGTGTTGTTTGGGCTATGGAAGATTCGGACATTCGTAAGTAAAACAATTTATTGCCTATACATGCAAATAATTTTATTGATATCACTTGCTATTTTGTTTATTATCATTATAATATAGTATTTTCGTAAATAAACATTAAGTGAACTTCATATATTTGCTTTTTTCATATTCACCAACTTTATTTAAAATGAAATCAACTTGTGTTTGGTTTAAACGGAAGCACTCTTTAAAATTAAAGCTTTAGAGTCCCGAAAAATTAATTCGGTCTCTGTTATTTCTTCCTATAACCGCGTCTTCACTATCGTCGAACAAAAACTCACGTCTTAACATTTTGAAAAACTTCACTAGTAATAACAATGTGAATTTGCAAAGCGATCGTTTACCTTGCAAATTTTTGACAAACTTATCAATGTTTACTTTGCAAACATAGAATTTACAGTTTTTGAGGAACGAAAGAGCGCATTTATTTGCAAAGTCTTTGCAAATTACACTTTTCAATAGTAGCTTTGCACTTTGCACAAGAGAACGTACGTGGAACAGAAATCGAAAAGAGAGTACAAAAACTGCAAAGACTTTTCAAATTACACTTTTCAAATTCAACTTATAACTTATCAAATTTTACAGTTCTGAGGAACACAAAGTTTTGCAAATTGACGAAAAATTTGCAATGTGCAAAGTGAAAAGTTGATAAGTTGTTTTGTGGAATAGGGCCCTGGTCGACTAAATTGATATGTACACATTTTAAGTAAAGGACAAAGGAAAAGCATGAAAACGATAAAATGTAAACAATTAAAGAACCGTAATTATAAACAAATTTTTATACTACCAACAATACGTTAATATGTAACAGTGAGCGACACTAAACATACATACGTATATGTACATATATTAGCAGTGGGTGTGCTGTTGTTGTCCCTTATGTCGTGGTCATGGTACCAATGTCGCTTTCCAATCAAAATCGGAAACATTTCGTGATTGGTGAGAGGTGGTTATGCTTACATTAATGATTGGAGCGCACATACACCAGTGATCTGCACAAGCAGCTTGTTTGCCCTTTCAAGCGCTTGAAATTTTTTCCAATCTCTCTCTTGCTTGGTTTGCTTTTAAACAAACAAGCAATAGCTTGTTTGCAGTTTTTTCAATCTGCTTAAAAGCGAAACAAGCTGATTGAAAAATTTCCAAGCAAGCTATTGCTTGTTTGTTTAAAAGCAAACCAAGCTAGCGGTTGCTTGAAAAAAAAATTTTATGCCACTATCACGAACACCGTTGGCGGTACCGAAATGACGTTTTCGGCAAATCGGCATTATGACAACCGACGGCTTGCCGAATCTTTCGAAGTTCGGTAAATCGGCATTATGAACACCGAATGAACGAACATTTTGACAGTTTTTCGTGCCGAAATTTGCCGCAAGTATTTGGTTGCGGCGATATTAACAAAATATCAAAAATTACAATAAAAGTTTAAGTAAATTATGTAAATGCATGTATGAAGTTTTAATAAGTGTTAGTGAGTGTGAATATATGTAAATATTTTCCACCCCGATTGAATTGCTGTTATATGCAAAGAAAAACTTCAAAGAAAAAATTGTGAAATGATAAGAAGAGTGATTTACGTGCGTATGTAGGTTTTGGAAATTAAAATATATTTTCACCCAAGAATAATAATGCATTTTCTGAAGTTGATAATTATTGTTTGACTACTATAAAAAAGCAAATAACGAATTATGAATGTGTATTACCAACAATTTACGATTTTAGTAAAAATTTTCGTCTCAATAAAGACGCGTTCAAATAAATATTGCAAGTGGTGGAAGGTCGGCTTCAGTATAATACGCCCGCAGTATTTGTTTTCAAACCTCTAAGAATGTTTCAATGAATCCTTCAGGAAAAGTTCTGTGGATGATAATTTTACTAGTTATAACACTCCCGACTACGCAAAATTACTATAAATCTCTCCAGATCTAACTCCAGAAAGGGAGTTCTGTCGGCTGATGGTTACTTTTCAAAGCGCGGCAGCCTTCGCAATGCATAAGGGTGCTCTACGCCAAAATACTGTGTTATTAATGAACTATAAGTTTCCGCAAGATTTCGTTTGCATTTTAGTGATCTATCGAAAAATTCCGGTGCCGGGTACCGGTGTTATTGAAATTTTCCCCTGTTTTTGTATACAATTTGCTTTTATGTACTTCAAAATAATTCTATGAAAAACAGAAAAAAGGACAAGGTAAAGTTTCCTTTCCCGCCAAATTAAGACTATTTTTTATACTTTTTGGTTGCTTGTTTTTCCGACAGGGTAGGAATATGATGTATTGTGGAACGATCCTCCGTCATCCCTTGTCAAGTTTGGTTTGGAGACAAACCGGTTTCGGCTAACGAAAAAAGACACTGAAGATGGCGCATATTAGCCGAAACCGGTTTGTCTCCAAACCAAACTTGACAAGGGATGACGGAGGATCGTTCCACAATACATCACTATTTTTTATCTTCAGCCTGTAATTAAATTTACGCTTGTTTACTTAAAGTAAAAGGATTGCTATGATCTCTCAAAAACTTTCTTTCGTTAAGAGAAATCCTTTGCTCCTCTTCCTCTACTAATAAAGCTGCTATCACAATAGAATCCATTATTTTATTATTTAAATAAATTGTTTTTAGTAAAATAAAGTAAAAATGTTTTGGTTTTATCAAAAAGATAAAAAACCTGAGAAAAACCCGCTCAATTTCGCATCAGCACTTGGTAACGCTGATTCGAACATAGTTCATATAGTTATATAATAATATAATATAATAATACAATGGCGCTATTATAACTCTGACGAGTTTTATGGCCGAGCTTCTCTCCCAATTCGAGGTGTGCTCCTTTTTGTTTTTCCTACTAATTGGATGGACCTACAGTTTTATGCCGGCTCCGAACGGCGAATGCATTTTTTGTGAGAAGCTTTTTCATGGCAGAAACACTCTCGGAGGGTATGCCGCCCACTGCCAAGAGGTGACCGCTGCTCTTAAAAACGCAATAATTGGATTTTTACTAATTAGAAAAATTGTTTTGGTGTTTAGCTCGGACCGTGGTTTGAACCCGAGACCTCTGGCATAGCAGGCGAGCACTCTACCCACTGCACCACAGCGGCCACACAAGTTCATATAGTTGGCAGCACTTAACTTCGAACCGACGGGGTAGCTGATACGATTTTCGAGGAGTTCGGCACGGTGGCTTTCGGCGTTTCGGTAGTTCGTTCGGTGTTTGTGATACTGGCATATATCTCCATATTTTCTAATACGTTGAACCGTTTTCCCTTATGTTGTATGTGGAGAATTTTAGCTCTTTTTTCTATTTCCATGGGTGTACACTTGTTTTCTGCCATGTGGTTGGCGAAATTTGATTCCACTGTCATTCATGATTTCCTTATTTTCTTATTGTAATCCCTTACGTTTTCTCTATATCTCGTCTTGATTTGGCGTCCTGTTTGTCCTATATAGCTATTTTGGCATTCGCAAGCCAATTTGTATACGCCTTGTTTGTCAAAGAGGTCTTTCTTGTTAACGTTGTTTCATAGAAATTTTCCCATGCTGTTCCTCGTTTTAAATGCTGTGGTGCAGTGGGTAGAGTGCTCGCCTGCTATGCAAGAGGTCTCGGGTTCAAACCACGGTCCGAGCAAAACACCAAAACAATTTTTCTAATTAGTAAAAATCCAATTATTGGATTTTTTAAGAGCAGCGGTCACCTCTCGGCAGTGGGCGGCATACCCTCCGAGAGTATTTCTGCCATGAAAAAGCTTCTCACAAAAAATGCATTCGCCGTTCGGAGCCGGCATAAAACTGTAGGTCCACCCAATTAGTAGGAAAAACAAAAAAGGAGCACACCTCGAATTGGGAGAGAAGCTCGGCCATAAAACTCGTCAGAGTTATAATAGCGCCATTGTATTATTTTATTAAATGCTGCATTAATGTTATATTTTGGGAAAACTTTAGCCAACTTGTAAGATGTTGCTCCGGTATATGATAAGACTGCCCATTTCTTCTCTACCCTTTCCTTGTTTTCCGATTTTCTTGAAATTATGTTTTTTTGTATTTTCTTCACCAAACTTTTTTGATATCCGTTGTTCTCTGCGATTGTGTATATTGTGCTGAGTTCCTTGTTGTAAGCTTCCTTTTTTCAAGTCGTGTTAATAAATGTCTGAAAGCGGCGTTCTTGTGTTGTTGAGGATGGCTATATTTATTGTGTATTACTGTATCCGTTGCTGTGGGTTTTCTGTATATTTCGTAAGTAAATTTGTTAGTCTCTTTGTTTATTTTAATTGTGAGGTCTAGGTAGTTGATTTGTCCATTTTTCTCTGCGTCCATGGTGAATTTTATATTTTTGTGTTGGCCGTTGAGGTATTCCAAGATTTCTTCTTCTTTATTTTCTGATATGAGGCAGATGATGTCGTCTACATACCTGGCATAAAAATTTACCCCCAGATTTTTCGCCAGTTCTTCCATGTAACTTTCCTCCAAATGTTGCATAAATACTTCCATAAGGATAGCTGATGTGGGGTTACCCATTCCCAGCCCGTGAGTTTGTCTGTATATTTTATAGTCAAATTTGAAATAATTCTGGTCCAGGGTTACTTTCAGTGTATTTACGATCTCTGTTGCAATGTCTCTGTTCGTTTTTTCTGTCAATATTTTAGTTAGAGTTTTTAGTGTTTCTGTCAGTGGTATCGAAGGGTATAGGTCTTTCACGTCAAACGATACCAGTTTCGAGTCCTTATGTACGTTCAGGTTGTTCAGTTTTTTGACTAGTTCCGTCGTGTTTTTGATTGTTATTTATTGGGCAGGTCCAGTGTCTCGGTTAGTAGCATATTTAGATGTTTTGATAGTCTACATATATCCTGGTGCCGATATATGGTTTACTATTGGTCGCATAGGTGTTCTGCTTTGTGGATTTTAGGTAGTGCGATCAGTGACGGAGCCGATGGATTCATTGCCGAGAGTGTAGGCGTCTTGTTGTCTACTATATTTTTTGCCTGTTTTATTGCACGCTTTATTGCCATTTGGTATTCCTCCGTTGGGTCTTTCCTCATCACTCGGCAGCCCATTTCTTTGATGAGTTCACTCAGAAAAAAAATCATCAACACGATTCATGTAAAATTAACACGATCGATCTTTACACAGCAACAATTTTTTCCAATTACACGATGTTTGAAACATGATTTTGGCTTTGTAACTGTCATCTGAAAATTTGGTAAATTCAACCAAATTTTATTGTTGATACAACATGAAGAAATTTTAAAACATACAAGATGATTCCAATATAAAATTTTATTCCTAAATGTCATTTGGAACTTGGTTTATTTAACATGATTATAGTGTCAATATAAACTAAAAAATGTTAGAAAAATGACGTCCCAATTCTAGTGTTAATACAACATGATAACAAATATTAAAACAACAAGAACCACAATTAACCAAGGATGCTCAACAAACTATCAAAATATTTTTCCGTTTGTTAACATGCTATGTTAACGCAACTAAAATGCAAGCGTTAACGTTTTAAACGAAACAAAATCAACAAAAAGGAAATCGGTTTCGTTGAATCGAAAATTAACGTTGAAATTATCATTGAAATGAGCGTTTTTTCGGTTCTCACAATAAGTTGAGAGTGCTTAGTAGCAGCGTAGAGCAACAATGCTCTCAATGATAAACATAGAGCGCTTTGATGGTTCGTTTGAGTGACAATTCTCTCAGTAATATAGAGCGCTAAACTTTTCAACGTTTCAGCGTTAACGCTTGAGTTTCGTTGACGTTGATAATTGAAATTATTTTGATAATTTTTATAACGTTGAAAAACTGAGTCGTTTCAACAGCAACGACTGTAACATTTCGGTTATCGTTAATATTAACGTTGCGGTGCATCCTTGCAATTAACAATAAAAGTTGGTTGATATAACACAAAACAATGTTCAAACATAAACGTCATTTGGGATTTTGGTTTATTCAACACGATGATAGTGTCTATATAATCTAAAAAAGTGTTAAAAAGAAAGTCAAAACTATTTTGAAACATACACAATTTTTCAACGTTTGAAGTTCTGCTGTTCGTGCAAAACACAAACTAATATTATTTTTTTTTTTTTAACAAAAAGGAAATTTTGTGCCGTGGCTATGATGGGAGTTCATTGGCAGTGCGTGATAATGGTTTTTCCATTTATGTTTTTAGTTCGCAGGTAAGTTAAAAGTGGGTTGCATTTCTGTTTCTAAAAGTTTTTAATGTTCAATATTTTCTTTTTCCTCTTCATAGTTTGCAAATTTTACCACGAAGAGAAGGTATATGTGCATAGGGACTTATGCATACGCTCGGAGGTATGTGAGTTTATGTAAATTTAGGCGGATGTATATGGAAATATATGGATGGTTAACATGACTTGAGAAATCAATACATACGAATATTGGCATGAAATTTTTCGTGACGTTTGAAATTTAAACATGTACACTTGTGAGTTCGAGATTACCAATGCATCTGAAAATATGTATGCATGTAGATATATACATTTGGAAATTTGTGAATTTGGGTATATGCCCGTGTACATATATTTGTGTTAATATGTATGATACGCGTGCCGTTTCAGAATAACGGTAAAGGGTATGTATATATCACATATACATATATATGCATATTATATATCTATATATACATATATTTATGAAAAATTTGCAAAATTAGGTTTTGGAGAAACTACATATGTATGTATGCATACGAAATATATTCACTGCCGGTTTTTGCGGCTGCAGTCTATATCTACATACATACATATGTATATATGTATGTATGCCTGTACATGCAATGGAAACTGCACTTGTTAGCTCACGGTTTTTTGTTACCTTACTTCTGTATTTGTTGTAGTTTTGGCCCAATCTTGTGGTTGTTGGTGCTTCACCACTGTTGTATGGTTGGACGTTGGAAATATGTAGGGCGACTTTTTCGGTATGTAGGCACGTTGGATTGGCGACAAACACTTCTCTTCCACTTGCCTGGAGGATTGCTCTCCTCGTTTGACTTTTTTCGTTGTATATATCTATATGTACGCCGCTTTAAAAGGGTTCTTCTGGCATATGCCGCAGCGGCAGAACCTCCAAATGAATTGCTTATGTATATGTATGTATGTTGATAGATTTGCTAGACCTGTAATTTTGTTTGCAATAAACTTTAAATAATTTTATTTAACTTGAACTATGAACAGATCTGATTTTTTCACTGCTAACACGTCTTTATGCTGAAAATGATACGAATGAAAATTGAAGTATGAAATGGCGCTTTAGAACTAGCGAGTAGCAAACTCCGAACAAAGAACGTAAATTATATAAGAAGGGAATGTTCGTTATTTTGGACGAGTTCGATAAAATCGGCTCTGAAATTTCAATCCAGTATGCGCGAGTTGCCTCACACTATTTTTCGCGTCCCGAATTCACATGACTTTTTTATTTTGGTTTTTCGACGCGAATAAGTAATAAGAACGAATAAGAATAGAAAATAGAAATCGCTGACTTATGCATGCATACATTTGGCATACATATGTACATACATATGTATGTATGGACATGCAAATATGTGTACATATGTACATATATACGTATGCAAAATTGATTCGGCGCTTCTTTTTATTTTTGATGTGCGCCTGGTCCATGAAAATTATGAATCAAGGTTTGTTTGGGACTTCTTCGCTCAAACACTACGCCTTCCCTACCTTTTCGTCAACTAGAAGCCTAACTTCAAATAAGTTTCAGGATTTTAGATTCACCTCCATAAAATATGCGATTAATCCCGAAAGGGCTTGTCCCGGTATAAATGTAGGCAAATTTTTTCAAAAGTAAAACTTATTACATTATATAATATAATGTAATATAATATAATATAATATAATATAATTGTTACCGCCGTAATACCGCCGTAAAATCCGATGACAGTAAATGTATCGACAATTTGTCTCATCTTTATTAATTTATCTCTCTATCTCATGCCAAAACATTCTTATTGCGCCTCATATTTTTTTTCATAATTAAACATAAAAAAGCTGTAAATTCTCATTTTGCTAATAGACATATGTACATATTGCGCCCTTTACTAACTGTAATATCATACGATAAAATTCACTATAAATACGGGCAAACGCCAAAAATTAGAGTGAGTTGATCAAGAAATACAAAAGGTTTTAAAAGTGCGTACAGCAGCACGCGCTATAAAAGTTTGTGTTTTTATTTTCCTCAGTTTGGACTTGATCAATCGCCGCGCTAACAAGCGCAACATCCTTTTAAAACCTTTTCTTTAATAAATACATATATATTCTTAAAATCCGGTTGATAATAATTTTACCAAAAATTAAAAAAAAAAAAAAAACAAGCCATGCCTGGAGATACGTATAGTTGCAAAAAGTGTACGGAAGTGGACAACGATAGGATGGTCCAGTGCGACGTCTGCAATGGTTGGTATCATTTCTCGTGTGTCGCAGTGGATAGTAATGTAGCAGATGTGAGCTGGCTTTGCGAAACATGCCAGCGTTCCGAATCACCCACCGGTACACAACCTAGAGCTTCGTCATCACCGTCCACATCGAGCGCTGACCGACACGTGCAATTTGCGCCAACGTTTCCAGCCGTATCAGGCGGAGAAACATCGGAAACTTTAGGCTTGCCTGCTCAGATTAATCCACAATTAAGAACTTTAAATTCACCCATTTTTACATCAACTATGTTGCCTCACGTTACGTTGCCACCCACCACCGCCGTAAGTATGTGTCAATTAGCGTCGACTTTTGCACCTTATGCAATGAGCAACCAAGCTCAGCAAGTACCGACTATAACGATAGTGAATACAGGGCCATTTAAGATGTACCCGGCTACGGTATCGGCACACGTTGCTCCAACCCCCTTTACAGGCGCATCGACTTCAACGAACAACTCAGAAACGCTCCGAGACCTTCAACTTGGGCGGCTGGAGGAAGAAATGAAAGTTCAACAGCGCTATCTGGAAGAAAAATACAAAATTTTATCACAATATAATGATCTGCCACTCACTAATTCGTCTATGACAGCACAAAGCAATGGGCCTACGGCATTACAACTGGCCGCCAGACAAGCCATTCCAAAGCAGCTCCCTACGTTCAACGGCGATCCTGAAGAGTGGCCATTATTCTATAGCACATTTAAAAACAGTACTTCGTGTGCGGGCTATTCGGATGCCGAGAACCTTATTAGGCTGCAGGCGTGTCTTAAAGGAAAAGCACGGGACATGGTTAAGAATAAACTTTTCCTACCGTCTATGGTACCAGACATTATAAAAACACTCGAAATGTGCTTCGGCAGACCAGAGCATATACTCGAACGCGTAATGAACAAAGCTCGGTGTATGCCACCTCTCAAAGACAAATTAGAAAATTTAATTGAATTCGCGCTATACGTAAAAAATATTTGCACGACCATGGAAGGCTGTCAGATGCATGCATATCTGCACAACCCACTTCTCGTAAAAGAACTGGTTGACAAATTATCGAACAATCATAAATTAAGCTGGGCTGTTCATCCGAAAGATGCTAAAATCCCCGTCGTCAAACAATTCAGCGATTGGCTGTACGGACTGGCCGAAGCAGCAAGCACCGTCGTGAATTTAGCACCAACTAGAGGCAGCGGTACGGTTAATACCCACCGGGCGGAAGCATTACCTCAAACCTCGCAAAACGGCAAGCTATGTAAAGTCTGCGAAAATGGTGAACACAAAGCGACGCAATGCGATGTTTTCAAAAATTATACTCTTCAACGCAAATGGGAAATCGTTAAAGCCAAAAATTTGTGTCGGCAATGCCTAAACGTACATAAGCGAAAATGTTTGTCAAGTAAGCCTTGTGGGCAAAACGGTTGCGTAATAAAACACCATCCGCTTTTGCACAATCCGAATTCATCCACTTATGTAAGTCAAAAGGAGTCGTCGAATGGACAAGTAAACACGCATACCAACGTTCCGGCGGAGGACCAACCACTCTTTAGAATCGTTCCGGTACGCATCTACTCTAAAAACAAAATAATTAATATCTTTGCATTTCTAGACGAAGGATCCTCCGTTACCCTTATTGATAGAAAGGTGTTCGAACAGCTAGACGTCGAAGCGAAACGGGAACCGATATGCCTGCGCTGGACGGGAGATACAAAACGAGTGGAGGAAGAATCTATGAAGGCAACACTTCAAATTTCAAGCATCACAAACGAAGAAAAATTTTCGCTGAGGGACGTACATACCGTTGATGAACTCAATCTACCGATGCAATCGATCGACGTGTCCGCCATGTGCAAGAAGTACCCATATTTGAACGGCTTGCCAATTACATCATACCGCAAAGTAAAACCGACCTTGTTGATCGGGGTAGATAACTGGAAATTGGCAGTACCACAAAAAATTAAAGAAGGACTATGGTTCCAGCCTATAGCTTCAAAGACGCGTCTGGGCTGGACTCTACAGGGATACAGTGCGAGCAACGCGAATAAACACCATCTGAACATTCACACGTGCGATTGTGAGAAACGATACGACGAGCTACATCAAACAGTGAAAGAATTTTTCGCAATGGAATGTCCGAAACCATCTCAGCTATTGTCGCAGGACGACACCAAGGCTATCAGTATGATAAACGAAACATGCCAGAAGGTCGATGGTCATTATGAAGTCGGTCTTCCATGGCGTGAACTGAATGAAAAGCTACCAGAAAGCTATCGTTACTGTTTGCAACGAGCTAATTGCCTGAACAATAAGTTAGCTAAGGATACAGTCATGAAATCAATCATCCAGGAAAAAATCACCAACTTAGTCGCAAAAGGTTACGCCCGCAAACTCTCGCCAGCCGAATCCCTTATCCAGCCGGAAAAGGTATGGTACCTACCGATATTCGTAATGAGGAATCCGAACAAACCCGGCAAACTCCGTTTAGTATGGGATGCAGCAGCCAAGGCAAACGGGTCATCTCTTAACGACTTTCTTTTACCGGGGCCAGACTTATTAAACCCATTAGTGGACATTCTCTTATCATTTAGAGTTGGCAAAATTGGTTTGTGCGGCGACATTGCCGAAATGTTCCACCGTATTAGAATTCGCGAAAACGACATACACTCCCAAAGGTTCGTATGGTACGATGACTGTGACGGAGGAACGCAACCAAGTACTTACGTTATGCGAGCCATGACAATTGGGCTGAACTGTGCACCCTGTATTGCGCACTTCATTCGTGATAAAAACGCCGACGACTTCAAAGACGAATTTCCCCGAGCAGTCGAAGCGATCAAGGAACACCATTACGTTGACGACCTGATTGAAAGCGTTGACGATGAAAACACCGCTCTAGAGCTAGCAAAGCAAATCAAAGAAATTCATGCCACTGCTGGCTTCGATATCCACGGCTGGTCATCAAACTCGGCGACAGTACTCGAGAAATTGGAGGAACGTTCATCCACAGCAAAACAAATTAAAGAATGGGGTTCTACTACTAAAATCCTGGGTATGTTTTGGGACCCTTTTAAAGATAATTTCAAATATATTTGCAGATTCTCGAGACTACGCAGAGATGTCGTCAATCAGCCTCTCCAACCGACGAAGAGGGAAATTCTACAAGTGCTTATGTCAATTTTCGATCCGCTCGGATTCGTAAGTTGCTACACAATTGGTCTTAAAATCTTGCTGCAGGATATATGGCGAGCCGGCACCACTTGGGACGAGCCCCTACACGACGACTTAAGCAATAAATGGCGCCAATGGAAGACTGTTTTACAGCTTATACGCGACGTAGACGTGCCAAGATGCCTTTCCGTACTACTCCAAAACGCAGAAGATGTCGAGCTTCACACCTTTGTTGATGCCGGAGAAAGCGCCTACGCGGCCGTCAGCTATCTACGAGTTCGAAAAGGCACCGAGGTGACGATTTCCATCGTAGCTGCGAAATCAAAAGTTGCGCCGCTGAAGCCGCTCTCGATCCCAAGACTGGAACTTCAAGCCGCAGTGATCGGCGTAAGGTTGGCGGACATGATAGCAAACGTGAAACGTATTCCTATAAAATCTCGATACTGGTGGACAGACTCCAAAACCGTACTGCGATGGATCCGCATGGACCCAAAAAATTTTCATCAATACGTCATGCATCGAGTGGGGGAAATCTTGGAAAGCTCGAATGTTGACCAGTGGCGTTGGGTAGCAACAAAAGCCAATCCCGCTGACTTAGCCACCAAATTTACAACACGAAAAGACTACTCGATGTGGTTTGCTGGTCCCAGTTTTTTGACCTCAGATTCGCAACAATGGCCACAGTGCGAACTAACAAATACGACCGAAAGCGACATTCCAGAACTCAAACGTGTAGTATTTCACATCGAAAAGCTTCAATTGCGAGAAATACCTATCAACATCGAATACTTTTCTGACTGGAAGCGCTTATGCAAAGCAGTGACTACGTTTATATTATATATGAAAAAATTAAAAGCAAATATAAAACATACCAAGTCGTATAATGTTGCGATCGAAACAGAAGATGTGAAATACGCACGAAATTTCTTGCTGAAATACGCGCAACGTAATGAATTCAGTGAAGAGTTCAATTGCTTACAACGCGATAAGACTGTAGGAAAGTCAAGCAAATTATACTCTTGGAATATTTACTTAGATGGCGACGGAATTATTAGAAGTCGAAGTCGAGCGGAACATCTGAATAATCACGAAGACTGTATAGTTTTACCTCACACTCATCACATCAGCCTACTGATAGTACGGTGGATGCACGAAAGCCTTCATCACCTGATGCATGAGACGATCATCAATCGCATACGTAGTCAATACGTTATACCCCGCTTGAGAGTACTCTACAGAAAGGTACGTCGTACATGTCAGAAATGTAAAAATGCGAACGCGAAGCCTCAAATACCACAAATGGCAACACTACCCGCAGCGCGGCTTGCAGCATTCGAACGGCCATTTACGTACGTTGGCGTCGACTACTTCGAGCCACTGTCAGTCATCGTCGGAAGACGGCGAGAGAAGAGGTGGGGAGCTTTGTTTACCTGCCTGACAGTACGGGCGATACATATTGAAATTGCACACAGCCTGGATACAAACTCGTGTATCATGGTCATTAAAAACTTTATTGCACGCCGCGGTTATCCAAGAGAGATATTCTCTGACAATGGCACTAATTTCAAAGCCACAGAAAAGCTTATACGCGAGAGCCTTAAAGGCGTAAACTTCGAGAACCTCATTTCAAAATTTGATGGAATAAAATGGAGATTCAACCCTCCAGGAGCTCCCCATATGGGTGGAATATGGGAGAGGCTGGTAAGGTCGACGAAAACAGTTTTATATCAAATACTACCACATTCACAACTGTTTGCCGATTGCTTTTGGCGCAGGTGGATTAAGGAGTACGTACCGATTATCTCGAGGCGCAGCAAATGGTTCGTCAAACAAAAGCCAGTCATGAAATCAATCATCCAGGAAAAAATCACCAACTTAGTCGCAAAAGGTTACGCCCGCAAACTCTCGCCAGCCGAATCCCTTATCCAGCCGGAAAAGGTATGGTACCTACCGATATTCGTAATGAGGAATCCGAACAAACCCGGCAAACTCCGTTTAGTATGGGATGCAGCAGCCAAGGCAAACGGGTCATCTCTTAACGACTTTCTTTTACCGGGGCCAGACTTATTAAACCCATTAGTGGACATTCTCTTATCATTTAGAGTTGGCAAAATTGGTTTGTGCGGCGACATCGCCGAAATGTTCCACCGTATTAGAATTCGCGAAAACGACATACACTCCCAAAGGTTCGTATGGTACGATGACTGTGACGGAGGAACGCAACCAAGTACTTACGTTATGCGAGCCATGACAATTGGGCTGAACTGTGCACCCTGTATTGCGCACTTCATTCGTGATAAAAACGCCGACGACTTCAAAGACGAATTTCCCCGAGCAGTCGAAGCGATCAAGGAACACCATTACGTTGACGACCTGATTGAAAGCGTTGACGATGAAAACACCGCTCTAGAGCTAGCAAAGCAAATCAAAGAAATTCATGCCACTGCTGGCTTCGATATCCACGGCTGGTCATCAAACTCGGCGACAGTACTCGAGAAATTGGAGGAACGTTCATCCACAGCAAAACAAATTAAAGAATGGGGTTCTACTACTAAAATCCTGGGTATGTTTTGGGACCCTTTTAAAGATAATTTCAAATATATTTGCAGATTCTCGAGACTACGCAGAGATGTCGTCAATCAGCCTCTCCAACCGACGAAGAGGGAAATTCTACAAGTGCTTATGTCAATTTTCGATCCGCTCGGATTCGTAAGTTGCTACACAATTGGTCTTAAAATCTTGCTGCAGGATATATGGCGAGCCGGCACCACTTGGGACGAGCCCCTACACGACGACTTAAGCAATAAATGGCGCCAATGGAAGACTGTTTTACAGCTTATACGCGACGTAGACGTGCCAAGATGCCTTTCCGTACTACTCCAAAACGCAGAAGATGTCGAGCTTCACACCTTTGTTGATGCCGGAGAAAGCGCCTACGCGGCCGTCAGCTATCTACGAGTTCGAAAAGGCACCGAGGTGACGATTTCCATCGTAGCTGCGAAATCAAAAGTTGCGCCGCTGAAGCCGCTCTCGATCCCAAGACTGGAACTTCAAGCCGCAGTGATCGGCGTAAGGTTGGCGGACATGATAGCAAACGTGAAACGTATTCCTATAAAATCTCGATACTGGTGGACAGACTCCAAAACCGTACTGCGATGGATCCGCATGGACCCAAAAAATTTTCATCAATACGTCATGCATCGAGTGGGGGAAATCTTGGAAAGCTCGAATGTTGACCAGTGGCGTTGGGTAGCAACAAAAGCCAATCCCGCTGACTTAGCCACCAAATTTACAACACGAAAAGACTACACGATGTGGTTTGCTGGTCCCAGTTTTTTGACCTCAGATTCGCAACAATGGCCACAGTGCGAACTAACAAATACGACCGAAAGCGACATTCCAGAACTCAAACGTGTAGTATTTCACATCGAAAAGCTTCAATTGCGAGAAATACCTATCAACATCGAATACTTTTCTGACTGGAAGCGCTTATGCAAAGCAGTGACTACGTTTATATTATATATGAAAAAATTAAAAGCAAATATAAAACATACCAAGTCGTATAATGTTGCGATCGAAACAGAAGATGTGAAATACGCACGAAATTTCTTGCTGAAATACGCGCAACGTAATGAATTCAGTGAAGAGTTCAATTGCTTACAACGCGATAAGACTGTAGGAAAGTCAAGCAAATTATACTCTTGGAATATTTACTTAGATGGCGACGGAATTATTAGAAGTCGAAGTCGAGCGGAACATCTGAATAATCACGAAGACTGTATAGTTTTACCTCACACTCATCACATCAGCCTACTGATAGTACGGTGGATGCACGAAAGCCTTCATCACCTGATGCATGAGACGATCATCAATCGCATACGTAGTCAATACGTTATACCCCGCTTGAGAGTACTCTACAGAAAGGTACGTCGTACATGTCAGAAATGTAAAAATGCGAACGCGAAGCCTCAAATACCACAAATGGCAACACTACCCGCAGCGCGGCTTGCAGCATTCGAACGGCCATTTACGTACGTTGGCGTCGACTACTTCGAGCCACTGTCAGTCATCGTCGGAAGACGGCGAGAGAAGAGGTGGGGAGCTTTGTTTACCTGCCTGACAGTACGGGCGATACATATTGAAATTGCACACAGCCTGGATACAAACTCGTGTATCATGGTCATTAAAAACTTTATTGCACGCCGCGGTTATCCAAGAGAGATATTCTCTGACAATGGCACTAATTTCAAAGCCACAGAAAAGCTTATACGCGAGAGCCTTAAAGGCGTAAACTTCGAGAACCTCATTTCAAAATTTGATGGAATAAAATGGAGATTCAACCCTCCAGGAGCTCCCCATATGGGTGGAATATGGGAGAGGCTGGTAAGGTCGACGAAAACAGTTTTATATCAAATACTACCACATTCGAATTTCAACGATGAAACTCTACGCTGCGCATTATGTGAAGTAGAGTTTATCATAAATTCCCGCCCGTTAACCTTCGTTTCGCTCGAACATAGTGATGATGAAGCTCTGACTCCAAATCACCTTTTGATAGGGTCATCTGACGGATTTAAGCCAATATGCAACGATAGCAGAGACTTAAGCCAGCGCTGGCGTCAAACACAACTGTTTGCCGATTGCTTTTGGCGCAGGTGGATTAAGGAGTACGTACCGATTATCTCGAGGCGCAGCAAATGGTTCGTCAAACAAAAGCCAGTATGCGTGGGAGACGTAGTCGTAATAGTAGACCAAGACCTTCCACGGAACTGTTGGCCGAAAGGTATCGTCGAAAGCGTTGTCCAAGCTAAGGACGGTCAAGTGCGTAGCGTTGTGGTGAAAACCATATCTGGAAAGCTTCATAGACCTGTGACGAAAGTGGCAGTTCTTGACGTCGGTATACAGGAGAGTAAACTCGTGGATACGCACTCATTTACGGGCAAAGGAATGTTACCGCCGTAATACCGCCGTAAAATCCGATGACAGTAAATGTATCGACAATTTGTCTCATCTTTATTAATTTATCTCTCTATCTCATGCCAAAACATTCTTATTGCGCCTCATATTTTTTCTCATAATTAAACATAAAAAAGCTGTAAATTCTCATTTTGCTAATAGACATATTTACATATTGCGCACTTTACTAACTGTAATATCATACGATAAAATTCACTATAAATACGGGCAAACGCCAAAAATTAGAGTGAGTTGATCAAGAAATACAAAAGGTTTTAAAAGTGCGTACAGCAGCACGCGCTAGAAAAGTTTGTTTTTATTTTCCTCACTTTGGACTTGATCAATCGCCGCGCTAACAAGCGCAACAATAATATAATATAATATAATATAATATAATATAATATAATATAATATAATATTATATTATATTATATTATATTATATTATATTATATTATATTATATTATATTATATTATATTATATTATATTATATTATATTATATTATATTATATTATATTATATTATATTATATTATATTATATTATATTATATTACACAGTAAAAAATGATAGTTTAATTCTAATATCATTTGGTACTTGATTTAATCATTCTTGGAATTAAATTTGAATTTTAATGCTAAAAAGTCTTATTTTTCCAAAATAGTTTCAAAATAAAGCCTTGAGAAGTATTAAAATTCTCTCTAAAGAAATTTAATTATTTATGGTTTAAAAACAAATCCTGAAAAGTATAAAAAACTTTCTCTTTCTCAATGTATATTAGCATCAAAGCTTTTTTGGTTTGAAATCAAAACCAAAAAAATATTAAAACAAATTTTCATAAAAAAGTCAAAATAAATACATATGTACATATGTATGTATGTACATAAACAAAATGTTTCTAAAAGTTCCCTACGTGAGGATGCCAAAGATATCGATACTGGCAAATATAAAATGCTTGTCGCAGAGGAGATAGTGGAATATTTACGTCCCATACGCAATAAAATCCAACAACAGCTGTTGCGACGTAATGAGTTAGTTTATTTTCTTGAGAAGGCGCGTGAAACGGTTGCGTCAACGATGGCGGAAGTTAGGCAAAAAATTGGTTTGGGTGAACATACGCATATGCCATTGATGCAGCAGGCGTGTAAGGCGGAGGAGCAGGACCAAGGTGCTATGAAAGCTTTGGCGTCAGTGACAGCTAGAAAGCCAAAGACTGAGTTGAAAAATATGGTGGGTGAGTGGAAATTCAAAAAAATGTAGATATGGAACAACTATTGAAATTGGATGTTAAGCCTGTGGTGGCAGCAAAAAAGACCGAAACAACAAAAACGATAAATGAAACGGCATTCAGTTCAGAGACGCCAGCTAAGACGGATGCTTCGACGACAACACCGAAGATAACACCAACAATGCCTGGGCCCGACAAAGAGACAAAAAAAGATGATAAACAACAAAAACAGTTTTAGATTTATATAAAGGCTTTTTGTATAAGCCAAATAATTTGTTGACTAAGAAGCTGCTTTACTCCCATTTTATTTGTATATATGTATGAGTGCATTTATGGCTAGTGTTTATTAAAATTTTTAGTGTTTAAAATATATATGAGCTACTATAAATCCAAAAAAGTATAAAATTTATTCCAATTTGCGGATAGATCTTATACCATTTCAGCTATTTTTATTACCAAAAATATTATAAAAATAATCAAAATTTGGTTTTGATTTAATTCCATAAAAGTATAGAATTTATTCCAATTTTTGTATTGATCTTATACCATTTCAACTACTTTTAATACCAGAAACATTCTAAAAATAATCAAAATTTGGTTTTGATTTAATTCTAAGAAAGTATTAATTTGACAATTTCTGTCTCTCAATATTCTCTTCTTTTTTTAAACCAGAATGGTTTTAATTTAATGCTTTTTGGCATTGTTATATATAAATACCAAAATGGTATTAAAATTAAACTAAAATTTTTACTGTGTATATTATATTATATTATATTATATTATATTATATTATATTATATTATATTATATTATATTATATTATATTATATTATATTATATTATATTATATTATATTATATTATATTATATTATATTATATTATAATATGTATAATATTATATTATTTAAAACTTATTGTATAATCTTTATTTAAATCTTCATGACTGATTTATAAAAATATTTGGAGAAAATACTTAATTTTAATTTAAAAAATTTCACTACAAGATGGAAACGAATCGAATAAACTTTGTTCTAATATACATATACATACATATAACAACCATTTTCAGAAATTTGCATAACAAAAAATAGCCTTATAGCTTTGAATGAAGGAGATTAAACTACATTTGCAACATTCGGGATGTAAGCGATTGATCCCGAAGACGTTCCGAATTAATCGCATTTCTTTCATACAAAATGTTAAATTCGAGTCTTTTTCAAGATTATAAGTAGATTCTATGGTGTCCGAAGAGCTTTGTTGTCAGATTTCTGACAAAATGTAGGGTTCTTACCGAGGGGAGGTTTACGGCATTCGTTTATGAATGAACGTGGTGTTTAACACGCTTTTATTAGCTTCAGCTGTATGTATGTATGTATGTATGTATATATGTATGTATGTATGTATGTAACTTCATCCCATCCTAAAAGTTGAAACATTTAACTAAATTATTATATCTTTCAAACATTCACTTTTTTGTGTTCTCTCTATTATTTCTATTCTCCTCCGGATTCGAAACATGACATCAACAGCCCAACGGCATCATATAGGAGGACATTCAACATTATATTTTATGCTTCATTGCGGCTTTTATGTTACCTTTCTTCAAAATAGCCTCTATGAATTTCAATTCACTCCCGTATACAAGCCAATAAGTAACAAGCTTGCAGGGTACGGAAAAACTCACTCACGAACGCTCAAAAATACATTTTTCTCAAATCACAAACAAATGTTCAAAGAAAAACGTATAACCACTCAAATAGCGAGCGAACTAACGCACAACAGCCAACGATCGCTCATAGCGATGGCGATAAACTCAATGCATAAATTCACTCAAAAATAAAGCTTGAAGCTTTCTGTTTTGGGTTTGTTGTATTTGCAATAACATCAACCGCATGTACAATGTACATACATACGTATGCAGAGCAAGAACTGGTTTTGTGTTTTGTGTAACAAGCTTTCTGTTTTGTCGTTGTTGTGTTTGCAATAAAAACAATCGCATGTACATACATATGTATGCAAAGCAAGAACTGGTTTTATTTGTAATTCATTTAATAGTAAGTGCTGAATCAACGAAAAGGAACCCTAATTACATTTTTATACAATGTTTTGTAAACGTGAGGTGAAAAAAATTTCTCTAAAAATAAAAAAATAAAAATAAACAAAAAAAAAAATGCGCCACTCGGGACTCGAACCTGAGCTCCTTGGTCCGTAGGCAGCATACCTCACCATTACGCTACAAACGTATTCGGAGATTTATTGTCTAAATTCGAATTTATTCAATCAGGTTTCTTTTTTTTTGTTCTTTTCAAATGCTTCACCTCAACTTCTCTTCACTTTCTGATTGTAAAATATAACAAAACGTTTGGGAAATTTTGTATTTCCAAACTAGTTTGGAAAACCTTGAATAAAAGGGTTTGGAAAATATTGCATAATAAGCTAGTTTACTTCACTGCATGTTGGGATTTTTGGTAGAAGTTATAAATACATATGTATGTAGATCTATTTCGGAGAACACCACATCCCATCAGACTTCTTTTTACTTTTATTCTTGCGTCCGCATAAAACATCCTTTAATGAAAAATTTCACTAAAAAGTCAAAAATAAATAATAGCTTAAAAAACTAAAAAACACGCTTTAATCTTAAAAATTAGAAACAAAATGATGAACGAAAATATAAGTATTTAAGGAAAAGCGTGGGGGTGCTCAATAATATTTGAACATGAAAATATTCGATTCGTACAACTAGTACAAAAATATACCTAGTTGCGAAATTAAAGAGTACGATATATGAAATCTCAAAAAAGTCAACATAAAATTATTAGTAAAAAAACACCGATTTTAAATATTTTTTGACATACTGAGCACCCCACGCTTTTCCTTAAATACTTATATTTTCGTTCATCATTTTGTTTCTAATTAAATTATTTCTCAATTTTTAGTACGATTTTTAAGATTAAAGTGTGTTTTTTAGTTTTTTAAGCTATTATTTTTTACAACTTTATTCATGAATGAATTATAATAATAAATCTATATATAAGGATGAAAGTTTGTTTGTTTGTTTGTTTGTATGTTTGTTCCCTATGGACGCCGAAACTACCGGGCCGAACACATTCAAATTTTTACACAATGATCACCTGGTATTAGATTGAAATTATGACCACATTTAATTCTGGTATCTCAACCCCTTCCCGAGATATAGGCCAAAATATGGACCCAGATTCCTCCGAAATATTTTTCTGCATTATTGGTATCAAATTAAAGGTATCAATCAGAGCTTCAATAGGGAGTTCATTCCATTCAAATTTTCCAGTCGGTTCTCTAGATAGAGACGAAAACGTGGACCCGGATGACCCCAAATATTTTTTCGTAATATTGGTATCAAATTAAAGGTGCTGATCAGGGTATCCATATAAATTTTACACTATACGGATATCTCAATCGGTTCCCGTGATTGAGGCCGAAACATGGACCTAAATAGCCCCCGAAATATTTTTGGCCATTATTGGTATCAAATTAAAGGTATCAATCAGAACTACATTCCATTCCAATTTTCCAGTTGGTGCTCCAAATAGAGACCAAAACGTGGACCCGGATGGCCCCAAATATTTTTTCGTAATATTGGTATCAAATGAAAGGTGCTGATCAGGGTATCCATATATATTTTACACTATACGAATATTTCAATCGGTTCCCGAGATCGAGGCCGAAACATGGACCTAAATAGCCGCCGAAATATTTTTGAGCATTATTGGTATCAAATTAAAGGTGTCAATCAGAGCTTATATAGAGAGTTCATTCAATTCCAATTTTCCAGTCGGTTATCCAAAATATATTAGTAATCATGATGTACACCGATATGTGCACCGGATGGCCATGGAAAGTTGTTGATAAGGAAAGTGAGACGGGGAGAGAGAGAGTAGTATAAGAGGAGGAAGAGATAGGGGGAACGGGAAATGCTGACTGGTGGGGAGACCGATAGGGAAGGGAGTGGCATAGTGTGATTTGTCGCAGCGAAGTGGGACGGGTATTTGCTAGTAAATAAATAAATAAAACTCTGTTGCAACATTTTGTGAGGACCAAATTAAACAACAACAATTTGGCCCACACAAAACAAACCCCATGGAAACGCAACACAGTCGCCCACGACACTAACACAGCAACACAACGATCAAACACAACAAGTCTCAACAACACAAGGAGCGAACACAACACGTCACGGCAATACGACGATCAAACACAACAAGTCTCAACAACACAAAGAGCGAACACAACAAGTCGCGGCAACACAACGATCAAACACAACAAGTCAACGCAACCATCCGAGCTAGCGACAGCGGACACAATAGCTATAAATAGAGCGACACAGCACTACGGCAGTCAGTCAGCACGGAGCCGTGGTTGCGACCGGAGCTACTAGCGAAGCGCTTCTTGATTGTAGATCGGTTCTACCAGTGCAATCAAGAATAGTTTCACAGAGCGAGTCGTGGTTTAAGGTTTGTGGGCGTGACGGTTCTACCTCCAAACACCGCTTTAGATCACGCGCAAAGGTCCTCCCGCGACTATAGACAGGCGACGCACGCCCGTACGTGCCGACGTAAACCGCGCCGCGAATATACCACGAAGCCGCGACGCTAGCGCCCGAGTGCCAAAGCGCAGAGACACCTACGCCGGTGCGACAGAGCAACGTCATCGTTGGACAGCGACACCAGCGTCAGAGTTACGCCAACACACGCATCTACTAACGGGATTCACCTAACGGAACCCGACCGGCCCGTTAACGTCATCGTTGGACAGCGACACCAGCGTCAGGGTTACACCAACACACGCACCTACTAACGGGATCCGCCTAACGGAACACAACCGACCCGTTAACTCATACCCTAATAAAATAGAAAATATAAGAAATGAATTGAAGTTATAGAAAAGAGAATGTGGTTAATTTATTGTACATATTTAATGATTAAGGAGTGAATAAAATTACATGAAGACAATTTGCACGGCGTCCCAAATTTACAAATTGATTGTAACCGAACCCTGGACACGGCGAGTATACCCCAGCAACTATTAAAGAAGCAACAAGAAAGCTTCGTTACAATTTCTTCTTTCCATCATAAAATTCGACAATTTTAATATTTGCCATCGAAAATATTTTGAAAGAAAGAATTTTTGATTTCATACGGATCCACACAGGCTAAGAAAATACGAATTATTCCCGTCCAGCTATTAGGCAAGACAGGAATTAGTAGCAAGCAGCAGCTACCATGTCATGTCTTTGCCAGTTGGATATAGAAACTTACGTACATGCATACATAAATAATCATAGGCATAACTGGTTTGCCAAAGAAGTAAGATCGTCATCATTAGAACCAAAAACAAAGAGCATATATCTATAAGCAAAGAGCATATATCTATAAGAGACTGCAGTTTGGAAGTAGCGAAATTTGCCAACGGGCCTGAAAAAATGACGATTGCGCGAGTTCAGGCCCAATGAAAATTCGAACATGCCAAATGCGAAAATGTGAGTGACTTTGGAGTGACAATCTAGTTGGTTTGAGTGAAAAAAGAAATTGCAAACTCAAAACAAATATTATGATGAGTAATTTGTAACATGTGCGCTTTCAGCTGTACATGCTTATCTGCTGATACCTACATACATATGTATGTATATGTATGCAAATACAAAGGATTTTCATAATTTCAATAATCTTCATAATATAAAACAAAATTCTTAAGTTTATCATAAAAAAAATTAAAAAGCCGAAAATGTAAATTTCTGAAATAGATACCTACCTATGACCATGTCACAATAGGGTTCGATCCCCGGACTCTTGGGCATGTATGTACATACATACATACCTATGTACATTTATTTGCGAAAAATTGTTGGTAGGTATGTATTTTTATATATGTACACACATATTGATACATGCATATATGGATGTATTTTTGTCAACTGATATGCATACAAAAATACATACATACATACATACATATATTGCACGTGCATTCCATATGTACGTACCCCTTTGCATCCCTATACAAACTTCTTAAACCGTGCGTAAAAACATATGTATGTATCTATGTATGTGATATCCAACAACAACCATGACTGTCCTCCAAACCTATAGAAATAGAACAAGCAAAATATTTCATTCATAAATTCAAAGCCAAATGAAATGTGGCAACGTAGCCGTCGTGCAAAACGACATCGATTTCAATAATTTTCTGTCCAGCTCGACTTCAAATAATTCATGGGTAACTTTGTAACCTAATAAAAACGCAAGTCGTAAATTAACGCATGCACGCAAATTTTTCATATGCGTTGAACCGAAATTGACTTGCGGGCGCATACAGATAAAGAAATAGAAAAGTATAGAAAATCAGAGAAAATCTTGTTATTTTGTGGAATATGTATATGTATACCTAACACACACGATATCAAACGCAACTGTCAATTTTTTTGCAAACAATCAGCCACAATGCTTAAAGGTACGTTCGCGACGGCAATCAGAACCGCAGTGTTGTAAGTATCACGTTCTTCGCGTGTTTGTGGCAACACCTGCAAAAGTCAAACGTTCGTTTGACACATCAACCGTGCAGTTTGCTTGAATAATCGGCAACAGAAAATTTGTGTCTGCAATTTTTGCTTTTAAAAAATGGAAAGAGAAGGGTAAGCATGATTGCTATATATTTAATGGAATATGCAATAATGTAATTTTAATAACACAAATTAATTGCAAATACTTTTAATAATGCTGTTATAGCAATATATCAGCTGAGTATCAGCAGGCAAGTGCAAAATAAGCAACGGGGTTGTTGTACTGCTGCAATTATAAATTTTCATGAACGTACCCTAATTTCAACTGTCACGCAAAACAAAAATTGGGCGTCGAGTTTGCCTTTTACGCTTGCTGTTCAATTTCGGTTACTCCCATACAAGTTGTATGGGCATGAGAAATTTTTGACAGTAAATTGACGGCGTGCGTTTGTATTAGGTTACACAGTAAGGTGTCAAGTGCCAAGGGACAAGCGGCATTCTATTTTATGTTTTTGTACAGCTCAACAAAAGACAATTACACGCAATGTCACATTCGACGGTCGCACAATTTGCAGAAATTCATAACCGTGCCTACATACAAACATTCATACATACATATGTACATATGTATGTATGCCCTTACATACCGACAAGCCATACTCTGCTCGCACAAAATTTGGCAAAACAGGTTCTTTTCATAAATCACAGAAATTTCAAGTTGAGCTCGCTTTCAAGTCAGGACAGGGAAAGGCACTCAGCCATTGTCATCGCTCTTTGCATCAAGTTCGATTGCTAGAGCATCATATGTAAATTAATATCAATAAGCAAGGGCGCACGCGCAAATTGCGGCCTGTTTATTGTCGACAGTAATTTCGTAGCGGTGGTGTTCTATCGTCTTACTTCGCTGAACAAACAAACAGCAGACAACCCTTCGTTTGATCGCTGCGAAGAAGTCAAGTTTTGTGCAAAAACAAAAAACATCAGACATCAATGCAGGCCGATTCAAGGCAGATCTAAGAAGGTAGGCGCACGGGCGAATTTAGAAACTACTTTTTTATTAACAAAGGTAGAGTGTAATAACAAAATTAAAGCGGATTCACATCATGGCCAATAGGAATGGGCCAGTCCCAATCGAATTTAGATTTTAACCAAGGCTAAATATCATTTTGACATTACACTGTATCAATTACAGTAACAAAATACATGGGAAATTTCTGAATTCGCCACCGGGCCTACCTTTGTAAATCTGCCTTGAGTTGGACTAGAAAAATTAATGAAATTGTCGTCGATTTTCGCAGACGTTGTTGCCACTTTTCACTAGATTTTTTGTGATTAGTTATGAATGAAATTGTTATTGTTGTAGGTTTGGTGGACAGTATTATGTATGTATTTGTTTTTGGATGGCACGCACGTTTGTATATACATATGTATGTATGCATGTACATGGGGATGTAGACATGTTTTGAGAAGTCTGCCAATGGAAAATGTATGCACATGTGTAGATAGTATATTTTTGCATCTATACATACATACATATGTATGTACATATGGATGATTGACGCATACATATACGCAAAAAAAGAGAACTATAAAATGCCGACGGCAATTTGAATTAGGTAATTAATTAAGAAAGCTTGTTTTTATTTACACATACATAGGTAGGTACCTACATATGTACATATGTACATACATCCATACAGGTTTTGCATATTTTTTGAACTTTATACATAATATCGAGCCCTATTGTGACATGGTGATATGTATTTCTGAAATTTTTATTTTCAGTTTTTATGTACCTACCTACTTTGAAACTTTTTGAAAACAGCGAAAATTATGGAAATTTTGAAAATATATAAGTAATGAAAATCGCTTTATTTATATCAGCAGATGTGGACAAATTTACTAACATTCGTTTGTACAGATCGGCGGTCACCTATGTTAATACTCTGTTACTCAAATAAGCAACTTTTATAATCAACTCACTCACATTCCATTAACTCAACATTTTTTACTCAACATTTCTACTCACCCACTCAAGTTGTTCGAATTTTCGAAAGGTCTGAAAATCAGCGAGTAAATTGACAAAATTTGACAATGGGTCCAATCTCGCGCAAAAGTGACATCTAGTGGTGAGATTATAACGAGTGCAGCCTCTTATAGATATATGCTCTTTGGTTCTTTTCATAAATCACAGAAATTTCAAGTTGAGCCAAAGAGCATATATCTATAAGAGGCTGCACTCGTTATAATCTCACCACTAGATGTCACTTTCGCGCGAGATTGGACCCATTGTCAAATTTTGTCAATTTACTCGCTGATTTTCAGACCTTTCGAAAATTCGAACAACTTGAGTGGGTGAGTAGAAATGTTGAGTAAAAAATGTTGAGTTAATGGAATGTGAGTGAGTTGATTATAAAAGTTGCTTATTTGAGTAACAGAGTATTAACATAGGTGACCGCCGATCTGTACAAACGAATGTTAGTAAATTTGTCCACATCTGCTGATATAAATAAAGCGATTTTCATTACTTATATATTTTCAAAATTTCCATAATTTTCGCTGTTTTCAAAAAGTTTCAAAGTAGGTAGGTACATAAAAACTGAAAATAAAAATTTCAGAAATACATATCACCATGTCACAATAGGGCTCGATATTATGTATAAAGTTCAAAAAATATGCAAAACCTGTATGGATGTATGTACATATGTACATATGTAGGTACCTACCTATGTATGTGTAAATAAAAACAAGCTTTCTTAATTAATTACCTAATTCAAATTGCCGTCGGCATTTTATAGTTCTCTTTTTTTGCGTATATGTATGCGTCAATCATCCATATGTACATACATATGTATGTATGTATAGATGCAAAAATATACTATCTACACATGTGCATACATTTTCCATTGGCAGACTTCTCAAAACATGTCTACATCCCCATGTACATGCATACATACATATGTATATACAAACGTGCGTGCCATCCAAAAACAAATACATACATAATACTGTCCACCAAACCTACAACAATAACAATTTCATTCATAACTAATCACAAAAAATCTAGTGAAAAGTGGCAACAACGTCTGCGAAAATCGACGACAATTTCATTAATTTTTCTAGTCCAACTCAAGGCAGATTTACAAAGGTAGGCCCGGTGGCGAATTCAGAAATTTCCCATGTATTTTGTTACTGTAATTGATACAGTGTAATGTCAAAATGATATTTAGCCTTGGTTAAAATCTAAATTCGATTGGGACTGGCCCATTCCTATTGGCCATGATGTGAATCCGCTTTAATTTTGTTATTACACTCTACCTTTGTTAATAAAAAAGTAGTTTCTAAATTCGCCCGTGCGCCTACCTTCTTAGATCTGCCTTGAATCGGCCTGCATTGATGTCTGATGTTTTTTGTTTTTGCACAAAACTTGACTTCTTCGCAGCGATCAAACGAAGGGTTGTCTGCTGTTTGTTTGTTCAGCGAAGTAAGACGATAGAACACCACCGCTACGAAATTACTGTCGACAATAAACAGGCCGCAATTTACGCGTGCGCCCTTGCTTATTGATATTAATTTACATATGATGCTCTAGCAATCGAACTTGATGCAAAGAGCGATGACAATGGCTGAGTGCCTTTCCCTGTCCTGACTTGAAAGCGAGCTCAACTTGAAATTTCTGTGATTTATGAAAAGAACCTGTTTTGCCAAATTTTGTGCGAGCAGAGTATGACTTGTCGGTATGTAAGGGCATACATACATATGTACATATGTATGTATGAATGTTTGTATGTAGGCACGGTTATGAATTTCTGCAAATTGTGCGACCGTCGAATGTGACATTGCGTGTAATTGTCTTTTGTTGAGCTGTACAAAAACATAAAATAGAATGCCGCTTGTCCCTTGGCACTTGACACCTTACTGTGTAACCTAATACAAACGCACGCCGTCAATTTACTGTCAAAAATTTCTCATGCCCATACAACTTGTATGGGAGTAACCGAAATTGAACAGCAAGCGTAAAAGGCAAACTCGACGCCCAATTTTTGTTTTGCGTGACAGTTGAAATTAGGGTACGTTCATGAAAATTTATAATTGCAGCAGTACAACAACCCCGTTGCTTATTTTGCACTTGCCTGCTGATACTCAGCTGATATATTGCTATAACAGCATTATTAAAAGTATTTGCAATTAATTTGTGTTATTAAAATTACATTATTGCATATTCCATTAAATATATAGCAATCATGCTTACCCTTCTCTTTCCATTTTTTAAAAGCAAAAATTGCAGACACAAATTTTCTGTTGCCGATTATTCAAGCAAACTGCACGGTTGATGTGTCAAACGAACGTTTGACTTTTGCAGGTGTTGCCACAAACACGCGAAGAACGTGATACTTACAACACTGCGGTTCTGATTGCCGTCGCGAACGTACCTTTAAGCATTGTGGCTGATTGTTTGCAAAAAAATTGACAGTTGCGTTTGATATCGTGTGTGTTAGGTATACATATACATATTCCACAAAATAACAAGATTTTCTCTGATTTTCTATACTTTTCTATTTCTTTATCTGTATGCGCCCGCAAGTCAATTTCGGTTCAACGCATATGAAAAATTTGCGTGCATGCGTTAATTTACGACTTGCGTTTTTATTAGGTTACAAAGTTACCCATGAATTATTTGAAGTCGAGCTGGACAGAAAATTATTGAAATCGATGTCGTTTTGCACGACGGCTACGTTGCCACATTTCATTTGGCTTTGAATTTATGAATGAAATATTTTGCTTGTTCTATTTCTATAGGTTTGGAGGACAGTCATGGTTGTTGTTGGATATCACATACATAGATACATACATATGTTTTTACGCACGGTTTAAGAAGTTTGTATAGGGATGCAAAGGGGTACGTACATATGGAATGCACGTGCAATATATGTATGTATGTATGTATGTATTTTTGTATGCATATCAGTTGACAAAAATACATCCATATATGCATGTATTAATATGTGTGTACATATATAAAAATACATACCTACCAACAATTTTTCGCAAATAAATGTACATAGGTATGTATGTATGTACATACATGCCCAAGAGTCCGGGGATCGAACCCTATTGTGACATGGTCATAGGTAGGTATCTATTTCAGAAATTTACATTTTCGGCTTTTTAATTTTTTTTATGATAAACTTAAGAATTTTGTTTTATATTATGAAGATTATTGAAATTATGAAAATCCTTTGTATTTGCATACATATACATACATATGTATGTAGGTATCAGCAGATAAGCATGTACAGCTGAAAGCGCACATGTTACAAATTACTCATCATAATATTTGTTTTGAGTTTGCAATTTCTTTTTTCACTCAAACCAACTAGATTGTCACTCCAAAGTCACTCACATTTTCGCATTTGGCATGTTCGAATTTTCATTGGGCCTGAACTCGCGCAATCGTCATTTTTTCAGGCCCGTTGGCAAATTTCGCTACTTCCAAACTGCAGTCTCTTATAGATATATGCTCTTTGGCCCAATTTTTGTTTTGCGTGACAGTTGAAATTAGGGTACGTTCATGAAAATTTATAATTGCAGCAGTACAACAACCCCGTTGCTTATTTTGCACTTGCCTGCTGATACTCAGCTGATATATTGCTATAACAGCATTATTAAAAGTATTTGCAATTAATTTGTGTTATTAAAATTACATTATTGCATATTCCATTAAATATATAGCAATCATGCTTACCCTTCTCTTTCCATTTTTTAAAAGCAAAAATTGCAGACACAAATTTTCTGTTGCCGATTATTCAAGCAAACTGCACGGTTGATGTGTCAAACGAACGTTTGACTTTTGCAGGTGTTGCCACAAACACGCGAAGAACGTGATACTTACAACACTGCGGTTCTGATTGCCGTCGCGAACGTACCTTTAAGCATTGTGGCTGATTGTTTGCAAAAAAATTGACAGTTGCGTTTGATATCGTGTGTGTTAGGTATACATATACATATTCCACAAAATAACAAGATTTTCTCTGATTTTCTATACTTTTCTATTTCTTTATCTGTATGCGCCCGCAAGTCAATTTCGGTTCAACGCATATGAAAAATTTGCGTGCATGCGTTAATTTACGACTTGCGTTTTTATTAGGTTACAAAGTTACCCATGAATTATTTGAAGTCGAGCTGGACAGAAAATTATTGAAATCGATGTCGTTTTGCACGACGGCTACGTTGCCACATTTCATTTGGCTTTGAATTTATGAATGAAATATTTTGCTTGTTCTATTTCTATAGGTTTGGAGGACAGTCATGGTTGTTGTTGGATATCACATACATAGATACATACATATGTTTTTACGCACGGTTTAAGAAGTTTGTATAGGGATGCAAAGGGGTACGTACATATGGAATGCACGTGCAATATATGTATGTATGTATGTATGTATTTTTGTATGCATATCAGTTGACAAAAATACATCCATATATGCATGTATCAATATGTGTGTACATATATAAAAATACATACCTACCAACAATTTTTCGCAAATAAATGTACATAGGTATGTATGTATGTACATACATGCCCAAGAGTCCGGGGATCGAACCCTATTGTGACATGGTCATAGGTAGGTATCTATTTCAGAAATTTACATTTTCGGCTTTTTAATTTTTTTTATGATAAACTTAAGAATTTTGTTTTATATTATGAAGATTATTGAAATTATGAAAATCCTTTGTATTTGCATACATATACATACATATGTATGTAGGTATCAGCAGATAAGCATGTACAGCTGAAAGCGCACATGTTACAAATTACTCATCATAATATTTGTTTTGAGTTTGCAATTTCTTTTTTCACTCAAACCAACTAGATTGTCACTCCAAAGTCACTCACATTTTCGCATTTGGCATGTTCGAATTTTCATTGGGCCTGAACTCGCGCAATCGTCATTTTTTCAGGCCCGTTGGCAAATTTCGCTACTTCCAAACTGCAGTCTCTTCAAAGAGCATATATCTATAAGAGGCTGCACTCGTTATAATCTCACCACTAGATGTCACTTTCGCGCGAGATTGGACCCATTGTCAAATTTTGTCAATTTACTCGCTGATTTTCAGACCTTTCGAAAATTCGAACAACTTGAGTGGGTGAGTAGAAATGTTGAGTAAAAAATGTTGAGTTAATGGAATGTGAGTGAGTTGATTATAAAAGTTGCTTATTTGAGTAACAGAGTATTAACATAGGTGACCGCCGATCTGTACAAACGAATGTTAGTAAATTTGTCCACATCTGCTGATATAAATAAAGCGATTTTCATTACTTATATATTTTCAAAATTTCCATAATTTTCGCTGTTTTCAAAAAGTTTCAAAGTAGGTAGGTACATAAAAACTGAAAATAAAAATTTCAGAAATACATATCACCATGTCACAATAGGGCTCGATATTATGTATAAAGTTCAAAAAATATGCAAAACCTGTATGGATGTATGTACATATGTACATATGTAGGTACCTACCTATGTATGTGTAAATAAAAACAAGCTTTCTTAATTAATTACCTAATTCAAATTGCCGTCGGCATTTTATAGTTCTCTTTTTTTGCGTATATGTATGCGTCAATCATCCATATGTACATACATATGTATGTATGTATAGATGCAAAAATATACTATCTACACATGTGCATACATTTTCCATTGGCAGACTTCTCAAAACATGTCTACATCCCCATGTACATGCATACATACATATGTATATACAAACGTGCGTGCCATCCAAAAACAAATACATACATAATACTGTCCACCAAACCTACAACAATAACAATTTCATTCATAACTAATCACAAAAAATCTAGTGAAAAGTGGCAACAACGTCTGCGAAAATCGACGACAATTTCATTAATTTTTCTAGTCCAACTCAAGGCAGATTTACAAAGGTAGGCCCGGTGGCGAATTCAGAAATTTCCCATGTATTTTGTTACTGTAATTGATACAGTGTAATGTCAAAATGATATTTAGCCTTGGTTAAAATCTAAATTCGATTGGGACTGGCCCATTCCTATTGGCCATGATGTGAATCCGCTTTAATTTTGTTATTACACTCTACCTTTGTTAATAAAAAAGTAGTTTCTAAATTCGCCCGTGCGCCTACCTTCTTAGATCTGCCTTGAATCGGCCTGCATTGATGTCTGATGTTTTTTGTTTTTGCACAAAACTTGACTTCTTCGCAGCGATCAAACGAAGGGTTGTCTGCTGTTTGTTTGTTCAGCGAAGTAAGACGATAGAACACCACCGCTACGAAATTACTGTCGACAATAAACAGGCCGCAATTTACGCGTGCGCCCTTGCTTATTGATATTAATTTACATATGATGCTCTAGCAATCGAACTTGATGCAAAGAGCGATGACAATGGCTGAGTGCCTTTCCCTGTCCTGACTTGAAAGCGAGCTCAACTTGAAATTTCTGTGATTTATGAAAAGAACCTGTTTTGCCAAATTTTGTGCGAGCAGAGTATGACTTGTCGGTATGTAAGGGCATACATACATATGTACATATGTATGTATGAATGTTTGTATGTAGGCACGGTTATGAATTTCTGCAAATTGTGCGACCGTCGAATGTGACATTGCGTGTAATTGTCTTTTGTTGAGCTGTACAAAAACATAAAATAGAATGCCGCTTGTCCCTTGGCACTTGACACCTTACTGTGTAACCTAATACAAACGCACGCCGTCAATTTACTGTCAAAAATTTCTCATGCCCATACAACTTGTATGGGAGTAACCGAAATTGAACAGCAAGCGTAAAAGGCAAACTCGACGCCCAATTTTTGTTTTGCGTGACAGTTGAAATTAGGGTACGTTCATGAAAATTTATAATTGCAGCAGTACAACAACCCCGTTGCTTATTTTGCACTTGCCTGCTGATACTCAGCTGATATATTGCTATAACAGCATTATTAAAAGTATTTGCAATTAATTTGTGTTATTAAAATTACATTATTGCATATTCCATTAAATATATAGCAATCATGCTTACCCTTCTCTTTCCATTTTTTAAAAGCAAAAATTGCAGACACAAATTTTCTGTTGCCGATTATTCAAGCAAACTGCACGGTTGATGTGTCAAACGAACGTTTGACTTTTGCAGGTGTTGCCACAAACACGCGAAGAACGTGATACTTACAACACTGCGGTTCTGATTGCCGTCGCGAACGTACCTTTAAGCATTGTGGCTGATTGTTTGCAAAAAAATTGACAGTTGCGTTTGATATCGTGTGTGTTAGGTATACATATACATATTCCACAAAATAACAAGATTTTCTCTGATTTTCTATACTTTTCTATTTCTTTATCTGTATGCGCCCGCAAGTCAATTTCGGTTCAACGCATATGAAAAATTTGCGTGCATGCGTTAATTTACGACTTGCGTTTTTATTAGGTTACAAAGTTACCCATGAATTATTTGAAGTCGAGCTGGACAGAAAATTATTGAAATCGATGTCGTTTTGCACGACGGCTACGTTGCCACATTTCATTTGGCTTTGAATTTATGAATGAAATATTTTGCTTGTTCTATTTCTATAGGTTTGGAGGACAGTCATGGTTGTTGTTGGATATCACATACATAGATACATACATATGTTTTTACGCACGGTTTAAGAAGTTTGTATAGGGATGCAAAGGGGTACGTACATATGGAATGCACGTGCAATATATGTATGTATGTATGTATGTATTTTTGTATGCATATCAGTTGACAAAAATACATCCATATATGCATGTATTAATATGTGTGTACATATATAAAAATACATACCTACCAACAATTTTTCGCAAATAAATGTACATAGGTATGTATGTATGTACATACATGCCCAAGAGTCCGGGGATCGAACCCTATTGTGACATGGTCATAGGTAGGTATCTATTTCAGAAATTTACATTTTCGGCTTTTTAATTTTTTTTATGATAAACTTAAGAATTTTGTTTTATATTATGAAGATTATTGAAATTATGAAAATCCTTTGTATTTGCATACATATACATACATATGTATGTAGGTATCAGCAGATAAGCATGTACAGCTGAAAGCGCACATGTTACAAATTACTCATCATAATATTTGTTTTGAGTTTGCAATTTCTTTTTTCACTCAAACCAACTAGATTGTCACTCCAAAGTCACTCACATTTTCGCATTTGGCATGTTCGAATTTTCATTGGGCCTGAACTCGCGCAATCGTCATTTTTTCAGGCCCGTTGGCAAATTTCGCTACTTCCAAACTGCAGTCTCTTATAGATATATGCTCTTTGCCAAAAATGCAAAGCATTTACGAATAAACCCAGCAGCGAAAATGTAGATTATAGAATAGATGATGTTTGCATAATGTACATATACAAACCTCACAAACAAAACCAAACTAAAAAAATAACAAAATTAATCCCATGTTATTTGTCAACATCGCGAAAAAAACCGCGGACACCAACACAATTAAAATTGTCTGTATACATACATATGTAGCCTACGTAAGATTGTGTGCGTAGCTCTATCGCATCCCTGCAAAAAAACCCTGTAAAAAATTGTGCGACGAGTCTCTAAAAAGATTTGTCCGGGAGCGCTCTCTTTCGGGTACAATTAGTCTACAATTGTTCCCAATTGTACCCGAACGGGTACATATGTATACTAATTGTAGACGAATTGTACCCGAAAGGGTATCAAACGGGTACAATTAGTGGCACAAATGGATGTGTCGCATTTGCTACCTGTTCGGGTACAAAACGGGTACAATTGTGCGCTTTTGCTACCCGTTCGGGTACAAACTGGGTACAATTAGTCTCTTCATAGGACATGCTCAAACAAAAGAGAACACTTCAACCCATATAAAGAGATACAAATGGGTAGTAATCGCATGCTCCCTTGCGAGTTGTCCCGGATGTATCCCGGAGTGATCGCATTTTTTGCAGGGAATGTGCGATCAATCCCGAAAGAGATTTGTCCTCGATTGATCTCTTTCGACAACAATCGGTCCACAATTAGTCCCCGATTGTTCCCGCACGGGTATAAATGTAGACTAATTGTAGACCAATTGTTCCCTAACGAGTATAAATGTAGATTAATCGCCTTTATTCTGAACGGGTACAAATCTAGATTCCTTAAATGTAGACATTTTACAAAAATATGCAATGTATTTTAAAAATTGTAGAACAACCTGTAAAACGAATTGAACACCCTTTTTTAATAACAATTTTAACAAAATGTTGCCTAAAATATCCTATGAAAAAATCCTTTACATTACGCTCATATAATGCATACTCAAAACTTACAATTTTTTTAATTTATTTATTGAGATTTTTTTACAAAAGTAAAACATTATATAATCTTTATTTAAATATGCATGAACATTTACAATTTTTTAAGGAAAAAATCTACATTTGTACCCGTTCGTGCTGAAAGCGATTGATCTACATTTGTACCCGTTGGCGATGAAAGCGATTAATCTACATTCGTACCCGTTCGGGATGAAAGCGATTGATCTACATTTTTACCCATTCGGTATGTTAGTGATTAATCTACATTGGTACCCGTCCGGGTATACAAGTTGAACAATTAGTCTCTTCATAGGACATGCTCGAACAAATGCGATCAATTCACTCCATATAAAGGGATGTAAAATTGTATTAGTCGCATGCTCCCTTGCGATTGATCCCAGACACGTCCCGGATTAATCGCATTTTTTGCAGGGATTTTCTTCTTTGTGCAGCCAGAATGCCCTGTGCGCATAATCAGCATTTGGAAAGACAAAATAAAAATGGAAATCATAATTATTTGATATATTGCGAAATTTAAACACCATAAATTCTGATTTCGATAACATCCATTGTTAGAATGTTCAAAAAATGTATATGATCAATAAATTTGCAAATTGTCATAAACAATATATGTATAACAACACGTAATGTATAGAGATAAACATGTTATTATTAATTATATATATATTGTAGAACCACTTAAAACATATATTTAGTTATTATTTAAATAATACTTAATATAAATAATAAGCTAAATATTTTGATTTTGAACATATGCTATGGCTCTTCAAATTTCGCATTGGGTAGGAAAGCAAATGACCAAGCATGGGCACCACCACAAGCAAACAAGCAGAAAGCGTGAGCATGTAGTAGTGTGCTTAAAATTGCACAGTGAGGCAAAATTCAAAAATTTTTTGTAACTTCGTGTGTTGATGAAAATTTAATTATATCAGATTTTATAGCATGAAAATAGAGGTTATATTAAAAATAGGTATGTTTGTAGATACAAATTTAATAAAAAATAAATGTTGATTGATTTCGATTCACATTGGAATTAATTGCAATTTCAATATAAAAGCATACAAAATTAACCCATTTTCAATTTTAAAGAGTTGAAAATGGCATACAAAATTATACTTCATTTGATTTCAAATGGCTACATTTAACACTATTGAGAATATTTAAAATAAAAAAATAATAAATTTCCCAACCAATCTTAAACATTTTAAAAAAATATAGTTGTTTTTGGCGACCTATATACGTCAATAATTTTTCTTCGCTAGCTTCAGGTCAATTAAAACAAGATGTTTTCCAAATTTTTTATTTTCCCGATATATTTCGATCACCCTCGGTGATCATTTTCAAGGGATTGCTTTAACACGTAACTGTTCTAAACTCCGCGTCGAAATAAAGTGACGTGTTAAAGCAATCCCTTGAAAATGATCACCGAGGGTGATCGAAATATATCGGGAAAATAAAAAATTTGGAAACATCTTGTTTTAATTGACCTGAAGCTAGCGAAGAAAAATTATTCATTTTAAAAAAATTTCATACATCAGTCGCCCACTGTTGTTACTGACAAAAAAAGGCATCAACCTGCTTCCATCACTGTTGAAGGCGAACTGAATCGTTTTCTCGCTGAAATAATTATGCTCTGAATTTGTGTACGTATACATTTTTTTACGCTCGCAGCACAAAGAGCTCTCTTTGCCCATGTCCGCAAATGACAAAGAAAAAATTGAAACAAAAATGGCGTTAACTTTATTTCGCCACGAAATTACGGATGAAAGAATCAAAACAGAAATTCAACCTGGATTGAAATTTCAGCCAATTTCGTAATTTACTCGCTACATTTTTCGTGAGCGGATTCTCCCTTCTTATACAATTTACGTTCTTTGCTCCGAATCAGTGCTGCCAGCTCAAATTTGGCGAGAAAGGACCATGTTTCGTTTTAAGGCGAAAACTGAATCGAAATATAGAATTTGGTTGCCAATAAATTCGAATAAGTCTTTTTTGATTTCAATTTAGTATTTAATTAATAATTGATTACTGATTACAATAGATAGATATTACGACTATCATAATGGTATTAAACTAGAATTCAAATACGATAGAATATTCAATTTAGTATTTAATTAATAATTGATTACTGATTACAATAGATAGATATTACGACTATCATAATGGTATTAAACTAGAATTCAAATACGATAGAATACTCGCATTACATTACGCCGTCTTTATTGTTTAATTAATTTCACTTGTTCAGTATGCTGACTAATTTCACTTAATTAGTATTAATTAATTAGTTAATATGAGTAGAAAAGATTATGAATATGACGATTGTAACACAACGAATATTTTAAGTGAATTTTCCTTCATGGACTTATGTTAGGTGCTTATTATTACACCTAGCACTTATGTTTAATTCTAACACACTAAAACTATACTTATCAAAAAATATATGTATGTGGCGGATGCCACGATGGTTAACTGCTGCTGCTGCTGGTTGATCGAGAATAGGAACTTGACGAGCCGACTCCACTCCTATATATAGAGTTGGACCCCGCTCTGGCAACTACGAATTCGCTCTTCGACGAGTGCGCAAACGTGTTACCATTGCATTTGCCCAGGGTCGCACCTGTTGCGCATAAGTAGCTTGAACAATAATAAATATCCCAATATGCAAAATACATTTGTTATAAGTTTGCAATAAACTTAATTCAGTAAGCACAACGTTTGGAGAATCTTTAATATAAAACTTGTTATTCATTTAATAGTATGTAATTGCTGAATAAACGAAAAGGAACCCTAATTCTATAAATGCATTTCACGTTTGGAAAGAAATTCTTAATAAACATTTTTATACAATGTTTTGTAAACGTGATGAAAAATTTCTCCCAAATAAAAAAAAAATGCGCTACTCGGGACTCGAACCTACGCTTCTTGGTCCGTAGGCAGCATACCTCACCATTATGCTACAATCGTATTCGGAATTAGAGTTTTTGACAATAAAGAACTCTAATTCGTGCACGTCATCACACATTGTGGACATTTTCGCAAATAAAAATTATTTACTTGCATTCATAATTGCCCATAACGGTTACGCAGCTGGCAACCACGAGCTAAAATTCAGAAGAAAAATAAATAATAGCTTAAAAAAACTAAAAAACACGCTTTAATCTTAAAAATCGTACTAAAAATTGAGAAATAATTTAATTAGAAACAAAATGATGAACGAAAATATAAGTATTTAAGGAAAAGCGTCGGGTGGTGCTCAGTATGTCAAAAACTATTTAAGATCGCTGTTAGTTAAAATTTTTATTTTGACTTTTTTGAGATTTCATATAACGTACTCTTTAATTTCGCAACTAGGTATGTATATTTTTGTACTAGTTGTACGAATCGAATATTTTCATGTTCAAATATTATTGAGCACCCCACTCTGGTGCATTGTTGTATGGTTTTTAATACAGAAAATGCATTGATGCGCAGGTTCGAGTCCCAGTAAAGTCAAATTGAAATTAATTTTAATTGATTTTTTTTTATTTTTAATTTATTTATAATTCAAATTCGATAAGAAAATAGTTAAAACACCAGCGGTTTTGGGAAATTAGTGCATCGATGGAATTGGTGTATGGGAGGAATAATGAGCCATATCAGCAGATGTGCAGAAATTTAATATAACATTCCTTTCTACAGACGAACTCGTACTTCTGTTATTTTAACCACTGTAGACCTGTAGGCAAGGTTAGGTGAAAAAGAAAAAATGATTGTCCTTTCTGGAGGTGAATATAGCGGACATTACAGTACACTACACATCAGAGTTGCATATCAGTTGCTCTAAAACTTTAGAACTTGAAAACAAAAAAACAAGAAAACAAGAAAACTGTCGTATTTGTAACAAAGTAGTGAGGTCAAGGAGCATTTTCTAATTATGCAAATGAATACACATATGTTTTTTTCTATATTATTAAAATATACCACCATTCTATCACGACCTTAAAATATTTATCTCACATATTTTCGCTGTGCTGGCAACCCTCTTCTGTCGATGTTCATTTGGGAGGTGAATTTCCCAAAATCCCATCTCAAAGCTTGCCTACAGTTCTACAGTGATTTTAACAGCCAGCTGTGTTGAATTAAAATTTTTTATTCACCAGATGCTCTAACAGAATTTTGTTGGGTCTCTGGCTTCCACGATTATTCGTGGTTGCAACTTCTCTGTTCATCTACGTTCTCTGTTATTGGCTTGCATACGGGAGTGAATTGAATGAAATTCATAGAGGCTATTTTGAAGAGAGGTAACATAAAAGCCACAATGAAGCATAGAGTATAATGTTGAATCTCATTATATGATGTCGTTGGGTTGAATCACATGTTGATGTCACGTTTCGAATCCGGAGGTGAATAGAAATAATAGAGGAGAGAACACAATAAAAGTAAAGTGAATGTTTCAAAAAAATAATAATTGAGTTAAGCGTTTGCAACTTTTAGGATGGGATGAAGTTACATACATACATACATACATACATACATACAGGTGAAGCTAATAAAAGCGTGTTAACAACCAACGGCAAAGTCGACTGAAGCGGTGCTTTGCTACGTCACGTCAGTATACATATATGGCTCTGCGACAGCGCTGTGCTCGCGAGCAGCTTCGTGGGCACTTACGACGTAGACGCTCTATTTGTATTTGGCTTTCGGCTGTACTATTACGGAGTTGCTCTACGGATGCTCTCAACGAATTCCTTGCAGCTACCACAGCGTTAATGTTGGTGGCTACGGCTTGTACGTCATCCTCCACGTCCAATTGGATTTGTGCTGGGTCTTGAATTTGGCTTTCGTTCGTTGTTCTTCTTAAAAAATAGCGACTATTCTCCGGCATTAAACTTCGCAACAAGAGAACGAAATTTTCAACTAGCCACAGGCTTTTTATAAATTTTTACTTCAAAGTAGGACAGCGCGAAAGTTCTAAAAACTGTTGGTGGCGGCGGCGCATCTAAAAGACTGTTGAAGCCGCGTCCCACAATTAATAAAAACTTGACGTGAACAGTTTAAACACAAATTTACCCGTTACTTATTTGGAGACAAAATTACATTTAAACATTATGGCGAATACAAGTTTTCTACCGGCGTGTGCTAGTTTCACTGTTACAATAGGTGTACTCGCGTATAGCAATTTGTTGCAATTTGTTACAATTTTGCAACAAATATCCGGTTTTTTCCATTTTTTACGCAAAAAAATTGCAGAAGAGAGGAAAATGAGAGAGCAAAGTGACGTTTATTTTTGTGAGAGGCTGCAAAATTCTGCTGGACAAATTTTTTCCATCACATTTGTCCAGCAGCAAAACAGCTGATGAAAAAACATATGTTTGTAATTTGTGAAAATTGCAAAATTGAAATTCAAAATTAAAAAAAGTTAAATATGGACGAATTAATTATGAAAGATGCAAATACATAACATTTTATTATGTCTACATCTGTAGGTACTTGAGCTAAATTTTGGATGATAAAAGCAGGAAGTCCGCCGGTTACCCTCGGCTAACTTATATGTACATATGTATGTACGTATGTCAATATGCAATGCCAGCAGGCAGTCGCAACTTCACATTTATATACATACATATGTATATGTTTCTTTATTAGTAAAATATAATACAGGCATAATCTACTGCTGAAAGTAAGCTAAACTAATACAAATTTCTTCTAAATATTTGTAAATATAGGATTTGTATATATTTTGTTAATTCTTATAATTTCGATTTGATCAGCTGTTCGTCTTTGCTGCAAGATTTGAATAGATTTGCATTTTTTTTTTCTTTTTTGGATAATTATCTCTCGTGGGAGGAAGAATGATATTTGGAGAGATAGAGAGTGATAGAGGCAGACAGAGAAAAGCTGCTGGAAAAAGTAAGCGAATGCAACTAATATTACAAAATTACAAAGTGCCGATATTGTCCAACGTACCATTTTGTCAAACTTGCCGTTTTGCCCAACTTGCCGTTTTTAGATCGTTTCTTCACGGCTGTCTACTTACGTCGCTTACTGCCGCCGTTATGCCACATTTTTCCTATTTATATCTTTTCTCTTTCCGCTATTGCTATGCCCGCTATTTTCGACATTGCGTGGATTGTTTCGCCGCGCTGTCCTATGGTTGCCATCAAATAATCACAAAATAAAATGCAGCTTGAAAGCAGTCAATCAAATAAAAGAGTCATAAGTGACTCAACAGTAATTTCTGAAGATCTTCGATTATTCCAAAACTTCACTGTGTCAGAAACTTTAATTTGGTGAAACAGAATTGCAACTCATTGCAACGTATGCATGAATATTCAAAAAAAGCAATTGTTTCTTTGTAGATTTCTTTCGATTTTATTTATAATGAAGCGATTTCAAAGATCTGTCAACAGCTTTATCTCTTTTGAAAACGTAATTTACTATCAAACTTACCCTGTTATTAAACAACTAAACTCTATTGTGCGTTTTCCGGAATTCGTATTGATGTGTGGCAAGTTGTAGATGTCCGTTTATATATAGTAGGAAGGCGGCCTCAGGTGTCTTTACTACCGGGGAGAGGAGAGATATCGGTCGATAAGATTCTCCTGCATTGGCTGGCTTCCCCGGTTTAAGTAAGGGGACCATCCTTGCCATCTTCCAAATATTGGGGTGGTCAGAGACAAATTGATTTTGAGGCTTTGGCGTTCTTTATGACTTCCTGAATCTCGGTAGGTGAAAGAGCAAGGGATGCGTCATTGTTTGGCAGTTTACGCATCCGTCTGAAGATTCGACGTTAGGCCCTGTGCACGGAGGATGCAGTAAAAAATGTCGACTAAAATAGTTCGCGCATTTCTTCGGGCCCGACTCCAAAGGCTATGGACACTTTGTCCTCTGTGCTCTGTCCACTTCTGCCGTTTGTGCTTATCCACCAGTGACCGAATTCCTCGGTTGAGGTCCTTAATGCGGGGCTCTCGGGTCGGTTTGGCGGATGGGGTCTCGCTCCCGGGCTAAGGCAGAGGCTTCATGCCGGAATGAAGCGTGCTGAAGTCTTGGCAATGACCTTGCGGAACTTTTTCTCTCCGCTGAGCACATCCGTAGGTGCGGACAGCGCACCGAATATGCTATGTGTCTTGTGTACATATGTCTGTTTTTCCGTTGTAATAAAGGCAGCCGGTGTCTCTATTGAGATGTTTATGGGAAGGTGGTCTGATGCCAGGGTCAATGTCGGCCGCCATTTGACACTGTTTATCAGACCTACCCTAGCTATTATAATGTCAGGGAGCTGCTGCAGTTTCCCATAATCCTCGTAGGAGCCTCGTCGTTCACCGCGCAGAATGTCGAATCGTCTATCTGTTCTGCGAGATATTGCCCCCTCCGATCTATTGGCAGATATGAGTGCCAGAGATCGTGCTGTGCATTAAAGTCACCGACTACCATGCGGTTATCCCCATTCAATAGCATGCTAATGTCAGCTAGATACCCCGCAGGGCAGCAGGTGACAAGGGGTATATAACTATTGAAAATCTCAATTTCTTTCCTACTTATTCTTTCTTATCCTTATTACTTGACTTTGTGCTTTTTTTTGCTGTAGTGCTTTTGCTAATTTTTTATGTTTCTACTTCTTTGAAATTACACACCACTTCCAGCCAAACATGTTCACAATTGCATGGTAAGTTTGGTCAGCACGCACAAACTCACCTATGCATGAGCATTTACACAACCACACGGCAATTTTCCAACGATGATTGTGGACGCAGTTTCCAACCAATTTTAATGAAAATTGGCGCAGTTATATTTGTGAGCAATACCTTTCTAATTGTGTTCATAGTTGTAAAACCGATTCAGTAGTTTCGACAGAGAAGATGGAAGAAAATTTGTGTTAGCGTATTAATAATATAGATATAAAAAATACATTTTTTTTACTATTTTCCATTATTTTAATTTTAAATTTTCTCTGGTATTTTGTTTGATTATTTTATTGAAAAGGCAAAATAAAAAATACTTATTACTTAAAATAATTAATAAATTACTATAGAAAGTACTATAGAAAGTATATCTAATTCTACGTTTATATTGTGTATACTTTAGTTTTGTAACTCTTGCACCTTGCATTGAAGCTGGCGACGTTGATATGCTATATCGTTTCGATCGGTTGACCAAGCAACCCACATATAGGCGGTTAAAATAACTGCCAACAGGAACCTGTCAATTGTCATAAGATTCGTAACCCATAGTATAGTGCTCAAACCAGCAAACGACGGATGTCGGACATGGTTATACAAGTATGATAGTCGGAATGATTTGTAAGCAACTGGTGGGGCATAGTCTTTCATAGCATAGTAGGCCTGAAATAACAATAATACTTACATACTTATATATAATAAATAGGAAAGTCTCTAACTAGCTTTTATTAATATATGTATATGTCACCCGTTTTATGCAATAGGGATTTAACTCGAAATTTTAGATTTCTGGGATTTTGCCATATATTTCTATAACTGGGTCGTGCCTTTGAGTCTAGTCTTGTAAAATACTCAAAAAGATAAAAATGGCGGAAATAAAAGTGATTTTGTAGTTAGCCGTAGAAGGAAACTATTTGAAATTACAAAAGTTTATTTGCGTTTTCCCAAAAAAAAAAATTTTTTGAGTTAAATCCCTATTGCATAAAACGTGCGATATATAGGTATAAAGTGGAAAAAAGCAGTTACTGTATACATTAAGCCGTATCACCCCTTAAAAATTTGAGGACCAGGTAGTCCAATGGGACGGGGCTATAAAGTAGGTCTGAAGGGACGTGGTTACGGACTTGGTTACATGTTATGCCGCATAGTACCACGCGTGAAGCGGCCTAGTTACAGACTTGGTTACATGTTATGCTGCATCGGACCACATCGAATGTAAATTGTCGTTCGCCGCCAACTAATTCGTGGTTGGTCGGCAATTTGGCTCGGTATTGGGATGTAGTTTAAAACGCGGTCCACTGTAAGCAGACTAGTCTATGGCCCAAATGCGGTGGTTTTTTATATAGTCCTTTGTTATGCAGCGGTGAAGCAGGGGTGGTCATGTCCAATGACATCGCAATGTTAATGTAACCATATTTTTTCATATATTTGGACCACCTCTGTAACTAGGAACTGTCACAACGTAACCTGGTCCTGTACTAGCATATTACGTGGTCCCAATTTTTGCAGGGACGTTTTATGAACAAAAAAAATTAAGTGTGTGTCAGTTCTATTTGAACCCTTATGTCGAGAGAATATTTTTGTATACACATTTTTTAGGCACGCGTTAAAACAGCTAAATCGAGTTTTTTGAAATAACTTCCTTATTTCATGTCGGATCTCTAAGACCTTGGTTCGGATTTTTACCTTCAATAGTTTTTGGAGATGCTATCCCTAATTTTTCTTTTTTAAACCACTAATACTAAGCTCTCAAAAAACCATGAGGGTTTCGCTAAAAATGGTCTACCCTTTATTCACCAACAAAAAAGTTATAACGTTGTAAAAAAGTTTCAGACCTCTGAAATTTAAAATTTCGTCGTTTATACACTCAGAGAAAAGTTGCGGGCTAAAATCAAGCTGGGACGTACTTGATTTAAGAATTGCTTTGTTTTTTTTTTTTTGTACATTACAATTTCGATTGTGTTCCCATAAATTAAAAAAAAAAAAACACAATAACAACAGTGCTGTAAAAACTCGAAATTATGTTTGCCCTTTGCTGTACTCTAAAAATTTCCATAATATAGCAACAGTCGACTGTAATTTTTTGAAACTTAAGGCTGCGCAGTTGTAGTACAGTAGAACTTTTTATTTTTTATACTTCTGCCGCGAGGTTTATTTTTTAATTTTCAAATGAAAATGAAATTCAATGGAAATGAAAAAAAAAGTTGAAAATAATTTCAAACTCTGCTCAAAAAACTAAAATTATTACATATCTATATCGGATGTCAAATAACAAAGTTGCAAAAAATAAAAAAACAAGTTAGAGTCTCAACATTAGCTAAAAATCTTGGGCCGGGCTGTAAGCTGAAAACAGCGAGTTTGTTGTCCTTAAAATATTATTTTTTTCACTTGGATAAAATCACCAAAAATAAAGTACTCATCGTGTTTGCAATAGCAGTCTAATTTTTAAATGAATAAAACAGAATTTGTTTCAATAATGTCCAATTATTCAAAACCGCCCTAGTTCAGAGAAATATATATGGAATTTTCTCTGAAATAGGGCGTTTTTGAAGAAAAATCTGAAATAGGACGTTATTCAAACAATTTTTCAAATAGGGCGTTATTTTTCTCAAAAAAAAATCCAGAGCGATAAAACCCCCACGAAAAAAATTCCTGGCTACGGCCCTGGTCGGGTGATTGACGCAAATATCAAAAATTTTTGATTTTCGTCGCCGCGAGCCGTGTAGCACGACGCCTGCGATTGCACTAACACACACAAAAAAACACTCAAATTTGACTAAATCACTGGAAAAACACTCAAACTGGACAATCCACATTGTAAGATGCCCAGGGCCTTAACTAGAGCTGCAAAACCATCGATAGTCGGACCACTCGATAGTTTCGATAGTCGAAAAAAAAACTAACGATGGTTTTGTTTACAGTTTTCTTTCCAAAAAGTCTTTAATTTTTTACGCAAAACAATAATTAAATAAAAGATCAAATAAGAATTAGATTCTTCACTTACACTGAGAGAAAAATCAATCAAAAGTTGGTTAATAGTACTAAGTTCACACTTGAAATGGAATCAATGTGAATTTTTTTTTAATATTACCATTACCATTGTTGATATATTAGACAGTGTTTTTGGTTATATTAACCATGATATTTGCTGATATAACAAAATGTTCGTTCAAATCTTCAACCAAGTTCTTGTTACTATTAAACAATTTGTTGGTTATATTTTTATGCCAGTACCAGCACTGCTATGTGTGATCTATAAGAGAGTGTTAATATGTTAACTGAATAACAAAGAAAATTCCAAATACTCACTCTCTCACTCTCTGCAATTCGGGTCCAGCCATTCAACTTCGTCAAGCACAAACGGTGTTGAAGGCGATGGTAACAACAGAGCCGAAGCCATAAAGCTTCGTAAATATTTTTACTTTTTTTTAGATATGAATTAACCAATATTTTCGTTAATATAACAAATATACACGTTGGGAAAACCAACTTTCTGTTTGATATTGATTGTTACCAAAATATTGGTTAATGGTACATTGAAAATGTACATATTACATTTTTTCCTTTTGACATGAATAAATCAACCAATAAAACATTAAGCAAGAAGTTGGTTGAAAAAACCATTGTACTTTTTTCTCTGTGTATGTATGTATATAGCATTTTCTGGTTAAATTAAACCTTAAAAAGAGGGATGGTTTTGTTTACATTTTCCTTTTCAAAGTCTTTAATTTTTTTTAACGCATAACATTAATTAATTAAAAAAAGAACAACAAATAGGAATTAAATACTTCACTTATATATATAGCATTTATTGGTTAAATTAAACCTTTTTCAATTTAAAATTTGCACTTGATTTGAAAAAGTTTGCATTTGACTTGAAAACGCTATAGTAATAAAACTAAAAGTAGTACATTTTTTTTAGCATCTTTGGCGCTGACTAGTACATAAGGCACATTGTTTATACATTTCATTAATGTAAAATACCGATAATAAAAAAGCACACTGTTTAAACATTTCATTAATGTAGAATACACTATGCTTTAAATAAATCAAAAAAACAAAAAAATACGAAGAATTTCAGTTATGGGGGAGGATAGGTATGGGCCTGCTGAGCACAGAACAATTTTTTTTTTTTAATTTTTTGTTTTTATAAAAAACTTAATTTGAAAATCAAAACTTTAAAAAATCGGAAAAAACTAAAAATTTTGACATTGACCAGATATCATTTAGCGAGGTGTGGTTCAATTACTACAAGTTGTATATTGTTAGAAGCGTAACTCCAGCCAACATAATTTTTGAATAAAGTGATAACAAAAAACACAAAATTACCGTTATCTCAAAAACGTAAGCATACAAAAAATTAAAAAAAAAAATTGTTCTGTGCTCAGCAGGCCCATACCTATCCTCCCCCATAACTGAAATTCTTCGTATTTTTTTGTTTTTTGATTTATTTAAAGCATAGTGTATTGTATATTCTAAGCCCCCTAACCCACTTGGGTATTAATTTGACCAATTTGATATCGAAATCCAACTCCTCCCTAACATTCAGTACAAGAATGAATAGGGATAACCATCGATAGTGGAAAAAAACTATCGATAGTGACACGAAAAAAAACTATCGATACTATCGATAGTGCCATCGATAGTTTTGCAGCTCTAGCCTTAACAGTCGGCCAACTGCTTGATCAGCAAGGCGCTCTTCTACGTATTCACACTACATCCAGCCCGACTAAATCGATTTATTCGCTAGTGTGTATAGGCTCTTATACTTAATGTCCTCTTTATTTATTTTTTTAGCCGAAACACTCGAGCAAGATGGACCCCGCCCGAAATTTCGCATTCAATGTTGAAATACTCCCACTGTGAATTTTTCGTTGAAATGAAAAATGAGGTGTCAAATTAGCAAACTGGCAGCTCATGTTAAGACATTCATGTTAAACCAATTGGTTTGACATCGATGTTATACCAGGAAACAGAAGCGGTCTCCATTTGACATCTATGTTAAAACGGCGCTGATTAAGACAAAATTTTGCTTTTTTTTGCGCCGGCGCTACTGCCCCAAATCTACAAATCCCAATCCTTATACAAATTTTAATGTTATTTAGTTACCTAACTTCTTTTGCGCTGGCAGAATAGAACAAAGAAACTAATTTCAACATCAAAACACAATAAATATTAAGATGTTAAAGAATATACACACATCCATATGAAAGAGTACATATATTTAAATGTTTTTTTCTACATTAATAAGAACAAGATAAAAATTGACTAAAAGGTCGGTAACTCGCGTTACACTTTTTAGGTCAGACTCTCTGAAGTAGCTGTCATTACCTAATTTGTAGTGATGGAGTTTTATTAAGATGGGTTTGAAGTGAGATATACAAAGATATTCAAGAAAATTACCGTAACTCGCGTTACATCTGAATTGTACCAAAATAAATGCTTATAAAATCGACAAAGAGATTAAAGGATGGTTGAAAATGCACCAAAAGCAACCACTATTTGTACCACCAACGTATTATGGCTTCGTAACCATTTGTTTTTAATTATTACTAGCTGACCCGGCAAACTTCGTTCTGCCCAAAATAGATTTTTTTATTAATTTCATTTCAAAAATTGTTATTACACCGGTATTGTTTTTAATAGAAAATTAACGATTTTTCACTACTTCATTGTGTATACAACTTCAAAAGTATATAATTTTAGTATTTAGTTTAAGGCTGCACGATACACAAAATTTTAGTTTTCTGTTCCGGATATTTATTTTCATTGAGTATTGGCTATTTTAACCAATTAAGTAAGAGTATTGATACGTATAGTATACCTCCATAATGGTTTTCAGGCCCTTCCTTCAACCCTTTTAGATATATTCAGCCTCAAAAGTCTAGTACGTATGGGAGGTGCAATGCCCCATTTTTCGATAAATCTTTTCTTTTTTTGGGTGAACATGGTATTGATATCGTATATCTGCATAGTGATTTCTATGTACATGCCATGAACGCTTTTAGGGATATATAGCCTTAAAAATTAAGAACGCATGGGAGGTGCCAAGCCCCCTTTTCCCAAAACTACTGTTTTTTTCATAAGCATGCTATTGATATCGTTAATCTCCTGATCAATTTTCAGGTGCCAACCTTAAACGCTTTTATAGATATTCAGCTTGAAAAATTAAGTTTGTATGGGAGGTGCCACGCCCCCTTTTCCGATAACCTACACTTTTATGCACAAAAATTGTTTTGATATCATATAGCTCTGTACCAATTTCTAGGTCCCTGACTTAAATCCTTTTAAAGATATTCAGCTAAAAAAATTAAGCGTTGTTGGGAGGAGCCACGCCCCCTTTTAGTATAACTCCTATTATTTTGCGTTAATATGGAATTGTTATCGTTTATCTCCACACCAATTTCCAAGTCCCTAGCGTAAACAATTTTAGAGATATTCAGCATGAAAAATTAAGTTTGTATGGGAGGTGCCACGCCCCTTTTTCCGATAACCCCCACTTATATGCGTGGGAATGGTTTTGATATCATTTATCTCTATACCAATTTTCAACTTTTTTAGAGATAATCAGCTTTCAAAATTAAGGTTGTATGGGAGGTGCCACGCCCCTTTTCTGATAACCCCCACTTTTCTGATTGAGAAGGGTTTTGATATCACCTACCTCTATACCAATTTTCAGCTCCGTACCTTAAACTGTTTTAGAGATAATCAGCTTTCAAAAATAAGGTTGTATGGGAGGTGCCACGCCCCCTTTTCTGATAACCCCCAATTTTCCGAGTGAGAAGGGTTTTGATATCACCTACCTCTATACCAATTTTCAGCTCCCTACCATGAACTGTTTTAGAGATAATCAGCTTTAAAAATTAAGGTTGTATGGGAGGTGCCACGCCCCCTTTTCTGATAACCCCCACTTTTCTGATTGAGAAGGGTTTTGATATCACCTACCTCTATACCAATTTTCAGCTCCCTACCCTAAACTGTTTTAGAGATAATCAGCTTCAAAAATCAATGTTGTATGGGAGGTGCCACGCCCCCTTTTTTGATAACCCCCACTTTTCTGAGTGAGAAGGGTTTTGATATCACCTACCTCTATACCAATTTTCAGCTCCCTACCTTGAACTGTTTTAGAGATAATCACCTTTAAAAAATAATGTTGTATGGGAGGTGCCACGCCCCCTTTTTTGATAACCCCCACTTTTCTGAGTGAGAAAGGTTTTGATATCACCTACCTCTATACCAATTTTCAGCTCCCTACCTTAAACTGTTTTAGAGATAATCAGCTTTTAAAATTAAGGTTGTATGGGAGGTGCCACGCCCCCTTTTCTGATAACCCCCAATTTTCCGAGTGAGAAGGGTTTTGATATCACCTACCTCTATACCAATTTTCAGCTCCCTACCTTAAACTGTTTTAGAGATAATCAGCTTTTAAAATTAAGGTTGTATGGGAGGTGCCACGCCCCCTTTTCTGATAACCCCCACTTTTCTGAGTGAGAAGGGTTTTGATATCACCTACCTCTATACCAATTTTCAGCTCCCTACCTTGAACTGTTTTAGAGATAATCAGCTTTAAAAAGTAAGGTTGTATGGGAGGTGCCACGCCCCCCTAACATTTTTTAATTTTTTCTTCGACTAAACCTTGGCGGGGTAACAACAAACAAACCCCCCTAAGGAAGTATTTGATTTGGTTCAGCCGTTTTCAAGTTTTAGCGTTTCAATTAAATACCAAATCATTTTTATACTCAGCTGTACTAGTACACAGAGTATTATAATTTTGATTTCATAACGGTGGATTGTAACATAATGAAATAATCGAGATAGATATGGACTTATGTATATCAAAATGATCAGGGTGAAAAGAGAAATCGATTGAGCCATGTCCGTCCGTCCGTCCGTCCGTCCGTCCGTCCGTCCGTCCGTCCGTCCGTCCGTACGCACGATAACTCGCGTAAAAATTGAGATATTTTGATGAAATTTGAAATGCAAGTTGGTATCGAGACTGGGACGGTTGGTATTGAAAATGGGCGAAATCGGACCATGACCACGCCCACTTCCCCTATATAGTAAAAATCGGAAATTTTGTATCTCAGCCACTAATATAGCTAGAGTGCTAAAATTTTACCCACGTATTGAGCTCAGGCCCTTATGAAGAAATTTGATGAAGTTTTGGAAAATGGGCGGTGCCACGCCCACTTATTAAGGGTCAAACATTGAAAGTTTTATATGTCATAACTCAGAAACCGTTGAAGATATATCGATGAAATTTGGTACGCGTAATTTGCTTACTTAGACAAATGTTTTGGCGAAAAATTATAAAAATCGGTTGACGGCCACGCCCACTTTTATATATGGGAACTATAAAGGGGCCTAATAAAAACATTTTAAGCGATATCTCTGTCAAATATAAAGATCTATCACTGAAATTTTGTGGCACGAGTCCACCTACGGACGTAAAACAAAACATATAAAAATTTTGGAAAATGGGCGGTGCCACGCCCACTTATTAAGGGGCAAATATTGAAAGTTTTATAAGCCATAACTCAGAAACCGTTAAAGATATGTCGATGAAATTTGGTACGCGTGATATATTTACTTAGCCAAATGTGTGGACGAAAAATTACCAAAATCGGTATACGACCACGCCCACTTTTATATATGGGTATTATAAAGTGACCTAATAAAATCATTTTTAGCGATATCTCTGTGAAATATAAAGATAATTCATTGAAATTTTGTGACATGAGTTCTACAATAGACTGGAAACACAAAAAAAAAAAATTTTATAAAATGGGCGTGGCACCGCCTCTTTTTATACAAAGAAATCTATGAGCCTATTACTCGACAAATAACTGAGATATTATGACGAAACTTAGTTTATACACTTTTATAACTTGTGTTAATAGACACGCAAAAATTTATTGAAATCGGTTTATGACCACGCCTACTTTTTAACAAAGATATTTCTGGAACACCCTTTTGGAATTTGTAACGTGAAGTCTTTGTAACTAAAAGTCATAGAGGGATGCAATTTTGCACTAACAATAATATTTATATGCTTATTTGGATGATTGATACAAATTTTGAAAATGGGCGTGGCTGCGCCCTGTTTATGCAGCACTCGTTTCATATAAAATACACCCTATATCGAACAAACGCAAACAAACAATGAAAGCATACAGCTGAGTATCTAATGTTCGATTCCACTCGAACTTAGGCTTCCTTACTTGTTATATATATAGATTACCTAAAATTAAAATTCTAAAATACATGTATTTTCCGCTAAAACGCCGGGTATAACTAAGGTATAATGATAGGACTTATGAAAAACAAGTTTATATTTCTTATTCTTGTTAATATGTATACGAAAAGATTCATTTAAGAAAATAAAAACAAAAAAAAATTTCCATGGAAATATGTGAATATCATGATATTTCAGTACAAATTGTAACTCGCGTTGCAATATAAAAATCAAGGCTGCGCAACGATATCAACAAAAATATTTTGTTTTGTTGAATATCAAATAAAAATTTACAAAAAAATTTTGTTTTGTTGAATATCAAATAAAAATTATTGAAATTATTTCGTTCCGTTGATTATCAAAAAAAAATTATCAAAATTATTTCGTTTCGTTCATCAAAGACAAAATATCAAAAAAAAAAATTGTTTCGGGCTTACGGCTTCATTTTACTTTGGATTTTCTTCTTTTTATTAACGTTATTTTTTTGATATTTTTTTTTTTGGCTACCGAAACGAAATTTTTTCAATATTTTTTTGTTTTTGATAATCAACAAAACGAAATCCTTTTTGATAATTTGTTCAAAGATCTTTGTGAATTTAGTTGAAAATTTCCCAGTAGCTTAAATTCTATAGGACTGAGGCTAATAAAGTAAGGAACAGTCAAAGTTTTTGTTAATAACTTTTAACGGGAAAAAATAAAACGTTTCGCATTCAGGTCCGTGTTCCTGAGGTCAAAACACGTCGATTGGTTTATTTTTCTTAAGTTTGCGGTATATTGATAGCCGGAATGGAAGAAGATATAAAAAAGCGACGCCAACTTCCGCTTTACATCACTAGAACAATAGTGCATCCTATTTTCTCGATTTTTTTTTCCATTTTCACCAACGATTTCCACGAATTTTATCAACACGTAACAAAAGTTAACAGATGTCAAAATACCTTTAAGAAATAAATGCTCGATGATATACACTCAAAAAAGTCAGTATCAGGGCAATGCAAATCAGCCATCAACCCGAAACTTTTCAGTATCAATTTTCCTTCATTAAATCGTCGTACCATACGAAAACTAACATATTTAAAATTTCTGGCGAAAGCTATCAATAAAAAAATTCTGTACGAAAAGTAGAACATTTGACTTTTGGCCGACGAAAAGTAATAAAATCGAGTTTGGCTGACGAAAAGTAATAAAATCGACTTTTGGCTGACGAAAGGTATCAGTAATTATATACTGTTTTTACATTAAAATTGTTGTTGTTTATACGAAATTGATAGTTTACGTCAGCCAAAAGTTGATTTTATTACTTTTCGACAGCCAAAACTCGATTTTATTACTTTTCGTCGGCCAAAACTTGAACTTTTTACTTTTCGTCAGCCACAAAAAATCTGATGTTAGTTTTCGTATGGTACGACGAAATAAAGTATCAAATTGATACTTTCGAAGTTATTAATCTGACACTTTCGAACACAACACAGTATCAATTTAATATTACATCCAGTATAATTCTGATTCTCTCTAGTATCAATCTGAAACTACTATTTACAAAAGCTAGTGTCTATTTGATACAATCTGGTATCGATTTGAAACTATTTATGGTAGCAACTTGATACCATGTAGTATCAATATGATACTATCCCAGTATCAATTTGAAACAAAAATTTCCAAAATCCAGTATGAATTTGATACTATCCCAGTATCAATTTGAAACTAAAATTACCAAGATCCAGTATTAATTTGATACTATCTCAGTATCAATTTCATAATATTCCAGTATCAATTTGATGTCAAAAAAAAGTCAGTATCAGGGCAATGCAAATCAGCCATCAACCCGAAACTTTTCAGTATCCATTTTCCTTCATTAAATAAAGTATCAAATTCATACTTTCGAAGTTATTAATCTGACACTTTCGAACATAACACAGTATCAATTTAATATTACATCCAGTATAATTCTGATCCTCTCTAGTATCAATTTGATACCATGTTTCAGTATCAATTTGATACTACATATCTCAGTATCAATTTCATAATATTCCAGTATCAATTTGATGTCAATTCTTACCCCCTATTCTGTCATAACGATATTTGCAAGTTTTTTCGTTTTTTTGCGTATTTTAGTTTTGACAAAAAAAAACATTTACCATGATGAAAAACGATTTCATGCCAGAAATTTCCATTAAAAAATAAAATATAAAGAACCGACATTAAAAATAGCTTTACAAATTTTGTTATGACAGAATAGGGGGTAAGAATTGACATCAAATTTATATCTTAATACATATTTCCGTCAACTTCCCCCTCCCAAAAAATTAGTCAATTATGAATTGTTGGGGTAAGTGGAAAAAAATTCAACAACTATTTACAGCGAAGGTTGAGTATATAGCTATTTCACGAAAAACCATTTTCGATCATCAGCACTCTTTTCGGAAGTGGATGCCACTGGGGATTGAACCCGAGTACATTCCATCTTCAGCCGCAATGTCCCAACGCATTTTCACGCTCGACCATTGAGACTCTGTGCAAGCTGCTGAATTTTCACCACTTTTGCCTTTTTAATTTTCAACATTAACGTTAGTGTGTATATGCTTGTAATGGAAATTTCTGGCATGAATCGTTTTTCATCATGGTAAATGTTTTTTTTTTTTTTGTCAAAACTAAAATACGTAAAAAAAATTTACATTGAAAAACTTGCAAATATCGTTATGACAGAATAGGGGGTAAGAATTGACATCAAATTGATACTGGAATATTATGAAATTGATACTGAGATAGTATTAAATTGATACTGGATTTTGGAAATTTTAGTTTCAAATTAATACTGGGATAGTATCAAATTGATACTACATGGTATCAAATTGCTACCATAAATAGTTTCAAATAGATACCAGATTGTATCAAATAGACACTAGCTTTTGTAAATAGTAGTTTCAGATTGATACTAGAGAGGATCAGAATTATAATGGATGTTTAGCTATTCTAGAACGCAAAAATATTTTTAACTTTATGATATTTTTTATTCAGTTAACTTTTTAATTAATTAAAATTTTTCATACAAAGTTCCTAGTCTTGTACCTCTCTTCTTTACCTTAGTTCGGATGGCACGGTTTATTTATACCTTTCATGAGAATGAAGTGGTATTATAACTTAGTGCCAAAAAATGTTTGTCGAAAGTACTAGAAAGAATCACGAGCTGAGTCGATTAAGCCATTTCCGTCTGTCCGTCCGTCTGTGTGAACGCAAACTAGTCCCTCAGTTTTTGAGATATCTGAAAGAAATTCGGAATACAGGTATATGTTGTTATGTGGAATTGATCATTTGTCGGAGTCGGCCGAATCGGACCACTATAACATAAAGAAAACAACCGATTATTCAGATAAACATATATGAAAATTTTGAGATGTAATTTCTGCATAACTGCCCCATTTAAACAGCTAAGGACATGAAACTTTGAAGTAAACGTACACATGTTGGCCCAAATAAGGTTACCGAAAATTGTCAAGATCGGACAACTATAACCTATAGTTCCACAACATCCGATTATTCAGATATACACATTTTGGCGTATAACTCCTCCATTTTATCAGCTAACGGCCTGAAATTTTGAAGTATTTGTACCCATATGGGCACAAACGGGGTTACCGAAAATTGTCAAGATCGGGCAACTATAACATATAGCTCCCCTACAACCAATTATTCAGATATGGACATTTTGGTGTATAACTCCTCCATTTTAACAGCTAACGGTGTGAAATTTTGAAGTATTTGTACCCATATGGACCCAAACGGGGTTACCGAAAATTGTCAAGATCGAACCATTATAACATATAGCTCCCATACAACCAATTGTTCAGATATGGACAATTTGGTGTATAACTCCTCCATTTAAATAGCCAAGACACAGAATTAAAATTATAAATTAAACATAATCAGGCTATGTACATACATACATAGGTAACTTTTCATTTCCCCACTCATGAAAGGTATGAAGTCTTCGGTACGGCCGAAGACAGCAGCGCTCTTGTTTTTGTTTTAGTTTGGACACAGCCCATTTATGACAAATGGCGTTTCTGATTGTACAGAAACCGGTGAAGCAGTTTGTAATTCCTGTGCCTAAAAGCCGGCAACAAAAATATGGAAATTATTGTGTTTTGCAATAACAATAGCTTTGTTCAATAACTCAAAGTTTTTAATTGCTTTTACAAATAGTTACGAATTTTATGTTCAATAACCCAAAAAATTTGCAAAAGAGACCCAAATTGGGAGAGTAAGACTTCGAGAGAGTTGAAAATAGTTGCAAGTAAAATTTTCACTTGCAACTACTTGCAGCTTTAAAAAAATAGAAGCGTCAAAAACATATGATCACAAAAATTGCAATTGGAAATTTCTAATTGCATACTAAATAAATTAGCGCAAAAAGGAATCTTGACGATGTTGTGGAATATCGAAAGTAGATTTTCGTCTTCCTAATTCAGATATTTACATTCATTTTCAATTTCAAACATTTCAATTACAACCTAACCCAAAAATCAAATTGTGAAAACAGCGCATCAGCTGTTTACTTGCAAATGTTTACGATTTTGTGTTCAATAACTTTGGTTGATAATTTTCTCTTTTACTCGTTTTTACTCTTAATTTGTCACTGGTGCTCTTGTTGCAAGTGAAGTTGTTGAACAAAGCTAATAACATCCCAGCCAGACTCCAGTTGGAACGGTGGTCATGCATGACCGAATAGGTCAGTCATCGGCTCTCAGCTATACCTTCCAATTTTTAGGAAATCGGATACACTCTAGAATGCAACCCAAAGTAAGCGAAGAGATCAGTCATCGGCTCTCAGCTATACCTTCCAACTTATAGGAAATCGGATACCTTCAGCCGCAATGTGATAACGCTTTTACACGCTCGACTACTGAGACTCTGTGAAAGCTGTTGAATTTTTCCACTTTTGCCTTATTCATTTTCGTGAAACAGCTATACACTCAACATTCGCTGAAAATAGTTTTTGAATTTTTTCCATTTACCCCCAACAATAAATTATTTGGAATTTGATCAAAAAAAAAAATACAACAAAATAATTTGGATAACAAATATTTTATAGTTTGGAAAATTTAAAAGCGTATTCCTAAAAATTGAATGTAACTATGGTGTACTCAATACATGAATCAAGAATTCAGAAGAGGTGTCCACTGATGAGCCTCCAACCAAACGGTCAGGTGGAAACAAATGGAATCACAAAGCCGGATTATTCGAATGGGGACGGTAAGGCAGTGCGTTAGATTTCTCACGATGCTAGAACAAAACTAACGCATTCGTTGTATGGTGAACTAACACATTTTTGCGTTATAGCTGTGAGTGATATAACGCGTTATATGACGAGTAGTGTTCTGACTGGGATATGTATGAATTTTCTGCAACAACAACAATTACACAAAAATTTTCCAACGGCGATTGCGCACGTATTTTCCAACAGATTTTAGTGAAAATCAAAATGGACCTATTTTTGGGAATTCCCTTTCTAATGATGGTCTAACTTTTAAAATTGGTTCAGTAGAATCGCCAATTGGTAGCGGACAAAATTCATGTTAGCGTATTTATATAAGAAATGATTATTTAATTTTTTAATCAAAAAATTTTATCAATATTTCAAAGCTTGTATCCTACAAAAAAAAGAAAGCACCACATAAAAATTAAAGTAATAAATACGCATTTCAAACTTCAGAGATTTTTTTCATAAAAATATATTTATGTGATATAAATGAATAAATCGTCGCTCCCAACGAAGACTAGCACGGTTCGTTGTTCGCGTGGAAGACTAGTACATTTTGTTGTTCACGTGGAAGACTAGCATGCTTCAGTTCTCTGCGTGGAAAACTAGTATACTTCGTTGTTCGCGTGGAAGACTAGCATGCTTCAGTTTTCTGCGTGGAAGACTAACATGCTTCACTTGTTTGGGTGGAAATTAACATACTTCTGTTTGTTAGGAATAAGGTTAGGGGTTGAGCACATAAGGAGGATTGTCCGAGGCAGTGGCGTAGCTAGAGAATCTTTCGGGGGGGGGGGGGGGGGGGGGGCGGGGGGGGGGGTGGTCACAGCCAATGTAAAAAATTTACCAAAATTAAAATTACCAAAAAAAAACTACAATTTTTTTTACAAATGATAAAAATCGCTAGCTTAGAATGCAAATTGTGTAAGCCTTTTTTAAAACTTTGTAGGAGAGATAAAAAACAAAAAAGAAAAAAAATTCGAAATGACAAAAAATTTCTGTTCATATAAATATTTTGGACTTACACAATTTGCGTATCACTGAATAACAACGAGTAGAAATATGACAAGTATCTCAGACTTGTTTAGCGCGGTGCGTATTTGATTTTTCTAGCGTTCTACATAAAAATACACTTTTTCATAAAAGAGGACTTACACAGTTTGCACTCTAAGCTAGCGAAATGTAATTTTTTCAGACTATAATTTAACATTTTAGTACACAAATATCGCTTATAATACATATATCAAACTCTTAAGGCCCTTGGCCACTTAAAATCTGGAATGTTAAGAAGTGTATCCATATGTGTGTGTCGGGTGATTGACGCAAATATCTAAAAGATTTGATTCTCATTAACGCGAGCCCGAACAAGAACGTGTAGCACGACGACTGCCGATTGCACTAACACACACAAAAAAAACTCACACATACACACTGCTTGACATGCCAGATTGTCAGTTGCCAAGGACCTTTAACTATACTTCAAAAGTAAGTCTCATATTCTCTTCTGGAAATCTACGCGCATAGGAAAAAACCCGCAGAAAAAAAAATATACCCACATATTGGAAATAGAATGGTGAACAATAATTCATCGCTTTTTTCCCGACCCCATACTCTGCACTTGCCCCAGATGGTCGTAACTGAGCATATCTGAAGTTAATTTTTTTTGTTTTTTTCTTACATATTTTTAAGTGCTAGTTTCAACTTGAATATTTATTATTTAAAGCATTTCATTTAAGTAATCGTAATGAATCCTAAAGGTTCAAGTAATTATTAACACTTTTCAATAATATCCTTGGTTTCCAATAATTCTAAGTTTATAGTTTTAAGCTTTTAAAGTTGGGATATTTAAAAAAAATTATCATTCTTTTTCATGTTAAAAATTGGTTTTGTTATGTTGCTCTGTCAGACTCAGTCAAATTAACCCTCGGACATGATATCTAGTACAATTAGTAGTTAGCCGACAAAAAATTACGTCGCACAAAGCCGCACTTTACTACTAGATACAGGGTTTTTCATATGTACCTACAATAATTTTCTTTTTGTGCTTTATATTTAATTTTAATGTTTATATTTCTAACGCATATCTTGGTTAATGTAGGTGATGCTCGAAAGTAACCCAGATATTTAGCAGCGATTATTGTTAACTATTTAGGCAGTATTTTTAGTATTTCCAATTTTTCAAAGTTAAGGAAGTACTTATCATTAAAAGGGGCTAAGAATTATAAAGCTACATTTTTTAGAAGATTTTTGAGTATGCAATTTTGCAGCTCATTCAATTGTAATATAATAATATGCAACATTCAACTTTTTGAAAAATTTCATTGGCTTTTCGGAAATTTTAATTGGAACGGTCTCACGTACATAGTATAACGCAAACACCCTACAGAAAAAAATTACTAAAATCGACGGAAATTTTTACAGCATTGAGAATAGCACTTTTTACACTAAAATTGGTTGGCTACCTAACAGTACACTTAGAAATCTCCTCAAAATCTTCTATAAATTCTGGCCGCGCTTTGAAATTTTTAATCCACTTTTAGAAATTTCTACGATTTTTCGGATTTTTCCATAAGCTTAGAAATCCTGCTTAAGACGATTTTTATTGAAAAATTGTTTACATTTTTAAACGAAAATAAGAGAGTCAAATTTTCGACAGAACTGTTTGAAATAAATTTAAAAACTCTGGCGTATGATTTTTTTTTGAGTCACTGTATATATTTTTCAATAAAATCGACTTTTAACTAGAGCACTAGATACCCGGGTATCGAGCAATTCGATCTGATCGTTTTTGTTTGAAGCCCGTTTGTTGTTCAAATGCCCGTACAAACATTCGAGCATTAGAGCTTACAAACAAAAAAATGTGTATCAGAAAAACAAAAATAAAAAAAAACTACATATAAACAAAAAAAAAATAATAATAAACAAAAGAAAAAAACAAACTTCAAAATACCCGAATTGTTCAAATGCCCGTACAAACATACGGGTAATAAACAAACAAACAACTCTTCAAGCATTTGAACAACAACTGTTCGGGCTACTCGAAAATGTTCAAAAACAAATCGAGAGCTCTACTTTTAGCACAAATTATTAAAATTTTGCATTAAACAAGCAATTTGGAATAGATGTACACAATAAAATATTTCTACCTATGTGCTACGGTTATAAATAATAATTTTCTTATATAATTTAGTTTTTTAATATTCCATTTTGACAGACATTAAGTAAAATCTCAAGTTCAGATACTCTTATACATTGCATATTTATTCCCATTGTAGTTTATACTAATATTATTTGATTAAGATGATAAGTAATTGAAAGAAAACTCGGGGTTCAGGACCCGAAGACAATGTAATGTGAAATAAAAAAAAATCCGATAGATGGCGCTAGTATCGAGATATTTGTAAAATTCGTATTTACCGACCGAATTTGTTCATATTCGATACAACGATGGGCATTTTATTTATGTAGATACATATACAGAAATGCTTTGAAGAAATAAGTACGTTGAATGTATGCTTAGATTGAAATTAAGATCCAAATGAACTAAGGACTAATATAAATCTTGTTCAAAAATATAAAAAATTTATTTTTTCCTTTTTAGTAAATTTTTATATTAATATTAAATAAAAGCTTTTTAAAATTTTTTTTTACTTTTTTTATTTATATTAGAGCTTACGATTTCTCGAGTTCAAGCGAGACGAGATTTCTCGCGATACTCGAGTTCTCGCGATATTCTCGAATCTCGAAAATCTCGAAAGGCTCGCGAGCTTCTCGGCATTCAACTACATCGCAGATATATCGGTATAAGCATACTATACTGTTTCGTAGCTTGTTCTGCTTGTATGTACTTACATGTGTATGCATATGTGCCATTTACGCCATTCCCAGGTGTAAGTATTTCACAAAATTCCGAGTGAAATACAATTAAAATTTCATAATATTAAATTTTTTCTTTTCAATGACATACGAGAAATTTTTGATATTCATATTTTTTTGACACAATACACATAATGGGCCATATTAATAAAACCCAAGCAAATGCTTTTACTCAAGATTTCATAAATTTGACATTAATTTGTATGAACCAAATTTCAAAATTTGAGTAAGAGGTCTGAAATTTTAAGCAAAAGCAACACAAGTCGTTTCAAAGGGCTTCGGAACCTCTCTAAGAATAAATTGAGAATGTTGACAGGAATTCTCACAGGACATTGCAGGCTTAGGAAGCATATGAATAGGCTAGGTATCCTGTCAAGCAGTCTATGTCGCTTCTGTGACAGAGAAGATGAGTCTGCAGAGCATATACTGGTCGAATGCGATGCAATTGCAAGGAAGTGTGAAAGATTCCTAGGCTCGCCTTGGCCAAGTCAGGGGCACATTCAGTCTCTTAAGCCGAGCGATATCCTTCGTTTTCTGGAGAAGCTCGGGCTGGACGAGATAATGTGATCAAGGAGAGAGTACAATAGACCTAGTGGTCGCAGTGCAATCCTCAATCTAATCTATCTACAGTTTGTCAATTAATTCTTTGCAAAATGAAAACAGTTCAGAAATTTGTTTTCATACTGGTATTTGGTCAACTAAACTTAACTTTTAAATTTTTTTAAATGCTAATATCTATATATTAATAGGCTAACATTTTTTCCATACAAACAATTGCCAGGCTGTTTAGCACATTTAACATACTCATATCCACATAAAATTGATATGGATGTGTTCGTATGAGTCAGGAGCAGTGCATAGGCATATAATTTTTTCTATAAATTATTTAATTTGTTTATAATTAATAAATAAACTTTTTAGAAATAGATATCGTAAACGTGTTTACAAATATCGTAAACACAGTTGAAGAGTCGCTTTAATTTAAAAGCGCTCTCTCTATTTTATATGCATTGGCCCAGTTTACGCTCAGATCTAAATCAACGCGGCCAAATATCTCCTGTTGCTTTTCCATTAAAGCGAAAAATGAGAGAGGGTGGGAGAGCACACTGAGTAATTTTAATTTTGACCAAGGCGTATCTAACAGGTAGGCTCGGCGGCGAATTGAAAAACTTCTTTTTTTATTCACAAAGGTAGAGTGTAATGTCAAAATCAAAGCGAATTCACATCATGGCCAATAGGAATGGACGAGCCCCAAGCGAATTCAGATTTTAACCACGGCGAAATATCATTTTGACATTACACTCTACCAATTACAATAACAAAATACTTGATCTGCCTTGATTGTGACCATGATTTCGCGTCGGACCGTGATCAAAAGGGCAAATCAGCGTTGCGGTACAACTGGAATTCGGAAAGTGTTGCTTATCTCCGCGAAAAGGAATAATTTTTGTACCAATACAAAGTTGAAAAAATAAATTGCATGGTCGAATTTCGAGCACCGGCGATACTAGTTAAATTAAATATGCTTACAACATTTAGCACCAAAAAAGTCCAAAATTTAAGGCATAGAAACAACACAAAAAACAAAAGTTCAAAAAATTATAAAACATTATACATTTATACATTATAAATTCTTTGCAATTTTTTCATATGTTACAGAAAATGAAAAAAAGCCGACCTGATCGTTGAAATTTTGATATGACGGCCACTAGCCTCAACCGCACATTGTAGACGAAGGGTCAAGGAATGAATCAGGTCCATCAGCCCATAAATTTCGCGTATTTTATGCCATTCTTCCTGAATGGCATTAATTACAGCATTTTTCGCTAGTAAACCTTCATTTTCTGTCTTGTTATTTCAAAAACAGCCAAAAATGTTTGATTGGATTTAAGCTAGGACTTTGGGCAGGTGTATCCAATGATTTGGTGGAATTATGCAGCACCCAAGTCCTGCACAGCAACGATTTTTTTTAGGATGTTTGTTCAGGTACAGCTTTTACTTTTATTTGTTAGCGTTTTTTGGTTAACAAATGCAAATTTTTATTGCGATTCTCGACTAATCGATTCAAGCTGAAACTGCTTCTTCATCGGGTCATTAAAAATCCGCAGTCCGCCAACACCCTTGAGGATAAACGACTCCACATTATTTCAGACAATTTTCGAAACATCTGTGTTCCGTATGAACCCAGGTTCATACGAAGTTTATGCATTGATCTGGCAACGATACGTGGTTTTTGGAGAAATAGGAGATAAGCGGCAACACTGGTGTTTTTTGGTCTACTGGTTGGTCTTGGTCGTGCGAGTTCGCTGTGTGGTACATAAAAAAAAATATATTTCGAGATTCGTTGTGATTGTGATTAGAAAATAAAAGTTGGTTTTTATGGCTGCGGCCTTTTCCAACTATAATATGTGTGTTTTATTTTGTATTGAAATTGGGCTGAAACATTGGTCCTCGTAGAGCCGGATAAGATAAGGCGCAGTGCTGTAAAAGAGCCAGGAATGTACATATGTATAATATGTATATATACATATGTATGTATACGTACATACATATGTACATACGAAAACTATAATGAGCTAATGTGCGAGTTGAGCTAGGAAAAAGCACAGCTTTCATAGCGTGGTGAAATTCGTTAGAGCAAGATAAATGAATTAGTGCTATTAATACATATATGTACATGTACGAGCATGCAGAAAGAGAAAAGGCAATAGAGCTACATATGTTTCATGAATCATGTTGAAGTTGAAGAGTTGAATAAGAGCTTTTGGTGAGAATAATAGAATATTCTAGAAATTTGCATATGTATGTATGTGTAAGCGATACGACTTGAAAGCAGCGTTGCCACTTTGGTTATTTTTAACCAAAATTGGTAATTTTTTTTCTCTAAAACCGATTTTGGTAATTTGGTAATTTTTTCCCCGGTTTGGTAATTTTGCCATTCCTTGGGCTAATATACCATTATATGAGAGGTATCTACCAATCCACTTTGTCCGATATCGACGAATTTTACACATTTAGTATATATGTACTTATTTCCTATTTTTCAGTGCTCTAACAAAAATAGTTTAAGAGATATACAACGTGAATTTCTCAGTTTTCACAGGCACATCCACCATCGCATCGGCATGAAAAAAGATTCTATGGAAGGATTCCTTTCATATGATATAAGCATGTATTTTTTTCCGACACGATTACATCAACAGCCAGTTTCACGAAAGAATTTAAATTTAATTTAATTATTCTGATTTGAATTTTATATGAAATCTGAAGTCAGAATTTTCAAATTGGTTCTAGTTTCTGAGATATTCATGTCCAAATAGGCAAAAAAGCGTGTTTTGGCTATATTTCCTGCTTAATATCTTTTATATCATATTTTTTTGTTCAAAACCAAGTACACTGTTATAAGCACTGTCCATACCATTGAGCGTTTAAATTTTTCAGAAATCTTTATTAGAATTGGAAATATTGTTATTTAAGTTTCATTAATTTGGCAAATTTTCCCCATGCAAAAAATTTAATACTTTTTGAAGCATACTTTTGGGCATTTTGTATGGGAAAATGTGTGAAAACTTAAAAAAACTCACTCCATAAAAAGTCCATAAAACCAAAAAGCGCAAACGAATTTTTAAGATTTCTTCACCTATTTATAAAGCACATTCACCAACACCAAATATTAAAAATTTGGCGAGGTCATATTTTTTATTTTTTTTTTTTATTTCCTGTTAAAGTTTTCCAATTTTTACACAATTTTTTTTCTGTTTGAAAAGAAAAAAGCTGCAAAAAAATAATATTAATAATGATAAAAAAAATTATTTCATAATTTGAAAGTATGAACTATTGTCTACAACATAGTGAAGAAATATTCAATTAGTCGCCTAAAAATAAGATTTTTCATAATGTCAAAAGTAGCCTAATTATTGAGTTTTGAAAAAAACACTTTTAGTCAAATGGGAGAGATTATTCAAGCGAAAGGCACACGTGGATTTCAAAAATTTAAATGCAGTTTGATTAAAAATATATCATTTCAAAACAAATAAAAAAATTTGGGGAGATCATATTTTTTATTTTTTTATTTAAAGTTGAGGAAAACTTTGTTTTCATCGACTTTTTTTTGTCAATATTTGAAAGTTCATATAAATCCAAGAGTGATCGCTGTTTAAAAACGGCTTATCGTTTCTGAAAGGCCTAATCGAGATCTGTGTAATGATGTATCACTCGATTACGTACGTTAATAATTGGATGAGATACTGCATTTTGTATAAGTTGTAATTGTTGAGAAATAAAAGGACCTATTTTTTGCTCAGTTTTGGGCACTCTGTACGGCTAAACAAAACGAGACTAGAAAAATTTTATATAAGCTTTTTTTTACAAATTGTTATGTCTGTCGATCGCTTTTAAAAAAATTTGATTTGCTAATACTTTAATTTCGATTTTATTTTTGGCCGCTATCACCCAGGTACGGCGTGTACGTGTGTATGTATCTTGGACCGACCTGTATAAGTGGATTTCTTCTTCAGACTACTTTTTTTCTGGGCGTCCGCCTAAATTCGAACTTCGGATTTTTCAGCTGGTAAGCTAATGGCATAAATATTAGGCTATCGCCGCCTTGCACTTTGCTTGGATTATTATTTTTTTTTTTTTTCCTTTTTACAACCAACCATGCAGCATCAGCGAATTTGCCGACGTTTGTGACTTATATGTGGGTGGGGTTGTATGTTTTTGTTTTATTATTATTATTTGCAACCGTAGGTTTCCAGAAGAAAATGTGAAACTTTTACTTTTGAAGTTAGTTAAAGAGTTTGATGTATAATTTACGATATTTGTATACTAAAATTAAAACTTATAGTCAGAGATATGATTTTTGTTATTAATACAAAAAATGGTAATTTTTTGGTAATTTTTTTTTTTAATTTTTGGTAAATTTTTAATTTTGGCTCTGGCAACGCTGCTTGAAAGTAACCAAAAAGATTTATTATTATAGAAATCTTGGTGAAGTAAAGAACAAAGAAAAAAGAACGAGTTTCTCTTTGTGACGAAAATAAAATACATTTTTATTGAGAAATATACTTGACGGTAAGAGCTTGTATACAGTCCACATATGAAAATAAAATAAATGAAATAGTTGGGCTAGTAAATTGAAAAGAAAATCACAGAGCATTAAGTATTTTCAATGGTGCTAGTGGCAGCTAGTTTTCTTGTAAAGACTGCTGTGATTTGAGAAAGAAGTGCATGCGCAAACATGTCTAGATAGAGCAAGTTCAATAAAACATATATAACTCTGATCAACAGATTTTCTTCATTGTTTTATGGCAAATTCGTAATTTAGAGTGCTCAAAGTTATTTTCTTTTGTGCTCGAAATTTCTGTGGAGCGATACTTTTATGCGTTGCTAGTGAAAATAATTGTTGGTTATTTCAGGTGCAGGAGTAAAATACAATGGCTAAAATTGAAACGTTAGCAGCTTGTGTTAGAGCTATAGAGCGAGCAGCAGCATACGTGCGGAGCGAGGAGTTTAACTCCATAACTTTTCCGGGGGCTAGTGCACGTTTGCAAGCGTTGGAAGAAAGATGGAAGCAGTGCGTTGCTATCCACAACGAGCTAGTGGGCAATGTAAAAGAGGGCAGCGATATTGTGACAGTCGATGAAGAGCTAGAGAAAGCTGAGAATGGTTATTTTGAAGCCAATGCTGCATTGCAAGGCAAAATAAATGAGCTAGGTCCAACGCCAGTGCCGGTTAATACACCCGCAAATATTCAAGTGGAATTGCAATATCCACAGAGGCAAATGGATTTAAAAAACAATTGGGGCGAATTCGATGGTCAACTAACCAAATGGAAGGGATTCCATGACCGATTCAAGGCTGCTGTGCATGATAATGAGCAAGTGGCGCCAGCTTTCAAGTTCACGTATTTGCAAAAGTCACTGGTGGGCAAGGCAGCGCGTACCTTGGGCGAGTGGCAGCTGACTGATGAAAATTACCATGAAGCATGGGAACGTTTAAAGCAACTATATGACAAAAAATATCATACTTGCCGTGAGTATTTGCGTCAATTTTATAGATTGCCGTTTTTGGAGCGCGCATCATCCGATGCACTACAGCGCATGGCGAATGTTACCCATGAGACATTGCGTCAGTTGCGGGCACAGGGATTGCCGGTTGAGCATTGGGACATGGTTGTCGTGCACAATTTACATGAGCGCTTAGATGAAGAAACAAGCAAGGCATGGGAGCTACAGCGGCAATCGGAAACGCCAAATGCGGCAGAGATACTTACATTTCTCGATAAACAAGCTGCTGCATCATCACATCAGGCAGATAATCGTCGTGCACGAGAAGCTAGTGCAGCATCGATGGCAAGCCGTACTAGTCAACCAAAGAAGGGCCAGCATGGGGGTAACCATGGAGCAAGTCAGAGCAGAGCTAGTGTGGTGCATAAGAGCAATGAACGCGACAGGAAAGTATATCCATGTTATTTGTGCAAAGGAGACCATGGGCTATATAAATGTCCAGATTTCTTGAGCTTGAATTTAAAATCGCGCAAGGCATATGCAGAGCAGCATAAATTATGTCCAAATTGTTTGAAGCAGGGGCATGTTTTGAAGGATTGTTACTCCGGGCCTTGCAATCGTTGTCCGGGTAAAGTTCTTCATAATAGTGTTCTTTGCCCAACCCGAGACGTTAACAAGCATCTAATGGTAGTGCAAGAAAAAGGCGAAACTCAACGAAATAACAATAAATCAAAGGTGCCAGCAAAGCGTAGCCTTGAAAACGCTAATATCACATTCTGACAACCAAGGAAACGGAGCAGGACGGAGCTAGAAGTGGAGCAAGCAGAGCAGCTTGATCTCTCAGAATGTAATGAAAATAATAAAAATAAACAAGCAGAAGTACATACATCCTTGTATAGCTATGGGTTTAATTTGGTTAATAGTGAAAACGAGCTAGAGCAGGGTTTGAGAAGTCAGTCTCAAGGGCATGACATGAGCAATAGACAAAGTTTGTCACTTTTACCAACTGCCCTAGTTAGGTTGGAAATTGATGGGGTAAAAATTGGGCCATTTTATGCTTTATTAGATTCAGGAGCGCAGCCGAATCTGATTGCATATAAAGTTTTTAAGACATATCAATTACCCGTGGCTAGTAGCTGCAGACATATGGTGGGAATAGAGGGACAACCATTTGTGGTCAAAAAGAAAATAATTGCTAAGGTCATACCATGGTATGAGTCGAGTCAATATATCGAAGCGGAGTTTTGGATATTGCCACGGCAAGGTGGAATAGAGCTTGTAATACCATCTAGTCGGTTCAGTTTGACGAGAGTAGCTAATCCAGTGGAAGTGCCATTTGCGAATCCGCATTACTGGAAGCCTAATGCGATACAGATTGTGCTGGGCGTGCAAGTGTTTGCGAAATGTTTAATTGGGTCGGTAGCGAGAAACGTAGACCATACTACTATGATGGAAACCATCTTTGGAATTGTAGTTTTTGGGGCATACAAAGAGCAAATAAATTATGGCATCGGGGCAGATCTATCTACCATAAGCTGTGTTAGTTTTGAAGAGCTAGATAAGAACGTGCAGCGATTGTGGGAAATGGATCACATCCGTGATACACCAGTTCGAACAAAAGAACAAGAGCTAGTTGAGCAGATATTTCAAGAAACGCATTTTCGGGACAATACTGGACGTTTTGTGGTCACAATTCCAGTAAACAATGCTAGAAGATTAGGCAACTCACGTGAAATTGCATTAAGACAGTTCTTCTATTTGGAGAAAAGATTAGCTAGGGAAATGGGAAAGAAGTATATAGAATTTATGCGCGAATATGAGAACCTTGGGCATATGAAAGAAGCAAAAAACAATCCATTACCTGGTGAGCTAGTTTATTATATTCCACACCATTGCGTGCTTAAGAAATTTCGTGTGGTGTTCAACGCCAGCTGCAAAACAGATACAGGGGTATCTTTAAATGAAGTGCAAATGCTAGGAGAAAAGCTACAGCTTGACTTAGCTGATATTATAATGCGTTTCAGGCGGCATAGAATTGGGATAAGCTGTGATGTGAAAATGATGTTCAGGCAAGTGCAGGGCAAATTGTAGTCAGCACGACTTACAGCGGATATTTTGGCGTGAAAGCCCTAAAGAAAGATTGCGTGAGTATTGTCTAACAGTTGTCACTTATGGGATGACTGCATCCGCCCATCTGGCTGTACGCTGTCTAATTCAAGCAGCTAGGGATCAATCTGAGAGTTTTCCGTCAGCAACTAGAGCAATCATAGAAGACTTTTATATGGATGATGGAATCACTGGCGCAAGTAATGATGATGAAGCAATCAAATTAGCTAGGGAAATGAAATTCGTGCTAGGTAGTGCAGGCATGGAGCTATGTAAATGGCAATCTAACAGTAAGATGCTTATGAGTGCCTTCCAATCAAAGGAACCAAATTCATTACTGCTGTTGGACAACGCCGAGACATCGGTGCTAGGTTTAAAATGGCATACTGACAGTGATGAACTTACATTTAGAGTAAAGGCTCACGAGATACCGGCATTGATAAGTAAACGAATCATTTTAAGTTGTATTGCACAGCTTTATGACCCGAATGGTTACATAACGCCAGTTACGTTTATTGGTAAATTAATAGTGCAAGACTTATGGAGATTAAGCATGGGCTGGGATGATCAGGTTCCTGAGAATATCAGAGCAAGATGGCATGAATTTTGGAAAGACATTTCTGAGCTAGAAAAATTCAAGCTACCTCGGTTCGTTGGTGTAGTCAATGATGCAACTGTTCAGTTGCATGGATTTGCAGATGCATCTGAGAAGGGCTTCGGGGCAGTCATTTATGTGCGAGTAGCGTCCAGCAAGGGGGAGATGAGATCTGAACTAATTGTATCCAAAGCTAGAGTTGCACCTTTGAAAACAATAACAATTCCCAAACTTGAGCTTGCTGCTGCCGAACTATTGAGCAGGTTGTATTTAAGTGTTGTGCAGAGCATGGAATGGCAGGGAGTTGACTATGTAATGTGGTCAGATTCCATGATAGTTCTACATTGGATAAGGAAATTGCCCTGTCAGATGAAGGTTTATGTTGCTAATAGAGTTGCATCGATTCAAGCAAATACTAATATCAATAAATGGCGACATGTGAGAACTGGTGATAATCCAGCAGACCTATTAACTAGGGGTATAAGTGCTAGTAATATAGTGAGTAATCAACTATGGTTGCATGGTCCAAGTTGGCTTAGGCTGCCAGATGAGGAATGGCCCAGATGCGCTTCTGTACAAAGAGACATACCCGAAGATACATTACCCGAGCTGAAAGTACATGTTGCAGTCGAAGCAAGACCAACATGGAGTGCTAGGAGCTATGCTAATGCAGAAGAAGTCCCGTTAGTGCAACGCGTTAGTTCATGGGACAAATTAATTGGAGTTATGTCACAAATATTAAGGTTTGTGCGTTTGCTGAAAACGAGTGAGCAGCAACGTCTTCGGAAGTCAAGACGTGGAACAATGAACGTGTCTGTGCCAACTACTGACGAAAGAGCTAGGGCAGTAGAGCTGGTAATTAAAGAAGCGCAAGAGCTAGCATATCTCAAGGAGATTCGAGCCTTATCAAAGAAGGCACCAATACCTGATGGAAGCAAAATTGAGTCGTTGAAACCAATGCTAGATATGAATGGACTTTTACGTGTGGGTGGCAGGATCGGAAGAGCGGAATGTGATTACGAAATGAGACATCCAGTTGTGATTCCACCTGGTTCCAGATTGAGTGAGCTAATTATGAGCAAGGCGCATCAAGTCACCAAACACGGAGGAATCCAAGTCATGATGCAGTATATTCGCCAACGTTTTTGGATACCGCGCCTGCGAAGTGAACTTAGAAAATTCACACATCGGTGTGTTATCTGTGCTAGATATGCCAAAAGATTGAGTGAGCAACTAATGGCTGATTTGCCTGCAGACCGCATTCAAATTGGCAAACCATTCCTACATACAGGAGTGGATTATGCAGGACCCTTTGAGATCAGACAATTAGACAAGAATGAGCATTGTGTAGTAAAGCGAAAGAGTTGGGTCGCCATATTTGTATGCCTGAAGACAAGAGCTGTGCATATTGATATGATCACTGACCTAAGCGCTAGATCTTTTATAAGTTGTTACGAAAGATTCATTGCCAGACGTGGCAGGTGTGAGAAGATGTACAGTGACAATGGGACATCCTTTGTTGGAGCTTCGAAAGAGATTGCTAGGGCTTATGAGCGCTGGAGGGCTAGTGATATGTTTGCCGAACTGATGCTAAAAGGGACGGAATGGCATTTTATGACCCCGGCTGCACCGCATCAAGGTGGGCTTTATGAGGCAGCTGTAAAGTCCATGAAACATCATTTGACACGCGTTATAGGGCAGAAGTGCTTGGAATATGAACAATTTCTTACTCTACTGGCACAGATTGAAGCCATATTGAACTCACGTCCACTATATCCGTTGAGCGATGATCCGTCGGACGTGCAAGCCCTAACGCCAGGCCATTTTCTGGTGGGTGAACCTTTGGTTCTACCTCCTTCGTTTGGAGAAATGCCACAACCGGGAGCCAAAGGACGGAGGTTATGGCAGGAAAGACAGAGCATGGTAAATCACATATGGAAGCGGTGGCGGAATGAATATCTGACGACGTTACTAGAGAGGAAAAAGTGGCGCAAAGAGCGAGAAGCGCTAGAGATCGGCCAGCTGGTCGTAATCAAGAGCGAGAACTTTCCACCCTCAGCATGGGCTCTGGGAAGAGTGATAGAACTGATATTGAGCAAGGATGGGCTAGTGCGCAACGTGGTCGTACAGACAGCTACCAACAAGCTGACCCGACCTGTGCAGAAGATTTGTATTTTGCCAATTGAGGCTAGTGCTAGTACCTAATCACAGTGAGGTTAAATTGAGCAAGCTCAACGGGGCAGTGTTCCGTATGAACCCAGGTTCATACGAAGTTTATGCATTGATCTGGCAACGATACGTGGTTTTTGGAGAAATAGGAGATAAGCGGCAACACTGGTGTTTTTTGGTCTACTGGTTGGTCTTGGTCGTGCGAGTTCGATGTGTGGTACATAAAAAAAAATATATTTCGAGATTCGTTGTGATTGTGATTAGAAAATAAAAGTTGGTTTTTATGGCTGCGGCCTTTTCCAACTATAATATGTGTGTTTTATTTTGTATTGAAATTGGGCTGAAACAATCTGATTTGGTCTAATATTCTTCTGTACCAGAGCTGTGTTGGTCGTTCGCGAAATTTTTCTGTGTCCATCGCGATGCATCGTGCGTATATAGATCTATTTTTGTTTCATTGCGAAAAAGAACATCAACACAGCTCTGCTACAGAAGAATATTAGACCAAATGTGATGTTTTGAAATTTGTCTGAAATAATGTGGAGTCGTTTATCCTCAAGGGTGTTGGCGTACTGCGGATTTTTAATGACCCGATGAAGAAGCAGTTTCAGCTTGAAACGATTAGTCGAGAATCGCAATAAAAATTTGCATTTTTTAACCAAAAAACGCCAATAAATTAAAGTAAAAGCTGTACCTGAAGAAACATCCTAAAAAATCGTTGCTGTGCAGGACTTTGGTACTGCATAATTGCACCAAATCAATGGATACACCTGCCCAAAGTCCTAGCTTAAACCCAATCAAACATTTTTGGCTTTTTTTTTAAATAACCAGACAGAAAATGAAGGTTTACTAGCGAAAAATACTGTGATTAATGCCATTCAGGAAGAATGGCATAAAATACGCGAAATTTATGGGCTGATGGATCTGATTCATTCCATGACCCTTCGTCTACAATGTGTGGTTGAGGCTAGTGGCCGTCATATCAAAATTTCAACGATCAGGTCGGCTTTTTTCATTTTCTGTCACATATGAAAAATTGCAAAGAATTAATTGACAATGTGTGTTTTATAATTTTTTGAACTTTTGTTTTTTGTGTTGTTTCTATGCCTTAAATTTTTGACTTTTTTGGTCCTAAATGTTGTAAACATATTTAATTTAATATTAGCATTTAAAAAAAAAATTAAAAGTTAAGTTTAGTTGACCAAATACCAGTATGAAAACCAATTTCTGAACTGTTTTCATTTTGCAAAGAATTAATTGACAAACTGTATCTAAAATGTTTTTAAAAAAAATCGTGAAATTGATTAGGGATGTAATTTTGGTTGACAATCCTTAGTAAATCCTCGGCTTCATTTTTTTTAAAGGTATTCTGGCTTCGTAAGCTTTTGGCATAGTTTTCAATCGGTGACCATAGACAGCTTTTTTTCAACAACGAATAAAATTTTTTGACACTAAACGTATGGGTGAGTAGCCACAATTTCCCAAACGTTAAGGAGATAATTGTTGGGAGTTTGACCATACAAAAAAGTGGCATATACATCTGACAAAACATATCGTGTAATACCCCTGCAAGAAATGAAGCATGTTAATTTCCACCCAAACAAGTGAAGCATGTTAGTCTTCCACGCGAACAACGAACCGTGCTAGTTGTAGTGATAAACATTAAGATATTTTTGTAATTTTAAAATACTTGTTTATAATGTACTTTATTTGTTGTTTGAAATTAAGTTTTCTTTGTTTTTATATTTTGTTTGATGTGAAAATTTTGTATTTAAATAATTATTATTTTAGAATTCCTTAACGACATAAGTTGTTATTTATTTAATAATATTACATAATATCTATCTATCTAATATAATATGTCACTCCGTAGTTTGTTCAACAAAAACGCTGCCCGCAAAGCGTCACTCCCTTCACTACCGCAGTGTGATCGATATTTATACCACAGACCCGTTGTTATACGATTTATGAACGTGTACCATATATTCGTTTGGAGCCATGCTTAAGCGGCGTCTAAAATAGTCTCAATCTACATTACGCCACTCAAACCAGAGCAAATGCAGCTACCGTCACTACTGGAGCAGCAGAAACATACGGTTGAGCGGCAGTTACAGCAACGACAACACTGTTCACCACAAGCAATCAAAAATCAGAAAAACCAACAACAACCGCAGCAAAAACTGCATTGGCCGGTACAACAACAGAAGCCGCAGCAGCAGGACAAACAACAACAAAACAACCATAATCTCCATCATCATCAAGAACTTCACCATAATCAACTGCTACAATAACAACAACAACAACTACAACAAGTCAACTCTTCATCATACCCACAATACCTGCAAATTGTCTGCATTGGCTCTGTCAGCTCTTTCCCCATACCATCAGTCCTACGACCAATAGTCACAACCGGCGGCACAACCATACACTCAAGCACAGCCTTTACAATATACCCAGCTGCAACAATTTATACAGCCTGCACAGCTGCCAACGATTTTGCAAAAAAAACGCCACCACAGTCGCCACAGCAATTAAAACCAAGGATGGAAAATAATTATTATTTTTAAAATTTTGACCAAAAAAATCAGTATGTTCCCACTATCACAAAATAAATTTGAATATACCACTATATTTATCTCTGTATAATCTGCGGCTATCTGCAATGATTTTTATTTTAAGAGTTTTATCCATAAAAATCGAAAGTAATAATTACAGCCTGAGTTTTATTTTTTCGGTCGAAAGTAATTATTATTATGTAATTTTAATTTTTTTGATCGCTAATAAGTATTACTAGTAAACCCGGTCACGCGATGCTGTGGCTTTCAATTACACTGTGCGACAATTTGAGGGTGAAGTACCACTTATTGCTACATTTAACAATTTTTTTTATTGCCATTTTAAATTTGAATTCTCCTTAAAAATGACAGAAAATATATCGGCTTTAAGCCCATAGATTCTTAATAATAAAATATAAAATTAAGCATATACATAGTTACTGCACGGAGAATACTATATTAATGTCACATCCATATTTATGGATAATCCTGTCTAATCCATAAGCTATGGATGTCATATCCATATATTACAAATAGTTTTTGGATATAACACCCATTATACGGATATGACATCCATAGTTTATAGACCAGACAGAACTATCCATAAATATGGATGTGACATCCCTATAGTTTTAAAAAATCATAATAGAAAAGCTACAAATCACTCTCATAGACACACAGAGATTTCAGAGTAATGCAATTTTTGAGTGTAATCCATCTACAAATCACTCATAGAGCAGAGATTTGAGTGTAATGCAATTTTTGAATGTGATCCCAACGCATATAAAAAAGGAAGAGAGAGTGCTTTGAAATTAAAGCAAATCTTCAACTGTGTTTACGATATTTGTAAACATTTTTACGATATCTATTTCTCTTAACTAAAAACTTTATTTATTAATTATAAACAAATTAAATAATTTATAGAAAAAAATATATGCCTATGCACTGCTCCTGACTCATACTAACACATCCATATTAATTTTATGTGGATATGAGTATGTTAAATGTGCTAAACAGCCTGGCAATTGTTTGTATGGGAAAAATGTTAGCCTATTAATATATAGATAGTGGGCACATTTGCCAACGAAGCAAAAACGAAGTATGTAAATCAAAAATGGTACATATATAAATAAAGTAATAAAGTATAATAAATACGAATTAAGTAAAATTGAAATGAAAAGAGCAAAATATAGAAAAAGGGAAAAATAGTAAAATAAAAGGATATAAGATAATAAATAAAAGAAATAAAATAATAAATAAATGAAAATAGAAAAAGCTGTAACAGTAAATAAAGCGAAATTAAAACAAAAATTGAAATGAAAAAAAAGAATAAAAAACACATAATATATGGAATAAATACGAATTAAGTAAAGTTGAAATAAAAAGAACAAATTATTTAAATAAAAGCAAATAATATAATAAATAAATGGAAATAAGAAATAAAAGGAAATAAAATAATAAATAAATTAAAATAAAAAAGACCTAACATTGAATAAAGAGAAATGAAAACAAAAATTAAATGAAAATAATTAAAAAGTACACATATGTTTTGGCACAATCTAAAGTAAATAAGTGTGGCATCCATATAAAATATTTGAGCGCCAAAATGGCTGGTTTTAATTTTCCATGTATGTTTTATTGTAATTGGTTGCTCCTTTTTCTCTATAGTATGGAATATTGCACGGCCTACTTCTTGGAGCTTTTTAGTTTTCTTGCGCTCTATCGTTCTGGCGTTTAGAAAAATCATAATAGAAAAGCTACAAATCACTCTCATAGACACACAGAGATTTCAGTGTAATGCAATTTTTGAGTGTAATCCATCTACAAATCACTCATAGAGCAGAGATTTGAGTGTAATGCAATTTTTGAATGTGATCCCAACGCATATAAAAAAGGAAGAGAGAGAGTGCTTTGAAATTAAAGCAACTCTTCAACTGTGTTTACGATATTTGTAAACATTTTTACGATATCTATTTCTCTTAACTAAAAACTTTATTTATTAATTTTTATTCCATTCTATTTCTGCGCTTACACCACAAACTCTCACTCTCACTATCCCTCAATTTTTCTGCACTCTAGAGTACATACCCAGCGGCGAAAATGTTGCTTACAGAATCGATTAAGTCATGCACACATGTATGGCTGTAATGCACACCACCTCATATACAGATCTGTTATACATTTTCATATACATGGCCGCAAATGTAGAGTGAACGCCTACACGTTAAATACGAAGTAATGAGGGTAGTAAGATGTTCATCCAATGAGCATAACACTTACTAGCATACATTGTAAACTGTAGGTAGGCAGTTCGAATCCTACATCGCCAACGTTGTAAGGTGGATGTAGGCGGACTGAATGGAACTCCGTTTACCTTGTAAGCTGTAGGTAGGCAGATCGAATCTACCTTCGCTTATCCTTGTAAGGTGGTTGTAGGTGGACTGAATACAATTCCGCTTACATTGTAAGTTGTAGGTAGGCAGATCGAATCTACCTTCGCTTACCTTGTAAGGTAAATGTAGGCAGTATGTACACAATTCCGTCTACATTGTAAGCTGTAAGTAGACATTTCGAATTGAAAAACCACCACTACCCCCACTAATCATAAGTACATATGCACATATGCAATGACTTTACAGCAGAGAAATTTACACAAAGGGCTTATGACTGCTACTGGTATGTATTTAAGGAAACGTGCATAATTAGGGAAACTAAAAAAAAACCACATAAAACACCAACAGAAAACACCGAAATCCGCCAATAATCCAATATATCTACATAGGGAGAACGTCCATGAAGAAGTGGTGCATTTTTTTTAGCACTAAGATCTGTTTTATACAATTTAAATAATTTTATTCTATAAGCGCTTGATTCAGAAACGAATTTGTAACGAAAAAATTCTTCAATGTAATTGTTATTTTGTTTCTATGGAATTTCCGAATTTATTATACATAGCAACAAAACAAGAATAAAATTTGAAGAAAAACAGAAAAATGAACAAAATTCATTTTCGTGAACCCAACTTACTTTTTCATACACATTGTATGTTAGTTGTCATTGTGCATAATGTGTAGTATACATCACTGGGGATAAGTAGTGTGGTAGACAATGTTCGCCGCTGGGTATTGTTGGCTTCGTGAGCAAATGTGCCAAGTCCATTTCTGGTAACTTTTCAGGAGAGACAAAAAACCTAACTTTTTTTGTTGTTACTATTTTAAAAATCTGAAAATGCAGTTTTCTTCCTCAGACGATCGTGCTAAAATTCCAGTTATCGGCACAGTTTAATATAAAGCTTGTACAAAGTTATGAGCTTCTTTAGGACTTGGCACATTTGCTTTCTATGATTTTGTTTTTTTTAGGTGGACTTAGCACATTTTCTCACAAATTATTATACTCAACTGTACGTAGTAAAATTGAAATATTTTGATGAAATTTGGTACAGAGGCTCCTAACTTGACAGGGAAGGTTGGTATTGAAAAATGATGATAACCACGCCCACTTTCCCCATATAGTATATATCGAAAAACACGCAAAAAGTGATAATGGATGAAATTCCATCCATGCAATGAGCTTACGCCGTTATAAAGAAATAAATTGAAATTCTCGAAAATGGGCGGTGCCACACCCACTTATGAAAGGATAAATTCTAAAAGTTTTATAAGTCATCAATAACTCAGAAACGGTAGTAGGTATATAGCTGAAATTTGGAAAGCGTGATTTACTTGCTAAGGCACACGATTGGACGAAAAATTGTCCAAATCGGTGGACGACAACGCCGACTTTTATATATGGGAACTATAAAGTGGCCTAATAAAAACATTTTGTGGCCGCTGTGGTGCAGTGGGTAGAGTGCTCGCCTGCTATGCCAGAGGTCTCGGGTTCAAACCACGGTCCGAGCCAAACAAATTTTTCTAATTAGTAAAAATCCAATTATTGGGTTTTTTAAGAGCAGCGGTCACCTCTCGGCAGTGGGCGGCATACCCTCCGAGAGTATTTCTGCCATTAAAAACCTTCTCACAAAAAATGCATTCGCCGTTCGGAGCCGGCATAAAACTGTAGGTCCACCCAATTAGTAGGAAAAACAAAAAGGAGCACACCTCGAATTGGGAGAGAAGCTCGGCCATAAAACTCGTCAGAGTTATAATAGCGCCATTGTATTATATTATTATTATAAGCGATATCTTTGTCAAATATGAAGATAATTCATTGAAAGTTTGCGGCATGAGTCCAACTATGGACAAAAACAGAAACCATACATATTTTTGAAAATGGGCGTGGCATCGTGATCTAAGATATTTCGGAGCCCATAACTCGACAAATAATTCAGATATTATGGCGGAACTTGGTGTAGGTACATACATATGTAATTTTATTACTTGTAGTAAAATTTTAGCAAAATCGGTTTGTAACGCCTACTTAAAAAAAAAATTGTAAAACTTTGGAAACTTGTGACGTGTAACGTGGCATCTTATAAAGGGATGGAATTTTGCACTAACAAGAACATTTTAGGCTGGGTCTGATGAGAGATAACACTGTTGATAATGGGTGTGGCCACGCCCACATTATGCTGTACCCTCTATATAGAAAATATAATAAAAAAAAAAACCGCAAACTAGTCTGCATATCAAATGGTGGGAAAGCTAGACACTCCCGCAAATTATTACCGTTTGCAGTTCCAAGCCATGCTTATTAAAGCAATGTAGTAATAATAATGTAATAATAATGTAGTAATAAATATTATAATTCTATATCATTCTACAAAACAAATTTTAAAAAAATTAATAATTTCTTATTTTCACCTTTATTTTTGAAAAAAAATTTTGTTTATGGGCTTAGCACATTTGCTTAACACTGCATTACACCATGAAAAACAGACATTATGGTAACTTCTTTTTAAAAGACGATGTATTTTTAGTTGTACTATCTTACTGCATTAAAATCTCAATTTTGAAAAAAATTGGACTTAGCACATTTGCTCACGAAGCCAACGATATGTATATAGCTTTGTTCGCTTACTTTCTGTAACAGCGTTTACTCAGCAGCCTCCAACAGCCAGGTGTTGGAGAAAAATGTCATCTTTCCTCTCACAAGAGAAAAATATCGTAAGAGGTAAACGAACACAAAATTTGCAGAGTTCAACAGCTTTGGCAAACAGCTTATTTTTATTTACATTCACAAGCCCCAAATTCAATGGATAAAAAGGATTAAAATTAAAATGATAATAAAATTGGTTGTTGTTGTTGTTGTTGTTGTTGTAGCCACGAAGACACTCCCCGAAGGTTTTGGGGAGTGTAGGGGATGTGACAGTCCTTTGCCGGATAAATCCGGTACGCTCGGGTACTAGTCCCTTCTGACACTAGCCCGACTGTCGTGCGAACGATTTTTTTGGCCATAATCAACCTTCTAGGCCGGTGGATTTTAGTCGCCTCTTACGACAGGCATTCCTTACCACGGGTATATTCTAGGCCCCCTAACCCGCTGGGGTGGAAATTGGTGGAAATTATTGGTGTCAATTATGTATATATGTACATATAACATAAAAAGAATAAAATAAAACATGTTTTTTTTTCTCATTTAATTTCTTTTGATTCGTTTTGGGCTTATTTGGTCAGATAGTCTTTTGTCACCTCGCGATAAGCTCCTCAATCTAAAACTCGTTCGCATAGGCTCGCAAAAAGGTTTTTTGAAATTCGGAAATGCATCCGGAACTCTCTTTTACAATAAATCGGCACTGTTTGTTCTATATAAATGCTAATGGATTTAAAATTCTGCCTGAAAACAGTGGGGATATATGCACATATGTATGTATCTGCAATACAATTAACTTCATATTGTTGTTGTTGTAGCCACCAGGACACCACTCGAAGATTTTGGGGAGTGTAGGGGATGTGACAGACCTTTGCCGGATAAATCCGGCATGCTCGAGTACTAGTCTCTTCTAACACTAGCTCGACTGTCGTGCGAACGATTTTTTTTTTTTGGCCATAATCAACCTTCTAGGCCGGTGGATTAGACCCCCTAACCCGCTGGGGTTTGCTGTTTCTATCTGATAAATAGGATTTCATTGTAATAATGATCACACTAACAATTGCTTTTCTTTGTACCCATGTTCATAGTGTTTTCCACCGCAGCATGTCTTCGCGTCTGCTGCTCCGCAAAAGAGATTTCAATTTAATGCACCCGGCCCTGGCCATGCTTTAAAAAAAAACCCTCTATGGACCGATCCTCTTTTGAGTAGAACAAACTTTTTCGTTGGCGGCATTTGGCCGCGCTTTAAAAAAAAGAGCCCCAGCCAGCAAAATTTCCTTTCTCGAATTATATCTGCGGAGCGATCGGGAGTGTTATAATTAGTAAAATTAACATACATAGAACATTTCCCGAAAGTTCCAGTGGTTTGAAAATAAATACGGCGGGCGCATTATACTGAAGCCGACCCACTGCAGAACTACTCTCGAAGGGTGTGCCACCCACTGCCTAGAGTGGTTGCTATTTTTAAAATCCGAATAATTGGGTTTTAGTTAGAATTTGTTGTCTATCCAGGCTCAGCTTGTATATAAGGAACCAATTTCATTTATTTATAAACTACTGGGAATGTTTCAGTGAAACTTTCAGGAAATATAATATATAACTTTCAGGAAATATATATATATATAAATGATAATTCATCTTATCTTAACACTTTCAACTATTATTAAATTATAATATTAAAATTCTTCAGAAATATAATTCTCCCGGCGAGGGTTATTTTTGTAAAGCGCGACTGAAGGCCGCCAACGCAAAAGGTGTTCTATACAAAACAAGTGTAGATTGGTCCATGGATATTAATCCAGAAAGAGAATTCTGCCGGCTGAGGGTAATTTTATTGAAGCGCGACCGAAGGCCGCCAATGCAGAAAGATGTTCTATACATAAATACATTAGGGGTATTCGCTATCCATAGCATAAGGCACTCTGCACACGGAGCGTACTGCTTTAGACGCGTATTAGATACTACAGACGAAAGCTGTACGCTTTGATGTCGCGCACGTATATTTCAATTGAGGGCTGCACACGAGTCGTCAGCTTCATGCATTCGTCAAAGTATGCTAGCTACATGTCGCTTGGCGTAAAGCAGTGCTGGTAGCTAGGCGTACTACGCTTAGAAAACAGGAAGAAGAAGATGTTTGTTTACATTTTTCCACTTGGTGGAATTTATGAAAGCATAAAAACATAAAATGCCTCGTACGCGTCTATGACGATACGCCTCGTGTGCAGAGTGCCTAACCCTAGCACGTAGCACGGATTGCACGGATTGCAAAGTTTCACAACGCACAACAACAAAATACACGCGCACAAAAATATGCTACACCAAAACCTATGTATATTTAGGTGTACTCGCGTACATCAATTTGTTGCAATTTATTACAATTTTGCAACAAATATCCGCTTTTTCCATTTTTTTACGCAAAAAAATTGCAGAAGTGATGGAAATGAGAGAGCAAAGTGACGTTTATTTTTGTGAGAGGCTGCAAAATTCTGCTTGACAAACTTTTTCCATCACATTTGTCCAGCAGCAAAACAGCTGATGAAAAAACATATGTTTGTAATTTGCGAAAATTGCAAAATTGAAATTCAAAATTAAAAAAGTTAAATATGGACGAATTAATTATGAAAGATGTAAATAAATAACATTTGATTATGTCTGCATCTGTACTTGAGCTAAATTTCGGATGATAACAGCAGCATTGTATGTTTGTTGCTTAATGTAGGAAGTCCGCCGGTTACCCTCTGCTAACTTATATGTATGCATGTATGTATGCACGTCAATATGCAATGCCAGCAGGCAGTCGCAACTCCATAGTTATATGTATATGTACATACATACATGTTTCTTTATTAGTAAAATATAATGCATGCATAATCTACTGCTGAAACTAAGCTAAAGTAATACAAATTTCCTCTAAATTTTTGTAAAAATAGGATTTGTTTATATTTTGTTAATTCTTATAGTTTTAATTTGATCAGCTGTTCGTGGTGGGAGGAAAAATCGCTTTTGGCGAGATAGAGAGTGATAGAGGCAGACAGAGAAAAGCTGCTGGAAAAAGTAAGCGAATACAACTTTTATTTGCTATGAAGTGTAGGAAATTAATTGCGACCCTGCGTCAGCTGACATTTGCCAATTGCTAATTTCAATTTCAATTTGATCATTCGAATTTTGCTTAAAATGTTATTTTTTATGTGTATTTATTAAATTTACTAAAATAAAATGATTTATTTATTAAAAAGTGAGTAATGAACGCGTCCCTTTGGCTAAAAAGAAAAGCTGCTTCTTAAAATTTCCTACGACTGTGCAATGGGGTGCTCTCGATGTGTAGCATATTTTGGTCTAGGATATTTGCAATCCGTGCTATCTTGCTAGGGATAGCGAATACCCCTATTAATTTAACAAGGAATATCTCCTGAACTATAATCGTCCGGCGGTTGGTACTTTGCTTTTTATGATCTGTGAGACCACCCCTACCCTCTGGAAAATTATTTGTTATCGGATCGTGGTTCATTATATACAAATTTTCCCTCTATCCAGGCTGGGGATCCAACCCACGACGTCTAGTATGGCAGAGAGATTTGGCGTAAGAAACGGAGAAAAAGTGTTTGTTTTTAAAAGTTTTCGAAAAACATCAAAAAATATTCGTAAACGAACAAAGCTTATGTAATACATTCATACATCTATTGATTGCATTCCTTTTCGTACCACCTTTGAAATGGGTTTGAGAAAATGGAATTTATCAAATTGAGAATCAGCCCAAAATCCCATACTAAAAATGAGCCTTTTTGTTTGAGAACGCTATCAGGGGAAATTTGAGATGCATTTGATAACAAACGTTTGATATTTGACAATAGGGTTACTTCTCAAATGAACCTCAAATTGAAAATGAAGAAAAATGTTTATTGCGAGGCGATTATTACTTGTGACCACAGAAATTTCACCATACCTGTTTCACTCCTAAAATGTCTGGTAAATCCATTATAAGGCTACCTCCAAAGATTACTATCCAGCCAAAGGCATGAACCAACAAAAACGTCCACCATAAAACATTACGCGATTCCACATCCACTTGCCACAGCACTACAGATTGAGCGGGCAACCAATTGTGAACGAGATACTACGAATGCAAAATTATTAATATCTAAAATGTAATTAATCTACTAATAGCTTATTCGCACATGTAAACTTATCGATGACGTCAGGCAGTATGTGTAGCGCTCTAGTGATGTGATTCCCAATTTGCAAAGAAGGTTGCTAAACATTTCCGATTTCAAACAACTGTGTTGTAGGATGAAGCCAATAATGTACAATGTATCAAATAATATTGGGCCGTATGATGTTTCTAAACGTGACTTATTGTCCAGCAAATCAAATACCCATACATATAACTTTGGCAAGCTCCGTGGACGCGACAAGAAAAACATGAGTGACCCCACGACATAGAATATATATACAACCGCTGTCGAGGATATAATAAAAAACAGTAATTGTTTAATAGATACCATAGTAATATTCTTGCATTGAAACTAATTATAGTATGTTTGTTCAAATCACTGTAGTGTGGTTCAAATTTGCGTGATTTAAGGGTTATTTAGGCAAAAAACGTTGTTTACCTTTAAATAACGTTGTTTCGCCATCAGTGTTGCCAGAACTTTTCCAGAGTTCCAACTAGATCAGGGATGGGCACACAAACCCATTCAAACAATCTCCGAAAATTAGTGTGTGTTGGTGCGCCTACTGTAGGCCAAAGTGGAAAACGACAAACAATAATCAGTCTAGCCATGGGTAATGGCGCAATTTTTTTGGCGCTGATACAATAACGCCAGCGCCAACCGTGGCGCCAACTCACGGTACTGGCGCAATAACACCTTTAGCGCAATTGTCATCGAATAATCGATAAATAACATTTTTTCGCTTGTTACTGTTTAAGCTTAGTATCGACCTCTCAAGAAACGCAAAAGTTTCATATAAGATGACGTACAAGAAATGCTCAAGAAATTTTTCTTGTGAAACTTTCTTGAGCGAGTATCGACCTCTCAAGAAATTTAGTACACTTTTTTAATAATATTTTTAAACGTTATGCGAACACAGCAACACAGGTTTTGCCAAGAAATATATCACGGAGCATTTATTTCTTAAAGAAATTTTGACGTTAGTTGCGTGTTGAAAAAAAAATCGTGGAAATCGTTAGTGAAAATGGCAAAGAAGAAACGAAAAATAGAATGCACAATTTTTCTAATGATGCAAGGGCATAGTTGGCATCAATTTCTCATATTTTATTCTTTTCCGGCCATCAATATACCACAGTTTACCAGTAATATAAGGTCATCCTCGTCGCTTTCGATGATTTGCTAAAATAACAACAAAATAAAACTATTGAAAACATATATTTAAAGCTTTTATTTAATATTTTTTAAGAACTTACTAATTGCTTATGTTTACAAAAAGGTTTATTTTGTTTACGTTTTTGATGCTCTTCTTCATTTCACTTGGTATTCACAGTGGATTACTAAACGTCAAAATTTCTTGCCTACTACTATTTTTTGCTCAAGAAATAAATCCAAAAATTTCTTGAGCTGTTTCTTGAGAAGTCGATACCAGCCTTTACTATCCCCGTTTTATTTCTTTTGGCGCAATTCTGCCTACATTAATTTTCATAATCATTTGGAAAAATATTCCGTATATATGTGAAAATATGCTGGAAATTAGAGTCACTTAGATCACTATCAAGCACACATAATTGTGACGTTGTCATACGTATACATATACTATGATGCTGTTATTGGCGTTGTGGTTGCGCCATTTTACACTAGCGCTATATTGGAGCTGGTGTTAGCGCACGAAATTGAGTCAGTGTTATTTTGCAATAGCGCATCATTGAGTTGGCGCTAGATTGAGTTGGCGCTATACTGAGTTGGCGCTACATTGAGTTGGCGCAACATTGAGTTGGCGCTATATTGAGTTGGCGCATTTCCCAAATCGGAGTTAGCGCAATAACACCAGGGTTGGTGTTAGCGCAATTGCGCCGCGCAGCGCAGTGTTACCCATGCCTAAATCAGTCTGCATGCAGATGTTGAGCGAGCAGGGTCATGCTGCGCACGCTTTGCGAAATTATGAAACAAAGTTCGTATACAAGTACATACGTATGTTATATGCAAACCCTTCATAGTTTTGTTTGTTGTCTGGCTTCTGCAAATAAAACAAAATAATTTCAAGCGACGATCACCTAGCGACCACTTGCTTTCACGACAGTCGAAGGCAAATTAATTATTTTTGCTAAGCCTGGTCCCATCGTAAGCGCTCGTTTTACGCTCCTTATTTGTCTGTAGTAGTGACAATCGGTGTGTATACGTGTGAAACGCAAACAGCTGGTCTGCCCGCGGGCAAGAGGCTGCGCAACGCTGAACTAGATACTAAAAAAAAAAAAGGTTGAAAAAGCTAAAAAATAGCTTAAAAAATTCCGAAATTACCCAGTAGAACTTGGAGCGAGATCTTCCCAAGCGAGAGCAGAAGAGTACTCTATTTGATATCCTTTCCGAGCAATATCAAAATTTTTTCAGTTTTGTTTTATTTTGTTTGTGGGTATTACTTCCCATCCTAGGACACAATGTTAAAAGCGAGTATACAAAACTGTTTGCTTATACACGAAGTATAGGGAGTAATAGATTATCTATTGACAAGTACTCCCGGATTAATAAAGCCATGAATCCAAGTCCTACTGCGTATTTTAATGCTTTATTAATAGGTTGCTTCCCGTGGCAGTGATCCGGATAAAAAATGTTCTAGCAACTCCAACAATTTTTTGATGCTGATATTTATCTGGATAAAAAAAATCTATTACAATTTATACGGACCAGAAATGGATTAAGATAAACATCAGGATCACAAAGACTTGTTATGGATACGCATTCTATACGAGTGGAGCAGCAATGCATGGCGGTCGGCATGATCTAGGGTTGCACTGTGGCTAGTCATTGTCGGCTGGGCGGGGTTCTTGCCTACATTGCTGTCCTGCGCCATAAACAGAAAAAATTCATATCATGCCTTTTCAAACCAAAACGAGTAAAATCAAACGAAAACAACATCCGGTTTGGCCGGATGCCACGGACGGACCGTTGAAAAATTCAAAAATTCAAAAGATAACCCGAAAAATTCAAATTCAAGAGGCCAGGCGTCAGTTAAATTTAAACGAATGCAAGCCGAGGGAAATTGTCGTTAAAATTCGAATGTGAATTTTGAATGTACGTTAAGTCAGACGGACGTTAGCAAAACATTTAAACCAGAATTTAAATCGGACGGAAATACTGACACTCGACGGAAATAGATAAGCGGACGTTAAATTTAAATAATCGCGGACGGACGAGAAAAGAATCGTTGCACCAAAATTTAAATTTGAATGTATGTTGAAGTCGTTATGCACTAAATTTGAATAAACACTGTCAAAAAAAAACTGTCAAAGTGAATTTAAATTTGAATATATATATCGCAAAAAAAAAAAATCGTTAAATTTGAATTTAATTTGAATCAACCGGAAGGACCGGTTATTAACAGGCATCTGAAAATACATACGTAAAAGAAAGCTGGAATTTAAAATATATGAACAATCAAAAAAAAATTAAAGGCCGAACTCACAAGGGGGTTGCGTTGCTGATGTTGTTGCAGCGCCGGTGCGTTTTTGTCCCACCCTAATCCATGGTCACTGTCGCACCCGGGTATCAGTGACCCCTTACCTGTGGTGCGCCGCTGGTGTTGTTGCAGCGCTGGTGCTTTTTGGCCCACCCTCATCCATGGCCATCGGTGCACCTATATTTCGATGACCCCGTTATTATTATGCGCTGCTGGTGTTGTTGCAGCGTCGGTGCTTATCGGCCCACCCTCATCCATGGTCATCAGTGCACTTATGTTTTGATGACCCCGTATCTGAAATCCCTAATGCCTTTTTCAAATAAAGTAGGTCAGCATTCCCATTTTAAATCTACAAAATTTATTCACAATTCATTTTTCATCATAAAAGAAGATCTTAAAGTCTATGTAGATTAAACTTCACATACGTACATTCTAGTATAATAATTATCGGGATAATTTCATATGGGAGATAAGTTTACAAACATTAGGTTAGTTACTAATGCGAGGAGAAAGCAAAGGAACTGCAAGAACTGTGTAAGTATATAGCACGCAAGTATGTATGGAAAAAAAAACGAGGAGTTAAGTGATGGGAACTTTTCGGTTATCGGTTTTTATGTATTTTTATTGTTGGCCTATATATGTACATATTATTTATGTTCTTTATTTTATTAGGTTCTGCGATTACGAAGGTTTAATTATAATTTCCCTACACAGTCTCCCCCTCCTGTTATAGTTACAGAAATATATAAAAAAATTTCTAATGTACATATGCATGTACACATGCACATGGACATGTATGTACACGTTAATCCCTTTTTACTTTCCTTTCCCCCCTTTTTTTTTGTGTTACAAGATCAATCAATAGTAAAAAAAAGACTTTACGAAAGTACGCCCCCTTTTTTTTTTGTTTTCGTACATATGTACATTAAAATATAGTAATAGATAGTAATTCATTAGTTAAATTAGCTTAAGTAAATCATTTTAATTTTTATGAACAAGAATCACATTTGTGCCTTCAAAAGCGTTCGAGTACACAGTGTATGTATGTATATATGTATGTACACTAGGCATGGGACTATTCGAATAAAAATTATTCGAATAAAAAATCCTTGTATTCATTCGTAATTCGAATAATATTTATTCGAATAATTTATTCGTATATTTGAATAATTATTCGAATACTACTATTCGAATAGTATTATTCGAATAGTATTATTCGAATAGTGTGATACATATATACATATATGTGCACACGTGCTCGCTGTTTGTGCATAGACGTGTAGATACGTGTTTTATGTTATTGTAAATATGTGGATACATATATACGTGTGAAGGGAAGTGGTAGTTTTTTATTATTGTATGTATGTATGCATGCATGTACATATGTATGCTTTTGCTTTTGGAAGTATAAACATATGTATGTACGTACGCTGGCTCTACAAGTACCTGCAAATTCTACAGTTTTACATCTGCCGCTTAAGTACAGCCTTTTATACACTTCATGCACGTGGCTCGATGGTCGACTGGCTAACGCATGTGCCTTTCAATCTGAGGGTCGCGGGTTCGAATCCTGTCGGTGTCAAGGGGGATGATAATTTTTTTTTAACTAATATTTTTTATTTATTTATTTAATAAAAATTTACAATAATATTTAAAAAGCAATAAAATAAAAAAAAATTAAAAATAAGCTTGAGGGATCGGAAAAGCATAATTAGGGGAACATTTCATTTCATACAAGATGCAAATAGAAAACTCTTTATATAAAATGCTTCACTAAACATCTGAGAATTGCAGAAATGTACAAATGCGACGGCAATTGAACAAACGAAAAATTTTCATAGAATTTGTCACTTCGAAATTGCATACAAATCAAAGTGTGTCTTATAATGGTCACTCAATTCACTCCTTTTGAACTGGTGATTGTCTAACTACAATTGATCTAGTTCCCTTTTGACACCTTTTCGCTAGTTCGGAACTAGAAATTTGGCTCAATAGTTATTGAGTTCCCTGCAGGGTACTAACTAGGCACTACAAAAACCAAAAGCATTCATATGTACCTACATGCATATATACAAACAATAACAAAAAAACATCCACTTCCATTCGCGCTAGCCAGAGTACGTACATATATACATATGTACATATGTACTTACAAAAGCATATATATGTATGTACATGCAATAACAAAAAACCATCCACCTCCTTTCACACGTACATATGTCTCCACATACATATTTATAATAACATAAAAACACATGTACCTACATGTCTATGCACAAAAACGAGCACGTGTGCACATATATATATGTATAACACTATTCGAAAAATACTATTCGAATAATGCTATTCGAATAACTACTATTCGAATAATACTATTCGAATAACACTATTCGAATAATACTATTCGAATAATTCTATTCGAATAGTACTATTCGAATTTTTTCCCACGAATAATATTATTCGTTTATTCGAATAATGTTTATTCGAATATTATTCGAAAAAAGTCCCACTACTAATGTACACATAGGTATATATCATGTACCTGACAGCCACTAATTCCAAATATAAATGCATATAATGTCTGCGCTAGCTTTATCCATATACATACATATGTACATACTTAGAACATGTGTTTAGACAGTTTCGGAGCCAATGTAATAAATTCGACTGTGACTTTATTTCACAAATGACTTACATATGTAAATAATTGTCTTTCCTTCCTTCTCTAATTTGCGTATGTATATGTACAGGAATATTGCTAGGCGTGTGTTCTTACATTTGTATATGATTTACTGCGATTTAATGGATACAATAACTTACATATACCCCTTTCGTGCTCAGTTGTTTCGGGTCGTTCCCTGATGGTAATTTTCAAACTGTTGTGTTGTTTTGGTTCTTCTCCCTCCCTCCTGATCATCACCCTCGTGTCGTTAATTTGGTTCGGTACATATATGTTGAGTATCAGCAGGCAAGTGCAAAATAAGCAACGGGGTTGTTGTACTGCTGCAATTATAAATTTTCATGAACGTACCCTAATTTCAACTGTCACGCAAAACAAAAATTGGGCGTCGAGTTTGCCTTTTACGCTTGCTGTTCAATTTCGGTTACTCCCATACAAGTTGTATGGGCATGAGAAATTTTTGACAGTAAATTGACGGCGTGCGTTTGTATTAGGTTACACAGTAAGGTGTCAAGTGCCAAGGGACAAGCGGCATTCTATTTTATGTTTTTGTACAGCTCAACAAAAGACAATTACACGCAATGTCACATTCGACGGTCGCACAATTTGCAGAAATTCATAACCGTGCCTACATACAAACATTCATACATACATATGTACATATGTATGTATGCCCTTACATACCGACAAGTCATACTCTGCTCGCACAAAATTTGGCAAAACAGGTTCTTTTCATAAATCACAGAAATTTCAAGTTGAGCTCGCTTTCAAGTCAGGACAGGGAAAGGCACTCAGCCATTGTCATCGCTCTTTGCATCAAGTTCGATTGCTAGAGCATCATATGTAAATTAATATCAATAAGCAAGGGCGCACGCGTAAATTGCGGCCTGTTTATTGTCGACAGTAATTTCGTAGCGGTGGTGTTCTATCGTCTTACTTCGCTGAACAAACAAACAGCAGACAACCCTTCGTTTGATCGCTGCGAAGAAGTCAAGTTTTGTGCAAAAACAAAAAACATCAGACATCAATGCAGGCCGATTCAAGGCAGATCTAAGAAGGTAGGCGCACGGGCGAATTTAGAAACTACTTTTTTATTAACAAAGGTAGAGTGTAATAACAAAATTAAAGCGGATTCACATCATGGCCAATAGGAATGGGCCAGTCCCAATCGAATTTAGATTTTAACCAAGGCTAAATATCATTTTGACATTACACTGTATCAATTACAGTAACAAAATACATGGGAAATTTCTGAATTCGCCACCGGGCCTACCTTTGTAAATCTGCCTTGAGTTGGACTAGAAAAATTAATGAAATTGTCGTCGATTTTCGCAGACGTTGTTGCCACTTTTCACTAGATTTTTTGTGATTAGTTATGAATGAAATTGTTATTGTTGTAGGTTTGGTGGACAGTATTATGTATGTATTTGTTTTTGGATGGCACGCACGTTTGTATATACATATGTATGTATGCATGTACATGGGGATGTAGACATGTTTTGAGAAGTCTGCCAATGGAAAATGTATGCACATGTGTAGATAGTATATTTTTGCATCTATACATACATACATATGTATGTACATATGGATGATTGACGCATACATATACGCAAAAAAAGAGAACTATAAAATGCCGACGGCAATTTGAATTAGGTAATTAATTAAGAAAGCTTGTTTTTATTTACACATACATAGGTAGGTACCTACATATGTACATATGTACATACATCCATACAGGTTTTGCATATTTTTTGAACTTTATACATAATATCGAGCCCTATTGTGACATGGTGATATGTATTTCTGAAATTTTTATTTTCAGTTTTTATGTACCTACCTACTTTGAAACTTTTTGAAAACAGCGAAAATTATGGAAATTTTGAAAATATATAAGTAATGAAAATCGCTTTATTTATATCAGCAGATGTGGACAAATTTACTAACATTCGTTTGTACAGATCGGCGGTCACCTATGTTAATACTCTGTTACTCAAATAAGCAACTTTTATAATCAACTCACTCACATTCCATTAACTCAACATTTTTTACTCAACATTTCTACTCACCCACTCAAGTTGTTCGAATTTTCGAAAGGTCTGAAAATCAGCGAGTAAATTGACAAAATTTGACAATGGGTCCAATCTCGCGCAAAAGTGACATCTAGTGGTGAGATTATAACGAGTGCAGCCTCTTATAGATATATGCTCTTTGGTTCTTTTCATAAATCACAGAAATTTCAAGTTGAGCCAAAGAGCATATATCTATAAGAGGCTGCACTCGTTATAATCTCACCACTAGATGTCACTTTCGCGCGAGATTGGACCCATTGTCAAATTTTGTCAATTTACTCGCTGATTTTCAGACCTTTCGAAAATTCGAACAACTTGAGTGGGTGAGTAGAAATGTTGAGTAAAAAATGTTGAGTTAATGGAATGTGAGTGAGTTGATTATAAAAGTTGCTTATTTGAGTAACAGAGTATTAACATAGGTGACCGCCGATCTGTACAAACGAATGTTAGTAAATTTGTCCACATCTGCTGATATAAATAAAGCGATTTTCATTACTTATATATTTTCAAAATTTCCATAATTTTCGCTGTTTTCAAAAAGTTTCAAAGTAGGTAGGTACATAAAAACTGAAAATAAAAATTTCAGAAATACATATCACCATGTCACAATAGGGCTCGATATTATGTATAAAGTTCAAAAAATATGCAAAACCTGTATGGATGTATGTACATATGTACATATGTAGGTACCTACCTATGTATGTGTAAATAAAAACAAGCTTTCTTAATTAATTACCTAATTCAAATTGCCGTCGGCATTTTATAGTTCTCTTTTTTTGCGTATATGTATGCGTCAATCATCCATATGTACATACATATGTATGTATGTATAGATGCAAAAATATACTATCTACACATGTGCATACATTTTCCATTGGCAGACTTCTCAAAACATGTCTACATCCCCATGTACATGCATACATACATATGTATATACAAACGTGCGTGCCATCCAAAAACAAATACATACATAATACTGTCCACCAAACCTACAACAATAACAATTTCATTCATAACTAATCACAAAAAATCTAGTGAAAAGTGGCAACAACGTCTGCGAAAATCGACGACAATTTCATTAATTTTTCTAGTCCAACTCAAGGCAGATTTACAAAGGTAGGCCCGGTGGCGAATTCAGAAATTTCCCATGTATTTTGTTACTGTAATTGATACAGTGTAATGTCAAAATGATATTTAGCCTTGGTTAAAATCTAAATTCGATTGGGACTGGCCCATTCCTATTGGCCATGATGTGAATCCGCTTTAATTTTGTTATTACACTCTACCTTTGTTAATAAAAAAGTAGTTTCTAAATTCGCCCGTGCGCCTACCTTCTTAGATCTGCCTTGAATCGGCCTGCATTGATGTCTGATGTTTTTTGTTTTTGCACAAAACTTGACTTCTTCGCAGCGATCAAACGAAGGGTTGTCGGCTGTTTGTTTGTTCAGCGAAGTAAGACGATAGAACACCACCGCTACGAAATTACTGTCGACAATAAACAGGCCGCAATTTACGCGTGCGCCCTTGCTTATTGATATTAATTTACATATGATGCTCTAGCAATCGAACTTGATGCAAAGAGCGATGACAATGGCTGAGTGCCTTTCCCTGTCCTGACTTGAAAGCGAGCTCAACTTGAAATTTCTGTGATTTATGAAAAGAACCTGTTTTGCCAAATTTTGTGCGAGCAGAGTATGACTTGTCGGTATGTAAGGGCATACATACATATGTACATATGTATGTATGAATGTTTGTATGTAGGCACGGTTATGAATTTCTGCAAATTGTGCGACCGTCGAATGTGACATTGCGTGTAATTGTCTTTTGTTGAGCTGTACAAAAACATAAAATAGAATGCCGCTTGTCCCTTGGCACTTGACACCTTACTGTGTAACCTAATACAAACGCACGCCGTCAATTTACTGTCAAAAATTTCTCATGCCCATACAACTTGTATGGGAGTAACCGAAATTGAACAGCGTGCGTAAAAGGCAAACTCGACGCCCAATCAAAGAGCATATATCTATAAGAGGCTGCACTCGTTATAATCTCACCACTAGATGTCACTTTCGCGCGAGATTGGACCCATTGTCAAATTTTGTCAATTTACTCGCTGATTTTCAGACCTTTCGAAAATTCGAACAACTTGAGTGGGTGAGTAGAAATGTTGAGTAAAAAATGTTGAGTTAATGGAATGTGAGTGAGTTGATTATAAAAGTTGCTTATTTGAGTAACAGAGTATTAACATAGGTGACCGCCGATCTGTACAAACGAATGTTAGTAAATTTGTCCACATCTGCTGATATAAATAAAGCGATTTTCATTACTTATATATTTTCAAAATTTCCATAATTTTCGCTGTTTTCAAAAAGTTTCAAAGTAGGTAGGTACATAAAAACTGAAAATAAAAATTTCAGAAATACATATCACCATGTCACAATAGGGCTCGATATTATGTATAAAGTTCAAAAAATATGCAAAACCTGTATGGATGTATGTACATATGTACATATGTAGGTACCTACCTATGTATGTGTAAATAAAAACAAGCTTTCTTAATTAATTACCTAATTCAAATTGCCGTCGGCATTTTATAGTTCTCTTTTTTTGCGTATATGTATGCGTCAATCATCCATATGTACATACATATGTATGTATGTATAGATGCAAAAATATACTATCTACACATGTGCATACATTTTCCATTGGCAGACTTCTCAAAACATGTCTACATCCCCATGTACATGCATACATACATATGTATATACAAACGTGCGTGCCATCCAAAAACAAATACATACATAATACTGTCCACCAAACCTACAACAATAACAATTTCATTCATAACTAATCACAAAAAATCTAGTGAAAAGTGGCAACAACGTCTGCGAAAATCGACGACAATTTCATTAATTTTTCTAGTCCAACTCAAGGCAGATTTACAAAGGTAGGCCCGGTGGCGAATTCAGAAATTTCCCATGTATTTTGTTACTGTAATTGATACAGTGTAATGTCAAAATGATATTTAGCCTTGGTTAAAATCTAAATTCGATTGGGACTGGCCCATTCCTATTGGCCATGATGTGAATCCGCTTTAATTTTGTTATTACACTCTACCTTTGTTAATAAAAAAGTAGTTTCTAAATTCGCCCGTGCGCCTACCTTCTTAGATCTGCCTTGAATCGGCCTGCATTGATGTCTGATGTTTTTTGTTTTTGCACAAAACTTGACTTCTTCGCAGCGATCAAACGAAGGGTTGTCTGCTGTTTGTTTGTTCAGCGAAGTAAGACGATAGAACACCACCGCTACGAAATTACTGTCGACAATAAACAGGCCGCAATTTACGCGTGCGCCCTTGCTTATTGATATTAATTTACATATGATGCTCTAGCAATCGAACTTGATGCAAAGAGCGATGACAATGGCTGAGTGCCTTTCCCTGTCCTGACTTGAAAGCGAGCTCAACTTGAAATTTCTGTGATTTATGAAAAGAACCTGTTTTGCCAAATTTTGTGCGAGCAGAGTATGACTTGTCGGTATGTAAGGGCATACATACATATGTACATATGTATGTATGAATGTTTGTATGTAGGCACGGTTATGAATTTCTGCAAATTGTGCGACCGTCGAATGTGACATTGCGTGTAATTGTCTTTTGTTGAGCTGTACAAAAACATAAAATAGAATGCCGCTTGTCCCTTGGCACTTGACACCTTACTGTGTAACCTAATACAAACGCACGCCGTCAATTTACTGTCAAAAATTTCTCATGCCCATACAACTTGTATGGGAGTAACCGAAATTGAACAGCGTGCGTAAAAGGCAAACTCGACGCCCAATTTTTGTTTTGCGTGACAGTTGAAATTAGGGTACGTTCATGAAAATTTATAATTGCAGCAGTACAACAACCCCGTTGCTTATTTTGCACTTGCCTGCTGATACTCAGCTGATATATTGCTATAACAGCATTATTAAAAGTATTTGCAATTAATTTGTGTTATTAAAATTACATTATTGCATATTCCATTAAATATATAGCAATCATGCTTACCCTTCTCTTTCCATTTTTTAAAAGCAAAAATTGCAGACACAAATTTTCTGTTGCCGATTATTCAAGCAAACTGCACGGTTGATGTGTCAAACGAACGTTTGACTTTTGCAGGTGTTGCCACAAACACGCGAAGAACGTGATACTTACAACACTGCGGTTCTGATTGCCGTCGCGAACGTACCTTTAAGCATTGTGGCTGATTGTTTGCAAAAAAATTGACAGTTGCGTTTGATATCGTGTGTGTTAGGTATACATATACATATTCCACAAAATAACAAGATTTTCTCTGATTTTCTATACTTTTCTATTTCTTTATCTGTATGCGCCCGCAAGTCAATTTCGGTTCAACGCATATGAAAAATTTGCGTGCATGCGTTAATTTACGACTTGCGTTTTTATTAGGTTACAAAGTTACCCATGAATTATTTGAAGTCGAGCTGGACAGAAAATTATTGAAATCGATGTCGTTTTGCACGACGGCTACGTTGCCACATTTCATTTGGCTTTGAATTTATGAATGAAATATTTTGCTTGTTCTATTTCTATAGGTTTGGAGGACAGTCATGGTTGTTGTTGGATATCACATACATAGATACATACATATGTTTTTACGCACGGTTTAAGAAGTTTGTATAGGGATGCAAAGGGGTACGTACATATGGAATGCACGTGCAATATATGTATGTATGTATGTATGTATTTTTGTATGCATATCAGTTGACAAAAATACATCCATATATGCATGTATTAATATGTGTGTACATATATAAAAATACATACCTACCAACAATTTTTCGCAAATAAATGTACATAGGTATGTATGTATGTACATACATGCCCAAGAGTCCGGGGATCGAACCCTATTGTGACATGGTCATAGGTAGGTATCTATTTCAGAAATTTACATTTTCGGCTTTTTAATTTTTTTTATGATAAACTTAAGAATTTTGTTTTATATTATGAAGATTATTGAAATTATGAAAATCCTTTGTATTTGCATACATATACATACATATGTATGTAGGTATCAGCAGATAAGCATGTACAGCTGAAAGCGCACATGTTACAAATTACTCATCATAATATTTGTTTTGAGTTTGCAATTTCTTTTTTCACTCAAACCAACTAGATTGTCACTCCAAAGTCACTCACATTTTCGCATTTGGCATGTTCGAATTTTCATTGGGCCTGAACTCGCGCAATCGTCATTTTTTCAGGCCCGTTGGCAAATTTCGCTACTTCCAAACTGCAGTCTCTTATAGATATATGCTCTTTGGCCCAATTTTTGTTTTGCGTGACAGTTGAAATTAGGGTACGTTCATGAAAATTTATAATTGCAGCAGTACAACAACCCCGTTGCTTATTTTGCACTTGCCTGCTGATACTCAGCTGATATATTGCTATAACAGCATTATTAAAAGTATTTGCAATTAATTTGTGTTATTAAAATTACATTATTGCATATTCCATTAAATATATAGCAATCATGCTTACCCTTCTCTTTCCATTTTTTAAAAGCAAAAATTGCAGACACAAATTTTCTGTTGCCGATTATTCAAGCAAACTGCACGGTTGATGTGTCAAACGAACGTTTGACTTTTGCAGGTGTTGCCACAAACACGCGAAGAACGTGATACTTACAACACTGCGGTTCTGATTGCCGTCGCGAACGTACCTTTAAGCATTGTGGCTGATTGTTTGCAAAAAAATTGACAGTTGCGTTTGATATCGTGTGTGTTAGGTATACATATACATATTCCACAAAATAACAAGATTTTCTCTGATTTTCTATACTTTTCTATTTCTTTATCTGTATGCGCCCGCAAGTCAATTTCGGTTCAACGCATATGAAAAATTTGCGTGCATGCGTTAATTTACGACTTGCGTTTTTATTAGGTTACAAAGTTACCCATGAATTATTTGAAGTCGAGCTGGACAGAAAATTATTGAAATCGATGTCGTTTTGCACGACGGCTACGTTGCCACATTTCATTTGGCTTTGAATTTATGAATGAAATATTTTGCTTGTTCTATTTCTATAGGTTTGGAGGACAGTCATGGTTGTTGTTGGATATCACATACATAGATACATACATATGTTTTTACGCACGGTTTAAGAAGTTTGTATAGGGATGCAAAGGGGTACGTACATATGGAATGCACGTGCAATATATGTATGTATGTATGTATGTATTTTTGTATGCATATCAGTTGACAAAAATACATCCATATATGCATGTATCAATATGTGTGTACATATATAAAAATACATACCTACCAACAATTTTTCGCAAATAAATGTACATAGGTATGTATGTATGTACATACATGCCCAAGAGTCCGGGGATCGAACCCTATTGTGACATGGTCATAGGTAGGTATCTATTTCAGAAATTTACATTTTCGGCTTTTTAATTTTTTTTATGATAAACTTAAGAATTTTGTTTTATATTATGAAGATTATTGAAATTATGAAAATCCTTTGTATTTGCATACATATACATACATATGTATGTAGGTATCAGCAGATAAGCATGTACAGCTGAAAGCGCACATGTTACAAATTACTCATCATAATATTTGTTTTGAGTTTGCAATTTCTTTTTTCACTCAAACCAACTAGATTGTCACTCCAAAGTCACTCACATTTTCGCATTTGGCATGTTCGAATTTTCATTGGGCCTGAACTCGCGCAATCGTCATTTTTTCAGGCCCGTTGGCAAATTTCGCTACTTCCAAACTGCAGTCTCTTCAAAGAGCATATATCTATAAGAGGCTGCACTCGTTATAATCTCACCACTAGATGTCACTTTCGCGCGAGATTGGACCAAAGAGCATATATCTATAAGAGGCTGCACTCGTTATAATCTCACCACTAGATGTCACTTTCGCGCGAGATTGGACCCATTGTCAAATTTTGTCAATTTACTCGCTGATTTTCAGACCTTTCGAAAATTCGAACAACTTGAGTGGGTGAGTAGAAATGTTGAGTAAAAAATGTTGAGTTAATGGAATGTGAGTGAGTTGATTATAAAAGTTGCTTATTTGAGTAACAGAGTATTAACATAGGTGACCGCCGATCTGTACAAACGAATGTTAGTAAATTTGTCCACATCTGCTGATATAAATAAAGCGATTTTCATTACTTATATATTTTCAAAATTTCCATAATTTTCGCTGTTTTCAAAAAGTTTCAAAGTAGGTAGGTACATAAAAACTGAAAATAAAAATTTCAGAAATACATATCACCATGTCACAATAGGGCTCGATATTATGTATAAAGTTCAAAAAATATGCAAAACCTGTATGGATGTATGTACATATGTACATATGTAGGTACCTACCTATGTATGTGTAAATAAAAACAAGCTTTCTTAATTAATTACCTAATTCAAATTGCCGTCGGCATTTTATAGTTCTCTTTTTTTGCGTATATGTATGCGTCAATCATCCATATGTACATACATATGTATGTATGTATAGATGCAAAAATATACTATCTACACATGTGCATACATTTTCCATTGGCAGACTTCTCAAAACATGTCTACATCCCCATGTACATGCATACATACATATGTATATACAAACGTGCGTGCCATCCAAAAACAAATACATACATAATACTGTCCACCAAACCTACAACAATAACAATTTCATTCATAACTAATCACAAAAAATCTAGTGAAAAGTGGCAACAACGTCTGCGAAAATCGACGACAATTTCATTAATTTTTCTAGTCCAACTCAAGGCAGATTTACAAAGGTAGGCCCGGTGGCGAATTCAGAAATTTCCCATGTATTTTGTTACTGTAATTGATACAGTGTAATGTCAAAATGATATTTAGCCTTGGTTAAAATCTAAATTCGATTGGGACTGGCCCATTCCTATTGGCCATGATGTGAATCCGCTTTAATTTTGTTATTACACTCTACCTTTGTTAATAAAAAAGTAGTTTCTAAATTCGCCCGTGCGCCTACCTTCTTAGATCTGCCTTGAATCGGCCTGCATTGATGTCTGATGTTTTTTGTTTTTGCACAAAACTTGACTTCTTCGCAGCGATCAAACGAAGGGTTGTCTGCTGTTTGTTTGTTCAGCGAAGTAAGACGATAGAACACCACCGCTACGAAATTACTGTCGACAATAAACAGGCCGCAATTTACGCGTGCGCCCTTGCTTATTGATATTAATTTACATATGATGCTCTAGCAATCGAACTTGATGCAAAGAGCGATGACAATGGCTGAGTGCCTTTCCCTGTCCTGACTTGAAAGCGAGCTCAACTTGAAATTTCTGTGATTTATGAAAAGAACCTGTTTTGCCAAATTTTGTGCGAGCAGAGTATGACTTGTCGGTATGTAAGGGCATACATACATATGTACATATGTATGTATGAATGTTTGTATGTAGGCACGGTTATGAATTTCTGCAAATTGTGCGACCGTCGAATGTGACATTGCGTGTAATTGTCTTTTGTTGAGCTGTACAAAAACATAAAATAGAATGCCGCTTGTCCCTTGGCACTTGACACCTTACTGTGTAACCTAATACAAACGCACGCCGTCAATTTACTGTCAAAAATTTCTCATGCCCATACAACTTGTATGGGAGTAACCGAAATTGAACAGCAAGCGTAAAAGGCAAACTCGACGCCCAATTTTTGTTTTGCGTGACAGTTGAAATTAGGGTACGTTCATGAAAATTTATAATTGCAGCAGTACAACAACCCCGTTGCTTATTTTGCACTTGCCTGCTGATACTCAGCTGATATATTGCTATAACAGCATTATTAAAAGTATTTGCAATTAATTTGTGTTATTAAAATTACATTATTGCATATTCCATTAAATATATAGCAATCATGCTTACCCTTCTCTTTCCATTTTTTAAAAGCAAAAATTGCAGACACAAATTTTCTGTTGCCGATTATTCAAGCAAACTGCACGGTTGATGTGTCAAACGAACGTTTGACTTTTGCAGGTGTTGCCACAAACACGCGAAGAACGTGATACTTACAACACTGCGGTTCTGATTGCCGTCGCGAACGTACCTTTAAGCATTGTGGCTGATTGTTTGCAAAAAAATTGACAGTTGCGTTTGATATCGTGTGTGTTAGGTATACATATACATATTCCACAAAATAACAAGATTTTCTCTGATTTTCTATACTTTTCTATTTCTTTATCTGTATGCGCCCGCAAGTCAATTTCGGTTCAACGCATATGAAAAATTTGCGTGCATGCGTTAATTTACGACTTGCGTTTTTATTAGGTTACAAAGTTACCCATGAATTATTTGAAGTCGAGCTGGACAGAAAATTATTGAAATCGATGTCGTTTTGCACGACGGCTACGTTGCCACATTTCATTTGGCTTTGAATTTATGAATGAAATATTTTGCTTGTTCTATTTCTATAGGTTTGGAGGACAGTCATGGTTGTTGTTGGATATCACATACATAGATACATACATATGTTTTTACGCACGGTTTAAGAAGTTTGTATAGGGATGCAAAGGGGTACGTACATATGGAATGCACGTGCAATATATGTATGTATGTATGTATGTATTTTTGTATGCATATCAGTTGACAAAAATACATCCATATATGCATGTATTAATATGTGTGTACATATATAAAAATACATACCTACCAACAATTTTTCGCAAATAAATGTACATAGGTATGTATGTATGTACATACATGCCCAAGAGTCCGGGGATCGAACCCTATTGTGACATGGTCATAGGTAGGTATCTATTTCAGAAATTTACATTTTCGGCTTTTTAATTTTTTTTATGATAAACTTAAGAATTTTGTTTTATATTATGAAGATTATTGAAATTATGAAAATCCTTTGTATTTGCATACATATACATACATATGTATGTAGGTATCAGCAGATAAGCATGTACAGCTGAAAGCGCACATGTTACAAATTACTCATCATAATATTTGTTTTGAGTTTGCAATTTCTTTTTTCACTCAAACCAACTAGATTGTCACTCCAAAGTCACTCACATTTTCGCATTTGGCATGTTCGAATTTTCATTGGGCCTGAACTCGCGCAATCGTCATTTTTTCAGGCCCGTTGGCAAATTTCGCTACTTCCAAACTGCAGTCTCTTATAGATATATGCTCTTTGATTGGACCCATTGTCAAATTTTGTCAATTTACTCGCTGATTTTCAGACCTTTCGAAAATTCGAACAACTTGAGTGGGTGAGTAGAAATGTTGAGTAAAAAATGTTGAGTTAATGGAATGTGAGTGAGTTGATTATAAAAGTTGCTTATTTGAGTAACAGAGTATTAACATAGGTGACCGCCGATCTGTACAAACGAATGTTAGTAAATTTGTCCACATCTGCTGATATAAATAAAGCGATTTTCATTACTTATATATTTTCAAAATTTCCATAATTTTCGCTGTTTTCAAAAAGTTTCAAAGTAGGTAGGTACATAAAAACTGAAAATAAAAATTTCAGAAATACATATCACCATGTCACAATAGGGCTCGATATTATGTATAAAGTTCAAAAAATATGCAAAACCTGTATGGATGTATGTACATATGTACATATGTAGGTACCTACCTATGTATGTGTAAATAAAAACAAGCTTTCTTAATTAATTACCTAATTCAAATTGCCGTCGGCATTTTATAGTTCTCTTTTTTTGCGTATATGTATGCGTCAATCATCCATATGTACATACATATGTATGTATGTATAGATGCAAAAATATACTATCTACACATGTGCATACATTTTCCATTGGCAGACTTCTCAAAACATGTCTACATCCCCATGTACATGCATACATACATATGTATGTACAAACGTGCGTGCCATCCAAAAACAAATACATACATAATACTGTCCACCAAACCTACAACAATAACAATTTCATTCATAACTAATCACAAAAAATCTAGTGAAAAGTGGCAACAACGTCTGCGAAAATCGACGACAATTTCATTAATTTTTCTAGTCCAACTCAAGGCAGATTTACAAAGGTAGGCCCGGTGGCGAATTCAGAAATTTCCCATGTATTTTGTTACTGTAATTGATACAGTGTAATGTCAAAATGATATTTAGCCTTGGTTAAAATCTAAATTCGATTGGGACTGGCCCATTCCTATTGGCCATGATGTGAATCCGCTTTAATTTTGTTATTACACTCTACCTTTGTTAATAAAAAAGTAGTTTCTAAATTCGCCCGTGCGCCTACCTTCTTAGATCTGCCTTGAATCGGCCTGCATTGATGTCTGATGTTTTTTGTTTTTGCACAAAACTTGACTTCTTCGCAGCGATCAAACGAAGGGTTGTCTGCTGTTTGTTTGTTCAGCGAAGTAAGACGATAGAACACCACCGCTACGAAATTACTGTCGACAATAAACAGGCCGCAATTTGCGCGTGCGCCCTTGCTTATTGATATTAATTTACATATGATGCTCTAGCAATCGAACTTGATGCAAAGAGCGATGACAATGGCTGAGTGCCTTTCCCTGTCCTGACTTGAAAGCGAGCTCAACTTGAAATTTCTGTGATTTATGAAAAGAACCTGTTTTGCCAAATTTTGTGCGAGCAGAGTATGGCTTGTCGGTATGTAAGGGCATACATACATATGTACATATGTATGTATGAATGTTTGTATGTAGGCACGGTTATGAATTTCTGCAAATTGTGCGACCGTCGAATGTGACATTGCGTGTAATTGTCTTTTGTTGAGCTGTACAAAAACATAAAATAGAATGCCGCTTGTCCCTTGGCACTTGACACCTTACTGTGTAACCTAATACAAACGCACGCCGTCAATTTACTGTCAAAAATTTCTCATGCCCATACAACTTGTATGGGAGTAACCGAAATTGAACAGCAAGCGTAAAAGGCAAACTCGACGCCCAATTTTTGTTTTGCGTGACAGTTGAAATTAGGGTACGTTCATGAAAATTTATAATTGCAGCAGTACAACAACCCCGTTGCTTATTTTGCACTTGCCTGCTGATACTCAGCTGATATATTGCTATAACAGCATTATTAAAAGTATTTGCAATTAATTTGTGTTATTAAAATTACATTATTGCATATTCCATTAAATATATAGCAATCATGCTTACCCTTCTCTTTCCATTTTTTAAAAGCAAAAATTGCAGACACAAATTTTCTGTTGCCGATTATTCAAGCAAACTGCACGGTTGATGTGTCAAACGAACGTTTGACTTTTGCAGGTGTTGCCACAAACACGCGAAGAACGTGATACTTACAACACTGCGGTTCTGATTGCCGTCGCGAACGTACCTTTAAGCATTGTGGCTGATTGTTTGCAAAAAAATTGACAGTTGCGTTTGATATCGTGTGTGTTAGGTATACATATACATATTCCACAAAATAACAAGATTTTCTCTGATTTTCTATACTTTTCTATTTCTTTATCTGTATGCGCCCGCAAGTCAATTTCGGTTCAACGCATATGAAAAATTTGCGTGCATGCGTTAATTTACGACTTGCGTTTTTATTAGGTTACAAAGTTACCCATGAATTATTTGAAGTCGAGCTGGACAGAAAATTATTGAAATCGATGTCGTTTTGCACGACGGCTACGTTGCCACATTTCATTTGGCTTTGAATTTATGAATGAAATATTTTGCTTGTTCTATTTCTATAGGTTTGGAGGACAGTCATGGTTGTTGTTGGATATCACATACATAGATACATACATATGTTTTTACGCACGGTTTAAGAAGTTTGTATAGGGATGCAAAGGGGTACGTACATATGGAATGCACGTGCAATATATGTATGTATGTATGTATGTATTTTTGTATGCATATCAGTTGACAAAAATACATCCATATATGCATGTATCAATATGTGTGTACATATATAAAAATACATACCTACCAACAATTTTTCGCAAATAAATGTACATAGGTATGTATGTATGTACATACATGCCCAAGAGTCCGGGGATCGAACCCTATTGTGACATGGTCATAGGTAGGTATCTATTTCAGAAATTTACATTTTCGGCTTTTTAATTTTTTTTATGATAAACTTAAGAATTTTGTTTTATATTATGAAGATTATTGAAATTATGAAAATCCTTTGTATTTGCATACATATACATACATATGTATGTAGGTATCAGCAGATAAGCATGTACAGCTGAAAGCGCACATGTTACAAATTACTCATCATAATATTTGTTTTGAGTTTGCAATTTCTTTTTTCACTCAAACCAACTAGATTGTCACTCCAAAGTCACTCACATTTTCGCATTTGGCATGTTCGAATTTTCATTGGGCCTGAACTCGCGCAATCGTCATTTTTTCAGGCCCGTTGGCAAATTTCGCTACTTCCAAACTGCAGTCTCTTATAGATATATGCTCTTTGCTGTGTTTTTCACACTTGTGGGAATACTTTCGGTGCGTAATCGGCAGAAAATAGGACATCAAACATCGAAATTTGCAAAACAAAATTTTTAACTTCAACAAATCACTCAATAATAACAATAATGTCTTCTAGCGAAGACGAAGACATTATAACTTGCTACATTTACTACCGACACGAGTTTTTTACTGACTTTGCTCTTCTTCTTTTATTACGCCGCAAAAATGTATGCAGTAATTCCTCAAATTTTACTGACCGGTCTTACCGCGTTGCGGTATACCGAAATTAATCCGCTCCGATTTCATGTATGCAACACTAATGTGAAAGTGCCAATTGAAATACATGTGGTCAGTAAGGTTTCGGTATACTTTCGGTAAAAACCGAAAATGTCGATCCGATACCGCACCGAGTAATGTGAAAGCGCTCTAATGTCGAACCAAAGAGCATATATCTATAACTGTGTAACCTAAATCAAACGCAAGTCGTCAATTTAACGCACGCACGCAAATTTTTCATATGCGTTGAACCGAAATTGACTTGCGTGCGTGTTCAGATAAAGAAATAGAAAAATACAGAAAATCAGAGAAAATCTTGTTATTTTGTGGAATATGTATCTAACAGACACGATATCAAAAGCAAGTGTCAATTTTTTTGCAAACAATCACCCACAATGCTTAATTTCAACTGTCACGCAAAACAAAAATTGGGCGTCGAATTTGCTTTTTACGCACGCCGTTCAATTTCGGTTACTCCCATACAAGTTGTATGGGCATGAGAAATTTTTGACAGTAAATTGACGGCGTGCGTTTGATTTAGGTTACACAGCAAGAGGCTGCACTCGTTATAATCTCACCACTAGATGTCACTTTCGCGCGAGATTGGACCCATTGTCAAATTTTGTCAATTTACTCGCTGATTTTCAGACCTTTCGAAAATTCGAACAACTTGAGTGGGTGAGTAGAAATGTTGAGTAAAAAATGTTGAGTTAATGGAATGTGAGTGAGTTGATTATAAAAGTTGCTTATTTGAGTAACAGAGTATTAACATAGGTGACCGCCGATCTGTACAAACGAATGTTAGTAAATTTGTCCACATCTGCTGATATAAATAAAGCGATTTTCATTACTTATATATTTTCAAAATTTCCATAATTTTCGCTGTTTTCAAAAAGTTTCAAAGTAGGTAGGTACATAAAAACTGAAAATAAAAATTTCAGAAATACATATCACCATGTCACAATAGGGCTCGATATTATGTATAAAGTTCAAAAAATATGCAAAACCTGTATGGATGTATGTACATATGTACATATGTAGGTACCTACCTATGTATGTGTAAATAAAAACAAGCTTTCTTAATTAATTACCTAATTCAAATTGCCGTCGGCATTTTATAGTTCTCTTTTTTTGCGTATATGTATGCGTCAATCATCCATATGTACATACATATGTATGTATGTATAGATGCAAAAATATACTATCTACACATGTGCATACATTTTCCATTGGCAGACTTCTCAAAACATGTCTACATCCCCATGTACATGCATACATACATATGTATATACAAACGTGCGTGCCATCCAAAAACAAATACATACATAATACTGTCCACCAAACCTACAACAATAACAATTTCATTCATAACTAATCACAAAAAATCTAGTGAAAAGTGGCAACAACGTCTGCGAAAATCGACGACAATTTCATTAATTTTTCTAGTCCAACTCAAGGCAGATTTACAAAGGTAGGCCCGGTGGCGAATTCAGAAATTTCCCATGTATTTTGTTACTGTAATTGATACAGTGTAATGTCAAAATGATATTTAGCCTTGGTTAAAATCTAAATTCGATTGGGACTGGCCCATTCCTATTGGCCATGATGTGAATCCGCTTTAATTTTGTTATTACACTCTACCTTTGTTAATAAAAAAGTAGTTTCTAAATTCGCCCGTGCGCCTACCTTCTTAGATCTGCCTTGAATCGGCCTGCATTGATGTCTGATGTTTTTTGTTTTTGCACAAAACTTGACTTCTTCGCAGCGATCAAACGAAGGGTTGTCGGCTGTTTGTTTGTTCAGCGAAGTAAGACGATAGAACACCACCGCTACGAAATTACTGTCGACAATAAACAGGCCGCAATTTACGCGTGCGCCCTTGCTTATTGATATTAATTTACATATGATGCTCTAGCAATCGAACTTGATGCAAAGAGCGATGACAATGGCTGAGTGCCTTTCCCTGTCCTGACTTGAAAGCGAGCTCAACTTGAAATTTCTGTGATTTATGAAAAGAACCTGTTTTGCCAAATTTTGTGCGAGCAGAGTATGACTTGTCGGTATGTAAGGGCATACATACATATGTACATATGTATGTATGAATGTTTGTATGTAGGCACGGTTATGAATTTCTGCAAATTGTGCGACCGTCGAATGTGACATTGCGTGTAATTGTCTTTTGTTGAGCTGTACAAAAACATAAAATAGAATGCCGCTTGTCCCTTGGCACTTGACACCTTACTGTGTAACCTAATACAAACGCACGCCGTCAATTTACTGTCAAAAATTTCTCATGCCCATACAACTTGTATGGGAGTAACCGAAATTGAACAGCGTGCGTAAAAGGCAAACTCGACGCCCAATTTTTGTTTTGCGTGACAGTTGAAATTAGGGTACGTTCATGAAAATTTATAATTGCAGCAGTACAACAACCCCGTTGCTTATTTTGCACTTGCCTGCTGATACTCAGCTGATATATTGCTATAACAGCATTATTAAAAGTATTTGCAATTAATTTGTGTTATTAAAATTACATTATTGCATATTCCATTAAATATATAGCAATCATGCTTACCCTTCTCTTTCCATTTTTTAAAAGCAAAAATTGCAGACACAAATTTTCTGTTGCCGATTATTCAAGCAAACTGCACGGTTGATGTGTCAAACGAACGTTTGACTTTTGCAGGTGTTGCCACAAACACGCGAAGAACGTGATACTTACAACACTGCGGTTCTGATTGCCGTCGCGAACGTACCTTTAAGCATTGTGGCTGATTGTTTGCAAAAAAATTGACAGTTGCGTTTGATATCGTGTGTGTTAGGTATACATATACATATTCCACAAAATAACAAGATTTTCTCTGATTTTCTATACTTTTCTATTTCTTTATCTGTATGCGCCCGCAAGTCAATTTCGGTTCAACGCATATGAAAAATTTGCGTGCATGCGTTAATTTACGACTTGCGTTTTTATTAGGTTACAAAGTTACCCATGAATTATTTGAAGTCGAGCTGGACAGAAAATTATTGAAATCGATGTCGTTTTGCACGACGGCTACGTTGCCACATTTCATTTGGCTTTGAATTTATGAATGAAATATTTTGCTTGTTCTATTTCTATAGGTTTGGAGGACAGTCATGGTTGTTGTTGGATATCACATACATAGATACATACATATGTTTTTACGCACGGTTTAAGAAGTTTGTATAGGGATGCAAAGGGGTACGTACATATGGAATGCACGTGCAATATATGTATGTATGTATGTATGTATTTTTGTATGCATATCAGTTGACAAAAATACATCCATATATGCATGTATCAATATGTGTGTACATATATAAAAATACATACCTACCAACAATTTTTCGCAAATAAATGTACATAGGTATGTATGTATGTACATACATGCCCAAGAGTCCGGGGATCGAACCCTATTGTGACATGGTCATAGGTAGGTATCTATTTCAGAAATTTACATTTTCGGCTTTTTAATTTTTTTTATGATAAACTTAAGAATTTTGTTTTATATTATGAAGATTATTGAAATTATGAAAATCCTTTGTATTTGCATACATATACATACATATGTATGTAGGTATCAGCAGATAAGCATGTACAGCTGAAAGCGCACATGTTACAAATTACTCATCATAATATTTGTTTTGAGTTTGCAATTTCTTTTTTCACTCAAACCAACTAGATTGTCACTCCAAAGTCACTCACATTTTCGCATTTGGCATGTTCGAATTTTCATTGGGCCTGAACTCGCGCAATCGTCATTTTTTCAGGCCCGTTGGCAAATTTCGCTACTTCCAAACTGCAGTCTCTTATAGATATATGCTCTTTGGTCGAACTCTCGTGACCGAGATGACATTCATGGGCGTATGATGGGTAAACTCAGAGAATGAAGAATTCCACAAATTGTAAACAAGAATGCATGTATAGAATATGCAGAAGTAAACAAACTGGATAGCTGCTGAAGAAGAACAAGAAGTCAGCTCATCTGAAGAACCGACCTGTTTATTGGAGCCTGCATAAGTTATTTACATATTTTCATAATTGTACCTCAGTGTCAATAAAAATAACGAAATCTTTAAAAAAATTTTTTCATTCAAATAATGGTAAGTATGATGACTGTATGTATGTATATGAGCAGTAAGCAGCGCTCATTTTTTGGGGTTTTAGCAAATAAAAGAGCTAAAAAAAAAGCCACAGCTAAATCAGAGTATTTGCAGCTAAAAGAAGAAAAAAAAGCTAAATCTAGCATGAAAAAAGCTAGAATGGCAATGCTGTTCGCCATACAAAAATGCCTTCCGAAATTACCCTTGAAATGCCCATTTCGGCTAAATTACTCTGAAATCGGTCTCTTCTTTACATTTTATCGATTATAATCGAAAACATCTTTACCAATCGCTAATAGCTGAGTTCCCGTGGCAGTGATCCAGATCCGGATACGAATTTTGCAAGCAAATGCAACAAAGTTTTGTAATTCTGATCAACATTGCCACACCCAGAAAAAAAATAGTGTGAAATCAACCAAAAATCAACAAATTTTGTGGTTAATTTTTTCAACACGATGCTTAATGTATGCCATCATGTAATCGTGTAAATTTAACACTACTGTCAAGTGTTAGTTTAACAGGATGACAACTGTAGAATTAACACTAACAAGTAAGGAAGCCTAAGTTCGAGTGGAATCGAACATTAGATACTCAGCTGTATGTATTCATTATTTGTTTGCGTTTGATGGAAATATTATATTAGTTTGTGTTATGCACGAACAGCACAACTTCAAACTTTGAAAAAATTGTGTATGTTTCAAAATAGTTTTGACGTTCTTTTTAACACTTTTTTAGATTATATTGACACTATCATCGTGTTGAATAAACCAAAATTCCAAATGACGTTTATGTTTGAACATTGTTTCGTGTTATATCAACCAAGTTTTATTGTTAATTGTGGTTCTTGTTGTTTTAACATTTGTTTTCATGTTGTATTAACACTAAAATTGGGACGTCATTTTTCTAACATTTTTTTTTTTAGTTTATATTGACACTATCATCATGTTAAATAAACCAAATTCCAAATGACATTTAGGAATAAAATTTTATATTTGAATCATCTTGTATATTTTAAAATTTCTTCATGTTGTATCAACAATAAAATTTGGTAGAATTTACTAAATTTTCAGATGACAGTTACAAAGCCAAAATCATGTTTCAAACATCGTGTAATTTGAAAAAATTGTTGCTGTTCTATGTGTAAAGATCGATCGTGTTAATTTTACATGAATCGAGTTGATGATTTTTTTTCTGAGTGCACTTAAAAAATTTTAAATTTACAAAAAAATACAAAATAAAAGTAACCAAAACTAGAAACAAGTAACCAAAATAAATTAAAAATATAGGCATATGCCCTTTTAACGTTTGGGCTACTTATTTGAGAGAACAATATATACGGTTAACAAAAACCAACAGCCTCATTCCCTTTGACGATATCGTGTCCAAAACGTTGTCGTTCGTGTGTTGGTATTATGAATGACGATGCGACAAGCAAAACGTAAGCCAAGCCGATAACAGCTGATTGTTACGTTGAAAACGTAAGGAAATGGTATTCCTAATCACGAACAGAAGTTGTGAACGCGAAAACAAACTGTCAAAATCAAACGATAGGTTTGGAGGTATCGTTTTGGAAGAAAAGCTGAAGTAAGAGAAAGTAAGTATATTTGGAATATTGTGCATTTTATATTATCAATGTGTGTTTTTATTGTTATTATAGATTGCAAAAAAACAACAAGCACGCAATTTCTTCTGAGATCTAAGAAGGTAGGCGCAGTGGCGAATTCAAAAAATTCTTTTTTAGTTACAAAGGTGGAGTTATAATTTCAAAATCAAAGTTAGTATACATATTGGTCCAATAAGAATGGTCAGAGATAGGTAATTGCTCTTCTTCTTTCTGTTTTATAGGTTGTCAAATTATTATACATATGTATGTACTTTGTTTTGATTTTACATTTTTCACGTGTTATTCGTGGAATATTTTGTATGTTTGTTGGCATTTTTCAAGTGAAATATAATTTTGTGGCAACTTTCAACGTTTTATTTGCAAAATAAATGTCAAACTGTATGACTTTGATGTTTCATCAAATATGGCACACAAGGCGAGTCCCAAGTGAATTCATACTTTAACCAAGGCAAAATACCATTTTGATATTATAATAATATAATACAATGGCGCTGTTATAACTCTGACGAATTTTATGGCCGAGCTTCTCTCCCAATTCGAGGAGCACTCCTTTTTGTTTTTCCTACTAATTGGGTGGACCTACAGTTTTATGCCGGCTCCGAACGGCGAATGCATTTTTTGTGAGAAGCTTTTTCATGGCAGAAATACTCTCGGAGGGTATGCCGTCCACTGCCGAGAGGTGACCGCTGCTCTTAAAAAACCCAATAATTGGATTTTTACTAATTAGAAAAATTTGTTTGGCTCGGACCGTGGTTTGAACCCGAGACCTCTGGCATAGCAGGCGAGCACTCTACCCACTGCACCACAGCGGCCACACCATTTTGACATTACACTCTATCAATAGGTGTGTGTTTTCTACCCTCTGACGTTAATTAACACTACCCTGCAAGAAACCATCCGATCATATGATCAATCATTTAGAGCCTATACACACTTGCGACTCAATCGATTAAGTCGGGCTTTGATTTGCTAGGGTGATGTAAATAAGATCCATTGATACAAGTCCCACAGCTCATCGAAAATCGATAAAAAAAGACTATATGTTATCGGCAAATGTCAAAATCGGGGACAGATTGGTATGGCGGTGACTTCCGGGGGTACAGATTGGTATGGCGGCCGGATGTGGTTGTTGTAAGAAAAGGGACCATAATGACATGGTCGTAGCAATCAAGACAGAAACGCAATTCCGGAATTGGGAATTGAAAAAACCAATTCATAATTCCGAAAAGAAATTAAGGCTGAGTTCCTTAAGCGCAATTCCCGGAGAGAGCGGAAACGCCAGCTATTCCACGAATAACATGTGCAAGAATGTAAAATCAACAACCTACAAAACAGAAAGAAAAAGAGCAACTTATATTGCATTCACGATCGTCATTAGGCCATAACAACAACTTCAAAATCAGCTGAGCACAGCTGTTCGACCTTTTTGACACACATCCCAGAGTCATCTCACTGTTCTCCATACACAATGATAAGATCAGTCCTGGTATAATTGTTAATCAGGCATGATCGAATGCAATATTACAGCGCTAAGGGAAAGTCGCGTCCGGCCTTGCTCGTTCACATACCTTTGTTACTTCTGAAGCGAGTTTCTGTAAAAAAATCGCGAACATTTTCGATCAAAATGACGTCACATTAATACGTTCCACACTTTGTCACCACCTAAAAAGCAAGTGAGAATCTATCGATTGACGTCATTATGACGTCACTCGGTCGAAACTATTGATAGAGTTCAGTTACAGAAACTCAGTACTGGTGTCCCCCAGCGTAGCATACTTGGCCCATTGCTCTTTATTAATGATATTACTGCATGTTTCTCCTACTCTATGCGGATGATCTTAAGATCTACTCAGCTATTACTTGCCCAATGGACTCTCTTCTATTACAACTTGAACTTGATAGCTTAAATAATTGATGTAAAAATAATTGTCTATATCTTAATCTTGATAAATGTTTTGTGGTTACCTATGCCAAATGTCTTAATATCTCTGATACTTCTTATCATATTTCTCAATCTCCACTACGCCGAGTAAATGAAATCAAAGACCTTGGGGATGAAAGCGATTAATCTACATTTGTACCCGTTCGGGATGTAAGCGATTGATCTACATTTGTACCCATTCGGGATGTAAGCGATTGATCTACATTTGTACCCGTTCGGGATGTAAGCGATTGATCTACATTTGTATCCGTTCGGGATGTAAGCGATTGATCTACATTTGTACCCGTTCGGGATGAAAGCGATTGATCTACATTGGTACCCGTTCGGGTATACTAGTTGAACAATTAGTCTCTTCATAGGACATGCTCGAACAAATGCGATCAATTCACTCCATATAAAGGGATGTAAAATTGTATTAGTCGCATGCTACCTTCCCTGCAAAAAAATGTGCGATCAATCCCGAACGAGATTTGTCCTCGATTGATCTCTTTCGAGAACAATCGGTCCACAATTAGTCCCCAGTTGTTCTCGTACGGGTATAAATGTAGACTAATTGTAGACCAATTGTTCCCGAACGGGTATAAATGTAGACTAATTGTAGACCAATTGTTCCCTAAAGGGTATAAATGTAGATTAATCGCTTTCATCCCGAACGGGTATAAATGTAGATTAATCACTTTCATTCCGAACGGGTAAAAATCTAGATTCCTTAAATGTAGAAATTTTACAAAAATATGCAATGTATTTAAAAAATTGTAGAACAACCGGTAAAAGGAATTGAACACTCTTTCTTTTAATAACAATGATTAATAATAATTTTAACAAAATGTTGCCTAAAATATCCTATGAAAAAATCGGCGGGGTGTAATAAGGCCTTTTGAAATAAGGCCTTTAAGGCCTTATATCGCTATCGATTGAGAAATAAAGCCTTTATTAAGAACAAGGTCTTATTTCACTTGAAATGTGAAATAAGGTTCTAAAGGTCTTATTCAGGGTTTGAAATTACTTTCAACTTTTGTTTTCATTTACTTTGAATTTCATTTTCATTTCAAAATTGAAAAATGAACAGCGCAACAAAAGTAAAAAAAAAAATAAAAAAATTCTACTGTACTGTAACTATGCAGCCTTCAATTTCCAAAAATGACTGTCGACTGTTGCTGTACTGTGGAAATTTTTACAGCACAGTAAAACAACAACAAATGCAAACATAATTTTTTTTATAGGAATTTTGTTGTTTTTTTTTTATGTGAGCACAATCGAAATTATAAGGTAAAAAAAAAACAAATTTCAAAAAGCCGTATTGAATATTGAAATTTTTGTTTATCTGTGTTTTGCTGTTAACTGAACTGTTTGAAATTACACAGCAAAGCAACAGCACAGAGAAACAAAAAAAAAATGATTCGAATGCTCTCTGCTTCGAATGTAGATATTTTCAAAGGAAATCAAAATTCAAAAGTTCTAAAAAAATAATGACAACTTTCGCAGAACAGGAGCAGCTTATTTTTTGAGACTGTTGCTGTTTTGCTGGCAGTTTTTCAAACCCTGGTCTTATTTCACCTTGTGGCAAGTGCCTGGTATAGGGGACGACGAAATGGCCGCAAAAGTACTGTAGACCGGGCCATAGATATTACTCCGAAAAGAGAATTCTATCGGCTGAGGGTTATTTTTTAAACGCGCAGCCGAAGGCCGCCTACACGGGATCGACATTAAAATTTTCGACATATCGTACCAGACCCCTCCTACGCTGAAGGGTGTCAGAGAACGTAGATGAACAGAGAAGTTGCAACTACGAATAATCGTGTAAAACGTCAAAACTGAACAAAACGCTGGTAGGGCATCCTGTTAACGTTACCAGAGTTGAGTGATGGTGAATTACAGATTTGAGAGAAAAGTGGAAAAAATTAGCAGCGCGCTGTAGAATGGAATGTTACTTTACATTTGTGCACATCTGCTGATATTCTTATGGCGTTTTCTTTTCTCGAAATAATGTTGCCCTGTTTGATTTTCTTAGCTATTTTGTATGTTTGTCTGGTCCTTTCACCAAATATTGACCTCTAACTAAATAAGAAGGCACCTTTATCTACAAATTCAGCCATTTTATAGAAAGTCGGGATACGTAATTCGACAATTGGGATATAGGAGGGACACATTTTTTCGTAGAAAAGAAAACGCCATTAGTTTTACTCACATACACCGATTTCACCAATGCACCAAATTCCTAAAACAGCAAAGTAATTTTAAAATTTTCTTATCGAATTTCAATTATAAATAAATTTAAGAATTAAAAAAAATCAATTTAAATTAGTTTCAATTTGACTTTGCTGGGACTCGAACCCTCGCCTCTATGTGCATATCTTTCTGTTGTCGCGGTCTGATCGCGACAAAATATTTTTCTCTTCGACCCACTATGTATGTACGCACTGGCAGAACAAATTTTCATTTGTTTTGTTTATTTCCCTTTTTACCTTTTATCCTTTGTTCCCAACGGGGAGCGCACCCTAGCGGCGACAAATGAAGTTAATTGATATTGCCATGATGGGCAGTACTGGCGGAGTGTGTTGCGAGCCTTTGCCTTTTAGCGGAGTTCCCCACCAAATTGTTATACATATATGTAAATATGTAGGATGTAAATAAAGAAAAACAATGAGCGCGGAAGGCGCAGAAAGGGGTGTCATCGCTTTCGTCCCTTTTGCGGTGCATTAAGGCATCCGCTAGATGAAGGCAGTTTATGTGTGTGTGGTTGTATATCATTGGTCGGGGCATCGGTGATGACCGCACAGGTTAGCGGTTCGGTGCGACCGGGTGGTTACCCACACATACAGCCTGATGGTATATACAAAAAAATGTATATGCTGGCGCGCAGCCTTCGGCCTGGCTCGCGGGTGCGCGTCAGAATACTCTTGTACGCGAGTGCGAGAACATTTCTTTTTGTGCGATCGGTGTTTTAAAAAAGAAAAGGAAAATCAATAGAAGTTTTGAGTTAAAATTGGATAGAGTGTAGGAAAAGAATTTAGTGTTTTATAATTAAAGTAGAGTTTTAGAAATAAAAGAAGAGTGGAGAAATTAAATTTTAAAAGAAAAATATATAGGACGAGTGGTGTTAGAAAAATTAATAAGTGTTAGTGAAAGAAATAATAAAGTTTCGAGTTAGGGTGTGTAGAAAAAAAGAAAAAGGAAAATTAAAGTTGGTGGTGGTTGTTTGGTGGTGGTGTTAATAGTTACGGGCAAGGATCAAGGTGGACCGTAGCGGATCGGTGGTGGACACCGCTGGGATCCTGAAGCCGGAACACACTCCGGCTTGGTTGAGTATACTCTGTGTTGTTGTGTTTGTAGAATTTGTCGCCTCTTTGTTTCGTTCCCCGATTTCCTTAACCCATCCTTTTAGCGTCCCGCACCATGAGCCCAGTCATTTGGCGGCGGGTTAAAGTTGTTCCTGGCAGCTCAGGAACTGTGCGAGTGGGTTCGTAACCTTCCGGTTGGACCTCACCTCGGGTGCACCCATAAAACATTTGTTTGTCTTAGCTTTGGGTATTTTGGAACAAATTGTTGGTATTTATTTTTGGTTGATTTTAGTTTATGTGTTTGAGTTATTGTATGAACCCACCCCGTCTCCACTGAGTGAGTCGGCAACTTATTTTCATTATTGTCACCTAGTGTTGTTGTTTTACCCTTTTTTGGTATTAAGCCGTGGCTGTGTTGTTGTTTGTATAAGCGGGTAGGTGACAAATTGGCGCCCAACGTGGGGCGTATTGGAAAATACTAGGGTGTCTAGTTTAAATTTGGGAACTGCAGTTTTGGGTTAACTTTTTAATTTTGCGGAATATTTCTTAATATCAATTTTAAATTGTGGGAATATCAAGAAAACAAAATTTTTTTTTTCTGGATTGAATTTTAAATTTTTTTGGAAATTGGGCGTAGAAAATTTTTAAAAATAATTTTTAAATTTTCCTCCTGGATTGAATTTTAAATTTTTTTGGAAATTGGGCGTAGAAAATTTTTAAAAATAATTTTTAAATTTTGCGGAGGAAAGTTAAGTTAACCCAAAACTGCAGTTCCCAAATCTAAACTAGACACCCTAGTATTTTCCAATACGCCCCACGTTGGGCGCCAATTTGTCACCTACCCGCTTATACAAACAACAACACAGCCACGGCTTAATACCAAAAAAGGGTAAAACAACAACACTAGGTGACAATAATGAAAATAAGTTGCCGACTCACTCAGTGGAGACGGGTGGGTTCATACAATAACTCAAACACATAAACTAAAATCAACCAAAAATAAATACCAACAATTTTTTCCAAAATACCCAAAGCTAAGACAAACAAATGTTTTATGGGTGCACCCGAGGTGAGGTCCAACCGGAAGGTTACGAACCCACTCGCACAGTTCCTGAGCTGCCAGGAACAACTTTAACCCGCCGCCAAATGACTGGGCTCAGGGTGCGGGACGCTAAAAGGATGGGTTAAGGAAATCGGGGAACGAAACAAAGAGGCGACAAATTCTACAAACACAACAACACAGAGTATACTCAACCAAGCCGGAGTGTGTTCCGGCTTCAGGATCCCAGCGGTGTCCACCACCGATCCGCTACGGTCCACCTTGATCCTTGCCCGTAACTATTAACACCACCACCAAACAACCACCACCAACTTTAATTTTCCTTTTTCTTTTTTTCTACACACCCTAACCCGAAACTTTATTATTTCTTTCACTAACACTTATTAATTTTTCTAACACCACTCGTCCTATATATTTTTCTTTTAAAATTTAATTTCTCCACTCTTCTTTTATTTCTAAAACTCTACTTTAATTATAAAACACTAAATTCTTTTCCTACACTCTATCCAATTTTAACTCCAAACTTCTATTGATTTTCCTTTTCTTTTTTAAAACACCGATCGCACAAAAAGAAATGTTCTCGCACTCGCGTACAAGAGTATTCTGACGCGCACCCGCGAGCCAGGCCGAAGGCTGCGCGCCAGCATATACATTTTTTTGTATATACCATCAGGCTGTATGTGTGGGTAACCACCCGGTCGCACCGAACCGCTAACCTGTGCGGTCATCACCGATGCCCCGACCAATGATATACAACCACACACACATAAACTGCCTTCATCTAGCGGATGCCTTAATGCACCGCAAAAGGGACGAAAGCGATGACACCCCTTTCTGCGCCTTCCGCGCTCATTGTTTTTCTTTATTTACATCCTACATATTTACATATATGTATAACAATTTGGTGGGGAATTCCGCTAAAAGGCAAAGGCTCGCAACACACTCCGCCAGTACTGCCCATCATGGCAATATCAATTAACTTCATTTGTCGCCGCTAGGGTGCGCTCCCCGTTTGGAACAAAGGATAAAAGGTAAAAAGGGAAATAAACAAAACAAATGAAAATTTGCTCTGCCAGTGCGTACATACATAGTGGGTCGAAGAGAAAAATATTTTGTCGCGATCAGACCGCGACAACAGAAAGATATGCACATAGAGGCGAGGGTTCGAGTCCCAGCAAAGTCAAATTGAAACTAATTTAAATTGATTTTTTTTAATTCTTAAATTTATTTATAAGTGAAATTCGATAAGAAAATTTTAAAATTACTTTGCTGTTTTAGGAATTTGGTGCATTGGTGAAATCGGTGTATGTGAGTAAAACTAATGGCGTTTTCTTTTCTACGAAAAAATGTGTCCCTCCTATATCCCAATTGTCGAATTACGTATCCCGACTTTCTATAAAATGGCTGAATTTGTAGATAAAGGTGCCTTCTTATTTAGTTAGAGGTCAATATTTGGTGAAAGGACCAGACAAACATACAAAATAGCTAAGAAAATCAAACAGGGCAACATTATTTCGAGAAAAGAAAACGCCATAAGAATATCAGCAGATGTGCACAAATGTAAAGTAACATTCCATTCTACAGCGCGCTGCTAATTTTTTCCACTTTTCTCTCAAATCTGTAATTCACCATCACTCAACTCTGGTAACGTTAACAGGATGCCCTACCAGCGTTTTGTTCAGTTTTGACGTTTTACACGATTATTCGTAGTTGCAACTTCTCTGTTCATCTACGTTCTCTGACACCCTTCAGCGTAGGAGGGGTCTGGTACGATATGTCGAAAATTTTAATGTCGATCCCGTGTAGGCGGCCTTCGGCTGCGCGTTTAAAAAATAACCCTCAGCCGATAGAATTCTCTTTTCGGAGTAATATCTATGGCCCGGTCTACAGTACTTTTGCGGCCATTTCGTCGTCCCCTATACCAGGCACTTGCCACAAGGTGAAATAAGACCAGGGTTTGAAAAACTGCCAGCAAAACAGCAACAGTCTCAAAAAATAAGCTGCTCCTGTTCTGCGAAAGTTGTCATTATTTTTTTAGAACTTTTGAATTTTGATTTCCTTTGAAAATATCTACATTCGAAGCAGAGAGCATTCGAATCATTTTTTTTTTTGTTTCTCTGTGCTGTTGCTTTGCTGTGTAATTTCAAACAGTTCAGTTAACAGCAAAACACAGATAAACAAAAATTTCAATATTCAATACGGCTTTTTGAAATTTGTTTTTTTTACCTTATAATTTCGATTGTGCTCACATAAAAAAAAACAACAAAATTCCTATAAAAAAAATTATGTTTGCATTTGTTGTTGTTTTACTGTGCTGTAAAAATTTCCACAGTACAGCAACAGTCGACAGTCATTTTTGGAAATTGAAGGCTGCATAGTTACAGTACAGTAGAATTTTTTATTTTTTTTTTTACTTTTGTTGCGCTGTTCATTTTTCAATTTTGAAATGAAAATGAAATTCAAAGTAAATGAAAACAAAAGTTGAAAGTAATTTCAAACCCTGAATAAGACCTTTAGAACCTTATTTCACATTTCAAGTGAAATAAGACCTTGTTCTTAATAAAGGCTTTATTTCTCAATCGATAGCGATATAAGGCCTTAAAGGCCTTATTTCAAATTTAATTGGTGTGGAAAAAATTTTGTTTTAATTAATTTCCGATTTTCGTGGTTTGAGAGTTGGTTGTTGAATTTTTTTTTGCGATTTTTGAGTTTCGGATTGGTAGCGATACAATTTTTTCTGTTGGAGATTTTAATTCGAATATTTTTTTTTGCTGGAAAGAATTATTGTTGTCGAAAACCAAAATGGAGATCAATCGTTTGTCACAGGAAGAATTGGCCTACGAGATGGAGGCACGCGGATTAGCAGTAGCATCGGTGGAATCAATGCGGAAGTCATTAAGGGCATCGCGGACAGTTGAACGACGTGGGTCTGTAGACTTATTTAAGGATTATCCGTTCACTTTTGAGGAAGATAAAGTTGCGGTAGAGGCAAAAATAATAGAGATAGGGAAGTTAGTTTCGGATCTTAATAATGGAGGAAAGCCATCAGATGGTATTAAGGCGACCACAAAACTGGAGTGGTGTTTGAATAGGATCGGTAGGGCTAAACCCGAAAATGATGACGATATGGCGTCACAGGCGGATATAAGGAACAGGGTAATTTTGATGCTGGGTTATCTAGAAGAGATGAATGACGACAAACAGGAGTCGGAACAGGGTGAGCAACCCAGTGGCACATCACCAGGGCAAGTAGTCTCACCAAGGCCAGATGTGAGACCAGTGCCAGTAAAGTCTTCCGAGGAAGCACAACTAGTCGGTAGGATTGCGCAGGAGCCACCGAATCTGGCTAAATGGAATATTAAATTCGATGGAGAGAAGTCTGCGTTATCGTTATATGCATTTTTGGAGCGTGTTGATGAGCTTAGCGAAGCACGCGGTGTTGCTAAAACTCAATTGTTGAGAGGTGCGGTCGACTTATTTTCAGGAAAAGTTTTACTCTGGTTTAGGTCGATTAGGCGTTCGATAACAACATGGGAAGAATTGGTTCGGGAGCTAAAATTGGAATTTCTCCCCCCTAATTATGATGACCTTTTAATGTCCGAAATTCGAAGAAGGACTCAGGGAGCAAATGAGTCAATTGGAGTATATGTGGCTGCGATGAGGATTATGTTTGGAAGATTACAAGAACCAATTTCTGAGAGTAGGATGTTGGGTATAATTAGGGCGAATCTTCTACCAGACCCAATTGGGACTAGTCACACCTGGGTCGATTTCTGAATTAGTTGCTTTGGGAAGGAAGTTGGAAACTGTGAGGTCAGCGGTCGATGCTTTTGTTCCCCCTCCAAACCATAGGGCTAGAGGTTTGTTGGAGCCAGACTTGGCATACATGTCTGTTGGTGGTGAGGCTGCGTCAGGACACTAGTCGGCCACCAGTCCTAGGAATAGGTATGGGCCGAATACTAGGTGTTTCAATTGCAAGCGATTTGGTCATGTTTCGGCGGATTGTAGGAAATTAATCAAGTGCTTTGGATGCGGTAGGATTGGTGCCATGAAGCGGGACTGTCCAGTGTGTACAGCAAAGCCGAGTGGTACCCAAAATGGTGGTAGGTCTGGTCCAGAGGGAAGGCGGTCTTCAAACCCCTTCAGGTCTGATTCTGACAGGCACAGTAATTCCAATACTACAACAAACAATCCGGGAAACGCGAATTAGACACCTGGGACGGCAGGTCAGGTGGTCTAACAGGAGTTAGTAATCCTGCTAACTCCCAGCTGGCTATAATAGGGGATCGTCGAGTTGTTTCTTATATGGGTTATTGGTTGGCGGCAAGCGGCCATGATCAGCGTCCACATATCGATGTGTCGGTTTTCGGTTTTTCTTTTCGAGCATTGTTGGATTCTGGAGCTTCACGTACGGTGATTTGTCGAATTGGTTGGAGTATGTTACAGGCTTATGGCATAAGAATTTCTGCATCGGAAAATATTCCTCAAGTTACTTTGGCGAATGGTGGTCGAGTATCGGCGTTAGGTTCTATTTCGTTACCAATTGTGGTGGAGGGCAAGTCGGTCCTCATAGATTGTCTTATTGTTCCTGGTATACCTCATGCTCTTATTCTTGGTGTAGATTTCTGGACCAAGGCGGGTATAATCCCGGATCTGAGGGGCAGGGTATGGTCGTTTTCTCGACCGGAACAGGAGACGTAGGTAGCGATCATGGATCACAGCGAGTTAGATGCTAGGCAATCTGAAGCTTTAGGTAGATTAGTTGGGAATGCTTTTGAGACTATGGCAGACGGGTTAGGTCGAACCCATCTTGTTGAGCATAGGATAAGGATAAAGGCAGGAGTTGAGCCTGTGAAGCAGCGTTACTACCCGGTATCGCCTACCATACAGTCGCGTATGGACGAGGAGTTGAAGGATATGCTCAGCAAGGGTGTCATTGAGACGTCTCATAGTCCATGGGCTTCCCCAGTGGTCATGATAAGGAAGAAAGACGGTACATATAGGTTTTGTGTAGACTATATTTATCATTTATTTATTTAGAATATCGACCTTGGATAAGCTGAGGGATGCGAAATTTTTATCAAGTTTAGACATCAAGTCTGCTTACTGGCAAATACCAGTAGAGAGGAGTTCTAGGCCCTATACAGCATTCACGGTGCCAGGTAGAGGTCTTTTCCAATTTAAGAGAATGCCATTCGGTTTACATAATGCGCCTGCAACGTGGCAGAGATTTATAGATTCGGTCATAGGACCAGAGTTAGAGCCCCATGTTTTTGTATATTTGGATGATATACTCATCGTAACAAAGACGTTTGAAAAACATTTGGAAATTCTGAAAGAGGTTTTGGATAGATTAGCTGAGGCAGGATTAAAACTCAATAGGGAGAAATGCAGTTTCTGTAGGCCTGAGTTGAAGTACTTAGGTTATGTCGTAGATAGAAACGGCCTACATGTTGATCCTGAAAAGGTAGAGGCAATGGTTAGGATAGAAGTCCCGAGAAATGTTAAGCAAGTGAGATCTTTTGTAGGTACAGTGTCCTGGTACCGTAGATTCATCAAAGATTTTTCAAAGTTAGTTAGGCCTCTCACCGAGTTAACTAAGAAGAATAAGAAGTTCATTTGGAGCGAAGAATGTGATAGGAGTTTTAGAGAAGCTAAGGAACGTTTAGTTACGGCGCCCGTTTTAAGTTGCCCAGATTTTGATAGGCCCTTTATTATACAAACGGATGCGTCAGACTTTGGCATAGGAGCTGTGTTGACCCAAGATTTTGAAGACGGTGAGAAGGTGATAGCATATCTGAGTAGATCCCTGAATAAAGGTGAGAAAAATTATTCCACCACAGAGAAGGAATGTTTGGCGGTCCTGTGGGCGGTCGAGAAGTTGCGACCATACATCGAAGGAACGAAATTTAAAGTTATTACGGATCATTATTCTTTGGTGTGGTTAAATAGGTTGAAAGATCCTTGTGGTAGATTGGCTCGTTGGGCATTGAAGCTGCAGCAATATGATTTTGAGATTATCCATAGGAAAGGGAAAGAACATGTTGTCCCAGATTTGTTGTCGAGAAATGTTCCTGTTATTTTTGAAATTTCTACGTCGGACCCTTGGGTAACTAAAATGATTGAATTGGTGTCAAAGAATCCTTTGTCATACCCTGCGTGGAGAGCAGAAGATGGTGTCCTTTACAAATATGTTAAACCACCATACCCATCCATTTACGGGGAGGGGCCCGAATGGAAAATGGTTATTGAAAATTCTCAGAGAGAAAATATTTTGAAAAGTTGCCATGATAGTCCGTTAGCAGACGTTCGCTAGAGTTGCCCAGAAGTTTTATTGGCCGCGAATGAAGTCTGATGTCGCCAAGTATGTTCGAACTTGTAAGACATGTCAGCAGGTAAAGCCTGATAATAAACAGCCAGCTGGGGGAATGATAGAGAGGTCTAAGGAAGTTGAACCGTGGGAAATGATTTGTGTGGATTTGGTTGGTCCTGGTTAAGTCAACTCAAGGTTACCAATATATTCTTAAGGTTGTGGATTATTTTTCGAAGTTTCCATTGTTGTTTCCTTTGCGCACAGTGACTGCGAAGAGTGTCTGTAAATTTCTTGAAAATGATGTTTTTCTATTGTTTGGTGTTCCGAGTTCCGTTGTGTGTGATAATGGACCCCAGTTCAAGAGTCGTGAGCTTCAGGGTCTCTGTGGTGTCTACGGCGTTCAGTTGCGATACACTGCGCATTATCATCCGCAGGCTAATCCAGCGGAACGCATTAATCAAATTATTAAGACTACGCTTACGGCTTATGTTTCAGAGAACCAAAGGTCATGGGATCAACAGTTAGCGAAGGTAGCGTGTTGCATTAGGTCATCACAGCACGAGGTGTTAGGAGTTACACCATATTTTGTGGACTTTGGTCGGGACATGGTGCTTGAAGGTAGTCAGGGTTATATAAGGTCCTTAGGAGAGCAGGAACAATTGAATTGCGAGGAGAGAGCTAGGAAGTTAGTGGAGATTAGAGCAGACATAAGATTAAAGTTGGAGCAGGCAGGAGCTAAGTTAGCTAAACAGTATAATCTTAGGAGAAGAGATGTACAATATATGCCAGGAGAGTTAGTGTGGAGAAAGAATTTTGCGTAATTGTAATTGCCATTTTTCAATTACCAATTACATATAATTGGTAATTGAAATTCTACAATTACAAATACATGTAATTGTAATTGAGATATTTCAATTGCAATTACATGTAATTTCAATTACAATTACTTGTAAATGTAATTGAAAATTTCCAATTACAAGTAATTGTAATCGAATGGCATCAATTACATTTTTCTTGGGTTTGAGAAAATTTAGTTATATAATTTGTTCTTGTTTCTATTCTTGTTCTTTTTGTTATTACTATTGTTTTTGTTTTTGGTTTTGTTTTTGTTTTTGTTTTTGCTTTTTTTTTGTTTTTGCTTTTGTTTTTGTTTTTGTTTAAGGAAAAAAGAAAAACAAAAACAAAAGAAAAACAAAAAACAAAAACAAAAAAAATCAAAAACAAAATCAAAAACAAAAACAAAAACAAAAAAAGCAAAAACAAAAGCAAAAGTAAAAACAAAAACAAAAAAAAGCAAAAACAAAAACAAAAACAAAAGAAAAAACAAAATCAAAAACAAAAGCAAAAGCAAAAGCAAAGACAAAAAAAAAGCAAAAACAACAAGTAAGAAAGCCTAAGTTCGAGTGGAATCGAACATTAGATACTCAGCTGTATGCTTTCATTGTTTGTTTGCGTTTGATGGAAACACGGCGTATTTTATATAAAGCGAGTGTCGTATAAAGTGGGCGTAGCCACGCCCATTTTCAACATTTTTATCAGTCATCCAACTAAGCATATGAATATTATTCTTTGTGCAAAATTTCATTCCTTTATGACTTCTAGTTACAAAGATGTCACGTTACAAGTTCCCAAAGGGTGTTCCAAAAATATATCTTTGTTAAAAAGTAGGCGTGTTCATAAACCGATTTCAATAAATTTTTGCGTGGCTATTAACACAAGTTATAAAAGTGTATAAACCAAGTTTCGTTATAATATCTCAATTATTTGTCTAGTTATAGGCTAAGAAATCTCGTATATTCCTTTGTATAAAAAGAGGCGGTGCCACGCCCATTTTCCAAAATTTTTCTATTTTTGTTTCCGGTCTATTGTAGAACTCATGCCACAAAATTTCAATGAATTATCTTTATATTTGACAAAGATATCGCTTAAAATGTTTTTATTAGGCCACTTTATAGTTCCCATGTATAAAAGTGGGCGTGGTCGTCAAACCGATTTCGCTAAAATTTTGAACATGTATTACCACAAGCAATAAAAGTGTACACGCCAAGTTTCGTCATTATATATAAATTATTTGTCGAGTTATGGGCTCAGAAATCTCGTATATTCCTGTTTCTAAAAAGAGGCGGAGCCACGCCCATTTTCCAAAATTTTTATGTTTTTCGTTTTATGTCCGCAGTTGGACTCCTGCTATAAAATTTCAATGATATATCTTTATATTTGACAGAGATATCGCTTAAAATGTTTTTATTAGGCCACTTTATAATACACATATATAAAAGTGGGTGTGGCCGTCAACCGATGTTAACTATTTTCCGTCCAAACGTTTGCCTAAGTAAGTAAATCACGCATACCAAATTTCATCGATATATCTTTAATGGTTTCTGAGTTATGACATAAAACTTTCAAGGTTTGACCATTAATAAGTGGGCGTGGCACCGCCCATTTTCCAAAATTTCATCAAATTTCTTCCTAGGGGCCTGAGCTCAACACGTGGGAAAAATTTCATCGCTCCGGCTATATTAGTGACTGAGATACCAAATTTCCGATTTTTTCTATATAGGAAAAGTGGGCGTGGTCATGGTCCGATTTCGCCCAACCGTCCCAGTCTCGATAGAAACTTGCATTTCAAATTTCATCAAAATATCTCAATTTTTGCGCGAGTTAGAGTGTTTACAGACGGACGGACGGACGGACATGGCTCAATCGATTTCTCTTTTCACCCTGATCATTTTGATATATATAAGTCTATATCTATCTCGATTATTTCATTACAATCCACCGTTATGTGATTAAAACTATAATACTCTGTGTACTAGTACAGCTGAGTATAAAAACAATAACAATAACAACAAGTAAGGAAGCCTAAGTTCGAGTGGAATCGAACATTAGATACTCAGCTGTATGCTTTCATTGTTTGTTTGCGTTTGATGAAAACACGGTGTATTTTATATAAAGCTAGTGCTGCATAAAGTGGGCGTAGCCCATTTTCAATATTTTTATCAGTCATCCAACTAAGCATATGAATATTATTCTTTGTGCAACATTTCATTCCTTTACGACTTCTAGTTACAAAGATGTCACGTTACAAATTCCCAAAGGGTGTTCCAGAAATATCTTTGTTAAAAAGTAGGCGTGGTCATAAACCGATTTGAATAAATTTTTGCGTGTCTATTAGCACAAGTTATAAAAGTGTATAAACCAAGTTTCGTCTTAATATCTCAATTATTTGTCGAGTTATGGGCTACGAGATTTCGTATATTCCTTTGTCTAAGAAGAGGCGGTGCCACGCCCATTTTCCAAATTTTTCTATTTTTTGTTTCCGGTCTATTGTGGAACTCATGCCACAAAATTTGAATGAATTATCTTTATATTTGACAAAGATATCCCTTAAAATATTTTTATTAGGCCCCTTTATAATTCCCATATATAAAAGTGGGCGTGGTCGCCAACCGATTTCGCTAACATATTGAACATATATTACCACAACTAATGAAAGTGTACACACCAAGTTTCGTCATTATATTTAAATTATTTGTCGAGTTATGGGCTCCGAAATTTCGTATATTCCTGCTTCTAAAAAGAGGCGGTGCCACGCCCATTTTCCAAATTTTTTGTGCTTTTCGTTTTATATCCGCAGTTGGACTCCTGCCATAAAATTTCAATGATATACCTTTATATTTGACAGAGATATCGCTTAAAATGTTTTTATTAGGTCACTTTATAATACCCATATATAAAAGTGGGCGTGGTCGTTAACCGATTTTGGCAATTTTTTGTCCAAACATTTGCCTAAGTAAGTATATCACGCCTACCAAATTTCATCGATATATCTTCAACGGTTTCTGAGTTATGACATATAAAACTTTCAATGTTTGGCCCTTAATAAGTGGGCGTGGCACCGCCCATTTTTCAAAATCTCAGCAAATTTCTTCATAAGGGCCTGAGCTCCACACGTGGGTGAAATTTTATCACTCTAGCTCTATTAGTGACTGAGATACAAAATTTCCGATTTTTACTATATAGGGGAAGTGGGCGTGGTCATGGTCCGATTTCGCCCATTTTCAATACCATCCGTTCCAGTCTTGATACCAACTTGCATTCCAAATTTCATCAAAATATATCAATTTTTGCGCGAGTTATCGTGCGTACAGACGGACAGACGGACGGACGGACGGACATGGCTCAATCGATTTCTTTTTTCACCCTGATCAATTTGATATATATAAGTCAATATCTATCTCGATTATTTTATGGTGTTACAATCCACCGTTATGTGATTAAAACTATAATACTCTGTGTACTAGTACAGCTGAGTATAAAAAGAACAAGAATAGAAAACAAATTGTATAACTAAATTTTCTCAAACCCAAGAAAAATGTAATTGGTGTGATTCCATTACAATTACTTGTAATTGGAGATTTTCAATTACATTTGCAAGTAATTGTAATTGGAAAATTTCAATTACCAATTAATGTAATTGTAATTGAAAAAAAATGTAATTGAGGATGCCCAGGTCTGGTACATGCATACTTAGGTATACATACATCGGTACTTAGTCTAAGATCTATTATATTTAAAATGCTTTTCACACGTTCCGCCAGAGCCGTTTTACATCATCATCCAACCATTGACCCAATGCGGTACCTTTGTTTTCAAGTATCGCAATTTTGTCATGCGGCCATTGGGTGCCATGAATTTAGCGAACTCCGAATGGGAGTTCGCATATTTTCGGGTAGAATTTAACGGCCAAGCAACTGGATTGTTCGGGTAGCAGAATTTTTACTTCCTCGTAGGGTTCATAAAGGACAAAATCGCCTGCCATGGTTCGGCGTTCTTATCCTGTTCGGATTTAAATTGTTTGAGTGATTGACATTTTTGTCCCATTTTCCGGAAACTGAAAAACCATTGAGCATAATTTTATTGCAATTTTCCTTATTTTCTTACATCCAAATTGTTATTAGTTATATTTCCAGCTCACAAAATTTGTTTCTTCAATCTTGAACTGATGACAAATAGAAAATTTCTTGTAGGGAAACAATTTAAAATATTTTGGCATATCTGCACGAAATAGGTCCGATATCTATAAGATTTGTCGGATGAGAAAAAAAATAATTTCCCCAGACATTTCTGATAGAAATACCTAAGAAATCGGAAGGACTTGTCCAAATACTCAAATTTTTACTCAGAATATTTTCAGAATTGTCTGAATCAGAAATTGTATGGCAAAATTGTTAGCGGGGATTATATAATCTTTATTTATATATGCATGAACATTTACAATTTTTTAAAGATTGTTATTAAAAATTGCCTTGGCGAACAACTTGGAAAAATCTACATTTGTAACCGTTCATGCTGGAAGCGATTAATCTACATTTGTACCCGTTCGTGCTGGAAGCGATTGATCTACATTTGTACCCGTTGGGGATGAAAGCGATTAATCTACATTTGTACCCGTTCGGGATGTAAGCGATTGATCTACATTTGTACCCGTTCGGGATGTAAGCGATTGATCTACATTTGTACCCGTTCGGGATGAAAGCGATTGATCTACATTTGTACCCGTTCGGTATGTTAGTGATTAATCTACATTGGTACCCGTTCGGGTATAGAAGTTGAACAATTAGTCTCTTCATAGGACATGCTCGAACAAATGCGATCAATTCACTCCATATAAAGGGATGTAAAATTGTATTAGTAGCATGCTCCCTTGCGATTGATCCAAGACACGTCCCGGATTAATCGCATTTTTTGCAGGGATTGGTCGGGGCATCGGTGATGACCGCACAGGTTAGCGGTTCGGTGCGACCGGGTGGTTACCCACACATACAGCCTGATGGTATATACAAAAAAATGTATATGCTGGCGCGCAGCCTTCGGCCTGGCTCGCGGGTGCGCGTCAGAATACTCTTGTACGCGAGTGCGAGAACATTTCTTTTTGTGCGATCGGTGTTTTAAAAAAGAAAAGGAAAATCAATAGAAGTTTGGAGTTAAAATTGGATAGAGTGTAGGAAAAGAATTTAATGTTTTATAATTAAAGTAGAGTTTTAGAAATAAAAGAAGAGTGGAGAAATTAAATTTTAAAAGAAAAATATATAGGACGAGTGGTGTTAGAAAAATTAATAAGTGTTAGTGAAAGAAATAATAAAGTTTCGGGTTAGGGTGTGTAGAAAAAAAGAAAAAGGAAAATTAAAGTTGGTGGTGGTTGTTTGGTGGTGGTGTTAATAGTTACGGGCAAGGATCAAGGTGGACCGTAGCGGATCGGTGGTGGACACCGCTGGGATCCTGAAGCCGGAACACACTCCGGCTTGGTTGAGTATACTCTGTGTTGTTGTGTTTGTAGAATTTGTCGCCTCTTTGTTTCGTTCCCCGATTTCCTTAACCCATCCTTTTAGCGTCCCGCACCCTGAGCCCAGTCATTTGGCGGCGGGTTAAAGTTGTTCCTGGCAGCTCAGGAACTGTGCGAGTGGGTTCGTAACCTTCTGGTTGGACCTCACCTCGGGTGCACCCATAAAACATTTGTTTGTCTTAGCTTTGGGTATTTTGGAAAAAATTGTTGGTATTTATTTTTGGTTGATTTTAGTTTATGTGTTTGAGTTATTGTATGAACCCACCCCGTCTCCACTGAGTGAGTCGGCAACTTATTTTCATTATTGTCACCTAGTGTTGTTGTTTTACCCTTTTTTGGTATTAAGCCGTGGCTGTGTTGTTGTTTGTATAAGCGGGTAGGTGACACTGTATTAAAAAATTATAATTCAATAGATGCTTTTGTGTACACAACAAGGAACCAATTTGATGAAACTGGTAAATATTTGTACATATGTAGGTACATACATACATATGTAGGTACTATGTTTTCTTATCGAATTTTCAATTGTAATTAAATTTACGAAATTTTAGAAATAGGTATAAAAATATTTTGTTGTCCATTTGCTGATGACCAACCATTTTTAACACGCTTTTATTAGTTTCACCTGTATGTATGTATGTATGTATGTATGTATGTATGTATGTATGTATGTATGTATGTAATTTCTAGCTGCTGTCTAAAAATATGCAACATATTTACTAATGGGATTAGGTTATAACCACCGCTATGTTCCAACGGATGGCGCGCGTGTATTTATATTTTTAAAATATTCACTTATTTATAAATTAATAAATACATACATACATAGGTAGTTACATACATATGTACCTACTTCATTTACACAACTTAATTTAGGTATGTATGTAATTACATAATTACCTACAAATCGAAATTGCATACAATGGCAATGGTTCAACACCTGCAAGCTTATGGGCGCATTCATATGAACAAGCGCGGCCACATGCAATAATTGGGCAAATTGGGCCTGCGCACTGTCAGCATGTGATTTCATAGCGGCGGTGTCAGAACAGCCGACAACCCTTTGTCGTTTGATCTACGCAAAGAAGTCAAACTTTGTGCAGAAAATGTACACATCCAAACGAAGATTTTTATACATCCCAATAAACATTTTTCTTCATTTTCAACTAAGCCTATTCTCAAACCTAAAACGTTAGTTACAAAATGCACCTCAAATTTTCTTTAATAACGTCCTCAAACAAAAATGCACATTTTTAGTATGGGATTTTGGGCTGATTCTCTATTTGAAAAATTAAATTTTCTCAAACCCATTTCAAAGATAAATTTTTTCTCAAATGCTTCTAAAATTGATCTCAAATTGATAAAAAAATATTTGAGAAGCACTTGAAAACATGTTTATTTTCAAATGATATATGTGCTGAATTGAAAAGCAATGTTTTCTCAACGTTTGAGAATTTCTTGTTCAGTGTTTAATGGGATGTGCACAATCGCGTACAGTAGTGTGTGTTTTATTCTTGTTGTTGACATGTGAACCCAGCAAAAAATTTCATATTAAAATAAGCGTTTTGTAAGCGTTCAGATGTAAGCAAAACACTTGCATTGACATTTACAAACATCGCAATCTCTCCAAACGAAACGCGTCGCTCGTTCTAAGCTTGAAATTAGGATTGCAAAAAATGTTTTTTTGGACATATAATAACGCGTTTTGCACTTACCTGACTCTACTTTACTTTTATCACTTTATTTATTTCACTAAAATTTCACTATTTTCAGAAATCAAAACTAAAATGGGTTCTACCTACAAATAACTGTAAATTTAGTCGGTCACCGTCAACATTTATAAAACGCTAGCATTTCCTTGCGAAATATAAAGACATATGCAAAACGCTTACTATACCAAATATTATGCAAATGTCGCTTGCAAAGTCCTTATTCATGCTAGCTTATTCTAAGCTTGGTTTACAACGCTTACATTAGTTCAATTATGCAAGCTTATTTTGTTTGATTTGCAAAACGCTTACCAGATTGTTTTCTGGGTTAAGTCATATGAATGTATGTATGTATGCGAGCGCCTTTTTTTGAGCTGTAGGTACAATAACAAAATCTCATAAGCTTGTCCCTTATCACCTTGTCCTCTTGCAAAGGAACTGATTTGAAGTCGAGTTGGACTACATGGAAAAATTATCGATTTGCGCGAAGACAATGTTGTCAGTTTTCTCTTGATTTTTTGTGACTAGGTACGTTTATGAATGAATATTTTTGTTGTTTTTTGATATGTTTGGAGGACAGTCGAAGTCTTTTAGTTTTACGTGCGCAACTGCCACGAAAGGCCTAAACACACGGTTTTCTTCAAACACGGATCAAACGTTGATCAACGCCCCAAGTGCTACGCACTTGGTACCAATTGGAATACGGAATGGACGCGTTACCACCTTGGTAGGGTTCGAGGCCTATCCACACCTCTGCCGTACTATGGGTCCGGCACCCGGTTGCAATGCAACACCACACCGGGTTATAAATAACCCTTCCCAGCGAACTCTGGGTTTCAACCACAGCCACCACGAAAACTCCCCGAGGGGCCGTTCCCAACAAACAGGCTGGCCGAAGCCAAGGGCACCCTGTTTCCCGTGGTACCAGATTTAAGTCTCCGGTCGAACCTCGTAGCCAAATGTCCACCCGACAAATGACTACTACCAGTTTGAGCATCCATTCTGCTCTGGACTGGTCACCATACGCCCCATTCACCTCGTACCAATTCATTCTCCATTCAATCGATCACCAAACACCCCAATCATGCAATCATTCACCAATTCAACTCAACAAGTGCCTCCGCCGTCTAAACACCTCTCGCGCAAATCCACTCAAAAGTTCGGTATTCCGACTAGTGGAGAGCACACTACTCACATCACACCGTCCATCAGTCCAACTAATTCCCCAACCCCCAAGGTCCATAATGTCTGAGTACATCGGGCATTCACACAACACATGCATCCAATCCTCACTCGCACAACCACACACACCCCGCAGTATCACTCAATGTCCTCGCATACAAAAACGCATTTAACGCACCGTGACCCGTTAGCAGAAAGCCCAGACTCAGATTGAATCTGAAGTCCGGATTTTCTGCCACAAAGGTCACGTCCCGAATGTACTCGTATGTCGCTCGACCGTTAGGACTACTGTCCCAACGGTCTTGCCACTTACGCTCAACACACAACGCTCTCTCCACATCATTGTCGGAAATCCATTCATCCCGCAGCAATGGCACACTCAGCCCCCTTCTCAACCTGAAAGATATCGCTCTTTGGATAACGATCAGGTCGAGAGGAGGCGCCCCCAAAAGCACCTGCATCGCATCCGTGGATACGGTGCGACACACGGGCAAACACGCTAACATCATTACTCGCTGACATGATAACAGTCGCTTCCTACCAACAACCGTCTCGGCTGCTCTGTACCACACCACAGCCCCGTACGTGGCGCAAGCCACGAAGAGACCACGGTATATAGTCCGAACAGCCCGACGGCTGAGGCCCCACTCACACCTGATTATTCGACGAACTTGGCCCACAACACTCACCAATCGCTCTTTCAGCCGTACAAAATGCGGGGTAAAACACATCCTTTCACCCATTGTCAGCCCCAAAGATACTTGACTTGCGTCGCATATCTGATGCTGACACCATTCACACGAACAACCGGTGGCCTATCCGGCGACAATTTGCCCTTAAGCAACATTGTCACCGTTTTGTCCACCGAGATGTCCACACCCACGAAATTTCCCAATGCATGCACAATCTCACACAGGTTTTCCCCACTCCTCTCGACATTCGCCCTTGACTGATCTTCCACCAATAGTAGAAGGTCGTCCGCATACGCACAACATTTACACAGTGGCTCGAGTTGCTGCAACAGGGAGTCCATCATTAGGTTCCATATGTATGGACCACAGATGGATCCCTGTGGACAACCGCGAATCACATCCACTTCCACACTTTCATTCACACCAACGATGGAGGCTCTTCTGCCTTGGAAGTAACTACGCCATAAAGTTACCTCCGGGCAGCGGAGCTCTTCCAACCGTTCAATCACTCTATCCCAGCGAAGGTAGTCAAACGCCCCCTTGAAGTCAATAAATATGCCAAGGACATATTTATTGACACTCATCCCTACAGCATTCTGAACATACATCCACGCATCCTCAACACTCCGACCTTTCCTAAACCCAAACTGCCTATCCGACCTAACATCCCGCGTAATTTCCTGAAGCCGCTCGACCATGATCCGTTCCAGTACCTTGCCAAGCACTGGAAGAAGGCTGATTCCCCGGTAGGACCGGGGGTCAGTCCTAATCTTGTCGGGCGACTTCAGTAGAACGACAACCCTAGCCACTTTCCACTCACGTGGAAAGTATCCCTCCCGTATGCATTTGTTGTAAACAGCCATCAAGTATTCCGGAATGAACTTCCACAAGCATTTACACATCTCTCCGTTCAAACCATCAAAACCCGGCGACCGTTTAGACCTGACCAGGCCAAACGCATAATCAACTTCTTCGTCATCTAGTGGAGGTATTGGCACCTCTTGTGCATGAGGAACCGATACCCCCGCCCTAGGAAAGAATTCACCAAGAAGAGCACTGATACAATCTCCCCACGTATGGATCAGGTTCCCTCGGACGTGGAGAGAGTTAATAATGCCTGACGACCGGGGACCCCGACAAATCTGATAGACCTTCCCCCAGGGGTCTTCACGGAAGTCATTGACAAACCCCCTCCATTCATCTTCTTTCGTACACAAAATCAACCTCTTATATTCATTCATCTCCCTACTAAGTTGACTCCTTAGCTGGGGTACACTCTCATAATTATTCCGCCGGGCACGCTGAAACAAACGTCTCGCATGCCTGACGGAACGCTTCTTCGCCTCAAGCTCCCTAGTCCACCATCTCACTTTTTTGAAACGCACCTTTTTCCACTTCTGGAACATACTATCATTTACACTCCAGACGCATTCATTCAGACATGCAATTTGTTCGTCAACCCCCAGCTCCTGAAACACACTGAGCGGTATATGAAATACCGCTTCTCTCACACACCGTCCATAATGGACCCAATCAGCACCCGAAGTTCGCCATCTCTTTAAGTTACACTCACCCTCCACGCGCTGGCGGTTGAGGGGAGTAATCACAATCTTGATCGGATTGTGATCACTTATCCCCCAACCCCCCATAACACTCCACCTAAACTCAAACATCCGAGTTGCTGCCTCATTCATGAGCGTCACGTCGATGTCAATCGCGCCCATTGGCCCATGAAAACTATACCATTCACTCGGTTCATTCATCACGTAACAGCCAGAGGCCGTCAACCATTCACTCATTACCTCACCCCTCTGGCTACTGGCATAACCAGACGAGTGTCTGGAAAGTTTACTATGCCAGGCAGAGGATGAGGCATTCGCATCCAAACCCATGATAACAGGATTGCTACTCGCGAGGAGTAGCACCGTATCTAGGTACCTCAAATAGGGCTCAATGGGCTCGCCAAATTTGCAATAAATGCTGGCCACATACACTCTACCGAAGGTACCCTCAATACATACACAAACCCCCCATTCCGACGCATCCACCAAAACACATTCATAGCTCTGCTCATTCACGACAACCGCGGCGTTAACCCTCAGGTCAGTGAAGACCCGAAAGCTCCCAGGAAGGCCCCTCACCACACCATGGGTGGAAAAGGGCTCCTGAAGCAGGCCAACGCCGACCCGCCCCTCAGTCATACATGCACCAACCTCACACATGACAGCATACGCACCCTGACAGTTAAGTTGAATCACATTCATACTTAATGTCTGGCGTTCGCTCGGGCAACAATTGCAGCGTAAATAGGACAAGCGCCAGACAACATAAGGTGTCCGGCAGGCTTGCCCTTAAACTGGCAATTGCGACAATGCGGGGCCAATTGGCCACGGAGACGGGCAACCTCGGAAATGAGGTCAACCACGAGGTCCTGGTAGTCGCGAGACCACTGCACCAGGACCGCCGCTGACTCCATAGGGAGCCCTCCCAGTCCAAAGACCCTGCGGTCGAAGGCATGGGATACCCGAGAGAGGCGCTCCTGGAAGTCGCCTCCCTTACCCCCCTCCTTGATCGCACCCTTCCCCAATACTTACCTGGCCTCCACCACTTACCTTCGTCGCATGCCGCTACCGAACCTGCATCGGGGCATGCGTCGACTCATCGCCCGACGTATCGCTCAACGAGTCGGAGCCCAACTCAAAGCTCGGCACCTGCATGACGACGTCAGCCATGGCGTCCATCCTTCCAGCAGCACCCTCGGTTGTAGCGACCTTGCTCGGCCCTGCATCCTCCGTCGAAGCCGCCTTCTTCGTGGTAGGCTTCTTGAAGACCGCCACTGGGTCACCACCGACACCCTTCATCTTCCCCCGCGGGGGTGACTGCAACTGCGAGTCACTCGCCGCTGCACCCGCTCTTGCCACCGAACCCGGTCGCGACACCGTCGATTCGCTGTCGGCGGTGTAGGACGAATCCGCACCACCTCCAGCACCATCACTAACGCCACCCGACACCAACTTCGACGTGGTGCTCCGCCGCTTCCTGCGGCCCCTCTGCGCCGTGCCCACCATTGGCACAACTCCCGAAATGTTGCGGGGCAGCAACCACGCGCACACGAAAGCCTACTCACCAGCAAACGAAGATTAGCCCTTGATACTCCGGTGCTCACTTGGAGTAATTGGTCACCCCACAAACAGGGACTGAGCCGAAGACACAAGTGGTCAGTAGCGGCTACGGCCAAACCTAGTCGGCCAAAGCAAAAACGCGGGGGCGCCTCTCACGTACTGGTTGTCGGTAATTAATTACCGACGCTAGCCACTCCGAGTCCCAACAATGGGAACGAGTCGGCTGGCGCGAAGACGACGCCGACCGAACTGGCTGGCCAAAAAAATGCAGCCGCTAGCTCTGCCACTAAGTGCACAAGCACTGGCTCTGTCGGCAGGAGTGACAAAGTACTCCGTGAGCAGTGCTGATAAATACCAATCCCAAAAGGACTAGTATTGGTCCGCACTAAGCCGATGTACCACTGGCACAAACCGCACTTACCTGGGAATCGAATCAACGCACACGTGCAGCCTATACCCGTACGCACCTCGACACTATACCTCCGGCGGGCAAGTGACGTCACAGAGACGCGCAGGTTGGGAAGCGAACACAAGAACGCCGACCGATAGCTAACGCACCGACCGAACAACGCACCACGGAATAAACGCGGCAACAACAAAATGTATTGCCGGAAAGCTAGCGCTCCAAACAATAACAAATTGTATTGCCGGAAAAATTGGCGCTCCAAACACCAACAAAATATATTGCCGGAGTTTTACCGACACCGACTGGGGCTCCGCGTCAAAACTACAACACACGAAAATACCAACAAAGGTTTTATTCGCCCCTTGAGGTATGCCACAAAAATGCCGAAAATCGCAAAAATGAAAAACTGAATTAAACTGCCGAGAGCTCCGCTAACACGTCCGTTCGCAATGAAATCCACACTCAGAGGACAGTAGGATTTGCGTTGATCAGTCATCAGAGTCTAGCAGCTGCTGTGCCCCGATACACCAAGATGAATGGTGAGGGTTTTGATGCAGCCACCAATTTATTATTGCTGAATAGATGTACATAGTATGTATGTACATATGTATTGATGCATCATCTAATTGTTCAGAGAGGGTAACAATTAAATTTCATTGGCATAGGTATAGAGATGGTTGACCGTTGCTCATCAACGAGGTTGATGGGTTGGTCATCAACAACATGAAATGTACAACAAAATGTTTTTACATTTTCAAAATTTCGAAAATTTTAAAATAATTAAAAAATCGATGTGGAAATTGTAAAAATACTCACCGGTAGTAGCAAACTGGTGCATTGTTGTATGGTTTTTAATACAGAAAATGCATTGATGCGCAGGTTCGAGTCCCAGTAAAGTCAAATTGAAATTAATTTTAATTGATTTTTTTTTAATTTTTAATTTATTTATAATTCAAATTCGATAAGAAAATAGTTAAAACACCAGCGGTTTTGGGAAATTAGTGCATCGATGGAATTGGTGTATGGAAGGAATAATGAGCCATATCAGCAGATGTGCAGAAATTTAATATAACATTCCTTTCTACAGACGAACTCGCTCTACTTCTGTTATTTTAACAGCCAGCTGTGTTGAATTAAAATTTTTTATTCACCAGATGCACTACCAGAATTTTGTTGGGTCTCTGGCTTCCACGATTATTCGTAGTTGCAACTTCTCTGTTCATCTACGTTCTCTGAGGGTGTACTACGCAGAAGGACATTACCGTGGCGGTAGCCACGGTTAGGGCACACGTTCGGACGGATGGCGTAGCCCAGGGTTATTTTTTATAAGCGCGGCCTTAGGCCGCCAAAGCAGAAAAGTGTTCTGCGCAAAAGCACTGTGGACCGGGCCATAGATATTACTCCGGAAAGAGAAGATAAAAAAAACCTTTGTGGAGAACAGCTTTTGCGTTGTGGGTCTTCGGCCGCGCTTATAAAAAATTCTCTTTCCGGAGTAATATCTATGGCCCGGTTCACAGTGCTTTTGCGCAGAACACTTTTCTGCGTTGGCGGCCTTCGGCCGCGCTTATAAAAAATAACCCTGGGCTACGCCATCCGTCCGGACGTGTGACATAACCGTAGCTACCGCCACGGTGATGTCCTTCTGCGTAGTACACCCTTCAGCGTAGGCGGCCTTCGGCCGCGCTTATAAAAAATAACTCTGGGCTACGCTATGCAAGTCCGGGCGTGTGTCACAGCCGTGGCTACCGCCACGGTGATGTCCTTATGTTATTTATATAACAGTTATTTGCTCATTGGAGTTCTCATAAGTTCTCGCGTAAATAAATAAAGGGGTTATTGCACATTTCAAAAAAGACCTAATTGCGTTTTAAATGAGAAATAAGACCTTTTTTTTCGGATATATTTTTTATTGTATCATTCTTTGAGAATATAACAATTTTTATAAAATCTTAACCTAAAATACAACTCGTTATTCGTTGCCACTGCTTCAAATAACATTTGGATGAAGAGCAATTTTATTTAATATAAAATAAATACTTGTGAAGACATACATATCTGTAGTAGTATACTTATGTAATTATTTTTTGGATTTACTTATAGTATTTATGTACGTTATTTCATTTTATATTCGGCTTGATGTTCTTCATTTTCATTTTCATTATATAGTAAGTATTTATGCCTTCGGAATGGAGTGGAATTCCAATCAGCTGGTTGTATAGTATTAAAAGTTCGACCGACTTGAGGACAGGATCCTCGAGGAAACAATTGTGTGTTGCAAAAGTAAATGCTGTTGCAGTTTACGGATTGGAAGGAATTCCAATAAGCTGCATGTATGAAATTGGGAGTTTTTACGGCCTAATGGGATAGGATCGTACGGAACACTCATGTATTAGTAAAGGCTCTTGCAGCTTTTGGAATGGAAGGAATTGCAGTAAGTTGCATTTTTTTAAATTTGGAGGTTGTACGACCTAATAGGATAGGCTCCTCGAAGTTTTAATTTTAGTGGCTCTAGCCTTGGTCACAATTAAGCAGAATATATTTTCTTTTTAACCGCTTAGGATACCTCTGTTCTAATAGATTCTTACATATTGACCTTAACGTTTTTGATTGCAGTCGTTGGATTCTTTCTAAGGTGGATTTGGATGCAGAACCCCAAAGTTGCATCCCATATATCCAAGATGGTTTAATCACCATATTAAATAATAGTAATTTGTTCTCCAAGCTCAATTTGGATTTTGGACCAATTATCCATTGTAATTTGTTTATTTTCAACTTAGATTGAACTATTTTGTTATCAATGTGATTTTTCCATGTCAATCTTCTATCCAGTGTGATACCAAGGTATTTTACGAAGTCTTTCTGGGGTATCGTTTCTCCATTTATTGTAACTGAAGGGCATGTGTCTCTTTTTAGCGTAAAAGTTACTTGGATGCATTTGGACTGATTGACTTTAATTCTCCAGGTCGAAAGCCACTCCTCTAGTGTTTTTAGATGGTGCTGTAGTCGACTTGTAGCCACGATGGGATTTGAGTGGACGCTTAGAATTGCTGTGTCATCCGCAAAAGTTGATGTTAGAAGATTTTCGTTTGTTGGCAGATCACTTGTAAAAATTAAGTATAGAATGGGACCTAAAACGCTTCCTTATGAGACTCTTGCAGATATATAGTAACTTCCTGTGGTATAGCTTTTTTGCCTTACACGGAATTTTCTTTCAGTTAGAAAGCATTCTAGAATCGCGCAAATGTTATACAAGTTGAACAATTAGTCTCTTCATAGGACATGCTCGAACAAATGCGATCAATTCACTCCATATAAAGGGATGTAAAATTGTATTAGTCGCATGCTCCCTTGAGATTGAGCCCGGACACGTCCCGGATTAATCTCATTTTTTGCAGGGTTGCGTTTGATCCCGGATTAATCACATTTTTTGCAGGGTATATATAACCACTTGCATATCCATACATACATACATACATACAAATGTATCAAAAGATAAAAAAATAAAGATAGACTAATTGTAGACCAATTGTTCACTAACGGGTATAAATCGTCGCCCGGATAAATTAATGTCGTATGTTGCATTTGAAGACTTTTGGGAAAACAGGTTTGAAGTTTGGAATTGTATTTCTGCAAAACTTCTGATTAGTTTTTGTCCAAAGTCTGGCAGAACACTACTAGGCCACAAAATTCTTAAATTATTTTAATTTTGTTATATATTGTTTATTATTTTTGAATTTATAAAGGATTTTCTTCAGTAAAATTTTGTCGTATGTTACCTTTAGCAACATTTTTGCAGGAAATTTGTATGACGTACGACAAAATGTGTTCCCAATTTGAACTAAATTAAAGATTTTTAAAATTAGTTAAATATTGTATTTGATTTCTCATAAAAGTAAATAAATTAAATAATTGACAGCAATTAAAAGCACATTGGAAATTAGACGAAATCGCTTGCGACCTTGCACAAACGAAAAAATTCTGCTCAATATCTCTTAAACTAAAGGAGATAGCAAAAAACGGATAACGTCATTCGAAAGATCTTGATTAGTTTAGTATAATAGTATTATTAACTCAATTCGGCCCAAAATACACATACGACACTAATTTATCCGGGCGACGAAATGTAGATTAATCGCTTTCATCCCGAACGGGTGTAAGGGCCTTTTCAAATTACTCGGTACGACTTCGGATCGACATTTTTCTCTCGGTATTTTTAGCTTACCGAACCGATTCCGCGTTGCTGTGTTTTTCACACTTGTGGGAATACTTTCGGTGCGTAATCTTCAGAAAATAAGAAAACAAACGTCGAAATTTACAATATAAAATTTTAAAATACAACAAATCACTTAATAATAACAATAATGTCTTCCAGCGAAGACGAAGGCATTATAGCTTGCAAAATTTATAGTCGAAACGAGATTTTCACTGACTTTATTCTTCTTCTTTTATTACGCCGCAAAAATGTATGCAGTAATTCCTCAAATTTTACTGACCGGCCTTACCGCGTTGCGGTATACCGAAATTAATCCGCTCCGATTTCATGTATGCAACACTAATATGAAAGTGCCAATTGAAATACATGTGGTCGGTAAGGTTTCGGTATACTTTCGGTAAAAACCAAAAATGTCGATCCGATTCCGCACCGAGTAATGTGAAAACGCTCTAAATCTAGATCAATGATGGCCATCCCATAGGCACGCGTGCCAATTTTTTCTCTTCTGCTTTCACACGTACACAAGATCAGCTTCACTGCTAACGCACACATATAAGCATTTTGTATTAACCCAATTTGCCACTGAGTGAAGTCGAGTTCGAATCGAGGTCGATTCGACGTCGTTTTGGAGAACTCGCCGGGGTGAACTCGAATCGAAGTCTTTATTTTATAAAAAAATGAAAGTCGTTCCGACTTCGATTTATAACATCGGATCAATTTCGCCACGATGTCGGTTTGTCGAATTCGTGACGTGTATTTTCTAACAAAGCGGGAATGAATTCATATGTACATCTTATGTACAACTTATTTTATACCCCGCACCTCTTAGTCACAATTTAGGCTACTAACTGCACGATGAGCTTGAAGAACTGTCGTCCGAAGTGGAAACAGAGTGTAACCCGCTGTGTGGTCGCAGCGTTACAAAGGCCTACTTGAATTAATTTGTATACATATACCTATGTATACATATTCACTTCAAACACTTGCAAAAAAAAAGTAACGTTGATGTGCACGGCATGAAGTGCATTACCTACTTTCAAGAAAAATTTAAAGAAATCTAAGCAACATTTGACTTAGAAAATATATTGAACAAAAATATTTCATTTGTTTACAAATAATAAATGTTATGGATACGCGTTTGACCTCGATTACGATCTACAATCGAGTGGAGCAGCAATGCATGGCGGTCGGCATGATCTAGGGTTGCACTGTGGCTAGTCATTGTCGGCTGGGCGGGGTTCTTGCCTACATTGCTGTCCTGCGCCATAAACAGAAAAAATTCATATCATGCCTTTTCAAACCAAAACGAGTAAAATCAAACGAAAACAACATCCGGTTTTAGCCGGATGCCACGGACGGACCGTTGAAAAATTCAAAAATTCAAAAGATAACCCGAAAAAAAATCAAATTCAAGAGGCCAGGCATCAGTTAAATTTAAATAAATGCAAACCGAGGGAAAATGTCGTTAAAATTTGAATATGAATTTTGAACGTACATATGTACGTTAAAGTCAGACGGACGTTAGCAAAACATTTAAACCGAAATTTAAATCGGACGGAAATACTGACAATCGACGGAAAAATTTGAAAATAGATAATCGGACGTTATATTTAAATAATCGCGGACGGAAGAGAAAAGATTTAGAAATTTAAATTTGAATACACGTTGAAATCAAAAAAACTGTCAAAGTGAATTTGAATTTGAATATACATATATATCGCGAAAAAAAATTGTTAAATTTGAATTTAATTTGAATCAACCGGAAGGACCGGTTATTAACAGGCATCTGAAAATACATAAAAGAAGCTGAAATTTAAAATATATGAACAATCAAAAAAAAAGTTAAAGGCCGAACTCACAAGGGGGTGGCGTTGCTGATGTTGTTGCAGCGCTGGTGCGTTTTTGTCCCACCCTAATCCATGGTTACTGTCGCACCCGAATACCAGTAACCCCTTACCTGTGTTGCGCCGCCGGTGTTGTTGCAGCGCTGGTGCTTTTCGACCCACCCTCATCCATGGCCATCGGTGCACCTTAAATTCGATGACCCCATACCTGTGGTGCGCCGCTGGTGTTGTTGCAGCGCTGGTGCTTATTGGCCCACCCTCATCCATGGCCATCGGTGCACCCGTATTTTGATGACCCCGTATCTGAAAATCCCTATGCCTTTTAAATTAGGGTGGTCAACATTCCCATTTTAGTTACAAAATTTTATTTGGAATTCATTTTCCTTATTCTCAAAATCTAAGTCCTCAATTTTCTTTCATTATATAGTTAGTATACCATACGTTCAAGTGTTAATGCTACAAATTATATAGATTAGGGCGCCCCTTTTGATAAAACGATATTACATTCGAGCATTAGGGTGATTTTCAGCCAACCCCAAATATTAAGTGCTATACACCTTTGTCTTTGTTGTATGGTAATATGTACGTATTTATGCGTATGTGCTTGTGCCAAAAAAAAATTATTTTTTTTGAACATAAAATTTGTTTTGTGGTAACTCAGTATACTTAACGCCTCTGTATATATATATATGTCCAGGCAAGGCAAATCCACATAAATATGCACATATGTATGTACATCAAATTTACTAAAATAAAGTGAAATTAAATAACAAGTAAAAATATAATTCTTACGGACTATGCGCCGGTGATTGTTGCTGCTGTTGTTGTCGTTGTTGGTGGTTTTTGGTGTCGGTCTTGTTGCTGTATTTGCAATTATAAACGCGGAAACACCGGCAACCGATAACGCTGTTGCTGCTGCTGCTGATAATAATAATAATCGTAATGTTGGCGAAAATGTTGCAAATAACAAATTTAGCTGGGGTACTGTTGTTCAATTAAATGTTGTTGTTGTTGCTGTTGTTTGTTTTGCTGTTGATTTGGCTTTATGCTTGTTGTTGTTGTTAGTGCTGGGACACTGTATGTTTTTTTATACCATGGGTATTACCTCTGGTTCGTTACTTTCCCGGCACTAAATGAACAAATGTCATTATTTTTTTACTTTTTTAACAATCATTTTGATTTTATTTGATTACTGCATAGATAAGTATTTATCAGATTTTTTGTAGTTTTTTTTTTTTTTTTTTTTTTTTTTTTTTTTTTTTTTTTTTTGTGTATTTTAACCCTTGTCAATAATCTACTATAATATGGTTGCTAAAATAAATTATTTAAGTTTCATGTATGTATGTTTGTTTACACGCTTTTTGTTTCTTATTTATTTCTTTGTTGTAATGTGAAGCGGCGCTTTTTATTTCATTCTTGTTTCACATCTTAAATATATACATAGCAATGTATACATATGTAGGTAGTTTTCTATTTTATTATTGATTTTTTTTTTTGTTTTATTTAGTTACTGCTTTGTTTAATTTGTTTTTCTGGGTTTTTTTTCTTATTGATAATAGTTAACATTGTCTCCGCTATTTTATATATGTATGTATGTTCGCACACGTATCTAGATATATGTATTATTTTATTTATGCATTTAACACACTTTTTAGCTGCTCGTAAAATGACAGTTATTCGGGCTGCAAATACTCTTCTCTTCATGTTTATTTTTTTTCTGTTTGTTAAAATTTAATATTACAACTATTACTTGCCTTTAGTGGTCTTCTCTTACATATTCTTTCGTTTTCTACAAGCTTTTCAGTGAAAACTCTCTATAATCATATGCATAAGTTAACGCTCATAGACCGTATATTAATATTCATTCTTGTGCATAGTGAAATAAATGAAGTCTACATATCAAATGTACACTCAAATAGTTTAAAAGTGTTGGCGATTTAATTTTAAATTTTAGAAAAAAACACGATCATTAGAACTGCCTTGATATAATTCGTATATATGTATCTACACACACGCGTCCGCACGCAATCACTGACTTCTATCAACTTCCTACTATCTTAAAACTTCTAATCAAGCGTGCCTAGCTAGACGCTCACTTCCCCTTTTTCTGTATTTGTTTGGAAGGGTCCCGTTTCCTATCGTATAACAATGTAGTGCCGTATAACAATGTAGTGACGTGTGCATAATAGTGGCGTGACTTTACGGTTACCCGAATGTCTACATCATGGTATGACGCTAGCAATGACACAAGCGAGATAGAATACGGTTGCCATGACACACAAAAAAAAAAATACCAAAACTTTCGGAATAAAATGCCTCAAGCATTTTTCCCATGAAACTATTTCAAAATAATCGATTGTATTCGTGCCCTAGAAAATTTGCTACTGTAAAATCCTATTAGTGTGCATTGGGAATATAATGGACATTGGGTCATATTAACAAGAGCCAAGCATCTGCATTTGTTTAAAATCTCAGATATTTTACTCAAATTTTGAAATTTGGTTCATACAGATTTATGTCAAATTTCTGCAATTTCCAGCAAAAGCATTTGCCTTAATCTTATCAATATCGCCCATTGTTGTCCTACGCTCAAATTATGAAATCGGTAGGACAGGAAAATCTGGTTGATGAAACAATAGTAATTAATTTTCTGAGAACTATGTAAAATTTTAAAATTGTATGGAGCGCATGAGAATATTTTATAAAATATGCATTTGAAAGTACCAAGTCACCGAATAACCACGTGTTACGTATTTTCACATTACGAAGTGTTCATGGCAACCCTGGAAGAACCAGTTTGTCCATCACCAATACTTGTGCATCTCCCGCCATTGGAACGATTGTGAAGATTCGGAGGGGAAATTTCTCATGATGCCTACTCATAGAGGTCGGCTCGATAGCTTGCCAGATTTGAAGAAAAATTTATGTGCGATCTATAAGGCTCGGGTTCTAAAAAAAATGAAGCAATACCATATAATCATCTCGAAGAATAAAAAAATCAATGTAAATTTCGGATAAACCCACTCACTTAAATTTTGTTTAAACACTTAATGGAGGAAAAAGGGAATTAATTACAGGATTTGAGCAAAGAAAAATTTCGCATTTGAAATATCTAGTAACTGAATGAGAAAATACGAATCGTCATTATTGCTAGAACACCATAATTGGTAAATGAAATTACTCGAACAGGAAAGTTACTGACGGCAAAAAAAAAAAAAAAAAAAAAAATTGTAAGCTATTCTATCGAAACCACCCCTATAATACAACCTCATTCTCCTTCACTTGCGGCCAAGGCTAATTTATAGAAGGTTAACCTACTAAACAGCTGATTGCAGACTTTTCATTATATATTTTTTTTTCCATATTGTGGTGCTTGTGTCAAAACTTATGACAATTTGATCTTGACGCAATGTGATTTCTACAATGGCGGCTATGATTTTGACAGAAGCATCACAGAATACACAACCAATTTTACATGGAGTGTGTATGTATGTATGTCCGTATATAGTACTGCAAAAACCTTCTATAATTGAACCATGCATGCGACGACCTTTCATGTTTGGCCACGCGTCACCAATACATGTACATGCTTTTCTCTCTCATGCCAACATGTCGCCATCATTCACTGGAAGCAAGAATTATCTAAAGAAGGATATCGTAGTAGATAAGCTGATTGGAATTGTGTATGTATACTAAAAAGTGTGAATGTCAGACAAAACGAATTGGGAAAAATTTTACATTGAAATTCATTTCTCTCCTCTTTCACATTGACATTTTTAAAGAAGAAACAAGATAAAGCAAACGCAAGTAACTTAACCTGTATTGGATAAGCCTTGACTGGAAGTTATTGGGAACTACTAAAAAAACTACTGAAATAGTGGTGCTGCCACACAGACAAAATTAAGCAACCGAAATTAACCCGTTTATGATCGATATCAGGATTGATATCGATAGCAAACCATAACAGGCCTAATTCGCTTCGAAGACCTGACGAGGGAGCGAACAGGAAAAATGGTTTGCCTGTAAGGTTGTTGCGATAATACTCAACTGTTAACTACGTGGGGCACGACTCACCCCTAGATAAGAGTCTCAAATTCTACCACAGCTAACCGGGCAACAGAGGCTCCATCAGGTGATACCAAAAAAAACGTATGCTATATGAACGTGCAATCTAGTAGTGTATGAAAATCCGAGAATAATTGAAAGTCAGGTATAATAAAAAAATTCATTTGGTAAAAAAAAACCAAAACGCGTAAGTCCGGCGTTGCGGTGATTCTCTATTGGCTTAGGCCAGAGAAGCCTACCCCCCCTAGGAGCCCTCCTCCTAGGTGCCGATCTTGGTCGGTCTTAACAACCTGTCCCCCCCGGCTGATCCAACCCCGCACGCTGGACCCAGGACAGGCGGTCTTGAAAAAGACCCTTGGTCCGCTGGTTTCTCGCCCCCCGGAATGGGCTTTACAAAAAAAATTAAATTATTTTGTTTCCTATTTTAAGGCTTCGCGGCCTTAGACATTTTTTACAGGAGAACGCGTCTAAACTCCGAATACAATCACCCTATCAGCTGGTCTATGGTCCCTAACCTCGCGAAGCTGGACAAAAAAAACTTTAACAGGAAAATCATCAATACTCCGTTTGAATAGACATTTTTGTATTGGAGAACTCGTCAAAACTCCGTAAGGTTAGGCATTTGATATAGGAGAACTCGCCAAAACTCCATAAAACTAGACATTTTAATTTGGGAGAACTCGTCAAAACTCCGTATAAGCAGACCAATTGGAATATGGACTGCTAGATGGTCCACGGTTCCCGGTGGGAGCGCTTGTGATCCACCTATTATTATAACTGCTCGGGGAGAATACTGGGCGAATTGTCCCCGACCGCCAAGACGCCCAGCGGAGTCTTATTGAGGACGGATATCAGAAGCATGGAATCGTCCTATTAATCTCCCCGTTAAGTCTTCTAAGTCATACAGTGCATTGCCAGCTTTTCCACGAACTCGTCACTTGACTCTATCATTTGCCTGCGCTAAGTTTTTACAGATTTCCTCGTTTACGTCCGTTCAGTCGACTGCTGACAGTTTTGGGACATTTAAACAAAATCGAACGTATGAGCGCTTCAAAAAAACAAGGCACGCTTGAATGGTCGTATGAAATCTTAAGCAATTAACTGCCTAAATAAAATCACGTTTGGTGTTAAAGCTTAAATGCAAGTATTTGTACAATTACCGAAATTTAAATCTCTATCTCGATTCAAAATTATGTCGTATCCAAAAGAAATAACTTCAGCAATCATTTATAACGAATATTTGCTTTTTAAATCTCCATGCCGGTAAAATTTATGTCATATCCAAGAAATTATAATACGTTGTCGCGTTTAGTGAAAAAAATCAAGCAATAATTGTAATAATTATTTGCGATTCAAAAAAAAATTATCTTAAATTTTGTTAACAATGTCGATTCAAGATGACTTCGCTTCGCTTATCAAAAAAAAATATTTGTATAAATAAACGTGTTCATATACGTAAATACGTAAATGTAAAAAGATATACAATGCAAAATATATATATGTTCGTCATTCAATGGGAATGCTGACCTCCCATCATACAAGGCACAGGTTACAGAATAAAAAAAAATATATAAACCTCTTTGAAAAATAAAGACACAAAAAAAAAATTAAGACGGTGTGTGCCAACTGGTCTCCAGCGCACCAACCGCAATGCAGGGTTGCTCGGAAGCTAAATCCCTGAGACAGGCTGGCTAACTAAAGATAGTTAGCAATAACAAAAAAAATTTAAATTTTGCGAAATACTAACCTATCTCCGCCGCAATGAAAGGAACGGTTTCAATCCGCTATCCCCAGACTTGCGGAGATAGACAATACATCCTTCGGTCTCAGCTCAGCTCATCGCCATGAAGTGGTGCTAAATGTTCCAAGGCACCCAACTCAGGCATGAGATGAACTGAGGCCTGCATCGCATAACAAAAGAAAAAAGACAGAACAAAAGAAATTTGCAAAATACCCCCCTAATCTCCGCCGCAATGAAAGGAACAGCTAGAGGCTGCTTTCCCCAGACTTGCGGAGATGAAAAGTACTAACTCAGGTCTCAGACCAACCCATCGCAATGAAAGTGGCGCTAAGTGCAACCAACTCAGACGCGGAATGGCTGAGGCCTAAATTGCAAAAAAAAAATCACGAACACAAAAAAAAATTAAAAGGACGAATTTTCCTTATGACCAACATCCTTGGCTCCGCCGCAATGAAAGGCACGGTTTGAAGCCGCTACCCCAGACTTGCGAAGAAGGATTGCTAGCTTAGGATCCAGCTCAACTCATCGCAATGAAGGCGGTGTTCGAATTACCACCCCAGACGCGAGATGAGCTGGGCCCCAAAAGAAAAAAAATCCGATACACATAACTGCACAAAAGACATATTCGGCAAAAGAAATTTATAAAAAAAAATAAATACTGAATCTAGCGGACATGCCCCTCGGACGACAGTGAAACAAATTTATATTACAAAAAAAATAAGTGCGTTCAACACTGCCTCTCCGGGTGAAATGCAAAAAAAACAGACAAAATGACGTTAAGTCTCGTGGAGCCCTGAGCTACTGACACCAATGACTCTCCAATCATCCCGATCAATCTCGTCATTCCGCCGCAACGCAGTGGCGGCTACTGAGGCTGCCAATCTGGGACTTGCGGAATAATGAAACTTCACTGAACGACCAGAAAACCACCGAAGCCAGCACCCCAGGACACCACGTTGGGCGCCATCTGTTATGGATACGCGTTTGACCTCGATTACGATCTACAATCGAGTGGAGCAGCAATGCATGGCGGTCGGCATGATCTAGGGTTGCACTGTGGCTAGTCATTGTCGGCTGGGCGGGGTTCTTGCCTACATTGCTGTCCTGCGCCATAAACAGAAAAAATTCATATCATGCCTTTTCAAACCAAAACGAGTAAAATCAAACGAAAACAACATCCGGTTTTAGCCGGATGCCACGGACGGACCGTTGAAAAATTCAAAAATTCAAAAGATAACCCGAAAAAAAATCAAATTCAAGAGGCCAGGCATCAGTTAAATTTAAATAAATGCAAACCGAGGGAAAATGTCGTTAAAATTTGAATATGAATTTTGAACGTACATATGTACGTTAAAGTCAGACGGACGTTAGCAAAACATTTAAACCGAAATTTAAATCGGACGGAAATACTGACAATCGACGGAAAAATTTGAAAATAGATAATCGGACGTTATATTTAAATAATCGCGGACGGAAGAGAAAAGATTTAGAAATTTAAATTTGAATACACGTTGAAATCAAAAAAACTGTCAAAGTGAATTTGAATTTGAATATACATATATATCGCGAAAAAAAATCGTTAAATTTGAATTTAATTTGAATCAACCGGAAGGACCGGTTATTAACAGGCATCTGAAAATACATAAAAGAAGCTGAAATTTAAAATATATGAACAATCAAAAAAAAAGTTAAAGGCCGAACTCACAAGGGGGTGGCGTTGCTGATGTTGTTGCAGCGCTGGTGCGTTTTTGTCCCACCCTAATCCATGGTTACTGTCGCACCCGAATACCAGTAACCCCTTACCTGTGTTGCGCCGCCGGTGTTGTTGCAGCGCTGGTGCTTTTCGACCCACCCTCATCCATGGCCATCGGTGCACCTTAAATTCGATGACCCCATACCTGTGGTGCGCCGCTGGTGTTGTTGCAGCGCTGGTGCTTATTGGCCCACCCTCATCCATGGCCATCGGTGCACCCGTATTTTGATGACCCCGTATCTGAAAATCCCTATGCCTTTTAAATTAGGGTGGTCAACATTCCCATTTTAGTTACAAAATTTTATTTGGAATTCATTTTCCTTATTCTCAAAATCTAAGTCCTCAATTTTCTTTCATTATATAGTTAGTATACCATACGTTCAAGTGTTAATGCTACAAATTATATAGATTAGGGCGCCCCTTTTGATAAAACGATATTACATTCGAGCATTAGGGTGATTTTCAGCCAACCCCAAATATTAAGTGCTATACACCTTTGTCTTTGTTGTATGGTAATATGTACGTATTTATGCGTATGTGCTTGTGCCAAAAAAAAATTATTTTTTTTGAACATAAAATTTGTTTTGTGGTAACTCAGTATACTTAACGCCTCTGTATATATATATATGTCCAGGCAAGGCAAATCCACATAAATATGCACATATGTATGTACATCAAATTTACTAAAATAAAGTGAAATTAAATAACAAGTAAAAATATAATTCTTACGGACTATGCGCCGGTGATTGTTGCTGCTGTTGTTGTCGTTGTTGGTGGTTTTTGGTGTCGGTCTTGTTGCTGTATTTGCAATTATAAACGCGGAAACACCGGCAACCGATAACGCTGTTGCTGCTGCTGCTGATAATAATAATAATCGTAATGTTGGCGAAAATGTTGCAAATAACAAATTTAGCTGGGGTACTGTTGTTCAATTAAATGTTGTTGTTGTTGCTGTTGTTTGTTTTGCTGTTGATTTGGCTTTATGCTTGTTGTTGTTGTTAGTGCTGGGACACTGTATGTTTTTTTATACCATGGGTATTACCTCTGGTTCGTTACTTTCCCGGCACTAAATGAACAAATGTCATTATTTTTTTACTTTTTTAACAATCATTTTGATTTTATTTGATTACTGCATAGATAAGTATTTATCAGATTTTTTGTAGTTTTTTTTTTTTTTTTTTTTTTTTTTTTTTTTTTTTTTTTTTTTGTGTATTTTAACCCTTGTCAATAATCTACTATAATATGGTTGCTAAAATAAATTATTTAAGTTTCATGTATGTATGTTTGTTTACACGCTTTTTGTTTCTTATTTATTTCTTTGTTGTAATGTGAAGCGGCGCTTTTTATTTCATTCTTGTTTCACATCTTAAATATATACATAGCAATGTATACATATGTAGGTAGTTTTCTATTTTATTATTGATTTTTTTTTTTGTTTTATTTAGTTACTGCTTTGTTTAATTTGTTTTTCTGGGTTTTTTTTCTTATTGATAATAGTTAACATTGTCTCCGCTATTTTATATATGTATGTATGTTCGCACACGTATCTAGATATATGTATTATTTTATTTATGCATTTAACACACTTTTTAGCTGCTCGTAAAATGACAGTTATTCGGGCTGCAAATACTCTTCTCTTCATGTTTATTTTTTTTCTGTTTGTTAAAATTTAATATTACAACTATTACTTGCCTTTAGTGGTCTTCTCTTACATATTCTTTCGTTTTCTACAAGCTTTTCAGTGAAAACTCTCTATAATCATATGCATAAGTTAACGCTCATAGACCGTATATTAATATTCATTCTTGTGCATAGTGAAATAAATGAAGTCTACATATCAAATGTACACTCAAATAGTTTAAAAGTGTTGGCGATTTAATTTTAAATTTTAGAAAAAAACACGATCATTAGAACTGCCTTGATATAATTCGTATATATGTATCTACACACACGCGTCCGCACGCAATCACTGACTTCTATCAACTTCCTACTATCTTAAAACTTCTAATCAAGCGTGCCTAGCTAGACGCTCACTTCCCCTTTTTCTGTATTTGTTTGGAAGGGTCCCGTTTCCTATCGTATAACAATGTAGTGCCGTATAACAATGTAGTGACGTGTGCATAATAGTGGCGTGACTTTACGGTTACCCGAATGTCTACATCATGGTATGACGCTAGCAATGACACAAGCGAGATAGAATACGGTTGCCATGACACACAAAAAAAAAAATACCAAAACTTTCGGAATAAAATGCCTCAAGCATTTTTCCCATGAAACTATTTCAAAATAATCGATTGTATTCGTGCCCTAGAAAATTTGCTACTGTAAAATCCTATTAGTGTGCATTGGGAATATAATGGACATTGGGTCATATTAACAAGAGCCAAGCATCTGCATTTGTTTAAAATCTCAGATATTTTACTCAAATTTTGAAATTTGGTTCATACAGATTTATGTCAAATTTCTGCAATTTCCAGCAAAAGCATTTGCCTTAATCTTATCAATATCGCCCATTGTTGTCCTACGCTCAAATTATGAAATCGGTAGGACAGGAAAATCTGGTTGATGAAACAATAGTAATTAATTTTCTGAGAACTATGTAAAATTTTAAAATTGTATGGAGCGCATGAGAATATTTTATAAAATATGCATTTGAAAGTACCAAGTCACCGAATAACCACGTGTTACGTATTTTCACATTACGAAGTGTTCATGGCAACCCTGGAAGAACCAGTTTGTCCATCACCAATACTTGTGCATCTCCCGCCATTGGAACGATTGTGAAGATTCGGAGGGGAAATTTCTCATGATGCCTACTCATAGAGGTCGGCTCGATAGCTTGCCAGATTTGAAGAAAAATTTATGTGCGATCTATAAGGCTCGGGTTCTAAAAAAAATGAAGCAATACCATATAATCATCTCGAAGAATAAAAAAATCAATGTAAATTTCGGATAAACCCACTCACTTAAATTTTGTTTAAACACTTAATGGAGGAAAAAGGGAATTAATTACAGGATTTGAGCAAAGAAAAATTTCGCATTTGAAATATCTAGTAACTGAATGAGAAAATACGAATCGTCATTATTGCTAGAACACCATAATTGGTAAATGAAATTACTCGAACAGGAAAGTTACTGACGGCAAAAAAAAAAAAAAAAAAAAAAATTGTAAGCTATTCTATCGAAACCACCCCTATAATACAACCTCATTCTCCTTCACTTGCGGCCAAGGCTAATTTATAGAAGGTTAACCTACTAAACAGCTGATTGCAGACTTTTCATTATATATTTTTTTTTCCATATTGTGGTGCTTGTGTCAAAACTTATGACAATTTGATCTTGACGCAATGTGATTTCTACAATGGCGGCTATGATTTTGACAGAAGCATCACAGAATACACAACCAATTTTACATGGAGTGTGTATGTATGTATGTCCGTATATAGTACTGCAAAAACCTTCTATAATTGAACCATGCATGCGACGACCTTTCATGTTTGGCCACGCGTCACCAATACATGTACATGCTTTTCTCTCTCATGCCAACATGTCGCCATCATTCACTGGAAGCAAGAATTATCTAAAGAAGGATATCGTAGTAGATAAGCTGATTGGAATTGTGTATGTATACTAAAAAGTGTGAATGTCAGACAAAACGAATTGGGAAAAATTTTACATTGAAATTCATTTCTCTCCTCTTTCACATTGACATTTTTAAAGAAGAAACAAGATAAAGCAAACGCAAGTAACTTAACCTGTATTGGATAAGCCTTGACTGGAAGTTATTGGGAACTACTAAAAAAACTACTGAAATAGTGGTGCTGCCACACAGACAAAATTAAGCAACCGAAATTAACCCGTTTATGATCGATATCAGGATTGATATCGATAGCAAACCATAACAGGCCTAATTCGCTTCGAAGACCTGACGAGGGAGCGAACAGGAAAAATGGTTTGCCTGTAAGGTTGTTGCGATAATACTCAACTGTTAACTACGTGGGGCACGACTCACCCCTAGATAAGAGTCTCAAATTCTACCACAGCTAACCGGGCAACAGAGGCTCCATCAGGTGATACCAAAAAAAACGTATGCTATATGAACGTGCAATCTAGTAGTGTATGAAAATCCGAGAATAATTGAAAGTCAGGTATAATAAAAAAATTCATTTGGTAAAAAAAAACCAAAACGCGTAAGTCCGGCGTTGCGGTGATTCTCTATTGGCTTAGGCCAGAGAAGCCTACCCCCCCTAGGAGCCCTCCTCCTAGGTGCCGATCTTGGTCGGTCTTAACAACCTGTCCCCCCCGGCTGATCCAACCCCGCACGCTGGACCCAGGACAGGCGGTCTTGAAAAAGACCCTTGGTCCGCTGGTTTCTCGCCCCCCGGAATGGGCTTTACAAAAAAAATTAAATTATTTTGTTTCCTATTTTAAGGCTTCGCGGCCTTAGACATTTTTTACAGGAGAACGCGTCTAAACTCCGAATACAATCACCCTATCAGCTGGTCTATGGTCCCTAACCTCGCGAAGCTGGACAAAAAAAACTTTAACAGGAAAATCATCAATACTCCGTTTGAATAGACATTTTTGTATTGGAGAACTCGTCAAAACTCCGTAAGGTTAGGCATTTGATATAGGAGAACTCGCCAAAACTCCATAAAACTAGACATTTTAATTTGGGAGAACTCGTCAAAACTCCGTATAAGCAGACCAATTGGAATATGGACTGCTAGATGGTCCACGGTTCCCGGTGGGAGCGCTTGTGATCCACCTATTATTATAACTGCTCGGGGAGAATACTGGGCGAATTGTCCCCGACCGCCAAGACGCCCAGCGGAGTCTTATTGAGGACGGATATCAGAAGCATGGAATCGTCCTATTAATCTCCCCGTTAAGTCTTCTAAGTCATACAGTGCATTGCCAGCTTTTCCACGAACTCGTCACTTGACTCTATCATTTGCCTGCGCTAAGTTTTTACAGATTTCCTCGTTTACGTCCGTTCAGTCGACTGCTGACAGTTTTGGGACATTTAAACAAAATCGAACGTATGAGCGCTTCAAAAAAACAAGGCACGCTTGAATGGTCGTATGAAATCTTAAGCAATTAACTGCCTAAATAAAATCACGTTTGGTGTTAAAGCTTAAATGCAAGTATTTGTACAATTACCGAAATTTAAATCTCTATCTCGATTCAAAATTATGTCGTATCCAAAAGAAATAACTTCAGCAATCATTTATAACGAATATTTGCTTTTTAAATCTCCATGCCGGTAAAATTTATGTCATATCCAAGAAATTATAATACGTTGTCGCGTTTAGTGAAAAAAATCAAGCAATAATTGTAATAATTATTTGCGATTCAAAAAAAAATTATCTTAAATTTTGTTAACAATGTCGATTCAAGATGACTTCGCTTCGCTTATCAAAAAAAAATATTTGTATAAATAAACGTGTTCATATACGTAAATACGTAAATGTAAAAAGATATACAATGCAAAATATATATATGTTCGTCATTCAATGGGAATGCTGACCTCCCATCATACAAGGCACAGGTTACAGAATAAAAAAAAATATATAAACCTCTTTGAAAAATAAAGACACAAAAAAAAAATTAAGACGGTGTGTGCCAACTGGTCTCCAGCGCACCAACCGCAATGCAGGGTTGCTCGGAAGCTAAATCCCTGAGACAGGCTGGCTAACTAAAGATAGTTAGCAATAACAAAAAAAATTTAAATTTTGCGAAATACTAACCTATCTCCGCCGCAATGAAAGGAACGGTTTCAATCCGCTATCCCCAGACTTGCGGAGATAGACAATACATCCTTCGGTCTCAGCTCAGCTCATCGCCATGAAGTGGTGCTAAATGTTCCAAGGCACCCAACTCAGGCATGAGATGAACTGAGGCCTGCATCGCATAACAAAAGAAAAAAGACAGAACAAAAGAAATTTGCAAAATACCCCCCTAATCTCCGCCGCAATGAAAGGAACAGCTAGAGGCTGCTTTCCCCAGACTTGCGGAGATGAAAAGTACTAACTCAGGTCTCAGACCAACCCATCGCAATGAAAGTGGCGCTAAGTGCAACCAACTCAGACGCGGAATGGCTGAGGCCTAAATTGCAAAAAAAAAATCACGAACACAAAAAAAAATTAAAAGGACGAATTTTCCTTATGACCAACATCCTTGGCTCCGCCGCAATGAAAGGCACGGTTTGAAGCCGCTACCCCAGACTTGCGAAGAAGGATTGCTAGCTTAGGATCCAGCTCAACTCATCGCAATGAAGGCGGTGTTCGAATTACCACCCCAGACGCGAGATGAGCTGGGCCCCAAAAGAAAAAAAATCCGATACACATAACTGCACAAAAGACATATTCGGCAAAAGAAATTTATAAAAAAAAATAAATACTGAATCTAGCGGACATGCCCCTCGGACGACAGTGAAACAAATTTATATTACAAAAAAAATAAGTGCGTTCAACACTGCCTCTCCGGGTGAAATGCAAAAAAAACAGACAAAATGACGTTAAGTCTCGTGGAGCCCTGAGCTACTGACACCAATGACTCTCCAATCATCCCGATCAATCTCGTCATTCCGCCGCAACGCAGTGGCGGCTACTGAGGCTGCCAATCTGGGACTTGCGGAATAATGAAACTTCACTGAACGACCAGAAAACCACCGAAGCCAGCACCCCAGGACACCACGTTGGGCGCCATCTGTTATGGATACGCGTTTGACCTCGATTACGATCTACAATCGAGTGGAGCAGCAATGCATGGCGGTCGGCATGATCTAGGGTTGCACTGTGGCTAGTCATTGTCGGCTGGGCGGGGTTCTTGCCTACATTGCTGTCCTGCGCCATAAACAGAAAAAATTCATATCATGCCTTTTCAAACCAAAACGAGTAAAATCAAACGAAAACAACATCCGGTTTTAGCCGGATGCCACGGACGGACCGTTGAAAAATTCAAAAATTCAAAAGATAACCCGAAAAAAAATCAAATTCAAGAGGCCAGGCATCAGTTAAATTTAAATAAATGCAAACCGAGGGAAAATGTCGTTAAAATTTGAATATGAATTTTGAACGTACATATGTACGTTAAAGTCAGACGGACGTTAGCAAAACATTTAAACCGAAATTTAAATCGGACGGAAATACTGACAATCGACGGAAAAATTTGAAAATAGATAATCGGACGTTATATTTAAATAATCGCGGACGGAAGAGAAAAGATTTAGAAATTTAAATTTGAATACACGTTGAAATCAAAAAAACTGTCAAAGTGAATTTGAATTTGAATATACATATATATCGCGAAAAAAAATCGTTAAATTTGAATTTAATTTGAATCAACCGGAAGGACCGGTTATTAACAGGCATCTGAAAATACATAAAAGAAGCTGAAATTTAAAATATATGAACAATCAAAAAAAAAGTTAAAGGCCGAACTCACAAGGGGGTGGCGTTGCTGATGTTGTTGCAGCGCTGGTGCGTTTTTGTCCCACCCTAATCCATGGTTACTGTCGCACCCGAATACCAGTAACCCCTTACCTGTGTTGCGCCGCCGGTGTTGTTGCAGCGCTGGTGCTTTTCGACCCACCCTCATCCATGGCCATCGGTGCACCTTAAATTCGATGACCCCATACCTGTGGTGCGCCGCTGGTGTTGTTGCAGCGCTGGTGCTTATTGGCCCACCCTCATCCATGGCCATCGGTGCACCCGTATTTTGATGACCCCGTATCTGAAAATCCCTATGCCTTTTAAATTAGGGTGGTCAACATTCCCATTTTAGTTACAAAATTTTATTTGGAATTCATTTTCCTTATTCTCAAAATCTAAGTCCTCAATTTTCTTTCATTATATAGTTAGTATACCATACGTTCAAGTGTTAATGCTACAAATTATATAGATTAGGGCGCCCCTTTTGATAAAACGATATTACATTCGAGCATTAGGGTGATTTTCAGCCAACCCCAAATATTAAGTGCTATACACCTTTGTCTTTGTTGTATGGTAATATGTACGTATTTATGCGTATGTGCTTGTGCCAAAAAAAATTTTTTTTTTTTTTTTTTTGAACATAAAATTTGTTTTGTGGTAACTCAGTATACTTAACGCCTCTGTATATATATATATGTCCAGGCAAGGCAAATCCACATAAATATGCACATATGTATGTACATCAACTTTGCTAAAATAAAGTGAAATTAAATAACAAGTAAAAATATAATTCTTACGGACTATGCGCCGGTGATTGTTGCTGCTGTTGTTGTCGTTGTTGGTGGTTTTTGGTGTCGGTCTTGTTGTTGCTGTATTTGCAATTATAAACGCGGAAACACCGGCAACCGATAACGCTGTTGCTGCTGCTGCTGATAATAATAATAATCGTAATGTTGGCGAAAATGTTGCAAATAACAAATTTAGCTGGGGTACTGTTGTTCAATTAAATGTTGTTGTTGTTGCTGTTGTTTGTTTTGCTGTTGATTTGGCTTTATGCTTGTTGTTGTTGTTAGTGCTGGGACACTGTATGTTTTTTTATACCATGGGTATTACCTCTGGTTCGTTACTTTCCCGGCACTAAATGAACAAATGTCATTATTTTTTTACTTTTTTAACAATCATTTTGATTTTATTTGATTACTGCATAGATAAGTATTTATCAGATTTTTTGTAGTTTTTTTTTTTTTTTTTTTTTTTTTTGTGTGTATTTTAACCCTTGTCAATAATCTACTATAATATGGTTGCTAAAATAAATTATTTAAGTTTCATGTATGTATGTTTGTTTACACGCTTTTTGTTTCTTATTTATTTCTTTGTTGTAATGTGAAGCGGCGCTTTTTATTTCATTCTTGTTTCACATCTTAAATATATACATAGCAATGTATACATATGTAGGTAGTTTTCTATTTTATTATTGATTTTTTTTTTTGTTTTATTTAGTTACTGCTTTGTTTAATTTGTTTTTCTGGGTTTTTTTTCTTATTGATAATAGTTAACATTGTCTCCGCTATTTTATATATGTATGTATGTTCGCACACGTATCTAGATATATGTATTATTTTATTTATGCATTTAACACACTTTTTAGCTGCTCGTAAAATGACAGTTATTCGGGCTGCAAATACTCTTCTCTTCAGGTTTATTTTTTTTCTGTTTGTTAAAATTTAATATTACAACTATTACTTGCCTTTAGTGGTCTTCTCTTACATATTCTTTCGTTTTCTACAAGCTTTTCAGTGAAAACTCTCTATAATCATATGCATAAGTTAACGCTCATAGACCGTATATTAATATTCATTCTTGTGCATAGTGAAATAAATGAAGTCTACATATCAAATGTACACTCAAATAGTTTAAAAGTGTTGGCGATTTAATTTTAAATTTTAGAAAAAAACACGATCATTAGAACTGCCTTGATATAATTCGTATATATGTATCTACACACACGCGTCCGCACGCAATCACTGACTTCTATCAACTTCCTACTATCTTAAAACTTCTAATCAAGCGTGCCTAGCTAGACGCTCACTTCCCCTTTTTCTGTATTTGTTTGGAAGGGTCCCGTTTCCTATCGTATAACAATGTAGTGCCGTATAACAATGTAGTGACGTGTGCATAATAGTGGCGTGACTTTACGGTTACCCGAATGTCTACATCATGGTATGACGCTAGCAATGACACAAGCGAGATAGAATACGGTTGCCATGACACACAAAAAAAAAAATACCAAAACTTTCGGAATAAAATGCCTCAAGCATTTTTCCCATGAAACTATTTCAAAATAATCGATTGTATTCGTGCCCTAGAAAATTTGCTACTGTAAAATCCTATTAGTGTGCATTGGGAATATAATGGACATTGGGTCATATTAACAAGAGCCAAGCATCTGCATTTGTTTAAAATCTCAGATATTTTACTCAAATTTTGAAATTTGGTTCATACAGATTTATGTCAAATTTCTGCAATTTCCAGCAAAAGCATTTGCCTTAATCTTATCAATATCGCCCATTGTTGTCCTACGCTCAAATTATGAAATCGGTAGGACAGGAAAATCTGGTTGATGAAACAATAGTAATTAATTTTCTGAGAACTATGTAAAATTTTAAAATTGTATGGAGCGCATGAGAATATTTTATAAAATATGCATTTGAAAGTACCAAGTCACCGAATAACCACGTGTTACGTATTTTCACATTACGAAGTGTTCATGGCAACCCTGGAAGAACCAGTTTGTCCATCACCAATACTTGTGCATCTCCCGCCATTGGAACGATTGTGAAGATTCGGAGGGGAAATTTCTCATGATGCCTACTCATAGAGGTCGGCTCGATAGCTTGCCAGATTTGAAGAAAAATTTATGTGCGATCTATAAGGCTCGGGTTCTAAAAAAAATGAAGCAATACCATATAATCATCTCGAAGAATAAAAAAATCAATGTAAATTTCGGATAAACCCACTCACTTAAATTTTGTTTAAACACTTAATGGAGGAAAAAGGGAATTAATTACAGGATTTGAGCAAAGAAAAATTTCGCATTTGAAATATCTAGTAACTGAATGAGAAAATACGAATCGTCATTATTGCTAGAACACCATAATTGGTAAATGAAATTACTCGAACAGGAAAGTTACTGACGGCAAAAAAAAAAAAAAAAAAAAAAATTGTAAGCTATTCTATCGAAACCACCCCTATAATACAACCTCATTCTCCTTCACTTGCGGCCAAGGCTAATTTATAGAAGGTTAACCTACTAAACAGCTGATTGCAGACTTTTCATTATATATTTTTTTTTCCATATTGTGGTGCTTGTGTCAAAACTTATGACAATTTGATCTTGACGCAATGTGATTTCTACAATGGCGGCTATGATTTTGACAGAAGCATCACAGAATACACAACCAATTTTACATGGAGTGTGTATGTATGTATGTCCGTATATAGTACTGCAAAAACCTTCTATAATTGAACCATGCATGCGACGACCTTTCATGTTTGGCCACGCGTCACCAATACATGTACATGCTTTTCTCTCTCATGCCAACATGTCGCCATCATTCACTGGAAGCAAGAATTATCTAAAGAAGGATATCGTAGTAGATAAGCTGATTGGAATTGTGTATGTATACTAAAAAGTGTGAATGTCAGACAAAACGAATTGGGAAAAATTTTACATTGAAATTCATTTCTCTCCTCTTTCACATTGACATTTTTAAAGAAGAAACAAGATAAAGCAAACGCAAGTAACTTAACCTGTATTGGATAAGCCTTGACTGGAAGTTATTGGGAACTACTAAAAAAACTACTGAAATAGTGGTGCTGCCACACAGACAAAATTAAGCAACCGAAATTAACCCGTTTATGATCGATATCAGGATTGATATCGATAGCAAACCATAACAGGCCTAATTCGCTTCGAAGACCTGACGAGGGAGCGAACAGGAAAAATGGTTTGCCTGTAAGGTTGTTGCGATAATACTCAACTGTTAACTACGTGGGGCACGACTCACCCCTAGATAAGAGTCTCAAATTCTACCACAGCTAACCGGGCAACAGAGGCTCCATCAGGTGATACCAAAAAAAACGTATGCTATATGAACGTGCAATCTAGTAGTGTATGAAAATCCGAGAATAATTGAAAGTCAGGTATAATAAAAAAATTCATTTGGTAAAAAAAAACCAAAACGCGTAAGTCCGGCGTTGCGGTGATTCTCTATTGGCTTAGGCCAGAGAAGCCTACCCCCCCTAGGAGCCCTCCTCCTAGGTGCCGATCTTGGTCGGTCTTAACAACCTGTCCCCCCCGGCTGATCCAACCCCGCACGCTGGACCCAGGACAGGCGGTCTTGAAAAAGACCCTTGGTCCGCTGGTTTCTCGCCCCCCGGAATGGGCTTTACAAAAAAAATTAAATTATTTTGTTTCCTATTTTAAGGCTTCGCGGCCTTAGACATTTTTTACAGGAGAACGCGTCTAAACTCCGAATACAATCACCCTATCAGCTGGTCTATGGTCCCTAACCTCGCGAAGCTGGACAAAAAAAACTTTAACAGGAAAATCATCAATACTCCGTTTGAATAGACATTTTTGTATTGGAGAACTCGTCAAAACTCCGTAAGGTTAGGCATTTGATATAGGAGAACTCGCCAAAACTCCATAAAACTAGACATTTTAATTTGGGAGAACTCGTCAAAACTCCGTATAAGCAGACCAATTGGAATATGGACTGCTAGATGGTCCACGGTTCCCGGTGGGAGCGCTTGTGATCCACCTATTATTATAACTGCTCGGGGAGAATACTGGGCGAATTGTCCCCGACCGCCAAGACGCCCAGCGGAGTCTTATTGAGGACGGATATCAGAAGCATGGAATCGTCCTATTAATCTCCCCGTTAAGTCTTCTAAGTCATACAGTGCATTGCCAGCTTTTCCACGAACTCGTCACTTGACTCTATCATTTGCCTGCGCTAAGTTTTTACAGATTTCCTCGTTTACGTCCGTTCAGTCGACTGCTGACAGTTTTGGGACATTTAAACAAAATCGAACGTATGAGCGCTTCAAAAAAACAAGGCACGCTTGAATGGTCGTATGAAATCTTAAGCAATTAACTGCCTAAATAAAATCACGTTTGGTGTTAAAGCTTAAATGCAAGTATTTGTACAATTACCGAAATTTAAATCTCTATCTCGATTCAAAATTATGTCGTATCCAAAAGAAATAACTTCAGCAATCATTTATAACGAATATTTGCTTTTTAAATCTCCATGCCGGTAAAATTTATGTCATATCCAAGAAATTATAATACGTTGTCGCGTTTAGTGAAAAAAATCAAGCAATAATTGTAATAATTATTTGCGATTCAAAAAAAAATTATCTTAAATTTTGTTAACAATGTCGATTCAAGATGACTTCGCTTCGCTTATCAAAAAAAAATATTTGTATAAATAAACGTGTTCATATACGTAAATACGTAAATGTAAAAAGATATACAATGCAAAATATATATATGTTCGTCATTCAATGGGAATGCTGACCTCCCATCATACAAGGCACAGGTTACAGAATAAAAAAAAATATATAAACCTCTTTGAAAAATAAAGACACAAAAAAAAAATTAAGACGGTGTGTGCCAACTGGTCTCCAGCGCACCAACCGCAATGCAGGGTTGCTCGGAAGCTAAATCCCTGAGACAGGCTGGCTAACTAAAGATAGTTAGCAATAACAAAAAAAATTTAAATTTTGCGAAATACTAACCTATCTCCGCCGCAATGAAAGGAACGGTTTCAATCCGCTATCCCCAGACTTGCGGAGATAGACAATACATCCTTCGGTCTCAGCTCAGCTCATCGCCATGAAGTGGTGCTAAATGTTCCAAGGCACCCAACTCAGGCATGAGATGAACTGAGGCCTGCATCGCATAACAAAAGAAAAAAGACAGAACAAAAGAAATTTGCAAAATACCCCCCTAATCTCCGCCGCAATGAAAGGAACAGCTAGAGGCTGCTTTCCCCAGACTTGCGGAGATGAAAAGTACTAACTCAGGTCTCAGACCAACCCATCGCAATGAAAGTGGCGCTAAGTGCAACCAACTCAGACGCGGAATGGCTGAGGCCTAAATTGCAAAAAAAAAATCACGAACACAAAAAAAAATTAAAAGGACGAATTTTCCTTATGACCAACATCCTTGGCTCCGCCGCAATGAAAGGCACGGTTTGAAGCCGCTACCCCAGACTTGCGAAGAAGGATTGCTAGCTTAGGATCCAGCTCAACTCATCGCAATGAAGGCGGTGTTCGAATTACCACCCCAGACGCGAGATGAGCTGGGCCCCAAAAGAAAAAAAATCCGATACACATAACTGCACAAAAGACATATTCGGCAAAAGAAATTTATAAAAAAAAATAAATACTGAATCTAGCGGACATGCCCCTCGGACGACAGTGAAACAAATTTATATTACAAAAAAAATAAGTGCGTTCAACACTGCCTCTCCGGGTGAAATGCAAAAAAAACAGACAAAATGACGTTAAGTCTCGTGGAGCCCTGAGCTACTGACACCAATGACTCTCCAATCATCCCGATCAATCTCGTCATTCCGCCGCAACGCAGTGGCGGCTACTGAGGCTGCCAATCTGGGACTTGCGGAATAATGAAACTTCACTGAACGACCAGAAAACCACCGAAGCCAGCACCCCAGGACACCACGTTGGGCGCCATCTGTTATGGATACGCGTTTGACCTCGATTACGATCTACAATCGAGTGGAGCAGCAATGCATGGCGGTCGGCATGATCTAGGGTTGCACTGTGGCTAGTCATTGTCGGCTGGGCGGGGTTCTTGCCTACATTGCTGTCCTGCGCCATAAACAGAAAAAATTCATATCATGCCTTTTCAAACCAAAACGAGTAAAATCAAACGAAAACAACATCCGGTTTTAGCCGGATGCCACGGACGGACCGTTGAAAAATTCAAAAATTCAAAAGATAACCCGAAAAAAAATCAAATTCAAGAGGCCAGGCATCAGTTAAATTTAAATAAATGCAAACCGAGGGAAAATGTCGTTAAAATTTGAATATGAATTTTGAACGTACATATGTACGTTAAAGTCAGACGGACGTTAGCAAAACATTTAAACCGAAATTTAAATCGGACGGAAATACTGACAATCGACGGAAAAATTTGAAAATAGATAATCGGACGTTATATTTAAATAATCGCGGACGGAAGAGAAAAGATTTAGAAATTTAAATTTGAATACACGTTGAAATCAAAAAAACTGTCAAAGTGAATTTGAATTTGAATATACATATATATCGCGAAAAAAAATCGTTAAATTTGAATTTAATTTGAATCAACCGGAAGGACCGGTTATTAACAGGCATCTGAAAATACATAAAAGAAGCTGAAATTTAAAATATATGAACAATCAAAAAAAAAGTTAAAGGCCGAACTCACAAGGGGGTGGCGTTGCTGATGTTGTTGCAGCGCTGGTGCGTTTTTGTCCCACCCTAATCCATGGTTACTGTCGCACCCGAATACCAGTAACCCCTTACCTGTGTTGCGCCGCCGGTGTTGTTGCAGCGCTGGTGCTTTTCGACCCACCCTCATCCATGGCCATCGGTGCACCTTAAATTCGATGACCCCATACCTGTGGTGCGCCGCTGGTGTTGTTGCAGCGCTGGTGCTTATTGGCCCACCCTCATCCATGGCCATCGGTGCACCCGTATTTTGATGACCCCGTATCTGAAAATCCCTATGCCTTTTAAATTAGGGTGGTCAACATTCCCATTTTAGTTACAAAATTTTATTTGGAATTCATTTTCCTTATTCTCAAAATCTAAGTCCTCAATTTTCTTTCATTATATAGTTAGTATACCATACGTTCAAGTGTTAATGCTACAAATTATATAGATTAGGGCGCCCCTTTTGATAAAACGATATTACATTCGAGCATTAGGGTGATTTTCAGCCAACCCCAAATATTAAGTGCTATACACCTTTGTCTTTGTTGTATGGTAATATGTACGTATTTATGCGTATGTGCTTGTGCCAAAAAAAAATTATTTTTTTTGAACATAAAATTTGTTTTGTGGTAACTCAGTATACTTAACGCCTCTGTATATATATATATGTCCAGGCAAGGCAAATCCACATAAATATGCACATATGTATGTACATCAAATTTACTAAAATAAAGTGAAATTAAATAACAAGTAAAAATATAATTCTTACGGACTATGCGCCGGTGATTGTTGCTGCTGTTGTTGTCGTTGTTGGTGGTTTTTGGTGTCGGTCTTGTTGCTGTATTTGCAATTATAAACGCGGAAACACCGGCAACCGATAACGCTGTTGCTGCTGCTGCTGATAATAATAATAATCGTAATGTTGGCGAAAATGTTGCAAATAACAAATTTAGCTGGGGTACTGTTGTTCAATTAAATGTTGTTGTTGTTGCTGTTGTTTGTTTTGCTGTTGATTTGGCTTTATGCTTGTTGTTGTTGTTAGTGCTGGGACACTGTATGTTTTTTTATACCATGGGTATTACCTCTGGTTCGTTACTTTCCCGGCACTAAATGAACAAATGTCATTATTTTTTTACTTTTTTAACAATCATTTTGATTTTATTTGATTACTGCATAGATAAGTATTTATCAGATTTTTTGTAGTTTTTTTTTTTTTTTTTTTTTTTTTTTTTTTTTTTTTTTTTTTTGTGTATTTTAACCCTTGTCAATAATCTACTATAATATGGTTGCTAAAATAAATTATTTAAGTTTCATGTATGTATGTTTGTTTACACGCTTTTTGTTTCTTATTTATTTCTTTGTTGTAATGTGAAGCGGCGCTTTTTATTTCATTCTTGTTTCACATCTTAAATATATACATAGCAATGTATACATATGTAGGTAGTTTTCTATTTTATTATTGATTTTTTTTTTTGTTTTATTTAGTTACTGCTTTGTTTAATTTGTTTTTCTGGGTTTTTTTTCTTATTGATAATAGTTAACATTGTCTCCGCTATTTTATATATGTATGTATGTTCGCACACGTATCTAGATATATGTATTATTTTATTTATGCATTTAACACACTTTTTAGCTGCTCGTAAAATGACAGTTATTCGGGCTGCAAATACTCTTCTCTTCATGTTTATTTTTTTTCTGTTTGTTAAAATTTAATATTACAACTATTACTTGCCTTTAGTGGTCTTCTCTTACATATTCTTTCGTTTTCTACAAGCTTTTCAGTGAAAACTCTCTATAATCATATGCATAAGTTAACGCTCATAGACCGTATATTAATATTCATTCTTGTGCATAGTGAAATAAATGAAGTCTACATATCAAATGTACACTCAAATAGTTTAAAAGTGTTGGCGATTTAATTTTAAATTTTAGAAAAAAACACGATCATTAGAACTGCCTTGATATAATTCGTATATATGTATCTACACACACGCGTCCGCACGCAATCACTGACTTCTATCAACTTCCTACTATCTTAAAACTTCTAATCAAGCGTGCCTAGCTAGACGCTCACTTCCCCTTTTTCTGTATTTGTTTGGAAGGGTCCCGTTTCCTATCGTATAACAATGTAGTGCCGTATAACAATGTAGTGACGTGTGCATAATAGTGGCGTGACTTTACGGTTACCCGAATGTCTACATCATGGTATGACGCTAGCAATGACACAAGCGAGATAGAATACGGTTGCCATGACACACAAAAAAAAAAATACCAAAACTTTCGGAATAAAATGCCTCAAGCATTTTTCCCATGAAACTATTTCAAAATAATCGATTGTATTCGTGCCCTAGAAAATTTGCTACTGTAAAATCCTATTAGTGTGCATTGGGAATATAATGGACATTGGGTCATATTAACAAGAGCCAAGCATCTGCATTTGTTTAAAATCTCAGATATTTTACTCAAATTTTGAAATTTGGTTCATACAGATTTATGTCAAATTTCTGCAATTTCCAGCAAAAGCATTTGCCTTAATCTTATCAATATCGCCCATTGTTGTCCTACGCTCAAATTATGAAATCGGTAGGACAGGAAAATCTGGTTGATGAAACAATAGTAATTAATTTTCTGAGAACTATGTAAAATTTTAAAATTGTATGGAGCGCATGAGAATATTTTATAAAATATGCATTTGAAAGTACCAAGTCACCGAATAACCACGTGTTACGTATTTTCACATTACGAAGTGTTCATGGCAACCCTGGAAGAACCAGTTTGTCCATCACCAATACTTGTGCATCTCCCGCCATTGGAACGATTGTGAAGATTCGGAGGGGAAATTTCTCATGATGCCTACTCATAGAGGTCGGCTCGATAGCTTGCCAGATTTGAAGAAAAATTTATGTGCGATCTATAAGGCTCGGGTTCTAAAAAAAAATGAAGCAATACCATATAATCATCTCGACACGGTAGGCAGGAAGCGACGATAGGTTGCATGAAAATGTCGAGAAAAAAGGAAAGTGGGGTTGTGTTATGTGATGTTTATAGATGAAACATCCGTTGAAATTAAAATCCGAGCTGCTCCTTTTTCAAGGATATCCACATTTTTTGTTTTTTATGAAAGGATCAAATATTGAGGAATTCGAAAATTCGCCACCGTCCAAATTTTTCCGATTTCAATACATTATTTGGTCGCTAAGGGATACAAAAAAGGTATTAAAAAGAAAAAAGGACACCTGTAGTGGAAAAATCCAATGTGAACAGGACCTAAAGGATAACCACTGAAATATAAAATAACACAAAAAGTACCCACTTTAATTTGCGTATAACTCCTAAAATGTTAACTCTACGTGAAAATTCCTTATTATATGTTTCATTCAGAATAAATAAAGAAATATTTCTTTAATATACAATTTTGATGTACCTGCAGTGCTTAATGTACTTTTGTGCATCTAAAGTGAAAAATTCAAAAAAAGTACGTTTTTTTTATAGTGCTATTTTAAGTTCAAATATTTTTGTAGTTTATGTAAATATTTTAATCTAATGATCCAACTCTCATTCCTACATATCTAAACGTTAATACTAAAAAAGAGTTAGAGCTAAGATACGCGCCAGCTGTGCACGGTGGGCGGGAAGCAACAATAGGTTGCAGGGGAATATCGTAAAAACGATGGCCCAACGAATATGTGCCTAGCTGTGTGCTGGTACTAATTTTCGTTTAAAAAAAATGTTGGAGATTTTATTCACGCTTGCTGTGTGTTTATGAAGTATATTAGAATATCATTTTACGTAAGTTTTTAGCCGGCGGTCGTTTTTTCGATATTTTCATGCAACCTATTTTTGCTTACCGCCCACCGTGCACAGCTAGCGCGTATTTTAGCTCTAATTCTTTTTAATATTAACGTATAGATATGTAGGAATGAGAATTGGATCATTAGATTAAAATATTTACATAAACTAGAAAAATATTTGAACTTAAAGTAGCACCATAAAAAAAAGTACTTTTTTTTGAAATTTTCATTTTAGATGGACCAAAGTGCATTAACCACTGCAGCTACATCAAAATTGTATATCAAAGAAATATTCCCTTATTTATTCTGAATGAAACATATTATAAGGAATTTTCACGTAGAGTTAACATTTTAGGAGTTATACGCAAATTAAAGTGGGTACTTTTTGTGTTATTTTATATTTCAGTGCTTATCCTTTAGGTCCTGTTCACATTGGATTTTTCCACTACAGGTGTCCTTTTTTCTTTTTAATACCTTTTTTTGTATCCCTTAGCGACCAAATAATGTATTGAAATCGGAAAAATTTGGACGGTGGCGAATTTTCGATTTCCTCAATATTTGATCCTTTCAAAAAAAACAAAAAATGTGGATATCCTTGAAAAAGGAGCAGCTCGGATTTTAATTTCAACGGATGTTTCATCTATAAACATCACATAACACAACCCCACTTTCCTTTTTTCTCGACATTTTCATGCAACCTATCGTCGCTTCCTGCCTACCGTGTCGAAGAATAAAAAAATCAATGTAAATTTCGGATAAACCCACTCACTTAAATTTTGTTTAAACACTTAATGGAGGAAAAAGGGAATTAATTACAGGATTTGAGCAAAGAAAAATTTCGCATTTGAAATATCTAGTAACTGAATGAGAAAATACGAATCGTTATTATTGCTAGAACACCATAATTGGTAAATGAAATTACTCGAACAGGAAAGTTACTGACGGCAAAAAAAAAAAAAAAAAATTGTAAGCTATTCTATCGAAACCACCCCTATAATACAACCTCATTCTCCTTCACTTGCGGCCAAGGCTAATTTATAGAAGGTTAACCTACTAAACAGCTGATTGCAGACTTTTCATTATATATTTTTTTTTCCATATTGTGGTGCTTGTGTCAAAACTTATGACAATTTGATCTTGACGCAATGTGATTTCTACAATGGCGGCTATGATTTTGACAGAAGCATCACAGAATACACAACCAATTTTACATGGAGTGTGTATGTATGTATGTCCGTATATAGTACTGCAAAAACCTTCTATAATTGAACCATGAATGCGACGACCTTTCATGTTTGGCCACGCGTCACCAATACATGTACATGCTTTTCTCTCTCATGCCAACATGTCGCCATCATTCACTGGAAGTTATTGGGAACTACTAAAAAAACTACTGAAATAGTGGTGCTGCCACACAGACAAAATTAAGCAACCGAAATTAACCCGTTTATGATCGATATCAGGATTGATATCGATAGCAAACCATAACATAAAAAAAATATTATGAAAAGATTACGCATTGTGAGCAGCGATTTTTGCGATTCAGGCGATGTACAAATGTGCTTCATCAGTCAGTAAGTAAACATAATTCAAGTATCCTGGCTTTAATTACGTCTGTCTCCTGCTTTCTATAGAAATAATATGTATATTATTCTTTACAGAAAGAAGTGCAGATCAAACGCTAGATGTTGTTTTGGATAAACTGGAAACCATTCAAGAAACCCAAAAGAAGATGGTGAATTGTATTTATGGCTTTAAAATAAACCTGCTTTCGTCCAATAAAACCATTATCGTAAGAGTACCATGTTCTTTTTAACTAAATTTCTTGTATTGAAGAAGTGTTTTCTATGCTCACTGCATTAGCGACTCCCCGACGTTCCAATACTCCAAGCATTCATTACGAAGCTTTATCAAGTCGTATTGTACGTAGTCAAAGAGTCGGTTTTGCACGTCGCTATCTTGTAATTTTTGCACGTCGTCAACGAGTCGTTTTGGCACGTCGTCAATGACTCGTTTATGTGGCTCGCTAGTGAACTGTTCTTTACATCCACTTACGACTTCGCCGGCAGGTCGCACGCGATATTCGCCGGCGAACGAATCTTTCACTAGACTGAGCCGGAATCGAATTCGATTCGAAGTCGTTTGGCAAATTGGGCCAGTGATGCCGACACTACGGTTTTGTTGTGATCGTGCTCATTCGACGCGCTACTTTCAAGTAATCAGGTTGCTGCGAAAAATGTTTAACGTAAATTGGGAAAAAGGTTTCTTAGTTATTAGCAATAGGGAAAAGGGGGCAAAATGTTTGGTGTGTCATAGTGATATCGCCCAGGCGACCAAATTTTTTGTCGGACGCTATTATAGGACAATTCATGCCAGGGATTATGATGGCGTATTAAATATGGAGAGAGAAAGCTTGGTTTTGCGATTAAAAGGAGCGTTGAAAGCAGAACTTCCCAATACGATTTATAAACCAAATTGGAGCAAACAAGTTAAAACAGCCTCTTACATGATTGCCTTAGCTCTTGCGAATATTCGCTAGCTTAAGCTTAAGCGAAATATTTATCCATTTTATTATTATTTTTTTTTATTCTTAATTAAGTTAATTATCTGAGTTCCCGAATATTGAGTTAATGAGATATGTGTACATAGTACATACCGAGCCGAATTTTCGAGTATATCCTTAGCGATGATTTTATTAATTTTTTTTATAATCACGGAAACCATAACCATATATGTATACAATTTATATAAAATAGTAAGAAAAGGATGAATAAACTTTTTCACTACTTATTATTTAATTTTAAATCATATTTTAATAGATATGTGTGTTAAGCAGGGCCGCCGAGAGAAAATCCGGGCCCGGGGTCAAAATAACTACGGGCCCCCATACTAAATGAACAAATTCTCAAAATCAAAATTCAATGAATATATAGTCACGAACTTTATTTTATCTATACATTAATACAGATCAAGTAAATATGTTTACATAGAAATATATGTACATATTAGGGTGGGTCAAATGTATTGTTCAAAAGGCACATCCAGTTTCGGAATCCATGGGTCATACTGAGTAATATTGTCCATGGGACCATAGCACTATGGTTCAAAATTCAGTTTTTGAGGAATAAAATAGTTACAGTTAAGATATCGGTCTAAAACTTTTCATAGGGTATTTAAAGGTAAAAGTAATGTCTCATGACGAAAATGGGCGAGCCACGCCCATTTTTCGCTGCTGCTGCGATACATAGTGGAAACTGTAAATTTAGGTTGAATTTCAAATAGAGATAAAACTTTACTTTTCTGAAGGTTTCCGATACGGTGAATCTGAATCTGAAGTCAGATTTTCGATGCTACGTGTAGTTTTAGAGATATTGTTATTTTAAGTTCATTAACTTTGCGATAGGAAATTTTAAAGTTTTTTATTTTTTTAGCAAGTTAATGAAATTAAAATAACAATATCTCAGGTACTAAAGAAGATATCCGAAAAAATTTAACGTTATTTTCAAGGGAAATTATTAGGTTTTTAAACCCTATATATAAATGAGTTTTATATTTTTATTATTATCAATATAAAATTGTAAAGTATCGCCATTTTCGAAGTTTACTTTGCTCTGAAAAAAGTGAAATTGTAGCCTCGCGTGCAAACTCCCGCAGATAAAATAACATTTGCATTAAAGAGGACACTATTAACTGTAACTACATATATAATTTGTATTGATCTTATTTGATCCAACTTATTTATATTCTATTTAACACAGAAAAAACTCACAAAAATCAAAACACAACACGGCTTATTTAAACTCAAAAATATATTAACGATTATTATTGTTTCAGAAAAAGTTTGTTGTTCTTGATTTTACATACCTTTATGAATATTTTCCATTTTATAAACACACTTTATTCAAATTCTTTAGCTTTTTATCACCACTTGAGATTTTTATATAATTTGAGTAACATCTTTTTTACGAATACAAAAATCGAAACCAAGACTTTGAAAGCTTTCTGACAAACAAGTGATAGCCAGTTGACATTATTTTTTTTATTTTTTATTTAGTACATTAATGTGTAGTAAAAGGTAATTATTTTTTTTTGGGAAAATCAAAAGTCGATAATTGGGTTTAATTCCTCAATATTTCGATTTTGAACCATAGTGCATAGGTCTGAATGAATTCTGTTTAAATACATATTGCCTTATTTGTATGAAATAAATTTCTTTAAATTGTAATACAAATATTTGTTGGTAGGAATTTGGTATATCAAAAGACTGATTCTTCTGAACGCTTTAGTGAAACAGCAATCGAATTCAACTGTACGAAGCACCAAAGCAAATTTTAACTTCGCAAGCTTCGTTTGTTTTCGGCGTATCGCTGTTTACATACATACATACACGTACATATATGGGCATTTTCTGGGCGTTTCGGACGGTATGTTCGCACGATTTTTTTAACTTTTGAGGCAGAAATATCGCGAAATATTGTATCGTTTTATGATAAATGGAAAGATTTAGGCCACGGCTAATGATTAAAGTATGTTAGCGACAGAAATTTAGCTTAATGCCTCTGTTTTAGCCACTTAAAAAAAATGGACGTGTTTTTGTAGCATCCGGAACGCAGTTTAAGTGGCTAAAACAGAGGCATTAAACTAAATTTCTGTCGCTAACATACTTTAATCATTAGCTGTGGCCTAAATCTTTCCTTCTATCATAAAACGATACAATATTTCGCGATATTTCTGCCTCAAAAGTTCAAAAAATCGTGCGAACATACCGTCCGAAAGGCCCAGGAAATACCCATATCGCTGTATAAGAATTTGCATCATACCGAATTTTTCTGTTGCAACAGAAAACGAATTCAAATTTATGCTGCAAAGTCGACGCCAAAAACCAACAATTCCTTAAGTGGGGTGCAGACACGTTAAGAGATTTTTAAAATTTGTTGAAATTTAAAATGATTGCTATCTACGAAAGATGATTAAAGGTGTTGTTTGTTTATTTTCTGTAAGCAAAAACTTGGATATTATTTTGCGATTCCCGGGCCCTCTAAAGCCCGGGCCCGGGGCAATTGACCCCCTCAGCCCCCCCTCTCGTCGGGCCTGGTGTTAAGCCGTTTAGCATTACGGTCAAAAAATTTACTTATCGCACTATTTGCATTATAAATAGTCCCTTCTACTTAAAATTCCCTTTTCCGCATAGATTGGAAATGTTGGCAACATTGTTTTGACGAGACGCGTGAGCGACTTAGGCACTCTGCACACGGAGCGTACTGCTTTAGACGCGTATTAGATACTACAGACGAAAGCTGTACGCTTTGATGTCGCGCACGTATATTTCAATTGAGGGCTGCACACGAGTCGTCAGCTTCATGCATTCGTCAAAGTATGCTAGCTACATGTCGCTTGGCGTAAAGCAGTGCTGGTAGCTAGGCGTACTACGCTTAGAAAACAGGAAGAAGAAGATGTTTGTTTACATTTTTCCACTTTGTGGAATTTATGAAAGCAGTAAAATTTGTGTAAAAAATCGGAAAAAATGAGTGCATAATGAAAGAAAATTGAAGATTCCGTAAAATTTTTCATCTTTTCTATTTAAAGCTTCGAAATTTAAAGCAAATGCCGTATTATTAATTTGTTTGTTTGTTTTGTGCAGCGAAGTTTCATGTCGCTTCGTGTGCAGATATTGAGGCGTAGGGAAATCGACGCTACATAAAATGTCTCGTACGCGTCTATGACGATACGCCTCGTGTGCAGAGTGCCTTATTCTCCTCATTCTCTCATCGCTTCATAAAATAGAAATGTTTGAATGTGATAGTTTTGGCCATCTATGATCTAGATCATAGGTCGGCATTTTTTTTGTGAGGGTGTATTGGTAAATGCGGGAGTAACTTCGCTACAGTGGTGCTAATAGCAAAATTTTTGCGTTAGTTGCTTAACCGACAGGAAGGAAGTAACAACGAGATCGCTTTGTGCAAAAATTTTATGAAAATATTAATGCGCGACTAAAAATAACGCAGTGAAAAATTATTTAGAATTGCCCTAAATGCTTTCATTCATTAAATTTACTATTGCATAAAAAATATGAACAAAGCGACGATACGTGTTATCCCTTTGCTGTCTGCAACCAGTGATGCCACTCACATGTTTTTCCTCGTACCAAAAAACGTACCAAATTGCTTTTGAAAGTACCAAAAAGATTTTTTCGTAGTAATAGTCGTAGTAGACAAATGGTTTTTTTCATTTATTATTTTTTTAATTGAAAATTAACTTCACTATATCGCACTCTAAATCATAAAGGGGCACAACTCAAAATTGAAACATTTTAAGGAGCCCAAAAACTTTTTTTCTTTACAAGCAATGATGTTGAAAAGGCCAAGTGTAATTGCTATTTTTCACTCAAAAGAGCCACCGATTAAAAAGTTTTGGCAACCGCTAAAGATATGTTCTGTATAGAGATTTATAATAAAAAATCGATTTAAAAAAATTTTGAGTTACTTAATGATTTAGGGTGCGATATTAATGTTAACAAAAAGAAAAAATAGTATTTAAAAAATTAAGGAAAACCAACCAAAAATTAATAAAATAAAAATTATCGCGCTTTAAATTAATTTAACTTTATACATCTCCATCACTCTGTTTCCATTTAAAACTTGCTTGATAAATGTATATTTATTGAGTAGTGATCAGAGCTCACTAACAGCGGCTGTAGCATGCCATCAGCTAATTTTTTTCTTGGCTGGGAGCAAGTGCCACAGCACACAACTGAGTAACCGTATTCCCTCCATACAATTTGTTTGCCAATTTTGACAACTACTTGCCAAAAAGCTCTAACAAAATACACGCTAATTGTTGGTGGCATAGTGCTACGACCGGTATAGTTGGGTCATACTAGTGATCAAGAATTGTATCGATTTCATAACATCTACATACGTCTTTGGGATACCTATCGCGTTAGTTACTGTTTTTTTAGTGGACGAACAAAAATAATATATAGAAAAATAAAAAATAGATGGAAATAAATAAACATTGTTTTCCCAAACCGTTGCTTTTAAGGAAAAAGTACCAAAATCAAAAGCAACGTACCAACGTACCAAATCATTTTCAAAGTATCAGTTTTGGTACGAAAGTACCAAATGTGGCATCGCTGTCTGCAACACGACTGGCATAAAAATTCTGTTCGAACACCACTGTGGCGCAATTGATTTTTCGCTCTCAACAGCAACTGAAATGAAGAGCGTAAGGCTCAATTGAGTTAGCTTTGCCTATCAGTGATCCAGATCAGTTATCGGCATTCCAATACATGCAAAGAAATTATTAGTTGCATGTGTATTAGTGAGAGAGCGTTGTCGGGCAATGTCGGCAGCCGCTAGCATTCGATCAGTTGATGCCAGATTGTTGTTGACAATAGATGTTTGTCCAATGATATGCGGGCGTACGTATGAAAACACGCATATGCGCTTACATACCTACAAACAAACATATAGACGTATGTAGGAAACATACACGCATTGCTTGATCCGCCATCGATCTGCTAGAATGGCAAACCGAATGATACTAAGCAATTTGTTCGGTTTTAATTATTGCGCTCGCATGAAACTCACGTATTAAATACGTGTGAGAAGCTTGTTCTCAGCACCAGCTCAGTGAGCCAGGCCGTGCCGATAATTGATCTAGATTAATCGCTTTCATCCCGAACGGGTACAAATGTAGATTAATCGCTTTCATTCCGAACGGGTACAAATTTAGATTCCTTAAATGTAGAAATTTTACAAAAATATGCAATGTATTTAAAAAATTGTAGAACCGGTAAAACGAATTGAACACCCTTTCTTTTAATAACAATGATGAATAATAATTTTAACAGAATGTTGCCTAAAAAATCGTATGAAAAAATCTTTTACATTACGCTCATATAATGCATACTCAAAACTTACATTTTTTTTTATTTATTTATTGAGATTTTTTTTCAAAAGTAAAACATTATACATATAATCTTTATTTATATATGCATGAACATTTACAATTTTTTAAAGATTGTTATTAAAAATTGCCTTGGCGAACAACTTGGAAATATCTACATTTGTACCCGTGCGTGCTGGAAGCGATTGATCTACATTTGTACCCGTTGGGATGAAAGCGATTAATCTACATTTGTACCCGTTCGGGATGTAAGCGATTGAACTACATTTGTACCCGTTCGGGATGAAAGCGATTGATCTACATTTGTACCCGTTCGGGATGAAAGCGATTGATCTACATTGGTACCCGTTCGGGTATACAAGTTGAACAATTAGTCTCTTCATAGGACATGCTCGAACAAATGCGATCAATTCACTCCATATAAAGGGATGTAAAATTGTATTAGTCGCATGCTCCCTTGTGATTGATCCCGGACACGTCCCGGAATAATCACATTTTTTGCAGGGTCTTTTCATAAACACACATTCAGACGTTGTGTTCAGCCCCTGTAGGGAAAATCTCTAGTTCCGAACTAGGTCGCTTCTAGTGCACTTTTCGACACTACTAGTGCGAGCTAAATCTCTTTTGCATGTTATCAACTGGCGAATTTAATACGGCGATGTCCTAGGCGGTGTCAATTGTCCCTCTCTGCACTACATTTTCGATAGTTCCCAACTAGTACTAAATTCTACAGTTTACACTAGTTCGTTTATTGGCACAATTTCGATAGTTCCGAACTAGTACTAAATTCTACAGTTTTCACTAGTTCGTTTATTGGCTACAAGTACCTACGAATTCTACATTTTTACATCTGCCGCTTAAGTGCAGCATTTGGCATACTTCATACAAGTGACGCGATGGCCGAAAGGCTAACGCATGTGCCTTTCAATCTGAGGGGCGCGGGTTCGAATCATGTCGGTGTCAAGGTGATGATAATTTTTTTTTTTTTAATTTTTTTTTACTATTTTTTTATTTAATAAAAATTTACAATAATATTTAAAAAGTAATAAAATAAAAAAAAAATTAAAAATAAGCCTGAGGGATCGGAAAAGTATAATTAGGGCAACATTTCATTTCATACAAGATGCAAATAGAAAACTCTTTATATAAAACGCTTCACTAAACATCTGAGAATTGCAGAAATATACAAAGCCGACGGCAATTGAACGAACGAAAAATTTTCATAGACTTTTTGTCACTTGCATACAAATCAAAGTGTGCTAATAATGGTCACTCAATTCACTCCTGCCACTCCCTGCAAGGAACTCAATAACTAGTGAGCAAAATTTCTAGTTCCGAACTAGCGAAAAGGTGTCAAAGGGGAACTAGATCAATTGTAGTTAGACCCTCACCAGTTCAGGAGGAGTGAATTGAGTGACCATTATAATACACACTTTGATTTGTATGCAATTTCGAAGTGACAAAAATTCTATGAAAATTTTTCGTTCGTTCAATTTCCGTCGGCTTTGTATATTTCTGCAATTCTCAGATGTTTAGTGAAGCGTTTCATATAAAGAGTTTTCTATTTGCATCTTAACTTGTATGAAATGAAATGTTCCCCTAATTATGCTTTTCCGATCCCTCAGGCTTATTTTTAATTTTTTTTATTTTATTAATTTTTAAATATTACTGGGACATTCCATCGTGACTCCTGGGACATTTGACTCCAGAGCTTAGTCAACTTTGAATTATAAAACTGACATCGGGACTTAAATTGCTATGAAATATATTTATCGACATGGATAAATATCCAATACAACAAATGCATTAAAAGAATTGGCTAAATAATAACAAATAGCTTTGTAACTACTCAGTAAATGAGTGTGACTCCTGGGACACCGAAAAATCCCTTTGTTGCACCTTTATGAAGCACGAATACGAATTTTAGATCAACTATTCAACTTTCACCTACAATTTGTATATGGTCGAAAAAACATACTGCATAGTACTATCGAAAATGTAGTGCAGAGGGCCACCTTTTGAAATTTTTGAGCGGCAACACTGGTGACAACTATCGAAACATATTTGGTATCAGCTAAGTCGACGTCGACGGTCACTCGTTGCCATTTTCGTCGACGCTGTGTTTAATGGTGACAAGAAGAAAATTTAGTATGTATGCATTTTTGTTTTTAAAATTTTATAACGGGAGTGTTAAAATTAGTAGAACTAACATTCGCAGAATATTTCCTGCAAGTTTCATTTAAAAATTCCCACTAGTTTAAAAATAAATTCGGTGAGCGCACATACCGAAGCCGACCCAAAGGTTTTCAATGGGGTACGATACCAACTAATTTTTTACAACATTGAGAAGCAATCACCATTAAATTGAATGCCTTGGCACCTCCTTTAAGGAAGATTGAGGGGAAAACTAATTTATTAAATATTTATGTACATACATATCTTAATATTAGTAAATGTCATAAGGTCTCGTATTATAAAATGCTGCATCCCATTATCACCTCGTATCGGATATCTAACTGTAGGCTTGACACGGTCTCTGAGATTTGAGATCTTGGTGGGCACTTTGATTTCAAGTTTAGCTTTGCATTGCATATCAATCATACAATTTCAAACTCGCTCGCTATGCTTGCCTTTGTTAGGAGAAACTCTTCTAACTTTGGTGACCCATACACTCGTAAATTGCTATTTTCGGCCTTTGTGCGGCCTAAACTTGGGTATGCTGCCTTCATTTGGCGCCCCTACCACGCGATTCATATAAATAGATTGGAACGGGTACAGAAAATTTTTCTCCGATTTGCTTTATATAATTTAAATTTTTCGCATCCGATTCCGTCCTATGAATCGCGTTGCCGTTTGGTTGGTCTTCCCTCTTTATGCAATAGACGAACTCTATTAGCCATATCTTTCATTTCAGATGTAGCAACGGGTAGGATTGCCTGCCCTTCTCTGCTTGAGAGGTTGCCGTTCAATATTCGAAATAGAAACCTTCGCCGGTTTGACGTATTTCGTATTAGCTTATGCAAAACAATCTACACCGCTAATGCTCCTGTCAATAGAGCACTTTCAGAGAATAACTTCTTCGCAATTTCTTTAGACTTGGATTTATGTGAATCAAAATTTGTTCTAAAAACCAAATTGAAACACTACTTTCTTTGTAGTCATCTTCCATAGTTGATCTCAATTTTATATATTATAAGTATCTTACTAGTTGTATGTGTATAGTAATTTTAACTCTACTTCTTACTCTTTGTCAACTAGTCTGTAAGACAATTTTGTTATAGACTTGAAATAAATAAATAACTAAATAAATATGTATATATGTATTTCAACTAAAATTATTTTTCTTTTATTTCTTAATTACTCGAGCACTTCATTGCTATGTTCATCGCTAAAACTTGATGAATCATATGCAAAATACATTTATAATAAAGAAATAAATTATCAAAATAGTACAGATTAAAAATACGGAAAAAATTGCGCACAGATTGTAAATAAAATCAAACAGCTAGTGCAGAAATTATAGGGATGGTACTTTCGTCATTCGGTTTTGCCGATAAATAGTCGACGTCGTCTCAATACGCTTAGCTAATACCGATTTTGCGTCGATGTGACGACGACGTCGAGACGACGTGATGTCGACTGAAAAGTGACAACGACGTCGACGACGACAACCGTAATAAGGGTGTATGTTTTACTCGATCGTGACGAATAGTGTACACTAATCGCTCCAACACAGCAAATAGAAATAATAATAGCGTTTGTTGACGGTAGGAAAGTGTATGAGTTGCAGGAATTTTACCACAAAAGAGCGAGAGGATGTGAGCGAGAAAAAAGTCTAGCTATTTGTAGGAATGCGCACACAGAATTTGTGTGGGTACTTTCCTAGAATGTGTCAAATTGTAACCAGTGTTGCCACAGCCTAAAAAAATTTGGTATCACAAATTGATACATTCATCGTTTTTTCGTATCTCCGAAAATTGTGTGAAAAAAATTAAAATTAATAAAATATGCTGCTTTTGGGTTTCTAACCCGTTTCACAATTCAATACCTACATGTTTTTTTCGTATCACCGAAAAATTTTTTAGAAAAAAAATAAAATTATTTTGGCCCTTTTGTTGTGAAAATTATTTATTTATTGTTGAGCTCAAGGCCGTTTAAAAATTCCAAAACATAAAATTTTGAACTTTTTTAAAAATCATTTAAGTATTGTCGATATTTCGACCTCATTCTGAGGTCATCCTCAGGACTGAAAAACGTTAAATACGTAAATTCCAAAACATAAATTTTTTTTTAAAAAAAGTTCAAAATTTTATGTTTTGGAATTTTTAAACGGCCTTGAGCTCAACAATAGATCAAATTTGGAATGCAAGTTGGTATCGAGACTGGGACGGTTGTTATTGAAAATGGCCGAAATCGGACCATGACCACGCCTACTTTTCCTATATAGAAAAAATCGGAAATTTAGTATCTCAGCCACTAATATAGCTAGCGCGATAAAATTTTACCAACGTATTGGGATCAGGCTCTCATTAAGAAATTTGATGAAATTTTGGAAAATAGGCGGTGCCACGCCCACTTATTAATGGGCAAACATTGAAAGGTTTATAATCCATATTTCAGAAATTTACTTACTTAGGAAAATGGTTGGACGAAAAATTGCCAAAATCGGTTGACGACCACGCCCAAATTTATATATGAGAACTATTAAGGGGCCAAATAAAAAAATTTTAAGCGATATTTTGTCAAATATAAATCTATGTCATTGAAATTTTGTGCCATGAGTCCAACTATAGACATAAAACAAAAAGTAGAAAAATTTTGGAAAATGGGCGTGGCACCGCCTCTTTTTAGAAACAGGAATATACGAGATTTCTGAGCCTATAATTCGAGAAATAATTGAGATGTTATGATGAATATCAGTTTGTACACTTTAATAACTTGTAATACATGCTCAAAAATTTAGCGAAATCGGTTTATGACCACGCCTAATTTTTAACAAAGACATTTCTGGAAAACCTTTAGGGAATTTGTAACGGGACATCTTTGTAATTAGAAGTCATAAAGGGTTGCAAATTTGCACTAACAATAAAATTTATATGCTTAGTTGAATGATTGATAAAAATTTTGAAAATGGGCGTGGCTACGCCACCCGATTTATATAAAATACACCTTAATCGAACAAACGCAAACAAACAATGAAAGCATACAGCTGAGTATCTAATGTTCGATTCCACTCGAACTTAGGCTTCCTTACTTGTTAGTTTTAGTTTAAAGCCGGGTATCCACATCACAAGAAATGCTAAAACTACATATAAAAAAACGCTCAAGAAATAGTCAAGAAATTTTCTTGTGTCAAATTTTCTTCAGGCAGTATCCACTTCACAAGAAAATCTATTACAAATTTTGACGAAAAATGGGGTTGGCAACGCTGGTTTTGCCAAGAAATATATACGATTGTATATATTTCTTCAAGAAAAAATGAAACGTCAAAATTACTTAAGAAATAAATGCCAATTTTTTCTTGAGCAATTTCTTAAGATGTGGATACCCAGCTTAAGCAGGGTATCCACATCACAAGAAATGCTAAAACTCCATATAAAAAAACGCTTAAGAAATGGTCAAGAAATTTTCTTGTGTCAAATTTTCTTTAAGCAGGGTATCCACATCACAAGAAATGCTAAAACTCCATATAAAAAAAAGCTTAAGAAATGGTCAAGAAATTTTCTTGTGTCAAATTTTCTTTAGGCAGTATCCACTTCACAAGAAAATCTATTACAATTTTTGACGAAAAATGGGGTTGGCAACGCTGGTTTTGCCAAGAAATATATACGATTGTATATATTTCTTGAAGAAAAAATTACACGTCAAAATTACTTAAGAAATAAATGCCAATTTTTTCTTGAGCAATTTCTTATGATGTGGATACCCAGCTATAGGCAGTATCCACTTCACAAGAAAATCTATTACAATTTTTGACGAAAAATGAGGTTGGCAACGCTGGTTTTGCCAAGAAATATATACGATTGTATATATTTCTTGAAGAAAAAATCAAACGTCAAAATTACTTAAGAAATAAATGACAATTTTTTCTTGAGCAATTTCTTATGATGTGGATACCCAGCTTTAAATATAGATAAAATGCAATGAATTGAGATTTAAGAGGTGCCTTTGCTTGATGTGTGCATACGTAGGTCCACTCCCCAAACATAAATTTAAGTAAAAATTGTCTGGACGAGTTTTAAGTATTTTTTTTTAATTTTCCGTTGGATATTGAAAACCCCCCACAAAATATTTTTCTGTGTGCGCCACTGTACAATCGTATATATTTCTTGGCAAAACCAGCGTTGCCAACCTCATTTTTCGTCAAAAATTGTAATAGATTTTCTTGTGAAGTGGATACTGCCCATGGAGGAACTATAAAGCTGGGTATCCACATCATAAGAAATTGCTCAAGAAAAAATTGGCATTTATTTCTTAAGTAATTTTGACGTTTCATTTTTTCTTCAAGAAATATATACAATCGTATATATTTCTTGGCAAAACCAGCGTTGCCAACCTCATTTTTCGTCAAAAATTGTAATAGATTTTCTTGTGAAGTGGATACTGCCTAAAGAAAATTTGACACAAGAAAATTTCTTGACCATTTCTTAAGCGTTTTTTTTTTATGGAGTTTTAGCATTTCTTGTGATGTGGATACCCGGCTTAAAGGAGAATGCATAAGATCAGCTGACTTCTTCTTCAATCTTCATAAACACACGAACACAAGCATTTTTTTTTGTTGACATATGCCACACACACACGCACCCTAGCATTTCCATAGGGGCCGTATCTGTCAAATTCTTCTACATTCCTCTTTGCATGACACTTATCGCCCCACTATGTATGAAGGTATGTCGTCATGCGTAAACCTTTATTGTTGAATCATGATACTGCCTAAAGAAAATTTGACACAAGAAAATTTCTTAACCATTTCTTAAGCGTTTTTTTATATGGAGTTTTAGCATTTCTTGTGATGTGGATACCCTGCTTAAATAGCATTTCGCACAAATGCGTTTGTTAAACTTTTGCCTTCATCTTCAGTTTGACATAAAATAGCATTCTACCCAAAATCTCACCAAACAGACCTAGTATTTGTATTCCAAATGAAAAGTATGGGTTTTATTCGTAGCTGCATTGAAATTGTGCTGTGACTAATTGTACAATGCGTAGAGTATTCGCAAATATAGAAGAGGCAAATGGTATTGTGCAGAGGTCTAGTTTATATTATTTGAAGTATAACAGATAATAGCCGTGTTTCACATACGGTGATCCTAACCCAGATAAAAATTTTTGCACGTAAATGCAACAACAAAGATTTCAGCTCGATTAAACCAGATAAATTCCTGGTTCAATTTCTGATCCGCCCTGTTCGATTTGTTTTTTCCGTGCTGATTTGGCAGCACAGTGCTTTTTTGATTTGGCAGAACTGAAAAGTGACATTAGGGGCATTTCAGTTATTACATCTGGGTCTGGGTTAAGATAAATTTTTACTGAAACAATCCGGCTCATAATGAAAATTGGCTGCACTTGCAAAGAACTAAAAAGAATAAGAAACATATACAACATATACCCAGCAGTAAAAATCTGAAACGAATCCTTTATGAATCACTGATGAAATTCATCATGAGGAGGCATCAGTGAATGCTTTCATATAAAGGCTGCTGAATTTTTCCAAATAAATGGTTTGCTTTCCTCATACCTATATGACTGTCCAATGGTAGGAAAAACAAAAGGAGCACACCTCGAATTGGGAGAGAAGCTCGGCCATAAAACTCGTCAGAGTTATAATAGCGCAAAAACAATTCTTCTGTACGTTGAAAAGAGACAAATACTCCCTCAAAAACAATTTGATTGACTTTAAACTTCAAACTAAATGAAAATAACTATTACAAAAATTATTTTTTTGGAAATTTGAATTTAAATTACTGAAATAAATTATGAAACTCAAATGGCGGGATAGCTATGTATTCCATGTTATAAGGAGAAGCCAGTGCGCAGTATAATTTTTCTTCTGGACTTCTTCTTTCCCCTTACGTCCAAAGCAGAAGCTTACAAGAGCCAAATTTGAAATTTGTATTTCCATATATTTTTTATTTTAAATATAATTTGTTTTATAGTTGTCAAATTGAAAATTTATCAGAAGAGCTGCCGAATGTCAAAAAACATACCGAAATACAAGCTGGCTCGTGGGTTTATAACCGCCTGGATGATATTTCGTTTGGTTTTTTCAATATAGCTTGCACGCTTGCACCAACGCAAAACGATTGTGATGAATATTCAACAAAGAATGATCAGTGATCATTTAGCAGTGAAACAAATTTACTGCAGGGTATATGTATATATATGTATACATACACAAATGTCACTTTTCAGTTCTGCCAAATCAAAAAAGCACTGTGCTGCCAAATCAGCACGGAAAAAACAAATCGAACAGGGCGGATCAGAAATTGAACCAGCAATTTATCTGGTTTAATCGAGCTGAAATCTTTGTTGTTGCATTTACATGCAAAAATTTTTATCTGGGTTAGGATCACCGTATGTGAAACACGGCTATTGTTTCAGTAAAAATTTATCTTATCCCAGACATAGATGTAATAACTGAAATGCCCCTAATAGCTTTGTTCGTTTACGGATATTTTTTGTTTTTCGAAAACTTTTAAAAACAAACACTTTTTCGCTGTTTTTTTACGCCAAATCTCCAACAGAAGAGAGAAAACTGACATTTCATTTTGTGAGAAGCTGTTGAATTCTGTTGGACAAATTTTTGCCAACAGCAATTTTCCAACAGGAAAACAGCTGACTGAAATTTTTGCAAGTAACAAGATTTGCAAAATATACAAATCAATTATAAAATTGGAAAAATACACTAAATTGGCAACAAATATGGATAAATTAAATATTCAAAATAAGTTACATACTTTTTGCGAAGTATTTACATATATGCATATTCACCCCGATTCTAAATATCCGACAGGATCTCAACCCTTGTGGATTTTTTTGTTCACCAGGATAATTTCCTCCTATTCTCTTTCACTAGCGAGAAGAAAAACTGGTGAACAGAATTTCGAACATGCGAGCGGATTTTCGAAATCAGCTGTTTTGTTGCAAGGCAGATTTAGAGCGCTTTCACATTACTCGGTGCGGAATCGGATCGACATTTTTTGTTTGGAATCGTTTCGGTAAGCTGAAAATACCGAGCAAAAAATGTCGATCCGATGTCGTACCGATTAATGTGAAAAGGCCCTTAGAGCGCTTTCACATTACTCGGTGCGGTATCGGATCGACATTTTTGGTTTTTGCCGAAAGTATACCGAAACCTTACCGACCACGTGTATTTCAATTGGCACTTTCACATTAGTGTTGCATACATGAAATCGGAGCGGATTAATTTCGGTATACCGCAGCGCGGTAAGACCGGTCAGTAAAATTTGAGGAATTACTGCATACATTTTTGCGGCGTAATAAAAGAAGAAGAACAAAGTCAGTAAAAACTCGTTTCGGCTATAAATGTAGCAAGTTATAATGTCTTCGTCTTCGCTAGAAGACATTATTGTTATTATTGAGTGATTTGTTGAAGTTAAAAATTTTGTTTTGCAAATTTCGATGTTTGTTTTCCTATTTTCTGCCGATAACGCACCGAAAGTATTCCCACAAGTGTGAAAAACACAGCAACGCGGATTCGTTTCGGTAAGCTGGAAATACCGAGCAAAAAATTTCGATCCGATGTCGTACCGAGTAATGTGAGAAGGCCCTTAGGCAGGTAGGCGCATATGCGAGTTCAGCAATTTCCCATATTTTGTTATTGTAATTGATAGAGTGTAATGTCAAAATGATATTTCGCCTTGGTTAAAATCTGAATTCACTTAGGACGGACCAATTCCTATTGGGCCATGATGTGATTTCTCTTTGATTTTGACATTACACTCTACCTTTGTAAATAAAAAAGTTGTTTCTGAATTCGCCTATGCACCTACCTTTATATAGCAGCCAAAGAAAGGCTTTGCAGTCTCTCCGGTTATAAAGTTATGCTCATGCCTACGTTTTTTTGCTGAAGGTGGATATCAAACGGGCGTTGGAAAAGATTCCGACGTTTCATTGGCTCAATCTACCTTCAGCAAAGTTCTAAAAGAAGTAGTTGAAATCTTTGTGCCCCACATGGATTAAAACAGCCATGGACACCGACGAAAAACGAAAAATTTCACGTGCGTTTTATTTAGCCCACGGCATCCCTAGTGTCCTTGGGTGTATTGACGGAACACATGTCCGTATCATCGCTCCATGTCAAAACAAGCACCTTTACTACAACCGAAAAGGATACTATAGCTTAAATGTGATGTTGGTAAGTTATTTAAAAAAAAAATTAGTTGAATATTTACGTACATATGTATGCATATTGGGTACGTTCATGAAAATTTATAATTGCAGCAGTACAGCAACCCCGTTGCTTATTTTGCACTTACCTGCTGATACTCATCTGATATATTGCTATAACAGCATTATTAAAAGTTTTTGGAATTAATTTGTGTAATTAGAATTAAAAAATTGCATATTCCATTAAATATATAGCAATCATGCTTACTCTTCTCTTTCCATTTTTTTAAAGCAAAAATTGCAGACACAAATTTTCTGTTGCCAATTATTCAAACAACCTGCACGGTTGATGTGTCAAACGAACGTTTGACTTTTGCAGGTGTTGCCACAAACACGCGAAGAACGTGATACTTGCAACACTGCGGTTCTGATTGCCGTCGCGAACGTACCCATTCATACATTCACAAACGCGTATTTCTGTATTGGCAGATGTGCGATCACGAGCTTAAGATACGGTACGTTGATGCCTCTCACCCTGGAGCTTCCCATGACTCCTTCATTTGGAATGTTAGCGACTTAAGGGCGTTTTTCGAAAGTAAATATTTGGGCGGAGAAACAAACAATTGGTTACTAGGTTAGCATATTTTATCTTTTAGTATACACATGTATGTGTATATCAAATATTACTTTTTTCTAACTAGGAGACGCCGGCTATCCTTTGCAGCCATGGCTTCTGACGCCACATCGAAACCCAGAAGAAGGCTCCACGCAAATGAAATTTAATGACTCCCATTCTAAATGCCGCAATATAATAGAGCGAACTAATGGAGTGCTGAAAAATCGATGGCGATGTCTGCTTGGAGCAAGAGAGCTGCACTACACTCCTAGAAAAGCAGCCAAAATAATTAATGTGTGTTGCGCATTGCACAATATATGCATTCATTTCAAAACAAGTTCATATGTTACTGAAGTAGATCCTGTTGAAGAACAAACCGCGCACATTAGCGAAAACGTGGATGTGGTACCTTTAACATCCCCCCAGTACTTGACTGCAGCGAAAACCATAAGAAATAGAATTGGAAACACTCTTTAACTTTAGATGCAAAAACGTACTTCTAAATTTGTTAATTTTATTGCTCGTTGTTAATTTAAGTTAAATACTTTTCCAGTCTTTTACTTAAAAATATATTTAAACCATAACATTTCTCTTTTTACATTTTATTGCACATTGTATATTTCAGTCAAATTCTTTTTCAGTATTTTACTTAATAGATAGATATCACAATTACATTTTTCTTTATTTTTTTCATTGTACATTTTAAATTTCAGTCAAATCCTTTTTCAGTATTTTACTTAATAGATAGATATCACAATACCAAATACCCAATTAATAGATATCACAATTACTGTTACGTGTTAACAATATACTTAATCTTTGCTCTTTACTAAATTTCAAAATTCAATATAAAACCATGAACGAGGCATTCCATACGCATTTACATAAATTATAATAATAAAGATTTTATACTCATATTTATGCAAAATCAAATAAATTCAAGTTAAAAATGGCCAATAGTAAAACGAAAACCAAATTCACTTCAATAGACTTAGTACTAAGGATACAAAAAATTGTATGCAAAATTATCTATGTACATGTTAAAATAAAAATGCTGTTTCAATAGATATTTTTATATAACAAAAAAAAAAATCGGGTACATTCACGTATTAAGAAACTAGAGTTAATTATTTACATATTTACACAAACCAAAAAAAAATTCAAAGGATAATAATAAAACACTTAATACTTAAGGTAAAAAAAAATTGAATGCAAAATTATTTACACGTTAAAAAAGATATTCGGTAAAACAAAAAAAAAAAAGAATTCAAGCAAACCTACTTAGAAACTATTTAATTATTGGATTGTCGCAACACATTTATCTCCATAACTCTCGTCTGCCGTTTTAGTAACTCTATTTTTTCTTTTTTTAATTTTTCTATACTTTTCAAATGCTTTTTTTTAGTTCGTATGTTTTTTCTAAAAGCTTTGTTTGTTTCTCGGCTTCTAAAACTTTTTTTTTCATCAGCATACATATCTCCCGCTGGATTGAGAGCTCTTCCTCAAGAACGGCAGAAGGCGTCTTTTTTGTGTTCTTCTTTCGCGATGAAGTCTGCCGTTCCTCAACTCTCGCACCAGCTGGTAACTGAATCACACCATTCTCACGCTCATCCACACGCATCACCTCATCCGCACACTCTACCTCATCCACATGCTCCACCTCATCCGCATATTCTACCTCATCCACATGCTCCACCTCATCCGCACACTCCACCTCATCCACATGCTCCACCTCATCCAACCTCCACCTCATTTGCCATCACATTCATCACATCATATTCAATCATTTCACACTCATACGGTACCTCATTCACATAACTCACATTTTGCCTTGCGTTACCCGTCCCAGAAGCAGCAGTATTGATATTGTTACGAATTGGCGCCGGCTGTGGCAGCCCAAATGTTTTCGCCACTCCTTACACGGACTCCCGCATGCCAACCAACTCGTATATGGCCGCTTCTGTCGCCGACAATTTAACTTGTTGGTTTGGACCTCCACCAGTGCCTTTCGAGTGCTTCACATTTCTGCCAGCTTTTTGCCGGACGTAGCGTTTCTGATCGCCCCACACCTAGAATGCAATACTTTTAAGAAGCTACTGTTATTTTAAAATTTTATTATAAATATATACCTTTTTCCATTCGGCGATACATTTAGTTGGTGGCCCTGCCGAATTTAATTCGTCCCGTACGATTTTCCAAAATCTCTCTGCTACTTCCTTTTTGGCTTTCTTGAAGCCGCGCGCAATATCTGGCTGCCCTTCCATCAAACTCACTAAAATTTCTATTTGCTGCTTATTTGTCGTAGTCGTCCTAAAAACAATTAAGTCAGTACATAAATAATACAATAATGTATTTTTTTTTTTTTTTTATTAATTAATGTAATATTTACTCACATTTTGTTCAGCGTTCACTCAGAATCGGCTTGTGAAAAATTTCGCAATAAAATGGCGTATATTCTTCCTTTTCTTTTCATTCGTGATACCTACTTTTCTTCCTTATTCGCTTTTCACTTTTTCGAACATCGTTTAGAATAGGCGAAAAGGGAGAAGCGAAAAAATCCACAATGAATTTGTATTCAGAATAAGGGAATAGGGAGAAGCGGAAAAATCCTTGTGGATTTTTCGTTTAGAATCGGGGTGATTATGTAACTTAGTAAATTGTAATCTCGTGGTCGCTGTGGTGCAGTGGGTAGAGTGCTCGCCTGCTATGCCAGAGGTCTCGGGTTCAAACCACGGTCCGAGCCAAACAAATTTTTCTAATTAGTAAAAATCCAATTATTGGGTTTTTTAAGAGCAGCGGTCACCTCGCGGCAGTGGGCGGCATACCCTCCGAGAGTATTTCTGCCATGAAAAAGTTTCTCACAAAAAATGCATTCGCCGTTCGGAGCCGGCATAAAACTGTAGGTCCACCCAATTAGTAGGAAAAACAAAAAGGAGCACACCTCGAATTGGGAGAGAAGCTCGGCCATAAAACTCGTCAGAGTTATAATAGCGCCATTGTATTATATTATTATTATAAATTGTAATCTCCTTTGCCGGAATATATACATATGTATTAACGGGGCCGCTGTTGTGCAGTGGGGAGTGTTGTGGCCACTGTAGTGGCAGGCAGTGGCTAGTCTGTCATACCAGAGGTCGTGGGTTGGATCCCCAGCCTGGATAGAGGGAAAATTTGTATATAATGAACCACGATCCGATAACAATTAATTTTCCAGAGGGTAGGGGTGGTCTCACAGATCACAATAAACAAAGTACCACCCGCCGGAGATATTCCTTGTTAAATTAATGTATGTATGTGTAGAACATCTTTCTGCGTTGGTGGCCTTCGGCCGCGCTTCCATAAAATTACCCTCAGCCGGCAGAATTCTCTTTCTGGATTAATATCCATGGACCAATCCACAGTTGTTTTGTATAGAACACCTTTTGCGTTGGCGGCCTTCAGCCGCGCTTTACAAAAATAACCCTCAGCCGGGAGAATTCTATTTCTGGAGAACTTTAATATTATAATTTAATAATAGTTGAAAGTGTTAAGATGAATTATCATCTACAGAATATTTCCTAAAAGTTTCACTGAAACATTCCCAGTAGTTTGTAAATAAATGAAATTGGTTCATTTATACAAGCTGAGCCTGGATAGACAACAAATTCTAACTAAAACCCAATTATTCGGATTTTAAAAATAGCGGCCACTCTAGGCAGTGGGTGGCACACCCTCCAAGAGTAGTTCTGCAGTGGGTCGGCTTCAGTATAATGCGCCCGCCGTATTTATTTTCAAACCACTGGAACTTTCGGGAAATGTTCTATGGATGTTAATTTTACTAATTATAACACTCCCGATCGCTCCGCAGATATAATTCGAGAAAGGAAATTTTGCTGGCTGGGGCTATTTTTTTAAGGCGCGGCCAAATGCCGCCAACGCAAAAGTTTGTTCTACACAAAAGTACTGTGGATCGGTCCATAGAGGGTTATTTTTTTAAAGCATGGCCAGGGCCGGGTGCATTAAAGTGAAATCTCTTCTGCGGAGCAGCAGACGCGAAGACATACTGCGGTGGAAAACAATATGGACATGGGTAACAAAGAAAAGCAATTGTTAGTGTGATCATTATTACAATGAAATCCTATTTATCAGATAGTAACAGCGAACCCTGGCGGGTTAGGGGGTCTAGAATATACCCGTTGTAAGGAATGCCTGTCGTAAGACGCGGCTAAAATCCACCGGTCTTGAAGGTTGATTATGGCCAAAAAAATCGTTCGCATGACAGTCGAGCTAGTGTCAGAAGGGACTAGTACCCGAGCGTACCGGATTTATCCGGCAAAGGACTGTCACAACCCTACACTCCCCAAAACCTTCCTGGAGCGTCTTGGTGGCTACAAAAACAACTACAACAACAACATGAAGTTAATTGTATTGCAGATACATACATATGTGCATATATCCCCACTGTTTTCAGGCAGAATTGTAACTCCATTAGCATTTATATAGAACAAACAGTGCCGATTTATTGTAAAAGAGAGTTCCGGATGCATTTCCGAATTTAAAAAAATCTTTTTGCGAGCCTATGCGAACGATTTTTAGATTGAGGAGCTTATCGCGAGGTGACAAAAGACTATCTGACCAGAAAGAAACCCAAAACGAATCAAAAGAAATTAAATAAGAAAAACACATATTTTATTCTTTTTATGTTATATGTACATATATACATAATTAACAGCAATAATTTTCACTAATTTTATTATCCTTTTTGATTTTAATCCTTTTTATCCTTTGAATTTGGGGCTTGTGAATGTAAATAAAAATAAGCTGTTTGCTAAAGCTGTTGAACTCTGCAAATTTTAGTTGTATTCGCGTACAGCAATTTGTTGCAATTTATTACAATTTTGCAACAAATATCCGCTTTTTCCATTTTTTTACGCAAAAAAATTGCAGAAGTGATGGAAATGAGAGAGCAAAGTGACGTTTATTTTTGTGAGAGGCTGCAAAATTCTGCAAGACAAATTTTTTCCATCACATTTGTCCAGCAGCAAAACAGCTGATGAAAAAACATATGTTTGTAATTTGCGAAAATTGCAAAATTGAAATTCAAAATTAAAAGAGTTAAATATGGACGAATTAGTTATGAAAGATTTAAATAAATAACATTTGATTATGTCTGCATCTGTACTTGAGCTACATGTCGAATGATAGTTGTATTCGCTTACTTTTTCCAGCAGCTTTTCTCTGTCTGCCTCTATCACTCTCTATCTCGCCAAAAACGATTTTTCCTCCCACCAGAGATAATTATCCAAAAAAGTAAAAAAATGCAAATCTATTCAAATCTTGCAGCAAAGACGAACAGCTGATCAAATTAAAACTATAAGAATTAACAAAATATAAAGAAATCCTATTTTTACAAAAATTTAGAGGAAATTTGTATTACTTTAGCTTAGTTTCAGCAGTAGATTATGCATGCATTATATTTTACTAATAAAGAAACATGTATGTATGTACATATACATATAACTATGGAGTTGCGACTGCCTGCTGGCATTGCATATTGACGTGCATACATACATGCATACATATAAGTTAGCAGAGGGTAACCGGCGGCAGAGAACGTAGATAGCTCAAGTACAGATGCAGACATAATCAAATGTTATTTATTTACATCTTTCATAATTAATTCGTTCATATTTAACTTTTTTAATTTTGAATTTCAATTTTGCAATTTTCGCAAATTACAAACATATGTTTTTTCATCAGCTGTTTTGCTGCTGGACAAATGTGATGGAAAAAATTTCTCAAGCAGAATTTTGCAGCCTCTCACAAAAATAAACGTCACTTTGCTCTCTCATTTCCATCACTTCTGCAATTTTTTTGCGTAAAAAAATGGAAAAAGCGGATATTTGTTGCAAAATTGTAATAAATTGCAACAAATTGCTGTACGCGAGTACACCTGATAACAGCAGCATTGTATGTTTGTTGCTTAATGTAGGAAGTCCGCCGGTTACCCTCTGCTAACTTATATGTATGTATGTATGTATGTATGTCAATATGCAATGCCAGCAGGCAGCCGCAGCTCCGCATTTATATACATACATACATGTTTCTTTATTAGTAAAATACAATGCAGGCATAATCTACAGCTGAAACTAAGCTAAAGTAATACAAATTTCGTATAAATTTTTGTAAATATAGGATTTGTATATATTTTGTTAATTCCCATAATTTTAATTTGATCAGCTGTTCATCTTTCCTGCAAGATTTGAATAGATTTGCATTTTTTTACTTTTTTGGATATTTTTCTCTTGTGAGAGGAAGAATGATATTTGGCGAGATAGAGAGTGATAGAGGCAAACAGAGAAAAGCTGCTGGAAAAAGTACGCGAGTACACCTTTTGTGTTCGTTTACCTCTTACAATATTTTTCTCTTGTGAGAGGAAAGATGACATTTTTCTCCAACACCTGGCTGTTGTGGAGGGAAAATTTTCCAACAGTCTACCACGCGTTGAAAAAAGGACTTGTCGGGTGTTGTAGAGGAGGTCCTGCTTATTCAAAATCCAAAAGTCCCGTCGACCGGAGATATTTGTCAGTTGTAAAATTTACAAAACAAAACCCCAAAACTGTGCAGTATTACCGTATGAAGACACTTATAAAAACACGCACTATATATATTTGTGTGTGAACACCTTTTTGCATTGGCGGCCTTCGGCCGCGCTTCAAAAAAATAACCCTCAGCCGGCAGAATTCTCTTTCTGGGGTAACATCTATGGACCCATCCAACTACCAACAAATATCTCGTGAAATATAAGCCTCCGGCAGGTTTTGATTTTAGTTTTGAGATCTGTGAGAGGCCCTCTACCTCCCTGAAAGTCATTTTTCTCGGACCGTGGTTCCTTAATCTAAGGCCTACCCTCTTGGTAGACAGATGGAAATTTGGGCCAAAATGGATTCCCGGACCCCAAAACCCCCAGATACACATTTTGGTTAGTCACTACAAAATTTCCAGCTGTATACACAAGCGCTGGCTCGAAATTCATTTTAGACATATGGTTCCTTGGGCAGAAATGCTTAAAATGATCCAAATTTTCATAATAGCGATGAGCCTTTGATGCAAAAAATTTGACCCGCCCTAATATACATACATATACATATACCCTGCAAAAAAAAAGTGGGAGTAAACCCGAAAGTGATTTGTCCCGCATTGATCTCTTTCGGGAACAATCGATCCACAATTAGTCCCCGATTGTTCTCGTACGGGTATAACTGTAGACTAATTGTAAACCAATTGTTCCCGAACGGGTATAAGTGTAGACTAATTGTAGTCCAATTGTTCCCAAACGGGTATAAATGTAGACTAATCGCTTTCATTCCTAATGGGGATATACATATGTAGATTAATCGCTTTCATTCTGAACGGTTACAAATCTAGATTCATTAAAGGTTGAAATTTTACAAAAATGTGCAATGCAGTGTATAAAATTATATAAAAATCGGTAAAACGAATTGAACGCCCTTTCTTTTAATAACAATGATGAATAATAATTTTAACAAAATTTTACCAAAAATATCCTTTGAAAAATTCTTTACACTACGCTCACATAAAGCATACTCAAAACTTACAATGTTTTTTTTTTATTTATTCATTGACATTTTTTATAATAGTAAAACATTATATATAATGTATAATCTTTATTTAAATCTTTAATCTTTATTTAATTATAAAAAATAGCTTTGGTTAACAACTTTGAAAAATCTACATTTGTACCCGTCCGGAATGTGGGCGATTTATCTACATACATTTGTACCCTTTTGTGAAATGAATCAAATAAAAATTATCTTTTATTTGAAGGGATGTATTTTGAATCACGAATCAAGCTGATTCTTTATTTGAAAGTTGATTTGAAATCAAAATTGATTCGAAATCACGCAACTCTGGTTGGCATTGCTCATAATAGCTGAGTTCCCGTGGCAGTGATCCAGATCCGGATACGAATTTTGGAAGCAAATTCAACAACAATTTTGTGATCCTGATATTTATCTGGATCAAAAATATCTATTACAATCTATGCGGATCCGAAATTGATCCAGATAAATATCAGAATCACAAAATTGTTGTTGCATTTGCTTGCAAAATTCGTATCCGCATCTGGATCACTGCCACGGGAACTCAGCTAATGTGTAGTATACATCATTGGGGAGAAGCAGGGACGTAACGGTTATAAGAGAAATGGGTTAAAAGTCATATTTAACCATTATCATGAGAAAAAAACCGTTTTGGGCCTGAATAACCGTTATGGCAACCAAAAAAGTGTTTTGGGCTTGAATAACCGTTATGGCAACCAAAAAAATGTTTTGGGCCTGAATAACCGTTATTCAGATTTTTATTTTTTTTTTGGTCAGCTACAAAAATCAAGCCTATTTATTTGTCAGTATTTCTGGGCGATATTGGTATCAAATGAAAGGTGTTGATCAGGGATTGTAGCTCTGATTACCTCTTTTCATTTGATACCAATATTGTTTAAAACATTCCAGGGCATCCGGGTCCACTTTTCACCCATAACTGGGAACCCGACCTACGAATCTTAACAAATACACCTCTATGTAAAAGCCCTGCTCAACACCTTTCATTTGATTCCAATATCGCCCAGAAATATTGACATATAAATAGGCTTGATTTTTATAGCTGACCAAAAAAAAATAAAAATCTGAATAACGGTTATTCAGGCCCAAAACAGTTTTTTGGTTGCTATAACGGTTATTCAAGCCCAAAACACTTTTTTGGTTGCCATAACGGTTATTCAGGCCCAAAACGGTTTTTTGGTTTTTATAATGGTTATTAAGGACCAAAAGATAAAGGTTATTTTTGCGTAACCCTTTCACCACACTAGAAAAAATAACCGTTATTTTCGGTCCCTGGGGAGAAGTAGAGTGGTAGGCAATGTTGGGAATTTACATTTCTCAATATGATCTTACATGTTCTCATTATGGACTTGAAAAGGTGTAGAAAGAGAATTCTGCCGGCTGTTATTTATTTAAAGCGCAGCCGAAGGCCGGCAACGACAAAAATGTTGTACATAAAACTATTGTGGATTGCTTCATAGATATTAATCCAAAAAGAGAATTCTACTCGCTGAGGGTTGTTTTTAAAGCGCGGCCGAAAACAGCCAATGCAAAAATACTGTACATGTTTTTATGTGTTTTTCTTACACCACTTTAGCAAGGAATATCTCCTGAACTATAAGCTTCCGGCAAGTGCGAATTTTGTTTTGAACTGTGCAATATTCATCGGGTTGTGGTTCTTTATATACAAATTTTTCCAGTGTTAAAATTAGATGAATTATTGAGGAAACTATCCAATGTCACACGCCCCCAAAAAACGACTTCTACCGGAAGGTAGGGGAGGGGAAGGGTGCTCCGAATCCGTAAAATTTAGGCGCCGGACGTACCTCGTTTTCGGGGAATTTATGGTTAAAGTTTAGTAACTCTCCATATAAATTCGATGGATAAAGAAAAAACTTTTGCGCAGAACACTTTTCTGCGTTGGCGGCCTTCGGCCGCGCTTATAAACAACCCTGGGATACGCCATCCGTCCGGACGTTTGCCCCAACCGTGGCTACCGCCAAGGTGATGTACTTCTGTTTAGTACACCCTTCAGCGTAATATCTATGGCCCGGTCTACAGTACTTTTGCGGCCATTTCAACTCGCAAAATTGTACAAACACTTTTCTTGTACCTATGTCAGTTGTGTGTTCTGTGAAGACACCATTGGCAACATTTTTTATAAAAGTGATTTTAACGCGATATTGCAAAATTTATTAAATATAAAGTAATAAACGTGGTGTGAAAAATGTAAATATTAGCTATTTACTAAAATAAAGAGCGAAATTTGTTTTGAAATGAGGAATTGGGGTTTTATTGGTAAAAATTTAACAACTTTAACAAATTCCGGGAAAACCAGGTACGTCCGGCGCCTAAATTTAACTGATTCAGAACCTACTCCTCCTCCCGTACAACCCAGTAAGTCGTTTTTCTCGGGGCATGTGACATTATTGGAAAGCCCACCCGAATTATTATCCACAGAATATTTCCTAAAAGTTTCCATGAAAAGTTCACACTAGTTTGTAAATGGATGAAGTTGATTCATTATATCCCAGCTGAGCCATTAATCGTAATTTTCCTTTGCTCTATATGAGCTCCACTAACTGAATTTCACCATAGACGGATCAAAGGATTGCCCTTTAAATGGTGAACCTTCGGCATCCCAAGCGGTGCGTAGTCGTTCTATTGTTGGTTTGCCACTATCTGTGTATGCATGTTGTTTTATCATATCATCCTGTTCTATTTGCTGTGCTCGTAACTTATGTATAGCAGCTTGCGAATCCTCAGGTAAATCGTCAATATAGCACTCAACATCTATTTTATTTAAATCTATGGCGTCTTCTGAAGTGAAAAACTTTTCCCACCATAACTCAGCATTTTTATCTGAAAAATTTTTCTTTATTTTTTACCCGTAACCCCAAAACCAATTCATATATGTAAGTTTACCTAGACTGATTGATAGATTTCCTCCGGATACTGTCCATACTGCGTCATTGTTCTTGAATCGTCTGCTAATTTTACCACCTACGATCAAAATATTTGGATCACTGACACTTCGCACGTTTATCTCATCAGGCTTTATTTCAATACACAGTTGTTTTGCATTGCTCAAATTTGTTGGTAATTTAATATGCAAGTCAACATCTTGTAAAGTTTGCGACCAGCAGTAATTACGAAAACAGGCCCCGTTCTTATGTTCGGCGGGTAAGAATTCTTTGCACTTTTCCACGGGTGTTATTTTATTTGAAATATTCAATGTTGTTTCATAGCTATGATCAACATAGTTTTCAATTTCAGCTTCTTCAGTCACTACTTCTATTTCTTGCAGAGCTGGTGGCGGTAAGTCAACTACTTCTGAGCCGACTTCAGCAAAATTATTCAATTCCAATTCGGGAGCGTATCGTTGCATGACATCCAACAAAATTTGTTCCCGTAAGCCTTTAGCAAATCCAATTTTTTCGTTTGGATCCTTTTTGACATAATAAAAGTCGGTGCTAATAAAAAAAAATTTGTTGGTGTAGCTATTATGGCTGCTTGATGAATGTGAAATATCTTCCCACCTTCTTCGAAGAAATCCGAAAACTGCATCCAAAAACCCAGTTACTGTTTTACGATTCTGTAATAATTCCATTAGCATTGCATCCGATCGTAAATTGTCCATTTTATATAATACAGTTTATTTAGCAGGGCAAAGATCTTTGTTCTCGGGTTTATGAAAAGAATTAAAGCTTATAGCCTCTGCACATTGGCATGATTTAAGGGTAATTTAGGCAAAAATCGTTGTTTCGGCGTTAAATAGCCTTAAATAACGTTACTTCGAAATACAAAAATGGCAGCTGAAATTACCCTTGAAATGCGCATTTCGGCTAAATAACTCACGAAATTACTCTGGAATCGGCCTCTTCTCTAAATTTTATCGATTATAATCGAAAACATCTTTACCCATCGCTAGTATTTCACATTAGCTGTGTTTTATTTTAGCGCATATACATCTGCGGTAAAATAAAAGGACGGCTATTATACCATGTCTCCATGATCCAATTACCAGGTCGGTCCATGATACATACACACAAACATGCCGTGAGCTGAATGTCAAACGGAATATCAAAACTGAAAGGAGAACGAAATAATTTGACATTCAGCTCACGCGCGAATGATGGAGAAACTCAGAGAACGAAGAATTTGACCAATAGTAAACACGAATGTATGTATAGAATATGCAGAAGCAGAGAAATTGGATAGCTGTTGAAGAAGAAGAAGAAGTCAGCTGATCTGAAGAGCCAACCTGTATAGGTGGATCCTGCATGTCTCCACATAACGTGTTTCGCTTTTTTTATGCATTTTCTCTCTCAATCTTGTTTCGACACGGAAGCCAGTGCCGAAACTCGCCAATTTCCATACAAATTTCTGAGAGCGAGTGAAGATTGAAACACTGTTTCATTCTGAATCATCTTGCCAACCTCGATGATATCGATGTCTTCTCTAATTTTGTATCGAAAAACTATCGAAATCTCACACATACCAAAACAAAAACGCAAAATATAAGCAAACATACAAACTTTTAAGAAGAGCAAGAAAGAGAAATGTTAAACTGAATCACGATCAGCCACGTGGAGACGGGTTATTTAGCGAAATGTTTTGCTATATGTTTTGTTGGTGAAACAAGTTATGTGGAGACGGGCTTTTAATTTTGTTGGCGACGGTTTCTTAGATATATTCTCCTTGTATAATGCATTAGCGATTCTTTAATTATAAAAAATTTAATTTGGTTGGAGTATTTTTTTAATGATATTTTCATTTAAGTTGACCATGTAAAAATTTTTATTTGGCGCAGGAACAGCTTAACTTTAACACGACTAAATGAAATTACTCAAAAACGTGTGTGAATACGCGTGATTTCGGAAAGTAATTTCGGCTAATCAACGTAATTTCAAATGCAGTGTGCAGAGGCTATTATTCAGATTGGCATGATTTTAGAGCCCGTGCACAATTGACTTCTACCTCACTTTGCTTCAGAGTTTTGCTTTGACAGTTTCGTTCAGCATGTGCTTTTCAAAGGGAAATGTTCACAATTAAGGTGAAGCGAGGTAAGCAAGGTATAAAGTTAGCCATGTTTCAACTTTTTTACACTTTGACAAACATCTCCCCTTGTGTGTGTGTGTGTGTGTATGTTTGTACATCTACACTTATTTTAGCGATTTCGCGCAATTTCGTGAGAAGTGAACAGAGAAAAGTAAAAAATAACATTCGAATAAGCAGAAAAAAGCAAATTCCCCAAATATTTTACCAAAAATCAGGTTTATAAATTAAAGGAAAGAAGTGAAGTGGAAATTGTCAAAGTGTTAATTGTAGCAAGCATCTGGAATTTCGCTTTGCTTTAATGTTTTTTCTATAAAAGTTGGAGCAGACAAAGCCAATTGTGCACGGGCTCGTAAGGGCTATTTAGGCCAAAATCGTTGTTTCGGCGTTGATTACCCTTAAATAACGTTGTTTCGCCATACAAAATTTCCAGCCGAAATTACCCTTGAAATGCGCATTTTGACGAAAATACTAACGAAATTATACTCTAAGCACATTCGGACTAGCGAGCGACAAGCAGCCAGCTGTCAAAATTAAAATGCACACGTTCTTAGAGATGCACTCATTTTAACGCCAGCACGACTTCACGGCAGAAGGGTTGTGTTTGTCGCTGCCGCCAATATAGAGCTATTTCTAATTTGACAAGCGACAATGCACATGTACAGGCAGAAACGTGTGCATGTGTGCATTTTAAATACGTGGCCATGTTCAACGCCGTCGGCTCTAAAATATTTCAGATGTTTACTCAGGCGACGTTTGATGTCATGAAGTTGGTCGATAGATGCTGCTCTGCAGTTGCCGGTTCGAATGTGCTTAAACTATTACTCTGCAGTCGGTTTCTTCTCTAAATTTTATCGATTGGCCTGTCGCAGAATCCGAACTTCTCGTTATCGGATTTGAATCCGACAAATTTTCTCATTTGGTGTCGTGGAATCCGATGTTATCGACTTTCATGTTCGAATCGATTTTCTTCTCGGTTTTAGGTGTCGCAGGAATGAAATTTGTCGATATTCTTATCGAAAAAAAAAACGGTTAAAACAAGCTGTCATTTAGAAATAAGTTAGGGATAGAGTAATAGCATTGACAGATGGCAGCGATAATCCCGATTACCGCAACACTTAATTCGATTAAAATTTTACCCTGACAGACGGCAAGTATTGCGGATTAACAAAACAGCTGAAGGAAGGTAGGCGCAGCGGCGAATTCAAGAACTTCTTGTTTTATTTCCAAATGTAGGGTAATGTCAAAATCAAAACGAAATCACACCATGGTCAATAGGAATGGGCGAGTCCCAAACGAGTTCAAATTTCAACCAAGGCGAAATATCATTTTGACATTACACTCTACCAATTACAATAACAAATTACATTAAAAATTTCTGAATTCACTTATGCGCCTACCTGCCTTGGGTTCTTCTTTTTCTTCCCTTTCATTCACAATAGACTTTTTCACCAGGGATGTATTACAAAATGCTCTAATCCGCTAAAATTTTGAGGACTATCTCAAGAGATATTCCGGATTACCTCCAGTTAATTCTCAAGTTAAGTCCGAATTAGCTAGATATTCCGGATTATCGCTGCAGTCTGTCAATGCTATAATTGAACTGTTGAAATAAGGCAACAAAGTATTAAAACCGTTTTAGGGCATATTCCTCTTAGTGGCTAACTTTCACTGTGAGCCCGTTTCATAAACTTTTCCGGTTTTAACTATTATTTTTATAACTAAAAAATAATTTTCATCAAATATTTTTTGAAATACTAAATTGTGGTTTATTCTAAAATATACCTAAGTACATAATTTTGTTTTTCAATCAGTTTGTGTATAATTTTTTATTTTCATAAACCTTCGGACAACATAACGTGGCTCACTGTATGTGTCAAAAATATAGATACACATTAAAGTTGTTCTCTCTGTCTAATATTTTTGCCGAGATATATCTTGAGATTTTTCTCACACAGAGAGAGCGCACCTTTAAGAAAATAAAATTGGATCTGACTTCATTGTGAACTAGCATGTTAACCATATACTTTCCACTCTTTATACGACTATTGTCGCTTTGCTTTGCTTGCTTCAATTTCGAATTAATTATCTGAATAGAATAAAATACTTAAAAAAAAGAACTAGAAACATAAATTTAAACTCACTTCTCATAGAAGACTATTGTGAATGTGTTAACATGGTTGCATTTCCCGTGATATTTTTGTCATGATATCAAATATCACGGGTTGGGGTATGAGAAATTTGCCGAAACTCCAAATTTGACAAGACGTTTATTTTGTTGTTGAGCTCGGCAAATTTATCACACTTATGTCATCTCGGCAAATTTGCCAGGCCAAAATCACACAGAGAGAACAACCCTATTTATTTATTCAAAACGAAAATGAAATATCAATGATGCAAATGGTTGCTACCCAATAAACATTTTTGCGGGAAATGCATTTGAATTTCATTTGAGATCAAATCAATTTTCCAATTTTCAACAATAATTTTTAACTTGAAATCAACTGCAGAAACAACCCATTCTTCGGCAAAAGGGCGCTTTTTTGATATGAAAATGTTTCTGTTTCTCCACTTGAAAAAAATATTGGAATTCGACTTGAATTCTATCGATATGCTCCAACCAAAATCAAACGTCAGAATAAAGCTTTTGAGCAACAAACGCTCATCCGATTGAAATAAAGGAACAAAAATGTAACAATTATGATTGTCTGTTTAACTTATTTGCTCACTTTTTTGTTATGTATTTAAAAATAGTAACAACATTTTATACACAAAAATTAGTAGAACTATACATTCCTTTTTAAATTTTATTCTTCACTCATTTATAGTTTACTTATTGCTAATATGATTGAATTTAATTCATACTAATACTAGTTTTGGAAAAGTGTTGTACATGTTGGATATAAACTTGAGAATTGAGACTTTTCTCCAACATTGGATTCGTGCTAATTGGGAAATATCCAAATGTAGGAGAATGTAGAGTTTCCAAAGCAATCAAAGCGTTCAAAGACATCCAGGCATTAATCAAAAAGTATGAATTGGCACAGCGTTTTATCAGCAAACACAATCTCTAACGGTAGAGAGTGTAATTCTCAAACTTATGCCATGACTTTAATAATCACTCCAGCACGTTTGACACTTCAGACTCGCTTTTTATTATAAAAAATAGTTCTAGCCTCACTTAATAAATGATATACAATCATCTGATGAATTTTGTTCTGTAACTGAATAGTTTTAGATCTCGACACCTAACAAACTCCTTTCTGTACGACTCGGCACAAAAAAAAAATATCCGTGCGTCATGCGGATTGACGCCCCTCGCGTCGGTCGGGCGGGATATGGAGGGTAAACCGTTGGGTATTATTATTATTATTATTATATCTCTAATCCAAAGCGAAGGTAGAAAACTACACTAGAAATAAATTGGAGAATGATTAGAAAAAGGATTATTTGCGAATTCTCATTAGAATCTCATTAGAAAACTACATTGGATTTCAATTCGGAAATTATAATTTTTTAAATTTGAAAATTATTTCCCATTTTGTTTGAAATCTCTATGATTCTCGACTGCTTTTCGAGTCGTCCTCTAACGTTAGAGATTTGAGAAAAGGGCTAATGTTTGTTGGGTTTCGCCATGCAAAATGGCCGTTTGAATTCAAATTTTTTTCTTTCTTTTTGAACATTTTCGTATAAGCAGTGTTGCACTTCCTCGTACTGCTCTATTACTACATTTTTCCTAGAAATATAGAAAAGGGAATATACGAATACCAATGCCTTTACTACTTCGTTCGCGTATATGCAAATTTTAATTCATGTAAGATTAACACGATCAATCTTTACACATAGAACAGCAACAATTTTTTTCAAATTACACGATTTTTGAAACATGATTTTAGCTTTTTAAACGTCATTTGACATTTTGGTAAATTCAACCAAATTTTAGTGTTGATGCAACATTGGGCATTTTTAAAATATACAGCAGGGCTGCTCACCTCATAGGCACTCAAAGCACAATTGTTTTTGTTTTGTTCCGACTCATAGGCACATATACATATTTTCACTTCAAATATGAAAATAAAATTTTCTTTGCATTCCCATAAGCACTCAGATATAAAAAAAATTTTGTATGAATGTGCCTATGATTCATATTGAATGTGCAGGGCAAAGCACTTTGTATAGGAGCTCGAGCACTGCCGTAAGAAATCGAAATTTACAATAACAAATATGTAATGAAAAAAAAATTAAAAAAATGAAAGCACTGTAAAAAATTTGTATTCAAAAAACCTTCAAATAAAAAATAAAAAAAAATTGTATGCATGTGATACTACCATTTCAAAATAAATTCTCTAACAAGCCATTTCTGTATGTATGTACTTATAATATTTTGTATAGCAAGTGTAGACCACATGTAATGTTATGTAAATGCAACCCTGTTGATATGTAGTTAAAAGTCACAAAGGTGACACTGGTGATCAGCTGTAAATGTGCATCGTCATGAACACCTAAAAATAGATGTACAAACGATATTCTTGTCAGATTGCGACTTAGCGTCGTTGAGGTTGGTTCGTCCAATATTATTTCGGACAGCTAACTTAATAAAAGCTAAAGATCAAAATCTTAAGTGTTCTCTTTTACTCTCTCTCTCTCTTGGCTTGTGACTCTCATCCGCAATACCGGATAGGTCCATCAAGAGGTGAAGTCGCGGTCACAACAACAACAAAATACATCAAATGATCGATTTACTCCCAATCCATGACATATAGTCTAAGGAGCGGGAAGTCGACCATTTCATTGGCGCCCAACATAGCACTATGGTCTGGCGACTAGTATTTTATGGCCAAAATTCAAGGAGTAATCAGATTGATCGGAAACTTGGTACTTGGGGGTTTTCGCGGTTGCTGATTTCAAATCTGATATCAGGTTACTGAAATTCAAAATGGCGGATCCAATATGGCGACCAAATTTTGTAATTTTTATTTTTTTAACTTAATTTTATATAAAAAAGGGGTTCTTCCAATTGCGGATTTCGAATCTGATGACACATTTTTTAAATTCAAAATGGCGGATCCAATATGGCGACCAAATTTTGTAATTTTTATTTTTTTAACTTAATTTTTTATAAAAAAAGGTTTTTTGCAATTGCGGATTTCGAATCTGATGACACTTTTTTAAATTCAAAATGGCGGATCCAATATGGCGACCAAATTTTGTAATTTTTATTCTTTTAACTTAATTTTATATAAAAAAGGGTTTTTTGCAATTGCGGATTTCGAATCTGATGACACATTTTTTAAATTCAAAATGGTGGATCAAATATGGCGGCCAAATTTTATATATGGGCGAATCCGTGTAAAAAACTGAATGAGGAAAAAATTAAATGTGGAAAATCAAGGTGTATTTTTCTAGATATAAGTATTAGAGAAATTCGGTATGTGGGTATAGGTTTATGACTAGCTGATCATTTGTCGGAATCGGCTAAATCGGACCACTATAACATATAGCTGCCATACAACCGATTGTTCAGACTATGCATTTTTGGGTATAACTTCTCCATTTAAACAGCTAAGGACATGAAACTTTTCAGTATTTGTACTCATATGGACCTAATATCTAAGAAGTTTGAAATCGATAATACTTCTTATTTGCACCGATTATAGTCCTGCTCAAGTGCTTTCTAAAATTGAAAATCAGAAAAAACTACCACAAAGATTTTATTAATATTAATACAAATATTAACATGTATGGAATGTGTACTGTTATGAAAGTTTTTTTTTCATATAATATTACAAGTTTAATATGTATGTAACTCAGCTACATGTGTAATACAATTTTCTTTAATTGAAATAAATCAAATTTAAAAAAAAATAATATTCGGCAAATATATAATCCAAATAAATAATTTAAATTAAAATTCAACAAAAAGTAGTATTAAATTATATCAGTCACTAATTTCGTTTTCTAAAATTAAGTTATTTTGTTCGTGTTCTGTTTCTGATTCATCGTCTGTATTTTCTCCACAATTTAAATTATTTTCATGGGCACAACTTTCAGGAATATCCTCGCAGCTCAATAACATGATAACTTGAGATGGAAGAGTTAAGCGGGTTCTTTGATGTATCCGTGTATTTAAACATAAGGATGATATTAACGGATCTGAAGTATCCAATGCTCTACTAAAAACATCGAAAAGATTGTCGGTGCGACTAGTTTTACGAGCGTGAAATAATCTGTCGCATTTGTATATTTTATTTCTTGATTCGGCCGCATCCTCTGCAAAACAACCTACGGGAAGTAACGTGTTGAGCATTATTTCCTTTGAATGAATGAGTACTTTATGAACTGTGGGCGTCATGGGTCACCAGTCGTATATATTTTGGATACGTTGTGCGGTTTCAAAGCAATAGTTTTCGAACTTCTCTAATTCGAGAGGAAACTGACATGTTAAACATACCAAAATGATTTTTAAACGAAATATAATTTCCATATCAATCCCAGTTATTTCAGAAAATTTTTCATATTCAAGGAACGCACGTCGTGAGGTGTTTCCGTCATTTGTTGATCCGAACCCTCCTGCTTTCGGCATATCAACACGGAGTCCAAGCTTATACCAAAACTCGTTTTGAATGCGTTCCTTTCTTGCCTTGCTGTCTATTATTCTCCACTTTCTTACTTCGAGTTTATACGACAGATGCAGTATGAATTCAAAAAATCTAATTTGGCAATGTAATGGACTAATACCATATTTCAAATTCGCTTCTTTTGGTTTGAATTTCTCGGATTTATAATCTCTAATTTTAATAAAATCCATAGCGGATGCTCCACAAATGGGACAAGATTGTGTAGAGTTTGTCCCTGTGAGTATATTTAAAACTTTTCCATCTATAACTGTCAAATGCATTCTGAATGTGATTTTCAATACCTTAAACTCTTCAATTGGTATTTCAAGGCTTACCAGTTCTTCAATTTGTCTACTTAATTCAGCAGCCTCTTTCAATATTACTTCTTTCGTCTCCTTAACGAATTCTAGTTTTAATGGTCGACAAAACCTAGTGGATTGAGGAGTTCTGTTGCACCATATTACTTTTCCTGAGGCGTCTACAAGTCGTAATGGAATCAACGTGGTTGCCAAGAGAGACGAATCTGAGTAACGAGATGAACTTGGCTCATGAAATGATTGCTTGAATTGAGCTTGGCCAGTACTACTATCGAAGCCATAACTCAAAATTAGTTCCGCGGCGATGTAGTTGCTTTTGTTTCGATCCATTATTGATAGAATAACTTCTCTCTGCATTTCAACTATCCTTGATGCAGTGTGTAGTAAAAGCTGTTGAAGAGGAACTTTAGCAATGGTCTCACTAACGCAAATGCCATTTGGTCTACAATTCGCTTTTGCTGCCAATAGTTTCAGGTAGGACGGAAATATGTCCGAGTTCCTTCGCTTGCTTTCCAATCGTATGCTGCAATATTGCCTCTTCGTAAAGTTATTTTCATAAAAAAATGCGAGTGCTTGCTCATCAGAGAGAGAAATAGGACACTTATCATCTTTCAATAACAACTTTCTTATTTTAGAGGGTCTCGTGGGACTTTCTATAGATTTCTTCAAAACAACGGCCAAGTCTTTTTTCCCTTCTTTTCGAGCCGAATGAATTGATGCTTGCATCAATAATTCAGTCTGATTTTCTGTAGACTTTGAAAGCTCCGCCACCTCTCTTCGTTTAGTGCGATCAGACATTTCAGAAAATTGCAATGGACGTCGCCCACGAGTTGAAGACTTGTGGGCCGCATTTTCTTTTTCCGCCGAATAATTTTCGTCGCTTTGGCTATTTTGTTCGTCGTTTTCGAATATTATGTCGTTTTGAAGCCAGCTTTGAAAATGCCAATTGACCTTCCCGACTTCTGCCATTTTACATAAACCTTAGCGCAAAATAATCTAATTTTCTTTTCCAAATATTTTTTATGCTTATCGGAGATATTGGATTCTCCACTTTTGTTAACAACAAAATTAAAAATTAGCTCATTTTTTTCTTGTTTGCTGTTCCCATCCAGCCAAATTTCCATTAGTTCACAATTCCTGAAGCGTAAGTTGCCTGCAAAAAAACGAAATTTCTAAAAACTTTGCACCTCTTTGCAAAATACTATTGCGGCGTCGTCTGCACCATATATCATTGTAGTTCGGGGCGATATTTGTTTGTTGGACACTTTCGAACATTTTTAGTTATATAATATAATATAATTGTAAAAAGTAAAAAATAATTATTTTGAGATTATGACACTTTTTACATTTTTTTCTTCTCACCAAACCTTGTGTCGTATGTTTCACTATTAACAATTAAAATACTTACCATGGTCATTAATATCCATAATATAAATATTTTAAAAACTTTTTAATTTTCACTTTATAAGGATTCAAAAAGGCAACTACATCACACCAAGAGTATAGGTTTTAAACTGCAATAAAAAACATTGAACTTTGGCCCTTCATAGAATAATATTTAACTGACATTTGCAAATAAAAAACATTGTTTATGTATTTTTCCAATGTTTACTACAAGATTTAATCAACAAGTGTGGAATTGCAAGTTTTCAATTTTGGCCATAAAATACTAGTCGCCAGACCATAGTGCATAGTGGCCTCGAATCTCTCCGACAAATCGACAAGCGAAAACAAAATGGCGACTTTTTCACCCGAGCAGTTTTCCCAGATATTAGAAGCGATTTCCAGCGGCGGCAAAGGTGGCTCTTTCACACGATGTACGTCACGATTCAAAGGACAACGGGATCCTGCAGCGGTTGAAGAATTTACGGCAGCTATTACGGTATACAAAGATATTGAAAAAATCTCCGACGCCGATGCGTTACGCGGTATGCCTTTGTTGCTGGAGGATACGCAGCGGATAGGGGATAGGGGTAAAGGATTCGGTGTCAACGTTCACTGATGCTATTGAGCTAATACGAACAACGTTTTCTCCTCCCACCCCCGACTGGAAAATCTACTTGAATATATTTGATCACAAGCAACAAGTGCGCGAAGCCACCGATAGCTTCATTTGTAAAAAGCGGCTGTTGTTTGCACAACTTAACGATGCCATCAGCGAAGTGGTGCAACTAAACATGATATACGGCCTCTTATCTATGAAAATTAGAGAGCGCGTTCGTCGTGATGCATTTTCCACGTTTGATGAGCTTATAGCACGTAGCCGAGATGCGGAATTGTTTCTGGCTGAATCCAATCAATTTCCAGCGGCACAAACTGAGAAGGCGGAACGTCCAGATGGGCCAAAGAGGTGCTCTTTCTGTCGATTACGGTCACACAGTAGACGTATGTTTGAAGAAAAAGAAGGAACAGCAGGCACAGCACCAATCAACAGTGGCAGGTACGAGCGCAGCAACGTCACAACCTAAGCGAGCAGCTTCGTTCGCATGTTATGGATGTGGAGCACCGGGAGTATATCGTGCAAACTGTCAAAAGTGCAGTGGACACAACAAGGAGAGCCCCCAGTATTTGGCGTTTAACAGCGTTAATACCACCATTGTTGGAAGATCAGCCCATTGGTCCACATTGAGATGTTTGGGATGAAAGGAGAAGCTCTCTTCGATACGGGAGCAAAAACGTCTGTTGCCAGCGCTAACCTGAAAAAGGTATTGTCAAGCATGGGTTGTGTTTTCCAGGATGTCTTGGCCGATGTTACATTGGCAGATGGAAGCACTACTGCGCAAAAAGTGTTATCAACCATTTGCGACGTTACAATCGGTAAACGAGTTCGTAAAATACGAATGATATCTCTCGCAAATGCTACTAAAAATCGTACATTGATTGGAGCAGGCTTTTTAGAACAAGCGGGCATTGTGCTAAATATGGCACAACGCTACTGGTACTTCGAAGACGAGCCCAAGGTAAAATTCGAATTTGCCAAACCAAGCGTGGTCGGTCTTGCACTAGCTATAGACATAGCAGGTGCGCATGTAGTAACGAGCAATCGACAATCGCCGCGTACAAAAGCGGTTAACGAGTATTCAAATTTCGTTCGTTTCGTTATGAGGAACGGCACCAATATTGACGCATCCCCAGAAATATCGCCTGAACGAAACTATGGACCAGCAGTAAGGGAGAAACGCTCACATTCGAATGACTACTCTCCACACTCGGTACAGCAAATTTTTAAAGACTCACTGCCACCTGGCGAATGCACGCCAGAAAACTCATCTCGTCTATTCGCACCTCCAATGAAAGTAAATATTTCCGAAGAAAACTTTATGTCGTTGAACTCTCTCGATGTAAACCCGCCATCTCAGACAGTTGGATGCGAACTCACAGATGAACAGCGCGCGAACCTTGATAAGCTGTTGGCCAAACATAGCGAAGTATTCGAAGAGCCGATAGCTGCAACACCATTCGCCACTCATAGCATCGATACAGGTGAGCATAATCCTGTTGCCTTACCACCGTATCGTCTATCACCACAGCGAAAAGTACTACTAAAGGAAGAAATAAATGAAATGCTAAGGATTGGGGTCATCGTAGAATGTGAATCGCCATGGGCAGCTCCGGTGGTCCTCGTGCCCAAGAAGTCAGGTGGAATACGCGTTTGCATCGATTACCGTGAGTTATAGTCCAACCAGTCAACGACGCACGCACGTAGCCCGTGTCAGCTGACACAACCTTTCTTATGGAGTTGTAGTGTAAATGCCCAGTCACCAACGCATGACGGCGGCTCTCTTGACGCACGTATCGTAGAAACCTAGCTCAATTTGATTTTTCACATAATAACGTGTCAGCTGATGCTCTCATGATTGCTCTATTTGCAACAGGGTTGCCGGAGCGGTCATTTTGTAGTAAATTAGTACGAATCTTTCAATATGCTCCCAAAGTACCTCAATAACTATTTCGAATGTTGCCGATTATAAAATTATGTTCACATAAGTGTATTTTTTTTTTAAAAATATAGATAAAAATGTAATAAAAAAATTTTAGTTTTTTCTTGCGTTTTTTTTTTTTACTAAATTTGACTATTGCCGCAATCGTTTTTTACACGGAAATAAAAATGTAAATAGAGAAAATAAAGTTTTTTTTTTACTAAATTTTACTACATATTGTATCAACCGTTTATATTTGTTTTTATATGGAGATAAAAATTTAAATAGAAAAAAAAATGAAGTTTTTTCTGCTGTGTTTTCTTTACTAAATTTGACTATTGTGGATATTTTTGACTGTTAAATTTAGCAAAATTACCCCGGATAGCAAATTTTTAAAAGCTGTCAGGTGAATAATATTTGGTGAGCCGATAAGACTTGTGAATTTGACAACAAGCATAAACAACAAAAAGACCGAAATACGTACATATACGTATATATAAAAAATAGCCGCGGTGAATATTATTACTAAAAATTAAAAAAAAAAAATAGTATCTGTATATAATTGCTGCATTTTATTAATTGCAAAAATTAAGTTTCTTAGTGCACATACATATGTACATATTCTTAAAAGCCTTTAAGAAATAGTAGTAGAAAATGTAGAAGCACGGAGTCAAAAGTAAACAAAACTGCAATTAATATTTGGTTTTAAATTATCATGATACAACATTTTCAATTTAAAAATTTATTTATTAATAAATTCTATGAATAATACGATTTTCAAGAAAAATTACTACGAAACCAAACACAAGTTACTACGAAATCAAAAACTGCATGTATACTTTGCTGTACAATGGTAACGCTGTTATTCAACTCATTCCAAATAAACCAAAAACAACGCAGAATGTAAACAAAGGAAAACAACTGATTCTTGCGTTGGGTATGCGTGCGTTTACGTGCGTGAATGGTGTCGATTTTGAACTATTGAGTGAGGTAACTGAGAGATATGACGCCGTCGGTCAGTGGTTGGACTATTAAATGCCATAATGAAACCAGACCGATATCCTCTTCCTCGCATAGATGATCTGCTGCATGAAGCAAAAGCTACAAATTTTATGTCAACGTTGGATCTTCAGGCTGGATACTGGCAAATAGGTATGAAGGAAGAAGACCAGGACAAAACTGCGTTCATTACACCATTTGGTATGTACAAGTTTACGCGCATGCCTTTTGGGTTACGAAACGCACCGGAAACGTTCCAGCGACTAATCGACCGACTTAAAATATTTTTAAGCAACCTGACTGTATTCGCGTATTTGGACGACATAATCCTTTGCTCCAGTAGTTTCGAAATGCATCTTAAAGAGCTTGGTAGCCTTTTCGATCGAATACAATATTTTGCTCTTAAGGTCAATAAAGAGAAATGTCGCTTTGCGTGTCGCGAAGTGAAGTACCTGGGACACATACTGACACCAGAAGGCATTAAAGTAGATCCACAAAAGGTCTCGGCAATACCTTTCCGAAAGCCACCTAAGAACGCGAAAGAATTGTTATCGTTCCTTCAAGCATGCTCCTGGTACAAACGATTTGTTCACCGTTTCGCAGATATAGCAAAGCCACTTTCACAATTAATGAAGAAAAACTCAACTTGGGTATGGGCAGATGAACAGCAAGCTGCATTCGAGGAGCTGAAACGGCTGTTGATTACGTCGCCTCTCCTGAAGCAAGTCGATGACAACTTGCCATTTTTTATAAAAACCGACGCCAGTGGACACGCGCTCGGAGCAGTTTTGATCCAGGGGGAGGGCTCAGAGGAGCACCCGATAGAATATGCCAGCAGGCTGTTAACGTCAGCAGAACAGAATTATTCAACGATTGAACGGGAAGCACTTGCCATCGTATGGGCTGCTCAAAAATACCGCGGCTACATTGAGGGCTCCGAGGTACGATTCATCACGGACCATAGACCGCTTAAGTGGTTAATGACGCTGAAATCGCCGAGTGGGCGCTTAGCTCGTTGGGCACTGCTCCTACAACCGTACAATCTACATATCGAGTACAATCCAGGGAAGACAAATGTGGTGGCTGATATGTTGGCAAGGCCACCTTGCGAAGAAACACATAAATCCGAAGAGTTGTGCCACATATGCTCGTTTTCCATTGATATTCCACGACGAGGAGCGAAGGAAATCCGCGAAAGCCAGCTGAGTGATACCGACCTTAAACACATCATTGTCTGTTTGGAAGAGAAGACCGATGATGCCGCACATTGGACCAAGAGGGGATTCATCATGAACGACGGCGTACTATATTGTTATAATAGTGAGGAAAGCGAAGATGCACAGCTAGTTGTTCCCATATCCGAGCGTCCAGCAATTTTAGATCATTACCATAACAAAGACACTGCGGGTCATTATGGAATCGACCGCACGGTGTCCAAGATAGCATCACGATATTATTGCCTTGGTATTCGAAAGGACATCGAGGAACACGTTAAGAGTTGTACCGAATGCCAGCGGTACAAAATAACAAATTTGAAGCCAATGGGGCTATACCAAACCACTTCAAGTAAGCAGCGCTTCGAAGCAATAGCCATCGACTTGTTTGGACCACTGCCACCCGATCCTAATGGAATGCAATGGATCTACATAGTGGACGACGTTGCAAGTCGTTGGGTGGAGCTTTTTCCCTTTAAAGAAGCTTCCGCCGAAAATTGTGCAAAAACGCTTATCGAAGAAGTTTTCTTGCGCTATGGAGTACCGAGGAGAACGGGAGTACCGAGCGACAACGGGGTCCAGTTCGTGTCAGCCGTAATGCAAAAGCTTGCTTTCTGTTTGGACATACGCCAAGTATTCACTCCGGTGTATCATCCCCAAGCGAATCCTGTCGAGCGGAAGAACCGCGATTTGAAGACGCAGTTGTCTATTCTGGTGGGCAGACAACATCGCAACTGGGCAGAAAAACTTCCAGCCATACGCTTCGCCATGAATACGACACGATGCCAAAGCACAGGTTATAGTGCCGCATACCTTACATTTGGGCGAGAATTGAGAACAATTGACGACGTCCAGCATGACTTGAGGGCTATAATCCTGGCAGAAAATTTCATTCCGGAAATCACGCCATACCTAAAGACACTCGCAGATGTATTTGAAGATGCGAAAGAACACGAGAAGAAGTTACAAGATGGTAATAAAGGAGTGACTAACCCAAAACGACGGAACCAAGAAGGTCTCGAAATTGGAAGTAAGGTCCTGGTGACCACACACATTTTAAGCAATGTTGCAAAGGGCGTAACATCGAAGTTTACTCCACGGCGAGACGGGCCTTATGTGATCATTGGCAAACAAGGGTCCACCTCCTATGTGATTGCGCATGAGGATAATCCTGAGTACCCGTTGGGCACCTACCACGCATCTTCACTAACACCATACCGCGGTTCCAGCAACGCTACAGTGGGTCCAGTGAACATGTTGCGGCGCCGAGGACGACCAAGGAAGACAAAGAAATAGTATACTTCATCGGGACGATTTCAGTATCCTAGGGGGAGACTGTAACAAGCCATTTCTATATGTATGTACTTATAATACTTTGTATAGCAAGTGTAGACCACATGTAATGTTATGTAAATGCAACCGTGTTGATATGTAGTTAAAAGTCACAAAGGTGACACTGGTGATCAGCTGTAAATGTGCATCGTCATGAACACCTAAAAATAGATGTACAAACGATATTCTTGTCAGATTGCGACTTAGCGTCGTTGAAGTTGGTTCGTCCAATATTATTTCGGACAGCTAACTTAATAAAAGCTAAAGATCAAAATCTCAAGTGTTCTCTTTTACTCTCTCTCTCTCTTGGCTTGTGACTCTCATCCGCAATACCGGATAGGTCCATCAAGAGGTGAAGTCGCGGTCACAACAACAACAAAATACATCAAATGATCGATTTACTCCCAATCCATGACATATAGTCTAAGGAGCGGGAAGTCGACTATTTCAATTCTAAAATAATATTTTATTGGAATTGATAAAAAAAATTTAAATGAGCGAAAATTTTTCAGTGCATATACAAAATTTGTAGATGTATTGAGTTTTGTACTTTCAATACGATAGCGTTGAGCAGCCCTGTAGCGGAATTCACTACCCAATTTTAACAACATGCGTTATCGTTTAGCGAACTAAACGATATTTTTAAGCAACTTTTTTTTAAATTAATTACCTCACATAGATATGTATTATTGAACAAATGTTCTCACAAGCATTTGCAGTGGTACACCAGCGTGAGGACATCTTAATAAATGCCTCAGTATTTGATTAAAACATAGCCGGAATTGATTCTCAATCAATATTCACATAAAATGGATAGTAAATTACTCGAATTAAACCACTTTTTTTAATTAATTAATTTACACATGTATTATTGTACAAATGTTTTCGCAAGCATTTGCATTGTTACACACGCGTGGGGACATCTTAATAAATGCCTCAATATTTGACTAATACATATATATATATATACTAATTATATTATATTTACATATTTACTTATATTTTTTATATTTATTAAAAAAAATTATATTAAGAAAATTTAATTTTGCACTTTTGCACATTCCTTTTTGTGCTTTTCGTAAATATCAACGTTTCAAACAGCTGAGGTGAGCAGAGTTTCAGCTTTTTCTCATTTTGAATAAATACTAAAAGTCAGCTGTTTTATGTCGTGAAAAATAAGTTAGCGAATCCTACTGTTGTCACTGCAAACGTCATTGTTGTTAAGCTAACAATTCGATTTGCGTTGTCGTCTAATGTTACTGAATCCAGCTACTGATATACATTATCATTCAAATATAAAATTGTATTCCTAAATGTCATTCGGAATTTGGTTTATTTAACATGATGATAGTGTCAATATAAACTAAAAAATGGTAAAAAAAAGAACGTCAAAACTATTTTGAAACATACAACACTTCTTTTGAACATTTAGAATTCTGTTGTTCATGCAAAACGAAATTATTTTTTTTTTATAAAAAGAAAATCTGGTGCCATGGAAAGAGTTTAGCGTCATTGGAAGTGCGTGATAATGGCATTTCCATTTATATTTTCAGTTTTCTGGTGAGTTAAAGGTGAAACGCATTTTTATTTTTAAAAGTTTTTAATGTAAAATATTTTCTTCTTCCTCCTCATAGTTTGCAATTCTACCAGGAGGTGGTCCTCCCATATCTCCCAATACCGAAGCAACTTTTTTTTATTGAATGTACATATATTGTATTTTTGTAAATTGTAAAATCAATCCAGTTAATTTAACTAGCTTAAATTGCAAAATTATCTAGTTAAAAATGTAAAATAAACAGGAAAACTCAAAACTACTTTAATGTTTGTTCTACACATTTGTCTGTTATTTTGTGCGCACTTCGGCAGATATGCGGAAAAAGAATTAATATATATCGCACCCTAAATCATAAAGTGGCACAACTCAAAATTCAAAAATTTTCAGGAAACAAAAAATGTTTTCCTTTACAAGCAATGGCATGGCAAAAGGCGACGTATAATATCTATTTTTCAGTCAAAAGTAGAGCTCTAGATACCCGGGTATCGAGCATTTCAATCTGATCGTTGTTTTTTGAATCCCGTTTGTTGTTCAAATGCCCGTACAAACATTCGAGCATTCGAGCTTACAAACAAAAAAAAAATATGTATCGGAAAAACAAAAATAAAAAAAATACATGATTGGTTGGTTGGTTGCTGTGCTATCTGACTGAGTATGCCAGATCCAATTAGCGCACTGGGCGCCATTTTGATACACTTACTCCTGTACCAATTGAAAAACTGTTGTTACGGTTCAAACCATTTGGTCCCTCCTATGAACCTACTGAGGTCTGCTAAGGGGCAATTGGCTATATCGTGCAGGTTTTGGAATTCAAAACTACCCAGGGTTATGTGCCTGATGTGAGACAGTGCCGGACATTCGCACAGGAAGTGTACGATCGATTCCTCGCTTCCGTCTTGGTTGCAGCTTCTGCATCTAGTGTTAAATGGGATTCCCATGCGTTCGGCATGTTTTCCGAATGGCCAGTGTCCCGTAATAGTGGACGTTATTCTAAAGATTTCCTTTCTTGATCTGTTGAGGAGTTCTCTAGTCTTTTTTATGTTGTATTCAGGCCAGATCTGCTTTGTGATCTTGCAAGTTGTCAAAGATTTCCACCGGAGAGTGGCCAGTTTTACGTGTTTATTGTGAATGTCTCTTTTGATTGCATCTGATCGTGGCTGCCCTATCTCTGGTCGCAGACGCGCCGGCTTTCGCCAGTTCATCTGCCATCTCATTGCCCATTATGTTCCTGTGGCCGGGAACCCAGATGAGGGAGATGATCACGTCCTCTGCTGCTATTGCTTTGATCGCATTTTTGCAGTTTCAGACTGTCTTAGAGGATGTTACGGGAGAGTTAAGCGCCATGAGCGCTGCCTGACTGTCTGAGTATATATGTACCTCGCGTCCCCCAACTGCACTCCCTAACAGAATCTCGCATGCCCGTTCTATGCTATACAATTCCGCTTGGAAAATACTGGCGAAGTCTGGGAGACGAAAAGAGAGTGAGACATTTGGTTGCTCTGAGAAAACCCCAGATCCGACACCTGCGTCCATTTTGGACCCGTCTGTGTAGATCGAGATTGCTTCCTTCTTAAGCACGCTATCCCTTCTCCATTCCCGTCTTGAGGGGAACCTCACCTTAAAGCTCCTGTCAAAGTCCAGTGTGGTTGGCAGATAGTCTGATGCTATTTGTACAGCGGTAGGCCTGTTTAGGATACTACCGTGACCATACTGCCTCTCAGTCCAGCAGCCCAACTCGCGCAGACGTATTGCGGACATAGTTGCAGTTTCACGGATGTAGAGGTCGAGTGGTAGTTGATGCAGGAGTATGTTCAAAGCGTCAGTTGGACACGACTTCATTGCTCCTGTCACTCCAGCGCATGCTGTTCGTTGTACACTGTTTAGTTTTCTGATGTTGTACTGCTTGTCTAGGGCTGGCCACCATACTATAGCGCCATATGATAGTATTCGTCTTATGACGGCTGTGTAAAGCCACATGACAAGTTTGGGTTTAAGGCCCCAGTTCCTGCTGAATATTCTTTTGCAAGAGTAGTAAGCCATTTGTGCCTTAGCTACCCTTTTTTCAATTGTTGTTTTCCAATTTAGTTTGCGGTCGATATCCATGCCAAGGTACTTCACACTCTGTGAGAGTTGAAGGGTATTGCCGTCTAGGGAGGGCAGTCTAAATTGTGGTAACTTGTTCCTGTTGCTGAAGAGCATCAGTTCCGTTTTGCTGTAGTTTACGCTAAGACCGCTTGTAGCGGCCCACGTTTTTAGCCTGTTTAGGGCTATGTGGGGTATATCACTTAGTGTGGATGGGAAGGGTCCCGATACTATTATTGCCACATGGTCAGCATACGCTACAACTTTCACCCCATTTTTGTTGAGTTCAAGTAGTACTTCGTTCACAGCCACCACCCAGAGGAGAGGGGAGAGAACGCCACCTTGCGGAGTACCCCTCCTCACATGGCGCATCGTTGTGCACGATCCTATGCTGGCATGAATTGTTCTGTTGTTGAGCATAGATTGTGTCCATCTGCAGATGTGGTTGGTAACTCCTAACCTTTCGAGGGATTTTACAATCTGGATAATTTCTATGTTTTTAAAAGCGCCCTCGATATCCAAGAAGGCTACCAAGGAGTATTGTTTGAAGTTGAGTGATCTTTCTATGGTGTCTACAAGTTCGTGAAGAGCGGTTTCGGTGGACCTGCCTTTCATGTAGGCATGTTGAGCTATAGAGAGTTCGGGTCCTGTGATGATCGATCTTATGTGGATGTCTATAAGCCTTTCTAAGACCTTGAGAAGAAAGGAGGTAAGGCTTATCGGTCGGTAGTCTTTGGCGTTTTCGTGGGATCTCTTCCCTGCCTTGGGTAGGAAGATAACCTTGACTTTTCTCCAGCTAAGTGGAATATGGGCCATAGCTATACTCGCTTTTTATACCCTTTCCAGCAAGAGTGTCAACGGATCTCCCAATTTTTGAAGCATTATGGGATAGATTCCATCCATGCCAGGTGATTTGTATGGTGAAAAACTGTTGATTGCGAATGTGATTCTATCCCTGTCGATTATCGGTTCTGTCAACCCGTCAAGTGGTACTGAGTGTACTATTTGAGTTGTAGCTGTAGGAATCCTTTCACTACCATGGAAGTGTGTGTTTACGAGAGTTTCTAGGGAACCTTCTTCTGAGTTCGTCCATTCACCATCCTCGCTCCGTACGAAGTGGGGGTAATGTGGTCTTTGGACAAGATTTTGCTCAGTCTAGAGGATTCCCGGCTGTTTTCTATTGAGGAGCAGAAGGATCTCCAGGACTCGGCCTTGGCTTTCCTTATTGCCTGCTTATACTTCTTGAGTGCCTCCTTATATGGGTTCCATATTTTAGTCTTATAGCCCTCATTTAAGGTTTTTCTTACTATTGTTCTTAGATCCCTAAGTTCCCCGCCCCACCAGGGGGGATATTTCTTTTTCTGGATACTAACTGGTGTAGATTTATTGTATGCTAATGTTAATGTGTGTTCTAGGTTTTCGACTACTTTATCAAGCTCCTGGGGGCTCTCTAAAGCAGTTTCGAATCTTTGTTTTAAGAATCTTGACGTTAATTTTGTAAATTTTTCCCATTTTGTTCTCCTGGGGTTCCTATATCGGGTAGGTGGAGGGTGTCTAGATCCGAGTCTTATGCTGAAGAGAATCCAACAGTGATCCGAAAGGGATGGCCTGTCTGATACTCTCCAGTTTTCCACAATTGACGAATCTTCGTCTGTGACAAGAGTCAGATCTAGAACCTCCTCCCATCCTTGATACCTCTCGGAGCTGGGAAATATGAAGGTAGGCTTAGATCCCACATTGCATATGCTTAATCTAGTGTTTAGTATAAAATGTAATAGTGACTCACCTCTGTCGTTATCCGAGGAGCTGCCCCATAATTGATGTCTAGCGTTTGCGTCGCTGCCAATGACGATGGTTTGGCCAGCATTGTTGTTGACGAATCGTTTGAGCTCGGAGGGTGGTGCTTCCCTGTCGTGGGCCATGTATGATGACACCACGAAGAAGGGAGTCTCGCTAATGCCCCCTATTCTCACCACTGTTGTGTCTGCTGTGCTGTAATCAGAACATAAAAATGCATTAAAATCTTTCCTGATTAATATGCATGCTCTCGGATTACCTGCATTTGCCCTGTAGTATATGTTGTGCGTCTTGCTGTTTAGCCCCCTCACCGTTTGGTTGCGGATCCAGGGCTCTTGGATCAGGCTGATGTCAAAGCCGTCTTCGCCAAGAAGGGCCATCAGATTATCTGTAGAACTTTTTGAGTGCTTCAGATTAATCTGAATGCAATTTAGTTTTGGCTGATGTTTCCCCATCATCGATGTTGACACTCTGCAGCAGTTGACCTGCGTCTTCTACATCTTCAGGGTCGTCTTCATCTAGGGATTTGTCGCCCGTGAAGACTTTCACTTTGGCCATTCGTATGGCAAAGGCGACCTTGTGGTCTGCTTTTGCCAAGGCCTCTAGTGATTCCTCACATATGGCGACTAATAGTGGTCGGCTGGTTTTCGAAGCCTCTTCGGCTTTTATTAGCTGCCAGTCCTCAATGGCCGGGATGTGCTTGTTGTACAATTTGATGCACTGCAGCAACTCATCTCCCGAGCTTTCCAGAGGGGGCAGCCAAATGCGCGCACGTGGCCTCCTTGGTACCTCGGCCGCTGGGATCAACTTGAGCTCGGGTTTTTCGAACTCTTCGTTGACCTTCGCGACACTTATTTTGAGGAAGTCCAAGTCGGAAGTCGGAAGAGTCAAAGACCGGATGGAGACCCGCGGGGTTGTCGAGCACGCGACGCATCGCATACTTCGACAACCGCACCTCAATCTCCGTCCAGTTCTGTTGAACAGTTGCTGGTGATCTGCACAGCATGTCCACTATGGCCACTTGTAGAGAGTCCCTGGCAACCTCGCTGAAATGTCTTTGGGTTGTCGTGGCTACCTCGACCGCCTGTCTGTGCTTCTTGGTAGCCTCTGTAGTGTTGTTATCGTTATTGGATCGGTTCCTCTTTTGAGAAACGTCACCTGCGTTTGTTTTTAGGTCGAGGTTCGGGTTTGGCTTCGAAGCAAGATACTCCCGTTGGAAGATTTCGAACTCCTCCACCACCCTTCTGTACCCCGCCAAATCCTTGGAGCCGCCAGGGGCGTCGCCGTTTTTTGCTCTTTCAAGAGCATACAGCGCCCTCTGGTACTTGGCTTTTCGGATTTGGTAGAGACTCCTCTTCCTTTTCTTTTTGTCGGCAGTTGGTGCACTATGGTTGGTGCTTCCTACTGCCTTGGATGTCGATGGTTGTTGTACTGCTTGTGCCAAGGGTGTACTGTGGATGGTACTTCCCAAGGCACTTTTTATGGTGTCCTGGCTCAAGGCCAGGAGTGTCTCTTCCTCGGACTCCGTAACCAAAGGTTCCGGCGTCCGATAGGAAGTTGTCATAGTCGATGTCCGATGGTCCGCTGTCTCGTTCGTTTTGTTTTCCCCTGTAGTCATACCTGTACCTGTCATGTCCGTCGTTTGTTCCGTTCGTTGATCATTTTTTTTTTTGTTTGGTTTATGTTATTTGTTGTTTCCATTCTATTTTGGTCCCACGAGTAGTCCGGAAGGGGTCGTCACTCGTCCGCAGAGCCGGGTTGCGGGGAGAAGGCACTTATACAACCGACCTTGCCCGGGCATCGGAGGGGACCGTACGGGATCAGTTATTTTAGACCATTCATCCTTCAGCACGTATACCTTAACACCTTGGATTTGAGTGGTGTTGGTGCGGCAGTCCTGCCATTTCCAGCACACGCAAGGGAGACAGCTTACCTAAATAGAAGGCTTTCCTCTTAGTTCACCACACAACGAGGTTCCCTCTATGTAGAGATGCCTCGGTATGTCGTTTTAGCCCCTTCGCCGCGGCAAGGCGACCAACGTGAAGGAGAAAAAAAATACATATAAAGAAAAACAAAATAATAATAAACAAAAGAAAAAAACAAACAAAGTAATAAACAAACAAACGACTGTTCGAGCATTTGAACAACAATTGTTCGGGCTACTCGAAAATGTTAAAAAAAAACGAAAATTTTGAGTTGTGTCACTTTATGATTTAGGGTGCGATATATTTTTATTAAAATCGTTTTCGTAGTGAAGAAAAAAATTCAGTAAAACCGGAGTAAATCCTAACTAATTTGCTCCCATTTTGGTAGTAACAGCAATTCTACGAAATTGCACAGCCTTGATTCCTTCATTCTCTCCATTTTCGCACAAATACATACGCATACAAATACATACCCTGCAGTAAATTTGTTTCACTGCTGAAGGATCAGTGATGATTCTTTGTTGAATATTCATCATTGTCGTCATAACTCAGTATATTTTTATTTGTTTTTCTGAGGAAAGCAAACCATTTATATGAAAAATTCAGCAGTCTTTATATGAAAGTATTCACTGATGCCTCCTCGTCATAGGTGAATTGCATCAGTGATTCATTAAGGATTCATTGCGGATTTTTACTGCAGGGTACATACAAATTTTTGTCACCATATTAACCACCTGACAATTATATGGATTATGACATTTCGTGCTACAATACTCAATGCTAAAAATTCTCAATTTATGTCATTTTTTATTTCCATAGTAACCATGGTATCGATTGTAACAGGACGAATATTTTCAATTTGAATATTGATATATCGCACCCTAAATCAAAAAGTGGCACAACTCAAAATTTTTCGAAATCGAGTTTTTTTCATAAACGGGTATACGGCACATATCTCTAGCGATTGCCAAAAAAAAACTTTTGAACAACTGTCTCTTTCGACCGAAAAATAACCATTATACCTGGCCCTTTGCCATACGATTGCTTGTAATGAAAAAAAGTTTTTTGGCTCTCCTGAAAATTTTTGAATTTTGAGTTGTGCCACTTTATGATTTAGGGTGCGATATGTAAATAAAATACGTCCATTTACGTGTTAAATTCTTCATAATATCAGATCACAAATAATTATATAAAAAATAAGATTTATTCTTAAAATAAGTTGCGGCAAGTTTGTGGAATATAGTACATACTATAAGCGAAAAAAATAACATATTTTTGTAGTCTCAATTTGGCTCGCTGTGCTACAAAATAGCTAGTATTATCGGTGAGTTTTAATACCGGTAGAATTCCGTATTTTTGCAAAAAAAAAAAATTGTGAAAATATGCATAAATTGGTTTGCTCATACTGAATAAAATATAAAATATTATAAAAAATGTGAAATTTCAGTGAGAAATATAGAAGTAAAGGAATTTTTATTAACAAATACATGAAAAGCTATTAACATTTTAATACAAAAATAGAAAATATATTTGTTAATAGACACTCCCACTACATCTCCTGGGAATTTCATTTCACTTATGAACTTGCAACCGAAAAAACAAGTGCGGTCGATGGCATGGTTATATGCAAAATTTATTAGTAAATACAAATTTAAATTTAGATGAAAAGATACTAAAACGATATTTTTGCGAAGAACCTATTTCAGAATTAAGCTTAGTATCGACCTCTCAAGAAACGCAAAAGTTTCATATAAAATGACGTACAAGAAATGCTCAAGAAATTTTTCTTGTGAAACTTTCTTGAGCGAGTATCGACCTCTCAAGAAATTTAGTACACTCTTTTAATACTATTTATCAACGTTATGCGAACACAGCAACACAGGTTTTGTCAAGAAATATATCATCGAGCATTTATTTCTTAAAGAAATTTTGACGTTTGTTGCGTGTTGAAAAAAAATCGTGGCAATCGTTAGTGAAAATGGCAAAAAAGAAACGAAAAATAGAATGCAAAATTTTTCTAATGATGCAAGGGCATAGTTGGCATCGATTTCTCATATTTGCTTCCATTCCGGCCATCAATATACCACAGTTTACCAGCAATATGTATAAGGTCATCCTCATCGCTTTCGATGATTTCCTAAAATAACAACAAAATAAAACTATAGAAAACATATATTTAAAGCTTTTATTTAATATTTTTTAAGAACTTACTAATTGCTTATGTTTACAAAAAGGTTTATTTTGTTTACGTTTTTGATGCCCTTCTTCATTTCACTTGGTATTCACAGTGGATTACTAAACGTCAAAATTTCTTGCCTACTACTATTTTTTAACAAGAAATAAAGCAAAAAATTTCTTGAGCTGTTTCTTGAGAGGTCGATACCAGCCTTTAGGTATTTAAATAATAAAATAAAGGAATATAAAATTAGTAACGCAACTAAAAAACTAAAGAAAACTGCAACAAAAAGTGAAATTAAATTTACATTCGTATATAACTGTTCATAAATATATTTTTTAAATGTTGAAATATTCTTGTATAAAACATTGAAACCAAATATTCCTATATGTATACATAGATATATACGTACGCAATAAATAATACATATAAAGAAAATCATGAACTCTTACCCCTTAAGGCCTATACGCAGCTCTCAAGAAAACCAAAAAATCTATGTAATTTGACGTACAAGAAATGCTCAAGAAAAATTTCTTTTGTCATATTTTCTTTTGCGGTACGCAGTTCTATAGAAATTCTACTACTATTTTTTTTAAGATTTTTTAGAAAAAGTGCACAACTGAACTCTGGTTCTGCCAAGAAATAATGAATTTACTATTATTTCTTCAAGAAAATTTGACAGAAGAGGTAAATAAACTCAAATGTGGCATTTCTTTTGAAAATATAATGACTTTCTTGCTACTATTTCAACGCACAAGAATTAATGCAAATTTTTTCTTGAGCGTTTTCTTGAGAGCTGCGGAGAGGCCTTTATTCATAAAAAAACAAATAGTTTTGAAATATTGTATAAAGGACATTTTGATAAGAGTTCTCGACTTTAATAATTGTATAAATCTATTTTATTTTTTATGAATAACTCATTATTTTATTTTTTTTGAAACGCTATTTTTTTCAATACATTTAGAATGTTAAAATATACTCATTATATCGGCTGATTGTTGCCTTCATTTGTTTTGCTGATTAGCATATGTGAAAACACCATTTCATTTGAAATACCCAATACTTTGTTCAAATATACCCTCTGGCAAAAACTTTTGATTGGGCAACGCTATACTAAATATTGACTTAAAGTAAAGCTGGGGTTATAGATACTTAACGTAGCATGGAACATGTTGTGAAACGGGCCGCTTTATGAATTGTGCACGGTCTCTTAGAGCGCTTTCACATTACTCGGTGCGGTATCGGATCGACATTTTTGGTTTTTACCGAAAGTATACCGAAACCTTACCGACCACATGTATTTCAATTGGCACTTTCACATTAGTGTTGCATACATGAAATCGGAGCGGATTAATTTCGGTTTACCGCAACGCGGTAAGACCGGTCAGTAAAATTTGAGGAATTACTGCATACATTTTTGCGGTGTGATAAAAGAAGAAGAACAAAGTCAGTAAAAAACTCATTTCGGCTATAAATGTAGCAAGTTATAATGTCTTCGTCTTCGCTAGAAGACATTATTGTTATTATTGAGTGATTTGTTGAAGTTAAAAATTTTGTTTTGCAAATTTCGATGTTTGGCTTCCTATTTTCTGCCGATTACACACCGAAAGTATTCCCACAAGTGTGAAAAACACAGCAACGCGGAATCGTTTCGGTAAGCTGAAAATACCGAGCAAAAAATGTCGATCCGATGTCGTACCGAGTAATGTGAAAAGGCCCTTATGGTTCCAACAGTCATCAACGCCCGCACATACCCGTGTCAGCTGACACGATCTATCTTATGGGAGTTGCATGTAAACGAAATCTCACCGACGCACAATGGGAACGTTTCATACAAAAAACGGTCATAAATAGTAAAAATGGACCTAGAGTGCTCAAATTTTGAAAATAAGCTTTTTTTATGAATATTACTACATGGTGTAAAAATGGACTTAATCTGATAACAAAAACCATTAAAATGCATTTTCGAAACTAATTATGTTAGAATGCTGAGGGGCAATTATATATATAGGTATAAGCATATATTTGTAACTACTTGAAAAATATTTAATTATCTATGTGACGTTTATGTATACTTATTTAAAATCTGTACTCTTAGGGCTTGGATCCCCAAGTAAACTCCCATTTATAAGGTAACGGCACAGGTGGGAGACGAAATAGATAAATGCAAATATCAACAAGTTTATGCGTACCAAAGACTTTATACCATTTATGAATGATAGAAATTAAATTTTATCTGTTTAATTGAATAAGTTACAAATACTTAAATTTATCTACATATGAACAATCCGTTGTATGGGAGCTACATATATTTTATCAGAGACATAACTGTTATAAGAAATATTCAAAAAAATTGCTTCATAACAATTAAAAAATTGAAAAATCTTTTTCTTTCATTTCTTAAGAGTTATTTCAAACTGAAAAAAAATATTTTTCAGTCGTAACTATTATGTTTGAAAAATATTTTTTTCTGTTGCTCATAACGATTATGTTCAGATTTTTATTTTTTCAATTGCCTCATAACTGTTATTCATGAGAAAAAATTTTTTTCGTTGCTCCTAACTTTTATTTTAAAATTTTTATTTTTTCCGTTGCCTCATAACTTCTACATTTCAAATTTTTTAATTTTTTCGTTATATTGTGAGTATTATTTGCAGAATATGTTTCTTTTTTTGGTTATAGGACTTTATTTTTTGGTGAATAATATAAGATACATATATGTACGTGAATGCACGATTAGATGGCTTAGTGTGGTAGGAATTTGTTGTCCATGCTAAAGGTCTTCGGTTGTGATTTTTAAAAACAGCGTTTACTCCACGCAAGTGATTTTTAGATAAGCATTCGTGTAAATCATATATGGTACACAGAAAAGACCCCCTACTTTCCTTCCCCTTCAGTAGAAGTCCTTAAAATCCTTATAACTCTAAGTCTATTTGCGTAAATCAATGATATTTGGTATATGGGCCACTACAACGAGCTTAGACAACTTTGGAAAAGTGTGCGTTGTCACCCATCCTTCTTAGCCCATCTGGCTTTTTAGCTAAGGAAAGTGAAAAAAGATTGAGACAGGGATAGGGATAATTGAAGATTGAGGGGGGAGAGAGAGGGAATAGGAAAGGGAAAGAGAGAGAAAGAGGGAGAACTAGTGATGGGCGAGTCCGAGATGTTTAGACAATCGAGAGAATCGCCATCGTTGCAAAATCACAATCGAGTCAAAAGTTGACTCGCTCCTCGACTACACAATCGAGATGTTTTTGCGATTGTTCCGAGTCGGCGAGTCGGAGGTTGTTTCGATGACATCTCGACTACACAAGCGAGATGTTTTTGCGATTGTTCCGAGTCGGCGAGTCGTAGGTTGTTTCGATGACATCTCGACTACACAAGCGAGATGTTTTTGCGATTGTTCCGAGTCGGCGGGCCGGCTGTTGTTTTGATGATATGTTTTAGTTGATAAAATAAACTGAATGAGGTTTGTTGATAAAGAAAGTAGGATTTTGAATGGAAGTGAGGCAAATACATAAATAAATTAACCAAATTGAAAAATATGCTATACATAGACGCTGCATTATTGCAATCACAACTAAACAGTGTCGTGCATAATAATAATAATTAATTATTTAAACATTAATAAATTTTCTGAAGTGAGACGCTTATGAAACAAATGAATTTTACGAGTAGCAACAACGGCAATAGATTTGTACCACTCTGTATGTTTTGTAAAGCAATTTTAATATTCAAGCGGCAACAACAATTATTATGTATTTTTTGCAGCGAGTCGGAGATGTTGTAGGGTTGCTTTGAAAACGAGAGGAATCGTTGGCGATTCCGAGATGTTTTAGCGATTGTTTCGACTGACGGCCATTTACGACTTGACTCGAATACGAATGAAAACCATCGAGAGCATTCGAGATGTTTCAACAATCGAGAGAATCGAATAAAACATCTCGGACTCGCCCATCACTAGGGAGAACTGAAGCTTCGTGGAAGATGGAAGATCATAAATTAATTCGATTTTAATTTAGGTTTCGAATGGATTTCGCTTGGATTTTTATTTTGGTGTATTGCCAATTTTACTTTAAATATTTTATAATTTTAAAAAAAAATATTGAATTTTCTTCCGCAGAAGACTTCGCGGGTATGGATTAGTCAATAAATATAATAGAACGTTATATGTATGTACATTAGAGTGCGTTTAATTTGTATGAACAAATTAAAAGTTCATAAAAAGACTGTATCGCCCCTCAATCGGTAGTAGCATGGTCAAAGATATCACATAGATTTTTCACCCTAATGCTCCACGCCTTAACCGCCACCAATCTGGACCAAAATTTATCCGTGATTTCTTTAACCATGTCGAGGGGGCGATACAGTAAAATGTCGTTAATTTGAATTTTAAACGCACTCTAATTTACATAGATATCGACGCTTCCGGACAATATCGTGCTAAGTCTGACTACCGCAATGATTTGTTTTCTTATTGCTATCGATTTTTATCACGAGATCGATTATTTTATTTTCGAAAATCGTTTCCGCGGAAAAAAATCCTACGGATTATTCTAAGTAACTTTGCATATGAAACCATGGGTTTTAACCGATTTCTAATCAGAATTTTTTAATTTTAGTTAGGATATTTTTACAGCTAGTATCAATTGAAACATTCTAGCTTCGGGTTTGGGAACAAAATAAATATACTGTATTACATAGCACCATCCAATTACATACACTAGATACCGAAATATGAAGTCCTATGAGCAAAAAGAGGAACCAATTCCACAAAATAATACTCCAATACAAAGTAAAAATCAAAAATCTGAAATAGAAATTAGCTATAAGCAACAGAAAAAATTTATTTTCATGAATAACTGTTATGAGGCAACGGAAAAAATAAAAATTTCAAAATAAACGTTATGAGCAACGGAAAAATTTTTTTCTTATGAATAACAGTTACGAGGCAATTGAAAAAATAAAAATCTGATTATAATCGTTATGAGCAACAGAAAAATTTTTCTTTCCCATAATAACTTTTAAATGTAAGGGAAAAATTTTTTCATTGAAATGTGCCCAACGTTTTTGATTTCAAAAAATTCAATAAGAGTTATTTTTCGTCTCTGTATTTTATACTGGATTTGGGCGATTCCGACAAATGATAAACTTTACATAAAAATACATAGTATTTCGGCACAAAGTTATAACACTATTTCATGTTCATGGCTGGTATAAAAAGCAGCAAATGATAGTATATCGCTCATTTACTTCAATACTATCATACCTTAGTAAGCTGATTTTACGAAAAAGCCCTTTAAGTTTTCGATCGCTATATATGTACATCAATAGTATAGCACAGACAATTTTTTGATCTCAAACTCTAAATTTTCAATATATCAGACCGAAATTGCATCATATAATGCACATACATATACATGCACACACATGCATACCCATCCTTACCTGAAAACTCGCGTTTTTGAGTTATGATACTTTTTAAGTAAATAGGCTAAAAGTAAGTATATATGTAAATATTCTATATAAAATTGCATTAGTTAATATATTAGCGATTTTAAAGCATAAACATATGTCAAAACTGCTCAATGCTTTTTTCTCTAGCTACACATGTATAGATATGTATGTACATCCATAGTGATAGCGCGTATATACACCTCGTCGAAAAATATGAATAAGTGAGAAGAGCGCGCGTGGATGATAAAACTGACTATGGGGGGTTATAAAGCACACTTGGGGTCAACATATATTAAAAAATTGAGGAGACTTTTTTTTTGTTTTTTTTTTTATTTGATTTCAAACTTTTGGAATTTTTTTCAATTTTTTTTTTTTTACCCTGCAAAAAATACAATATATAATAGAACCTATATAGCTAATTCAAAAATGAGCTTCTGTATTTCATATTGTGAACCATTTTCTATATTACGGACGTAAATTGGATGATAAATCTTCTATACATTTAATTTTTTTTAATTTTGAATATGTCATTATAAATGTAATTTCAAAAATGCACTTTTAGCCAGTTAGGAGAATAATTAAAAAACGCGAAGGCGCGCGTGAAATTAATATCTGTTAATGTGATCTGATAAAGAATATGTTAGTTCATAACACAAAAAAAAAACCAAGATACCTTTTTTTTTTGTTTTTTAATTTTATTCCTTAAAGTTGACGAAGAAAAAAATTTTTCTATATTTTTTTATCAGTATTTGAAAAATCATATAAAATCAGATTTCAAAGTTAGAAGAAACAAGATTACTTCCTAGAAAAGTAGAGGTCATTTTCTATATTTAGATGTCAAAACGAAATATATACGTCGATAAATGGCTTAGATAGAGCTTTTCGTAACAGGTCATAAAATTCATAATTCATATGGCATATTTTTTGTTCAACTTTGAGCACCCTGTATGGCTAAACGAAACGGAACTCAAAAAATTTTACATGGGCTTTTTTTTTGTCCCATAAGATATCTGTCGATTGCAGTTAAAAAATATTTATTTATCACTACTTTAATTTCAAATTTATTTTTGGCCAAAAAATCCCATTGTGCGACGCTGACATAAACGCCCATAGCCGCCCGTATCGAAGAAATCAAACGAGTTTTGATTTTTCCCATAACAACGTGTCAGCTGATTGCTTTTGCTCAACGCGGTGTTGCCGAACGAACTTTTTTAGCCACTAAAACATTTGAACTGTATTTTTCATTGTATTATTAAACGAAATCAATGCGAGTGTAAAATGTAATAGAATATATCTTTGTTCATAGGAAAACCCACTTAAGTTTACTTAAGCGAAATATGAGTTATTAGATAATTGTTTAATTCATTTATTGAAAATAATTATCATTTCTGTATATGTTATTAATTCACATGTAACCATTTTGATGCGTTTATTTTAGTTTCAAATAAACTTAGATTATCCAGTTATCACTATTTTCTATTTTTCGGAGCATAACTTTTCGCACAGGATGAAATAAAAAAGTTGCATAAATGATGTTATATTTGAAAAATGTACATGTTTGAATGAAATAATAGTTTTTTCATATCCCTGCTACATAGGAAATGGATAGCGTATTTTTCAAATAAATGAGAAATTAGGCAAAAGAGTAATTTACGATAAATAACGATTTACGATAAATAAAAGTAATTTTTATTTCAAAATTATCCCTTTTACCATTTTTAAACGGATCAACGGATAGCGGGCCAGCGGGTAGTGAACAACTGATATTTTCCGTCATAAAATCCACACAGGCAAACAAAATTGCGACGAAGGCAGCTTTTAGAAAATTGTTTGTGTAAGCACGAAATAAAAAATGCTTATGGTTATTCCTTCATTTATTGCGAAAAAAGTGCATTTTCTTTTAATTATTTTCTTTTTATTGCGTTAAAAATTAAGTTCCGCTTCGAATTCGTGCTCATGCGATCAAAACGCATCGATTGAAAATTTAAAACTTTTAGCCGTTGTCACCTAAACTAGATAATTATCAAAACTTTTAATACAAAATTGCGCAATTTATTTATTCAAAATTTTCGCCTGCGTCGCTTTTTCGTTAAATAAAACAATATATATAAAAATTTTAATTGAGAATAAATATCGGTACTAAGTTTGGGTATTTCATGCGAAAGTTTGTTGTCTTCCCATTATTTCAAATACGGCAACACTCACATGACTGTTCAAAACAGCTTGCATTCCAGTTACAACAGGAACCGGAGTAATATAAGGCGATATTTCAAATTCGTAACATTATATAATATAATATAATATAATATAATATAATATAATATAATATAATATAATATAATATAATATAATATAATATAATATAATATAATATAATATAATATAATATAATATAATATAATATAATATAATATAATATAATATAATATAATATAATATAATATAATATAATATAATATAATATAATATAATATAATATAATATAATATAATATAATATAATATAATATAATATAATATAATATAATATAATATAATATAATATAATATAATATAATATAATATAATATAATATAATATAATATAATATAATATAATATAATATAATATAATATAATATAATATAATATAATATAACATAATATAATATAATATAAAATAAAATAAAGTAAAATAAAATAGAATAAAATAAAATGAAGTAAAATAAATATAAAATAAAATAAATATAAAATAAAATAAAATAAAATAAAGTAAAATAAAATAAAATATATGCATTTACATTTCCAATAAGTAAACATATCGTCGGTCTCCTGTCAGAAACACGAATGTGAAAATTTTTTATCGGTTATATATTGATGTAATAACAATTAATATTTGTATAATGCTTGTGTAATCATACATACATAATATGTACGTGTATGTACATAAGTATATATACAAATTAATTGTTATTATATCAATATATACCCTATAAAGAGCAGACATCGCGCTTAAAAAATTTCACATTCGTGTTTCTGGCAGGAGGCCGACGATATTACATATTACAATTAGTTGAATTTTGTTTTAGTTTTGCAATTTCATAACCTTTTTATTTATGCACATCGGTTCAAGTTAACTAAGATAAATGAATTTTTTAAGTGCCATGTATAGTTTAATTTAATGTGAACTGACTTAAAGTATTATATAAATAAAAAAAATGAATTTTTTGAATGTGTTGATGGTTTATTTTACTTTTTTTGGTTTTTAAGTACTTTAGGGTGTCCCTTATTTGGAAATATTTAAGTACCTATAACCAGGCCCGTAGCCAGCTTTTCATTTCAGGGGGGGCTAAAGTAAAAAAATATATAAACTTTAAATTTTCTGTTTATTAAAAAAAACAATATAAATTCATATATATATTACTTAAATTATTTGGTAGTTGTAACTTAAATAAGTAATATTTTTCTTTTCTTCTTGTTTGCCATATCATTAATTACTTCATCTGGATCTATTTTAATATCCCAGTGCACTGCAATAACAGCAAGTGCACTCAGCCGCTCATTGCCCATCACACTGCGTGGTAAAGTTTTTATTCTTTTTAAGGTTGAAAAAGTTCTTTCAACGGAAGCGGTCGTCACTGGAAGAGTTGCTAAAATTGTAAGCAGGTAGTGAATATTTTTAAAATACGTTGCATCGCAATGTTGCAGTAATTTCAACACTTCTATGGTTGGATCTATTGTTGATAAGCTGGCACACCACAATCGATACTCTGATTTTAATGCTGTCATTATATTTGCTCCTCGAAGTAAATAGTTAAATTTTTTAATTCTTCGGGATTATCAATTGCAGCAAAACCTGGGAGTAGAATTTGAAATGACGAGAGTATATCCTCATTCACTAATAACCGTTCTGTCATGTTTTGAATCAGAGCATCAACGCATGGAATAAATATTGTGACTCTGAAGTGGCTTTCAGGGGTTGTGCAAGGTGGATTAGCACGAGTAGTTTGACGCGAAGTCACTCTAGGCACTACAAGATCTGTGTCAAAAAGATCTTTAGACATTTGTGATGCTGTTTGGAAAATATCGTTGAAAAAACCATCCGCTGTTTCTCTTATCTGGTGCAGAGTTCTTATTAATTCTTTGGCTCGGTTCATTGCTGATACAAAATCCATAGATTTTTCTTGGAGTTGCACAGACAGTGGCAGCGTTAAGCTGAACAATTGCGTATAATTTTTTTTGGGTTTTGAGAAAATCGAGTTTAAAGTTTTTGTCAAATCAGATACATATCTATTAAATTTTTGAACAAGAAATTATACACCATTTTTTCCAATGACATTTTGACCCACTTTGTGGAAGTAGAATTTGACGAAATTTTGACCAGACATAGAATCAATGATGGAGATTCTAAATATGCAATAAAAAAATAATGGCGTATGAGCACGTACGCTATTGTTATATTGAGGGGACGATATGAGCGTGATGAAAAGGATTTTTTCATAGGATATTTTAGGCAACATTTTGTTAAAATTGTTATTAAAAAAGGGTGTTCAATTCGTTTTACCGGTTGTTCTACAATTTTTTAAATACATTGCATATTTTTGTAAAATGTCTATATTTAAGGAATCTAGATTTGTACCCGTTCGGAATGAAAGCGATTAATCTACATTTATACCCGTTCGGGATGAAAGCGATTAATCTACATTTATACCCGTTAGGGAACAATTGGTCTACAATTAGTCTACATTTATACCCGTTCGGGAACAATTGGTCTACAATTAGTCTACATTTATACCCATACGAGAACAATTGGGGACTAATTGTGCACCGATTGTTCTCGAAAGAGATCAATCGAGGACACATCTCTTTCGGGATTGATCGCACATTTTTTTGCAGGGTCGTGTGCAAGCCTCAATACTACTACATTTTACGTTTGCGCTGCACAAATACTACTACACGTTTTCGCCGCCAAGTACGCTGGACAAATTTGTATGTTTGTTGTAGAACAACAGCAACAAACGCCGATTCTTTGTCTAGACCTAGCGTACGTGTTCAGTCGCTTTCGTGTTTGTGTAATATTTTCCGCAGTAGCAGAATTATCGCTCAAACACTAGTGTTTGGTATTTTATTGCGTCTTTCGCAATTGAGCATCACTGATCTAAAATACTCACTACATAAATTGAATGTAAATGTTTTATTTGGCGCGTGCCATATTTTTTTGTATTTCGCATAGATCTTAACGCTGACGAAACGGCGACAGTCAGTCACCGTCCAGTGTAGTTGCGTACGACTGTTATAGGTTTGAGCTGAGATGTGTATAAGAGTTTCAAAAGATTCAGTCAGTGATAAATCTTTTTTATTTGCGATTTATTTAAAAAATTTCCTTATTTGGGGGGGGGGGGGGCTTCAGCCCTCTAGCCCCCCCCCCCTGGCTACGTGCCTGCCTATAACAGGCCTGCTCAACGCTCTGGTAATGAAAGTACAAAACTCAATACATCTACAAATTTTTTATAAGCACTGAGAAAATTTTTGCTCATTTAATTTTTTTTATGAATTCCAATAAAAATTTTATTATAGAATTTATTTTCAAATGGTAGTACCACATACATACATACAAATTTTGTATCTATTATATAAAAATAAGTCGCGTTTTCCTCCCTGATGATATAACTCCAGAATAGGGATTAGGTATTAGGGATAGGAATAGGGATAGGTATATGGGTAGGGATAGGAATAGGGATGGGTATATGGGTAGGGATAGGGATTAGGGATCAGGGATTAGAGATAGGGATTAAAAATTAGGGATTAGGTATTAGGGATAGGGATTAGGGATTAAGAATTAGGGATTAGGTATTAGGGATAGGTATATGGGTAGGGATAGGGATCAGGGATTAGGGATAGGGATAGCGATAGGGTTAAGGATAGGGATGGGGATATAATGGTGAGCAACACGGTAATCTAGGATTTTTTCTTTAGGCTTTATAAGGATAAATTTTAGGCAGAACAACGTCTGGCGGGTCAGCTAGTATTTTTTATATGAACATTTTTTAAATACAAATTTTTTACAGTGCTGTACTTTTTGAATTTTTTTTCATTAGACAAATTAAACATAATTAATGGACACCCTAGTGTGCATATGCTAAGCTTACAGGTATGGTCCGCTTGTGGTAAGATCTATGCGATCTTGGAACGGCACAGATCCTTCATTGACAAAATAGTTTGCGAGCCTATCACGCAGCTGAAATGCTCTTGCAGGAGCTCTGCGAACTGCAGATCGAAGTGACGTCATAGGGGAGGGATTGTTTAATTCGTGGCGCCAATCCCCTTCACGTATTAAGTTTCCGTCTTCGACTCTGTCGATATAGCTTTCTGGACAATACCAGCGACTTTGGTATAAACTTTATAAAATTGTGTAAGGCAATGCAAGCTAATACAATCTTTTCACAATTGTTGGGGTCACATTCTAGGGTTGTCCTTAATACCCTCCACCGAGCCGTTAATATCCCGAAACTATTCTCAATAACCCTACGTGCACGCGACAAACGGTAATTAAAAATGCGCTTTGTCCTTGTTAAATTGGTACCGGGAAAAGGGTGCATCAAATTTGTCCTCAAAGGGAAAGCTGCATCGCCTACAAAGAAGTACGGAAAGGGCTCTGGCGATTCTAAAGACAATGGTGTGGGAGGCGGTAACGGGAGAGTGTTTTCCATTAAGGATCGCCCAAAAGGAGAGAGCTGAAAAATTCCTGCAAAAATTTAAAGCCGGTAAGATTTTCGAGTATTTACATCTTATTTAAAGCTTTACCTCCGTCGCTTTGACTTCCATAGCTCCCTATGCTGACAGCAGTGAACGTATATTTTGCGTCACAAGCGGCCATCAAAACAATGCTAAAAAATCGTTTATAGTTGTAGAACATGGAACCGGATTTGGCTGGACACTTGATGGCAATATGTTTGCCATCAATTGCGCCAACACAGTTCGGAATGTTCCACATACTATAAAAATCATTAGCAATGTCCCTGTACTGTGACTCTGTTGGTTCCCTGACGTATACTGGCGAAAGTAGCCGCCATATCACTTCGCAAACTTCCAAAATAATTTCACGCACCGTCGTTCTTCCCAGTTTATAACTCCATGCAATGCTCTGCACAGAGACTCCTTGTGACAAATATCTAAAAGACAAAATTAATTACATATATAGAGAAGTACATATGTACCACTTATCGGTTTACAATTGGGTATTTCACAAGCGTGTTAAAATATTTAAGTTTTAAAGTAATATATTTAAAACCGTTTTATTACAAATCAGAAAGATTTATGTTTCTCATAAACACTAGGCAAAGATACAACACTTTACAACAGCTTGTGAATTGTTCAAATACATCTTTGAAATACTTACAGCAACACCAAAGAGAGCCGTTCTTCCGGATCTATTCGTTGTTTGGGTTTTCGTAAGGAGCTGCTCACCAACTTCAGAAGCAGCTCAAATACGTCCGGGCTGATCCTTGTGTGTGCAAAAACCTCGTTGGGTTCCAACTCTTTCATTCGCCTAAAAACTTGTCGTTGGTAGCCACTAGGACCCCAATTCTGGTTGATCGGGCGAATCTTGTATTTCCGTTTCGGCTTGCTTTCTTCGTATTCCTCATACAAACTGTATAATTGACACAGATCAAGAAACAGTTCTCCGATTTTTTTATTTTCAGCGTTCATATTGCAATTTATTTTCTTTATAAATTTAAGCAAATTTTGCAAATGTAATTATGTAGAATGTAAATAGAAAACAGCTGATTTTTGTGTTGTCATGCGGGCATGAAATTCGTTCAACTCGTTATGTTTACGGGTACTCGATTCGTTCGGTCGACTCGTTGATGACTGTCGGCACCCTTAAGGGTCGATTAAAGATTATCCAGTTATTTCTGCTTTTCGGAGCATAACTTCGCACAGTAAAAAAATTGCATAAATGATGTTATATTTGAAATATTTAAATGTTTGAATGAAATAATAGTTATTTCATATCCCTGCTACATAGGAAATGGATAGCGTATTTTTCAAATAAATGAGAAATTAGGCAATGACGAGAAAATTTACGATAAATGAAAGTAATTTTATTTCAAAATTATCCCTTTTTACAATTTTTGAACGGGTCAATGGATAGCGGGACAACGGGTAGTGAACAACTGATTTTTCCGTCATAAAATCCACACAGCTTTTAGAAAATTGTTTGTGTAAGCACGAAATAAAATTGCGTATGGTTATTCCTTTATTTATTGCCAAAAAAGTGTATTTTCTTTTATTTATTTTTCACTTTTCAACAAGAAAATTACAAAATGCATCAGAAATGCAACTTTGACTCCTGAGGAGGGACAGGACCACACCACTCAAAAACCCGCCGTCTTTTGTTAACAATTTTTTATTGCGTTAAAAAATTAAGTTCCGCTTCGAATTCGTGTTCATGTGATCAAAACGCGTTGACACCCCACTTTTTGAAAATTTACCATATTTTCACCATGTCACCTAAACTAAACAATTACCAAAACTTATAATAATAATAATAATACAATGACGCTATTATAACTCTGACGAGTTTTATGGCCGAGCTTCTCTCCCAATTCGAGGTGTGTTCCTTTTTGTTTTTTCCTACTAATTGGGTTGACCTACAGTTTTATGCCGGCTCCGAACGGCGAATGCATTTTTTGTGAGAAGCTTTTTCATGGCAGAAATACACTCGGAGGGTATGCCGCCCACTGCCGAGAGGTGACCGCTGCTCTTAAAAAACCCAATAATTGAATTTTTACTAATTAGAAAAATTGTTTTGGTGTTTTGCTCGGACCGTGGTTTGAACCCGAGACCTCTGGCACAGCAGGCGAGCACTCTACCCACTGCACCACAGCGGCCAATACCAAAACCTGGAATTGATTTATCTATACGCAGGGTTCATGGCCGTAGCTAGACTTAAATTTAAGGTATGGCAGCGTTGGTTTAAGGTAGGGCGGAAGTAAATAATCACAATTAATCTTACTTCGAGGCATGGCTTCCAAAATCAATCTGCACATACATATATCAGTGACGTACATTGGCTCAGATTTCCATCTGTCTACCGAAAGGGACGACTTTACATTAAGGAACCACGGTCCGAGAAAATGACTTTCGAAGAAAAAAAGTGTTCTACACACATATATACATATGTGTATGTTTTTATAAGTGCCATTCCTCGGTAATCGCACGCAGTTTTGGGGGTTTGTTTGGTAAATTTTACATTTTACAAACATCTCCGGTCGACGGGACTTTTGGATTTAGAATCAGGAGGACCTCCTCTGCAACCCCCAATGACTTTTGGGTAGACTGTTGGAAAATTTTCCCCGTACATTTAATACCTATTTGTTGACACATAATTATTGTGACAGTACATAAGCAATACTCATTGAAAATAAGCCAACAAGATGGTTCAGCTTCCAGATTTAGATGTGGAGATGTGGAGATCATTAAATTTGGTATGTGGGTCGCCTGTATGCACGCAAGTCAAGGTGAGAAAAAAACTCTCGAAAATGATTAAACGATAACCATAGAAAATTTAGAAACCTCATTTTTCCATCGAGTAAAATGTTTTAGATTAGCACCAGTATTACCGCAGCCTCAAAAAATTTGGTATCAAAAATTGATACTTTCATGTTTTTTTTCGTATCACCGAAAATTTTTTGGAAAAAAACTTAAATTAATCAAAAAAGGTGTTTTCGGGCTTTTAACCCGTATAACAAATTTTTTTTTTCGTATCACTGAAAAATTTTTGAAAAAAATTAAAATTATTAAAATAAGCTGCTTTCGTGTTTTCAACGTGACATCGTTTTTTTTATTACATTTACCAATATAAAAATATAAAGATAATGAATAGTTAGGTATCATTTTAGATTTTCGAATTCAATTTAATTCAAGAAAATCATAAAAGCTATGTTAAAATAATTTTTAACATAAAAAATTCAAAACTCCATATACAAAACACGTAAGAACTGATCAATATCATTTAATGTAAATTGTTTGTGTATTCTGTGGATACTGTGGAAATTAAAAATCAGGTGTTTAGTTAGTGTGGCATCTCTGTACCAATAAGTCCATGATTCAAATAAAGAAGATTGTGCATTCAGCGGTACCGCTATGCGTTCATCCAAAATTTGACAGAATCAGCTGATTTAGTGACGTAGTAACATAAATAGCGTTTGTTGAGTGTAGGAAAGCGTATGAGTTACAGGAATTTTACCACAAAAGAGCGAGAGGATCAGAGGATGTGAGCGAGAAAGAAGACTAGCTATTTGTAGGAATCCGCACACAGAATTTGTGTGGGTACTTTCCTAAAATGTGTCAAAATCTCTGAAGAAGAGGAAGAAATTGTAAACAGTGTTGCCACAGCCTCAAAAAATTTGGTATCACAAATTGATACATTTATGGTTTTTTTGGTATCACCGAAAAATGTTTGAAAAAAAAATTAAAATTAATAAAATATGCTGCATTTGGGTTCTAACACCGAAAAATTTTAGAGAAAATAATTAAAATTAACAAAGTAAGCTACTTTCGTGGTTTTAACGATATCGTTTTTTTTTAATATAAATATATAAAGATAATACTTAAATTTCACATGCAAATAAATATGAATACTTTGGTACTGTACCGAGTAATATAAAAGTTCTATAAAATGAAATGGGTTAAACGAGCTGGGTTGCCAGAGCTGATTTTGGAATTGAATTGGAATCATTGAATCAGTTCTTAAATATTTGTCGCGCTGCCCTCCTTTAAGTCAAAATGTCTGCTATGGGCAGTGGTCCTACCAAAAGTTTGATAAAAAAAAATTTGTTCTAAACCAAAATAAAAATTATCTACTTATCATTCATATATAATTGCGCTTAGGTGTTTTTTTTTGTCTGATAAGCGTCATTTTTGACACTAAATAGCATTTCACACAAATGCGTTTGTTGAACTTTTCCTATTATCTTCAGTTTGACATAAAATAGTATTCTACCCAAAATCTCACCAAACAGACCTATAAATTCTCTTTCACCCAGTTTCGTTTCCGGTTTTCTAATAACTAAAGATTGTGTGCGATAAATGTGAAATTTATATTAAAAAGCTATTTTAAATAAAGAAAAATGAAGTTCCGCGTATTTATTTGTGTGAATAATAGTTCAATATAGGTATTTTTTGCCTGTTTGAATATTTTCTTTCTCGTCGATAACGTAGTTGATGACGTACTAACCAAAATGAACCCAGTCTCACAATCTTCTTCATTTGAATCATGCAATAAGTCATTGGACAAATTTTCTAATGATGCAAGGGCATAGTTGGCATCGATTTCTCATATTTTATTCCATTCCGGCCATCAATACTGTGGTACAGTTTATAAGTAATATAAGGTCATCCTCGTCGCTTTCGATGATTTCCTAAAATAACAACAAAATAAAACTATTGAAAACATATATTTAAAGCTTTTATATAATATTTTTTTAGAACTTATTAATTGCTTATGTTTACAAAAAGGTTTATTTTGTTTACGTTTTTGATGATCTTCTTCATTTCACTTGGTATTCAGGGTGGATTACTAAACGTCAAAATTTCTTGTCTACTACTATTTTTACTCAAGAAATAAATCCAAAAAATTCTTGAGCTGTTTCTTGAGAGGTCGATACAAGCCTTGTTGAGTTCCTAGCGCCAAAGTCGCTTAGATTATCTACTCTACACACTGATCGATGGCGAATACTTCCGCATGAAAAAAGCTAGGAAAGCGCCCTAGAGCTAAAGAAACTTTGGCTCTCGGACAATAAAGTACAAAATTCGAAAATTTATTACTTACATATGTGCAAAAAAAATGTTGTTCAATATGAAAATGATTTTGGCATGTTTCATTTGAACCAAAGTAGCTTGGACAAAAAAAAGCTCGATTTCGATCAAATAAACTTTTCTGAAAACTGCATTAATTTGCGCAGATTCCTGTATATTTTGATTAAAAAGATATTTAACGTATCTTGGAAATACCAGGGTCCAAACTTGAAAATTCGTGACTAAAAAAATAAAATTCCACTTTAGGCGATCTTGGTACCCTCCCTATGGCTCGCACTAAAAAACTGAGTACACCATTCGATTAAGCCGTTATTTTTACATGTCTTTATCTTTTGTTTTTTTTTTATTTTTAATTCTGTAGTTTTTTTCATATATGAATCTAAACCTATCATGGAATTTAAAAAAAAAATCGCTGTTTTTGGAGTAGCCCACTCAGTTTTTTGTCTAAAAAAAACAAAAATCAGCTTAGTTATCCTACAACATCCTATTTTCATTTTCTGTGGCCGGAGGGGTATGTTAGATCAAAAAAACGCATCTAGTGTAGAGCCCGTTTTTTGTAAGCCAAGGCCAGTTCCAATAGCCTGGCGTAGTGAGGTCGAGAGACAACTTAATGATTTGGTAGAAAAAGGAGTTTTAGTTCCAATAGAAAACTCGGATTGGGGTAGACCATTGGTACCAGTTGTCAAAGCAAATGGAGGGCTCCGCATTTGCGGAGATTATAAGTCCACGATTAATAAACATTTAGTTGATGTAAATTATCCCCTTCCTAGGATTGAAGAGTTGTTTGCGTCGTTACAAGGACAGCTATTGACAAAGTTAGATTTGTCGAATGCCTACAATCGAATGCCTTTGGAAGAATCGTCGCAACAGTTGTGTGCCTGGAGTACATATATGGGAATTTTCAAAGTGACTCGATTACCTTTTGGGGTTAAGCCGGCTGCAGCTATTTTTCAGAGGACTATTGAAAATATGTTGAGCGGTATACCTAACGTTGTAAACTATTTAGACGACATAGTTATAACTGGCTCCAGTTTAAACGAGCATTTTAAATCCATAGAATCGGTTTTGGTAGAGCTACAAACGGTAGGGTTAAGATTGAACGTGGGTAAATGCGAATTTTTCAAAGAAAGTATTTCGTATCTAGGATTCAACATTGATCGTAATGGGCTAAGTAAAAACAAAGATAGAATCGCTGCTGTGCTAGATGCCCCAGTCCCTCGGGATGTGGCTGAGGTTAGGGCTTTTGTGGGTATGGTAAATTATTATTCTAGGTTTATCTACAATTTTGCTCACAAAATAGATCTGTTCGATGAACGCACTAGAGTACTCTAGTGCAGAAAAAAGAGTTCGATGAACATTTTTTTGCACTAAACTGTTCAGAACTCAGTTTTTTGAGTTAGCAATAACTTACTGTGTCGTGGCCGCTGTGGTGCAGTGGGTAGAGTGCTCGCCTGCTGTGTCAGAGGTCTCGGGTTCAAACCACGATCCGAGCCAAACACCAAAACAATTTTTCAATTAGTAAAAATCCAATTATTGGGTTTTTTTAAGAGCAGCGGTCACCTCTCGGCAGTGGGCGGCATACCCTCCGAGAGTATTTCTGCCATGAAAAAAGCTTCTCACAAAAAATGCATTCGCCGTTCGGAGCCGGCATAAAACTGTAGGTCCACCCAATTAGTAGGAAAAACAAAAAGGAGCACACCTCGATTTGGGAGAGAAGCTCGGCCATAAAACTCGTCAGAGTTATAATAGCGCCATTGTATTATTATTGTATTATTAATAACTTACTGTGTAACCTAATACAAACGCAAGTCGTCAATTAACGCACGCACGCAAATTTTTCATATGCGTTTAACCGAAATTGACTTGCGTGCGTGTACAGATAAAGAAATAGAAAAATATAGAAAATCAGAGAAAATCTTGTTATTTTGTGGAATATGTATCTAACACACACGATATCAAAAGCAAGTGTCATTTTTTTTTGCAAACAATCACCCACAATGCTTAATTTCAACTATCACGCAAAACAAAAATTGGGTGTCGAGTTTGCTTTTTACGCACGCCGTTCAATTTCGGTTACTCCCATACAAGTTGTATGGGCATGAGAAATTTTTGACAGTAAATTGACGGCGTGCGTTTGTATTAGGTTACACAGTTACACTTTACTGCACTAAAGCTTAAGGCAAAGATGACTTGATACGAAACTCTTTTTTACTCTCTCACTTTTATGATTTTCCCACGGGTTTTCTGTGGCTTTGTTGCCAGCATCAACACAACAGAAAACCCGGCCGATCAGCTGTTTGTACAAATTGCAGGTGCCAGAAGGGAAAACACGCCAAAATAAATAGGCACATTTGGTGGATTTAGATTCTTTGTTTTGTGTGTTAAATTTTGTTGAAATAATAAAGAATTATGAACAATATCGAAGTAATTGTATTGCTCGTGTATAGTACGCAGTGCAGTTTATTGTTTCAACTGGAAAAAATTGTGTTTCAGTTAAAATTATAAAAAATATGTTAATGAGATAGAACGCGGGCAGCGGTTATTCAGTAGATTTATATATATCCGGTTAAAAATTATTATATTTCAGTTCTAATATATTCACATTTTAATAGAATTGCAAAATAGAGTAAAATATTTCTTAAAAATACCATCCAACTACATGTGTTATCGTTCACCACTTTTTATGCGTTATTCTTAATTTGTCTGAGATTGGGTTTCGAACACGAATATTCAGAATGTGGGAAAATCATACTATCCTGTGTATCACTTTTGTGGTTATATCCTTATATTAATTGGGTATAAAAAAAAAATTTTATTATAGCTAGTCTTCAATAACATAAGGCAGCCGAATAATTCCCAGAATTAATATGTAAAATACCCATTTTCAGTTTTCGAACAGAGTGGCACCAATGAAAAATGTTATAAAAAATGCGCATTTTGACAGCGCTCTCACGAAATGAAGAGTTTCGTATCTAGTTATCTTTGGCTTAAGGTTCAGACATTGGTGACTTATAAGTATTTCTGTATCGTTAACCTTAGAGCGCTTTCACATTACTCGGTGCGGTATCGGATCGACATTTTTGGTTTTTACCGAAAGTATACCGAAACCTTACCGACCACATGTATTTCAATTGGCACTTTCACATTAGTGTTGCATACATGAAATCGGAGCGGATTAATTTCGGTATACCGCAACGCGGTAAGACCGGTCAGTAAAATTTGAGTAATTACTGCAGACATTTTTGCGGCGTAATAAAAGAAGAAGAACAAAGTCAGTAAAAAACTCGTTTCGGCTATAAATGTAGCAAGTTATAATGTCTTCGTCTTCGCTAGAAGACATTATTGTTATTATTGAGTGATTTGTTGAAGTTAAAAATTTTGTTTTGCAAATTTCGATGTTTGTTTTCCTATTTTCTGCCGATTACGCACCGAAAGTATTCCCACAAGTGTGAAAAACACAACAACGCGGAATCGTTTCGGTAAGCTGGAAATACCGAGCAAAAAATGTCGATCCGATGTCGTACCGAGTAATGTGAAAAGGCCCTTATAGAAACTTTATCGCTATCCATGAGAGCTGTTAGTGTGCCGTAAATCTGTAAACAGCTGACACTTGTCGAGGCAGATCTTGGAAGGTAGGCGCATAGGCGAATTCAGAAATTTCCCATGTATTTTGTTATTGCTATTGGTAGATTGTAATGTCAAAATGATATTTCTCCTTGTTAAAATCTGAATTCGCTTGGGACACGCCCATTACTATTGGCCATGATGTGAATTCGCTTTGATTTTGATATTATAATCTACCTTTGTAAATAAAAAAAGAAGTTTCTCAATTCGCCTATGCTCCTACCTTCCTATATCTGCTTTCACAAGCGTCAGCTGTTTACGGATTTAGGGTTGCTAACCAAAATCCAATTGGTCTGTAAGTTAACGATACAGCTACAGAATTACGATAAGGCACCAATGACTAGTAACACAGCAGGGGCATTTCAGTTATTACATCTGGGTCTGGGTTAAGATAAATTTTTACTGAAACAATCCGGCTCATAATGAAAATTGGCTGCACTTGAAAAGAACTAAAAAGAAGAAGAAACATATACAACATATACCCAGCAGTAAAAATCTGAAATGAATCCTTTATGAATGACAGATGAAATTCATCATGAGGAGGCATCAGTGAATGCTTTCCTATAAAGGCTCCTGAATTTTTTCAAATAAATGGTTTGCTTACCTCATGCCTATATGACTCAGTTCGGAGCCGGCATAAAACTGTCCAATGGTAGGAAAAACAAAAGGAGCACACCTCGAATTGGGAGAGAAGCTCTGCCATAAAACTCGTCAGAGTTATAATAGCGCAAAAACAATTCTTCTGTACGTTGAAAAGAGACAAATACTCCCTCAAAAACAATTTGATTGACTTTAAACTTCAAACTAAATGAAAATAACTATTTCAAAAATTATTTTTTTTAGGAAATTTGAATTTAAATTACTGAAATAAATTATGAAACTCAAATGGCGGGATAGCTATGTATTCCATGTTATAAGGAGAAGCCAGTGCGCAGTATAATTTTTCTTCCGGACTTCTTTCCCCTTACGGCCAAAGCAGAAGCTTACAAGAGGCAAATTTGAAATTTGTATTTCCATATATTTTTTATTTTAAATATAATTTGTTTTATAGTTGTCAAATTGAAAAAAATTTGTCAGAAAAGCTGCCAAATGTCAAAAAACCTACCGAAATACAAGCTGGCTCATGGGTTTTTAACCGCCTAGATGGTATTTCGTTTGGTTTTTTCAATATAGCTTGCACCAACGCAAAACGATAGTGATGAATATTCAACAAAGAATGATCAATGATCATTTAGCAGTGAAACAAATTTACTGCAGGGTAAATGTATATATATGTATACATACACAAATGTCACTTTTCAGTTCTGCCAAATCAAAAAAGCACTGTGCTGCCAAATCAGAACGGAAAAAACAAATCGAACAGGGCGGATCAGAAATTGAACCAGCAATTTATCTGGTTTAATCGAGCTGAAATCTTTGTTGTTGCATTTACATGCAAAAATTTTTATCTGGGTTAGGATCACCGTATGTGAAACACGGCTAGCTTGTCGTAAGGTTGGTTGAATCAGCTGTTTTATAAGGTTACAGATAAGTCACCAATGTCTGCACTTTTAGTATCGACCTCTCAAGAAACGCAAAAGTTTCATATATATATATGACGTGCAAGAAATGCTCAAGAAATTTTTCTTGTGAAACTTTCTTGAGCGAGTATCGACCTCTCAAGAAATTTAGTACACTTTTTTAATACTATTTTTCAACGTTATGCGAACACAGCAACACAGGTTTTGCCAAGAAATATATCATCGAGCATTTATTTCTTAAAGAAATTTTGACGTTTGTTTCGTGTTGAAAAAAAATCGTGAAAATCGTTAGTGAAAATGGCAAAAAAGATACGAAAAATAAAATGCACAATTTTTCTAATGAATGCAAGGGCATAGTTGCCATCGATTTCTCATATTTTATTCCATTCCGGCCATCAATATACCACAGTTTACCAGTAATATAAGGTCATCCTCGTCGCTTTCGATGATTTCCTAAAATAAGAACAAAATAAAACTATTGAAAACATATATTTAAAGCTTTTATTTAATATTTTTTAAGAACTTACTAATTGCTTATGTTTACAAAAAGGTTTATTTTGTTTACGTTTTTGATGCTCTTCTTCATTTCACTTGGTATTCACGGTGGATTACTAAACGTCAAAATTTCTTGCCTACTACTATTTTTTACTCAAGAAATAAATCCAAAAATTTCTTGAGCTGTTTCTTGAGAGGTCGATACCAGCCTTAAGCTATACCATCTTCATAGCTAGTGTAAGTTTGTGCAGCATATGAAAACAGCTGTTTTTAACAGGGATTGCAAATAATCGTTATTTTTTAAATTTTGACTAAAAAAATCATACTGAAGGAGAAATGCTGAACGCAAAAGAAGTACACAGATGTAATCACCGTAACGCAGACTATCTCTAGGTGCATTAACTTTTATTTTTTCGATTTTTATAAAAAAAATTGATTTTTAATTTTATTTCTTGAGTTTTATTTTTCCTTCAGAAAATAAAAGTTATTTCTTGAGTTTTATTTTTCTATCAGAAAATAAAAGTTATTTCTTGAGTTTTATTTTTCCACCAGAAAATAAAAGTTATTTTTTGAGTTTTATTTTTCCCTCAGAAAATAAAAGTTCTGAGCTTTATTTACAACTTTTATTTTCTGATCGAAAAATAAAACTGAAAAAATAACTTTTATTTTCTGATCGAAAAATAAAACTCAAAAAATAACTTTTATTTTCTGATGGAAAAATAAAACTCAAGAAATAACTTTTATTTTCTGAGGGAAAAATAAAACTCAAGAAATAACTTATTTTCTGAGGGAAAAATAAAGCTCAAAAAATAACTTTTATTTTCTGATCGAAAAATAAAACTCAAAAAATAACTTTTATTTTCTGATGGAAAAATAAAACTCAAGAAATAACTTTTATTTTCTGAGGGAAAAATAAAACTCAAGAAATAACTTTTATTTTGTGAGCAGAAAATAAAACTCAGCAAATAATGATTAAAAATCAAATTTTCGGATATAACTCATAACCGTTACAGTCCCTGGTTTTTAATAGTTAAGGCGGCAAAATAATAGAAGCCAAAAGTAAATTTAAAAAATATGGGATTTTCTTCTCTGTATGGCAGATCATATTCATTGCGTGGTCAAAGTCAAATGGATAGGCAACCAAACGAAATTGCTCATAAATTTTTTTGGAGGAGCATAAACCACAATTGGGGAAAAGTTTACGAGTGAAAACAAAGCAAAGAATTTGGCAAGTTATCAGATCAAAAATGGAAAATTTGTGTAAATTTAATAGCTATAAATTTGATAATTGAGAATTGTTTGTTTACATAAATCAGAATGTTTTGTTTCCATAAATCGGCTGGTTTGCACTAAATCACCATTTTCGTTAGTTTTCGTTCATTGAAGCCTTTGCACTAAATTGCTCTGACAACTGTCAGATGTTGTTCTGCCCTACGCTGTTCTACACTTTCAGTGCACTCACCGAACATACCTATTGTCTCCGTTGTACGAATTGTTAAAAAAGAATGTCGAATTTAAGTGGTCTAAATCGTGTCAGGGTGCGTACGATCAATTGAAAAAGGACATAACATCGGATCAAGTTTTAGCCCACTTCAATCCAAAAATTCCAATCGTACTATCTACTGATGCTTCGAATATAGCCGTATCGGGAGTACTATGTCATTCGTTAGCAAACAGGCTTCGGCCTGTTGCGTTTGTTTCCCGCGCCTTATCACGTGCAGAAAGGAATTATAGCACCATTCAGAAAGAGGCACTCGCGGTTATATTTAGCGTAACGAAGCTTAGGCAGTACTTACTAGGAAATAGATTTGTTTTGCAAACCGACCACAAGCCACTGCTTACTATTTTCGGCGAACATAAAGGTTTGCCCGTAATGGCGGCTGCTCGAATGCAGAGATGGGCATACATTTTGTCCGGCTTTAATTATGAGATTCGGTATATTAAAGGTTCTTCAAACTTTGCGGACCATTTGTCTAGGTTGCCACAAACAGACGCCATTTCAGAGGGCAGCGAATACGATTATATAAATTTTATTAGATCCGATAACAGATTGAACCTGAATTTCAGAGATATAGCCAGGGCAACCAAGCAAGACCCGGTATTGTCCAAACTCATGGTAGCAATACAAAATCGAACCGTAGGATCCTTGGAGGGCCAGGACTATGTGCCATATAAGTGTAGAGAAAATGAGTTGTCGGTGGACTACGATTGCATTTTGTGGGGGTACAGGGTAGTAATTCTTAATAAGTTGCGCGAAAGGGTTTTAAAAGTATTGCATCGCTCGCACTTCGGTATTGTTAAAACCAAGGCTCTAGCGCGCTCGTACGTTTGGTGGCCAAAGCTGGATCAGTGTATAGAGGGTATGATTTAAAATTGTTTGCCTTGCAAATACACACGAGATAGTCCGGAAAAGAGTCCTTTGGTTCCCTGGCTACCTACCGATTATCCATGGTCTCGAAGCCACGTTGATTTTGCCGGACCGTATAGAAATTTTTATTTTTTCATAGTCATCGATTCGCACTCTAAGTGGGCCGAGGTGTTTAAAACAAAGACCATTTCAGCGGAGTTTACCGTCAATAAATTACGTGAGGTATTTGCTCGATTCGGCTTGGTTGACGTTTTGGTAAGTGATAACGGGTCCCAATTTACATCTTCGGAATTCAAGCAGTTTTTGTTAGAAAATCGGATTAAACATTGTTTAACGGCACCAGGTCGCCCGGCGACGAACGGGCAGGCCGAAAATTTTATTAAGACGTTTAAAAAATCCATGCACGCGTGCTTAAATGGGGCTGAGAAGAAAAACTTGCAAGAAGCCCTGGATACCTTTCTTTTAGATTACCGGTGCACAAAGCATTGCACTACCGGAGAATCGCCAGCAAAGTTATTGTTGGGCAGGGAGCTTAATGCACATTTTAGATTATTTAGACCGCGAAAGACATAATTTCGGATAAGCAATAATCCAATGTTAAGAATCACAAAGGAAACAGACAAGTGACCCCCCCCCCCCCGAAAGATTCGTTTTGGATAAAATTGATCTGACCATAAATATATTCGCATAAAATTATTAGCATACATTTCTTTTTCAGGAAAAAAACAATGAGAATAGTAATTTTTCGAAATTGGTAATTCGAAATTTAGCACTTTTTCACGAAGTATTATTTATAATTGTAACGTTTGTTGAGCCGTAGGAAAGTGCAAGATCCGCAGGAATTTTACCACAATTTACATTCTTTGTACTCATATTCGCTCTTTTGTGGTAAAATTCCTACGCTTCCTGCACTTTCCTACGGCTTAACAAACGCTACAATTATTATACGGTATTGCTGTTATTAACATGCTAATAACAGAAAAGTAACGCCAAAAATGTCAATAAAAATTGGATAAGAAATTCAACTGGTGAAGATAGGCTGAACGGACTTGTCCTAATGAGCATTAACAGAAATATCGATATCACAAATTCGCACAAAAACATAGGAAAATCAATCTACGATTTCAATAAATTGAATTATATTAATTAATAGAATTTAATGTAATTATCAGAGATGTAGAATAATTATTGGGTAAGAATTTCTGAAACGGGCCACCCAAAACATAAATTATTTCCGTTTTGGTCGGCAGTGGCGTTTTTGGAAAGCTCTTTGCGACACCAATAAACACCTGATTTCGTTTTTGGCGATTTCGTTATAAGCAATTATTTTTTTTTTTACCTTTTTTCTTAAAACGCGATTGCAGACGATCTCCCAACCGATTTTGACAATTAAACCATCATTTTCTTTGTTTTTAAAAGCTTTTTATTAACATATATTAAAAAAAAATTTTTTTTGTTAAATTCTTATGAAATTTCTTGAAAGATGGTCGCAAAAATTATGTTCTCGATCTCCTTTCCATAAAAAAAAATTAGCCGCATGTGCAAAATTTTACCCCTATAATATACAGAAGTCAAAAAAAATGGATCGCAATAGGGAAAAAATTTGTATTTTTTATATGAAACTGAAATATGAAAATATGTTCATTTAAACGCTTATAACTTTTGAACCGTGGTACGGAATCGCACGACATTAAGTACGCTTATTTACTATAATACCGTGAAGCCGTAAGACTTAATATAGCCATCATCGGAAAAGTGGGAGTAGTACCTCCCGAGGGCATAGATCACAGGATATAGTTTCCTGAAGGGGAAAAAGGGCCGAAACGTGGAAAATAGTTATAATGGTTGCACTATGGAGAAATCCTTTATATTTAATTTTTTTTTGTGCACTTAAGCAAACTAGATTTCGAGCAATTGAATATAAAGTAGCCCGGTGTTTTATGTTATAAAATAAGGCAAGAATAGGCATTTCTGCACTACCGCTCAAAGCGGATTACCATTTAAAAGAGAGTGGTAGTGAAAACTTGATCTGCACTACCAATCAATAATTAATACGAGTGCAAATTTGACTTGCAACAAGCCAATCAATTTATAAACTGATGAAGCTTATGGGATATTGTACACATATAATTAGGCTTAGAAAAGTGAACGGAAACCAACACAGAATGGCAATACGTCCTATATGCATAAGTATTTCTTTACCTTCCTCTTCTTTAAAAAAATTTACTGAAACTTCAACATCCATTGATATATACAAGACATATTAACATGCCGTCGTTCCAGTCCTCATGTATGACGCAGAAGCATGGACTATACAAAAGCAGATGAGATGGCGCTTGGAGTATTCGAGAGGAAAGTTCTTCGGAGGATTTATGGACCTTTGCGCGATAGCGAGGGCGAATATCGACGGAGATTTAACGACGAGCTGTACGCAGACATCGACATTGTTTAGCGAATAAAGATCCAGCGGCTGCGCTGGGCAGGTCATGTCGTGAGAATGGACGAAAGTGCTCCAGCCAAGAAAGTATTTCTATCGAAACCCGCTGAACGCAGAAGGGAGGCCTCCACTGCGTTGGGAAGATCAGGTGGACAGTGATGCTGACTCCCTAGGTATTCCCAAGTGGCGCCATGCTGCACGAAACAGAAATAGCTGGCGCGCTTTATTGAACTCGACCAGAATCGTCTAGACGGTTACGTGCCAATTAAGTAAGTAAGTAAGTAGTATAAACTACAATGGGAATAAATATGCAATTTATAAGAGTATCTGAACTTGAGATTTTACTTAATGTCTGTCATAATGGAATATTAGAAAACTGAATTATATAAGAAAATTATTATTTATAACCGTAGATTTCCAGAAGAGAATATGTGACTTACTTTTGAAGTATAGTTAAGGCTCTTGGCATCTGACAATCTGGCATGTCAAGCAGTGTGTATGTGTAAGTTTTTTTTTTTTGGGTGTTAGTGCAATCGGCAGTCGTCGTGCTACACGTTCTTGTTGTCGGGCTCGCGTTGATGATAACACTGCTCTACAGCCAAAAAATACTCTGAACGCAACCATCCTTTCTATATGTAAAATCGGTCGCTGATTCCGAAAATCGGGTTCATTTTTAATTCTATGGGAAGGTTTTTGAGATATCGGCAATTTACCGTTATTTGGCCAATGTGTCCACTTAATCCTGTATATCTCTTTAACACAGTGAGTTATATTCCTTAGGGTGACACCAAACGAAATAAAATTAAATTTCCTTTTCACGGCTCCTATAACATTTTTCTCTAACTCTTATAGTTTCTGAAATATTGACGATTAAATTTTAATTTTTTCGATTTTTTACGATTTTTTGAAGAAAAAATTGACTTTGTCAGGCAATATCTTTAAAACCAATATTTTTACCTTCGGTTTTACTCCTTTTCATGAAGCTCCATTCTATTACCAAAAAAATAAGCTATCAACGATGAAAATCCATTGTAAAATGGAAAAGTTATAGGCGATCAAGTAAATACAGCCAGGTCGCGCAATGCCTCTGCACGCGTACATTTTATGCATATTGTACCAATACCTACACATCTGCAGTAGCAGCACATTGGCAGCGCGGTAGATACAAGCCCATTTACGGGTATAACATGCATAAAATATACCCGTGTAGAGGCATTGTGCGACTTGGCTGTATTTACTTGATCGCCTATAACTTTTCCATTTTACCATGGATTTTCTTCGCTGATAGCTTATTTTTTTGCTAATGGAATGGAGCTTCACGTAAAGGAGTAAAACCGAAGGTGAAAACATTGGTTTTAAAGATATTGCCTGACAAAGTCAATTTTTTCTTCAAAAAATCGTAAAAAATCGAAAAAATTAAAATTTAATCGTCAATATTTCAGAAACTATAAGAGTTAGAGAAAAATGTTATAGGAGCCGTGAAAAGGAAATTTAATTTTCTTTCGTATGGTGTCACCCCAAAGAAGATAACTCACTGTGTTAAAGAGCTATACTGGATTAAGTGTACCCATTGGCCAAATAACGGTAAATTGCCGATATCTCAAAAACCTTCCCATAGAATTAAAAATGAACCCGATTTTCGGAATCAGCGACCGATTTTACATATAGATAGGATAGTCACGTCCAAAGTACAGACAAAAAATTTCATTTTGTGATCCAGTGTAATCAAAACTTTTAGATATTTGCGTCAATCACCCGACACTCACACATATACACTGCTTAACATTCCAGATTTTAAGTGGCCAAGGGCCTTAAGAGTTTGATATATGTACATATAATAAGCGATATTTGTGTACTGTTAAATTATATGTAGTCACAAAAATTTACATTTTTATCATTTGTAAAAAAATTGCAGTTTTTTGGTAATTCTTATTTCAATTTTGGTAAATTTTTTACATTGGCTGTGACCCTCTAGAATTCGACTCCAAAGCCTCCGCTCTTCTCTTGATTTATCTAATTCTCCGATTTCTTCATTTCCTATAAACTCGATTGACCTCATCCTTTCCGTCGTGTCTGTCTGAAGGCTTAATGGCCTCAGATTCTTTTAAGCTCTCTATTTTGCAAAACTTTACACCATCCTCGCTAACGATTAGATTTACTTGTTTTAAAATACTATTGCCAATGATGGCCTCATAATTTATGTCGCGAGCTCTCACGACGTGGAAGACAACATCTAATTGTTTCTCGTCAACTTCTAGCTTAACACTAAAGCTGCCTAGAGTTCGCAATACGCTATTACCAAAGCCCTTACGCTCATGTCTCGCATCCGTCAGAGCAAAATCTCCCAACATCCTGAAGACGTCGTACCGTATTAGACACACGTCGCACCCAGTATCAACCAAAGCTGAGAAAATATAATTATTGCAAATCAGCTCTTTAGAAATGGCACATTCAGCCGACCTAGTACGATTTCTAATCTCTAATGTATTAACCCTTATATTTTCCTTCTTCAACTTATCTTTCTTAGTTGAGCATTCGCGCGGTCGGTGCCCTGTTTCATTACATTCGAAACATTTCAGTTTACCCTGACAATCTCGCGCCATATGACCGCTAACCCCACATTTATAACATCGTCGTGATCCACTTGGTTGCTCATCCGAATACTTTTCATTTATATTATTGAAGTTTTGAGTCAAATTCGCTCTAGTTTGGTGACCGGATTGAATCTTCTCGTAAATTATGATTTGCTCTTTTAACTCGACTATATTTTTATCTTGAAATAAGCAGCTCTTATTTAATCGAGAATCTGGAATACCTTCGATAAAATATTCGATAAGGCTTCTTTCGTCCAGATCAATCGGTTTACTAATTTCCATCAGATTATAAAGATATTCGCGGTAGCCTTAATTTGGACGTTTTCTCCGGCTTCGGAGTAATCTATGGTAGAGGATATCACACCGAATTCTATCGTTAGGGCCTGCTTTAACGATACCCAATTTGTTACACTACGTTGACTTCGAACAAAAGTCCTGGCTGCCCCTTTTAACAATTGCTTACCATAAATGTATTTTTATACTCAGCTGTACTAGTACACATAGTATTATAGTTTTAATCTCATAACGGTGGATTGTAACAGAATGAAATAATCGAGATAGATATAGACTCATATATATGAAAATGATCAGGGTGAAAATGGAAATCGATTGAGCCATGTCCGTCCGTCCGTCCGCGCAAAAATTGAGATATTTTGATGAAATATGGAATGCAAGTTGGTATCGAGACTGGGACCATGACCCACTTTTCCTATATAGAAAAAATCGGAAATTTGATATCTCAGCCACTAATATAGCTACAGTCATAAAATTTTACCCACGTATTGAGCTCAGGCCCTTATGAAGACTAAAATCGGTTGACAGCCATGCCCACTTTTATATATGGGTATTATAAAGTGACCTAATAAAAACATTTTCAGCGATATCTCTGTCAAATATAAAGATATATCATTGCAATTTTATGGCGAGAGTCCAACTATGGACATAAAACAAAAAACACAAAAATTTTCGAAAATGGGCGTGGCACCGCCTCTTTTTAACACGCTTTTATTAGTTTCACCTGTATGTATGTATGTATGTATGTATGTATGTAATTTCTAGCTGCTGTCTAAAAATATGCAACATATTTACTAATGAGATTAGGTTATAATCACCGCTATGTTCCAACAGATGGCGCGCGTGTATTTATATTTTAAAATATTCACTTATTAGAAGCAGGAATAAGCGAGATTTCTGAGCCCATAACTCGACAAATAATTTATATATAATGACGAAACTTGCTGTGTACACTTTTATTACCTGTGGTAATACATGTTCAAAATTTTAGCGAAATCGGTTGCCGACCACGCCCATTTTTATATATGGGAACTATAAAGTGGCCCAATAAAAACATTTTAAGCGATATCTTTGTCAAATATAAAGATAATTCATTCGCATGAGTTCCACAATAAACCGGAAACAAAATATATAACAATTTTGAAAAATGGGCGTGGCACCGCCCCTTTTTAGACAAAGAAATCTACGAGGCTTCGGTGCCCATAACTCGACAAATAATTGAGATTTTATGACAAAACTTGGTTTATACACTTTTATAACTTGTGTTAATAGACACGCAAAAATTTATTGAAATCGGTATATGATCACGCCCACTTTTTACCAGAGATATTTCTGGAACACCCTTTGGGAATTTTTAACGTGACATCTTTGTAACTAGAAGTCATAAAGGAATGAAATTTTGCACAAAGAATAATATTGATATGCTTAGTTGGATGACTGATAAAAATTTAGAAAATGGGCGTGGCTACGCCCACTTTATGTAGCACTCGCTTTATATAAAGTATACCGCGTTTCCGTCAAACGCAAACAAGCAATGAAAGCATACAGCTGAGTATCTAATGTTCGATTCCACTCGAACTTAGGCTTCCTTACTTCTTGTAACTCATTCCATTGCACTGCAGTGGCATTATTTTCAAAATCATCAAGCCACACCTCAATGGAAGGAAACCCAGAACCACTGAATGTTTTCAATGCACCTTCGATGTCGCGAAGTGCAAAGGATGGACGAGCGACACGCGTTGCGGGCGATGCAAAATCTTGATCTGAATCACCTCTATTTGAACCATCGTCATCGGCCAGAGTCAGACCGAAATGTTCACAAAGTCGATCTTGCAATGTGGATTTGCGCCCACTTGCCGATAAATTTAGTTCACCTAACTTCCCTTTAAGCTCAACAACAGTCAATGATCACGGTCCATGTCGGTCTATACAAAATTATTCTTATTCATTCACATTGCATTTCACATATCGTCGGTCTCCTGCCAGAAACACGAATGTGAAATTTTTTTTAAGAGCGATATCGCTCTTTATCGGGTATATATTGATATAATAACAATTAATATTTGTATATATGCTTATGTACATACAAGTACATATTATGCATTTATGTTTAATGTTTCTGGCAGCAGACGATATATGCATGATATAGTGCTATCACGCGAATACTTTATTCCTAAGGTATAAATAGGAACAAACTATGGCTTAATATATCAATATTTAAATCATTAAATGAGGTATATATAGGGGAAAAATAATGGATTATATAAGGCACTAATGGGGGATTATTTTTTGAATTTTCTAAGGTATTATACATTACCGTCATCGTCGTAAAGAAAATAATATTTTAAACGATTATATTTATTTAAAAACATTAGTTTTATTATAACTTAATTGCAGCCTCACATTTTTAGTCAGCATATTTAGAAAATCCAATGTTGTGATGGTATATTGTGCCGGGTACACTTCGCAATACGGTTCCACACCAAACGCATCGATTAGCGCTTGAAATGCTTTGGTGAATTGAAAAGATTCAATGTATGATAAATTGCTTTGATATTCCGCACTTTAACCAATTTTATATGTAAATTCCTAGCAGCGGCCACCAACAGGCCAACGTAATATCTTGTGTTTGACCGAGTATAGTATTGAAATCTTCGATGCTTCCCATAACGCCAATCGACTGGTGCCTCTGGGCATGGATAGTGTGGCACGGAAGCCTTCATAAATCTCTTTCGCGTTTCGTCAACTGGTCGCCTTGGAAGAATACGATGAAATACAGACTTGTACACCCGCCCGATTTCCCTGTTGTGCTTGAGCTCTGTGGTATCTTAGCTTTCTTTACACTAAAATTTTAACTTTTAATTTGATGGTTATTTATCTATGTATGTGTATACTTGAGACAGTGACTCTAATAAAGCAATTTATGTAATATGCTTCCTTGATTTTAGTAACTAAAAACTATAAAAAGCTATACAGTACGAGTATAATAAACTCTCGAGTTTATGTACATACATACATACATACATATAGGCAATATATTTTATACAATTTGTTTGTCATGCCTTGTGTTTGCGGTAGCAGAGTTGACCGCGCGAATAGCAAAGTGCAGTGCGACAAGTGTCATGAACTCTATCATTTGGATTGTGTTGGTATTCAACCTGCCGAGTTAGATTCTCTTGCTAAATCGCGCAATGTTTATGTTTGTGGAAAGTGTGCTGTTCTTCAACGTAATGAGAATATACTCTCGCAACCTACATCACTTCCCAATTCTCACGATGCTCACCAACAATATGATGAGCATAATTCTAATGTGTCGGCTTTATCTGTTATTCTTGCTGAGCTAAAAGAGCTACGCGCCGAGCAAAAGTGCACCGCTGTAGTGATACAGGCTCTTAATAGTGATAAAAAACTTCTCTTTCAAAAAGTTGAAGTTTTGCATTCTCAACTTTCAAATATGCATAAACTCTATAATGAAGTAGTTGCCTCTTCTCTCGGTCTCAAATTCGAGGTTAAAGAACTTCGGCGCGGTGTAAACAAATACACAAAAAATGTCAAGCAGGGGGCTCCTACTGATACACCTACTGCCGATGTGACCAAGCCTCAGTCAACGTCGACGCATACGCTATTGACCAACAATGCTACTAGCAGTGTCACTCACTCTGGCGCTCGCACACAAAAATGCAATAATCTCAATGGTAACAAAAACAAATCATCTGCAGGTTGTTAACCGCGTCCGTCCAGAACAGCTCAGCCAAACTCTGCTTTAGCCGAGCAAGCCAATGAAAGATCAATAGATGCAAACGAAGTGGTGGCTTGTGACAATAGCCCTGCTGTCATAACGTTATTTTTTACCCCTTAGTTCATAACGATACGTCTGGTAGGCGTATAATATTTAAGGGGCATTATCTGATAACTAATGACTACATATTAAAAAAAATTTACTTACGTCAGATATCTGAACATTTTTCCTCAAACAAAAGTCGTTTTTATTAAGTTTATTTATTTTTATTTAATACTTTTTTCAAAAAAGTTTTATTCTCATAAAAAAATTAACAAAAAAGCCAGTATTCTCTGCAAGGAACAAAAGTTTCCTTAAAACTAAAATAAATATTTGTTTTTTTAATTCAATAAGTTAATAATATTTCATTTATGTAATATAAATAGCAAAAAGTTCAATATTTCCAGTTTATATGCACGAGTTACAAATTATACTTTTGTGCTCGTTACATACGGATTTTTCGCACTTCATGCATGTCATTTTAGACATATGTACGTCGAATTTTCGATGGACAGTATGTGCAGTATCTCCTTTTTTTTGACGAAGATGGTTCTTCGTTGGTGTTAATGTTTTCCGAAGAGCTGTCAGGTAAACTAGGTTGTATACTGCTGCGCAAGCCTCTGGACGAAGACGGTTCTTCGTTGGTATTATTTTCATCGGAAGATCTGTCAGTTAAACTCGCTTGTATACTGCACCGCAAGCCTCTGGACAATGTCGGTATATTCAGTCTGCTTTCCATCCAAGGCGTTGTTAATGATAAAGAAAGTTCCTTCATGTAGTCCTTTCGGCTCAGAGGTTTTTTATTTGTAGTAGTTAAGTTATGGCAGTGAATGACGTAAGAATTTATAAAGGCAATATTAAGCATTCCATATATCACTGCCATGGGCCACCTGTTTGTCTTCCTCGCACACGACATGAGTGCACACATTTGATCAAAAGTGTCCACGCCTCCTTTAGTCTGATTGTAAAACAATATGGTTTCCGGCTTTCCAGTACTTTCGTTTATTGCACCCGGTTCGTTGCATGACGAGAGCAGATATACCATCTTGGATGGCTTGGGCTTGTACGACACCAGCGTCAAAGGGCCATCATAGCAAAACATAGAGGTACCAACCGCCCGTGACCGACAGTTTTTCATTTCCTCTGGAATTTCGCGTTTATTCGACCTAATGGTTCCTACTAGCGTCAGTTTATACGGCTCTTTTAGTAAGCTTTTTGCTAATGGAATAGAAGTGAACCAATTATCACAGGTTACATTTCGGCACGTTCCATGTATTGGTCGGGTTAATTCCTTTACAAAATACTCTCCTAATGGTAACTCTGATGTGGTTGTCGTTTTACCCAAATATGGAATGGCGTTGAACATATATTTGGTTGCACTGTCGCAAATCATTACAATTTTGATACCATATTTATTCGGTTTGTTCGGCATATACATTTTAAATGGGCAACGTCCACGAAATGGCAACATCTGCTCGTCAATTGCACTTTGTGATCCCGGAATGTAATTAGCTTGACATTGTCTGATAAATAGATCCCAAACCTTTCTAACAGGTACAAAGGCGTCACTGGGTCGAAGAGCAGGTCGCAACGCCTTATCATCTGCTCGAAGACAACTAACACAGCTATTCTACAATCCCTCAGAACTCCGATCGCGGCGACGCCGACTGCTACGACAAAACGAAAATTGGTATTCTGGTTTACGACGTTTCGAACATAAGTGTTGTTAAGTGTTAAACTATGTTCGAATCAGTGTTAGATAGCGTTTATGCGAAATAATATGTATTATTTGACAGCACATTTGTATTTTTGACAGCAAATTTATATTTTCAGTAAGTTTTAGATTAAATTTTCAGAAAGAATATATTAAATGGTTAAAAAATGGATTCCATTGCTGCAGCAGCTTATTTAGTGGAAAAATAAATGGAAGAACAAAGGAACTTGGACATTAATTTTAATTCAATTTTTTAAAATATTGCTTTCTATTATAAAAAAAAAAAAGTGCCAACATATATGAAAACGGCATTTATAGAATACTGCCACCAAGTTTCATGCGATAATACCTTGTAATTCGGAAATTAACACCGGCTAAGCTTGGATAGAATGAACCAATTTTATTTATTTACAAACTGCTGCGAATTTTTCAGTGAAACTTTCAGGAAATATTCTTTGGATGATAATTCATCTACCTTTAACGCTTTCAGCTATTATTAAATTATAATATTAAAGTTCTCCAAAAGGAGAATTCTGCCGGCTGAGGTTTTTTTAAAGCGCGCCCAAAGGCCGGTGACACAAAGAAGTCTTCTACACACACATTGCTTTAACAAGGAATATCTCTTGCGCTATAATCATCCGCGGGAGCGACTTTTTTATGATCTGCGATAGGATCGTGGTTCATTATATACAAATTTTCCCTTAACACCAGTGGTACATTATTGCGATTCCCACTTTATTTATTAGTAATTTAAAAATAATGAAAAAAACTGGACTCCATGAACTCAAGGGCAATGAAAATGCCAACTTTAGTGAAAATAACATTTACAGCTTATTCCAATAAAGTTTCATGCGAAAACCTCTTGCAGTTGGTTTGTTTTACACTATTTATAGTGATATGTTATACTGATGCAATGCATGGATGACGCTCCACACTGGTCGCATATCAACAAGTTTTTATGGATCGCAAAACATAAAAGCAAATTTGAGATCCAGGTTGCGATCAATCAAATCATGAATATGTACATATCGTGTAGCAGAAATTTTGTGACTCGCCAGGACGCGTTCAGCATGAACGGATATAGAAAGTGGGCACGTTTCTTCGATTTGTTAGTTTCTCGTGCAAATGTTTGTAACTCATGTTGCAAGGCGATATTTTAAATCTTTAAAAAGACACAGTCAGGCAAAAATGCCTAAAGGAGTACATCTTGGCACAGAAATTATGCCCGAGTTGCGCTACCCACTCATATTACATGATCGTAGTAATAATACACAATTAAAATTATTTTCAGAAGCTTTTATTAAACAATAATATATAAATATTGCAAAAAGGATAATAAATTTTATTATTAAATAAAAGTTCAATACGTTGAAACTCCTTGTATTTATTTCCCTCTATTCAGTCTATTGTACTAAAGCAGATTCCTTTTGTTCACTTAGAGCGCTTTCACATTACTCGGTGCGGAATCGGATCGACATTTTTGGTTTTTACCGAAAGTATACCGAAACCGCCGCTGTGGTGCAGTGGGTAGAGTGCTCGCCTGCTATGCCAGAGGTCTCGGGTTCAAACCACGCACAATGGGAATTCGTGGCCAAAAATAAAGTCGAAATTAAAGTAGTCTTAAATCCATTTTTTTTACCAGCTATCGACAGATATTTTATAGGACAAAAAAAAAGCTCATGTAAAATTTTCTGAGTTTCGTTTCGTTTAGCCGTATAGGGTGCCCAAAGTTGAACAAAAAATGTGCCATTTGAATTATGAATTATATGACTTGATACGAAATGCTCTATCTAAGCCATTTATTGACGCATATACTTGGTTTTGACACCTAAATATAGATAATGGCTTCTACTTTTTCAGGAAGTAATCATTTTTTTATTATCTTGGAAACCTGATTTTTCAAATAAGGATAAAAAAATATCGAAAATATTTTTTCTTCGCCAAATTTAAGCAATAAAATAAAAAAAAACAAAAAAAAACGTATCCTGGATTTTTTTTTGTGTGATGAACTAACATATTCTTTATCATATCACATTAACAGAAATTAATTTCACCCGCGCTCTCGCGAGTTTTAATTATTCTCCTAATGGGCCAAAAGTGCATTTTTGGAATTACATTTATCATGACATATTCGGCATTAAAAAAAAAAATGTTTATACGAGATTTATCCCTGAATATTTCTCTGTAATATAAAAAATAGTTCATATTATGAAATACAGTAGCTCACTTTTGAATTAGCTGCACCGGTTTTATTATATATTGTTTTTTATGCAGGGTAAAAAAAAAATTATCAAAAAAATTGGGAAACTTTAGAACAAAATAAAAAAAAAATAAAAAAAAACGTATCCTCAATTTTTTAATATATGTTGGTCCCAGGTGTGCTTAAAAACCCCCCATAGTCAGTTTTACCATTCACCCGCGCTCTTCTCACTAATTCATATTTTTCGACGAGGTGTATATGCGCGCTATCACTATGGATGTACATACATATGCATACATGTGTAGCTAGAGAGAAAATCATTGATGAGCAGTTTTGACAGTTTTTTATGCTTTAAAATCGCTAATATATTAATTAATGCAATTTTATATAGAATATATACATATATACTTACTTTTAGACTATTTACTTTAAAAGTATCATAACTCAAAAACGCGAGTTTTCAGCTAAGTATGGGTATGCATGCATGTGTGTATATGTATATGTATGTGCATTATATGACGAAATTTCGGTCTGATAGATTGAAAATTGACAGTTTGAGATCAAAAAATGATCTTTGATTTCCTATTGAAATATATAGCTACTGAAAACTTAAAGGGTTTTTTTCGTAAAATAAGGTTACTGCGCTATGATAGTATTGAAGTAAGTGAGAGATATACTCTCATTTGCTGTTTGTTATACCATTCATGAACATGAAGTAGTATTATCACTTTGTGCCAAACACGACGTATTTTTATGTACAATTTATCATTTGTCGGAATCGGCCAAATCGGACCAGTACAACATATAGTTCCCATACAACTGATTGTTAGATATAGATATTTTTGAGTACACCTTCTTCAATTAAACAGATAAAATTTATTTCTCTCATTCATGAATGGTATAACGTCTTCGCTACGCATTTTACTTGCTGATAATTGCACTTATCTATTTTGTCTCCCACCTGTGCCGTTACCTTTTAAATGCAAACTGCATTAGGCAGGGTCGTAAGAAATGGGAGTTTGCTTGGGGATCCATGCCCCAAAAGTATTTGTCATCAGATTAAGTTCCTTTTTACACCATGTACTAATACTCACCAAAAAAGCTTGTATACCGAATTTGAGCAATCTAACTTGATTAATTTCGAAAATAATTGCAATTTCGTGGTTTTTCGCGACACCCGTTATATGGGGGGTGGGAGTATTTGTCATCAAATTAAGTTCATTTTTACACCATGTACTAATACTCACCAAAAAAGCTTGTATACCGAATTTGAGCATTCTAACTTGATTAATTTCGAAAATAATTGCAATTTCGTGGTTTTTCGCGACACCCGTTATATGGGGGTGGGAGTATTTGTCATCAGATTAAGTTCCTTTATACACCATGTACTAATACTCATCAAAAAAGCTTGTATACCGAATTTGAGCATTCTAACTTAATTAGTTTCGAAAATACATGCATTTTAATGGTTTTTCGCGACACCCGTTATATGGGGGTGGGAGTATTTGTCATCAGATTAAGTTCCTTTATACACCATGTACTAATATTCATCAAAAAAGCTTGTATACCGAATTTGAGCATTCTAACTTAATTAGTTTCGAAAATAATTGAGATTTCATGTTTTTTCGCGACACCCGTTATATGGGGGTGGGAGTATTTGTCATCAGATTAAGTTCCTTTTTACACCATGTACTAATACTCACCAAAAAATCTTGTATACCGAATTTGAGCATTCTAACTTGATTAATTTCGAAAATAATTGCAATTTCGTGGTTTTTCGCGACACCCGTTATATGGGGGGTGGGAGTATTTGTCATCAGATTAAGTTCATTTTTACACCATGTACTAATATTCATAAAAAAAGCTTATTTTCAAAATTTGAGGACTCTAGGTCCATTTTTACTATTTATGACCGTTTTTTGTATGAAACGTTCCCATTGTGCCACGGTCCGAGCCAAACAAATTTTTCTAATTAGTAAAAATCCAATTATTGGGTTTTTTAAGAGCAGCGGTCACCTCTCGGCAGTGGGCGGCATACCCTCCGAGAGTATTTCTGCCATGAAAAAGCTTCTCACAAAAAATGCATTCGCCGTTCGGAGCCGGCATTAAACTGTAGGTCCACCCAAATAGTAGGAAAAACAAAAAGGAGCACACCTCGAATTGGGAGAGAAGCTCGGCCATAAAACTCGTCAGAGTTATAATAGCGCCATTGTATTATTATTATACCGAAACCTTACCGACCACATGTATTTCAATTGGCACTTTCACATTAGTGTTGCATACATGAAATCGGAGCGGATTAATTTCGGTATACCGCAACGCGGTAAGACCGGTCAGTAAAATTTGAGGAATTACTGCATACATTTTTGCGGCGTGATAAAAGAAGAAGAACAAAGTCAATAAAAAACTCGTTTCGGCTATAAATGTAGCAAGTTATAATGTCTTCGTTTTCGCTAGAAGACATTATTGTTATTATTGAGTGATTTGTTGAAGTTAAAAATTTTGTTTTGCAAATTTCGATGTTTGTTTTCCTATTTTCTGCCGATTACGCACCGAAAGTATTCCCCACAAGTGTGAAAAACACAGCAACGCGAAATCGCTTCGGTAAGCTGAAAATACCGAGCAAAAAATGTCGATCCGATGTCGTGCCGAGTAATGTGAAAAGGCCAGTAGCATAGCTGAACCAAGCCCGTTTTGTATAATAATGTTGCATAAATTTAAAAATCATAGTTTAATTACATTAAATTGGTAATATTTCCAAAAATAATCAAAATTTCTATTGCCTCCGACACACAAAAGCTGACGGAAAGAATCGCTCCGATAAACTGTCAAAAATCCGATCCATCGTGAACCAGAATGCCGATTTCCGAACTTCGAAAAAATCTGACGTGCATCGCACGTCAATCGAATTGCAGAATGCCATTTGATCCGATTCACCTCCGATGAAAGTGGATCGTAAAACGGAATAGATGTGTAAGTAAAAAGTTGAACCTGTCGCGACTCATGGTAGCAATATATCGATCTCCGCTATAGGTTTTATTAAAGAGCTCAGTAGATGAAAGGTGATTGTCTTTTAGCACTGCAGATAAAGTTAGTATTCCAAAAAGAGCACGAATTTCAATTGAATTTGTAAATCCAAAAGTTTTGTTTGTCTTATTAGGTCCACGTTTTAAAGATATTTCAGCATTTGTCCACAGCGTAATTTCAGATATTATTTCATCCGTGAAAAAAGCATTGAAACAAGAGAGAGGGTCGTATAAAGATTTGCATGTTCGCGTAAGACCTCTGGCTGCTCGAACAATATTCATTGATAATACTCTGCCAGCATTTCTTCCCTTTGAAGTAGTCCAGCAGTATTGACTTTTACTTCGTAATGTGGGCTTATCCACTGTAATAATTCGATTATCCAATGACTGTGTCTCATTTAAGGGTTCTCGTGGTTGATCTGTATCTGGATGTGCATCATCGGAACACTCCTCTTCATCGAGAATTTCCTCCTCTTCATTGTCACTCCAAACAACATCTTCCAATACCTCATCCTCAATTTCGCTAACACTTTCCGATGAACTGGAGTCGCTAGAAAGGTTTTGCAGATACTCAGCTATTTGCATGTCATCCAACACTTGATATCTTGCCATTTTTTAAAGTTAAATTCTTAACGACGATGACTAAGTTACCTTAATTTGAAAATAAACGTAAAGCGTAAAAGTAACATAAACCATAACGATACGTCTCTCAGGCGTATGCAATAGCCATATTTCGTGAAATACGTAACTTACTCTGCAAAATCGACCATCACCGCCAAGCTGTGAGTAACGACTGAGATAAATGTGAGTATGAGTTAACTGAGAGATTAATTGCAAGAGGGAGATCAAAAAGTAAAAACTCGATACGCCTCGCAGACGTACGTTATGATAGCAGGGATAGCAATAAACCAGAGATCCCCAAAACTCTAACTGCAGCAGTGTTAGTAACTGCAGCAGTGTTAGTAACTGCAGCAGTATTAGTGAAAAACGACTAGTTGAGTGCCCAGCTACTACCGTCGCATCGTTCAGTAGCTTGCGGGCAAGCAAAAAGACAACAACGTGCACGCATATATTTTTCGCTTTTATGCGCTGCTATACCACGTCGCACAATGCAATACGAAAAATACTTTAGGATGCCCAATGCTTGCGCGACGTGGTACAAAAGCGTATGAAAACGAAGTATGCGTATACGTTGTTATCTTTTTGCTTGCCCGCAAGCAACTGAATCGTCGCACGGTCGTAGATGGTCACCTAACTTTTGCGCTCTTACTACGACAAAACGAGAGTATAACAATCTGTGTGAGTTGAGCGTTGCACCTCAATGCTATGAAACGAAGACCCCTGCAATAAACCCTACTCTAAATCTCAGTGCTGATCAGGTGATGACCAAAATATTGACAATCTCTGATTTTTTTACTAACACACTCACACTCTAAATGTCAGTGCTGATTACGTACTGACGAAAACTGTGACATTCTGTAGATTGTGAGACAGATATATTTGAGTTCATTATTATTTTACCTGTGTAAGAATAGTTTATCCCACATTAATTAATTGTCAGCACTGACTGCCTGATGAAGCAGAAATGATAGCAGTACCGTTAGCTCTTTGAAATTCCAAAAAAATCAAACTGACGCTGAGGAAAAATTTAAAAGCGCTACATTTTTGCTAATTATACCTATCAAAAAATCAAAAAGATAAGTATAAAAACCGACACTTTAAATAAAAAAAAAATAACATATATATTATTACACATGAGTTCAAACGAATCGTTTAATTTCGACGACTGGATCGAGGAAGACGCTCAACCTGAAATTGGTAAGTGAAAAACAACTTATAATAAAATTTTCTCTTACACATAGCACTATTAACTGATCATTTCATTATTATAGCTCCTCAATCTATTAAAAGACGGAGATCTAACGTTACTGGTTTTAATGACCCTCATAAATATAAATCCGGGGTGAATGGAAAGCAACTTCAACAGTCCGTGGTAATGCAACCACAGCAATCTTTTGCGATCCAACAACAACAGCAATCTCAGCAATATGTGGCGATTCCACAACAACAGCAACAATCTCAGCAATCTGTGGCGGTTCCACAACAACAGCAACCACAGCATCCTATGGCGCTGCAACAGCAACAATCTCAGCAATATGTGGCGATCCCACAACAGCTGGGGAGCTTGACACTGATTGATCCTATATTGTGAGGTACTATTTGCCACTTTTTTTTCGATATATGTACATAAGTAGCTTTTAAAAGTAACTTTATTTTTAATGTAAAATAAGTACTTAAATATTAATTTTTTTTCCATATATTTTTTATTGTGTCATTCTTAAAGAATATGATATTTTTATGAAATCCAAACCTAAAATGTGTATAGGTTATTCGTTGTCACTGCCTCAAATAACATTCAGAATAAAATCAACTTTATTTAATGTAAAATAAATACTTAAATATGAATACTTAATAATAAATAAATATTTTCGCAGTATTAAACAAAAACAGCAATGTATTATTTTTGGCAATTGTCAGTCGTGATAGGTTTATGATCAGTACTGACAAATTTTCCCAAACAATCACTGATGATAATTTAACAGTCAGCACTGATCCAAAAAATAGCATGAGAGTGAGCAGTACAGGTGTATACTTGATTATAAATTTGTTAGAGGGAGATAAAAACTCACACGTACACAATTCTTGATCATTTTTGTGCTATCCGCCTTAAGAAAATGATAGAAACTTTGTACTGAGCGCTGATAGTTAAACTGTCAGCACTGATCATCAGATGATCAATCAAATGATTATCAGTGTTCCGGTAGGGAAAAATGCCGCTAGTTGCTCTCGCACTAATGATCTCTCTTCACTGTCTCCAGTAAGGGTGAAAACAGAATCGGAACGCAACGACACGACATTGCGTCAAAATTAAAACCCATGCATTCTTATGAAAGCAATTATAATAAAGAAGACGCGGCACGACTTCGTCGACCGACAAAATTACGTTGTCGTCAACTTATAGCATTGACAGACGACAGCGATAATCCGGAATATCTAGCTAATTCGGACTTAACTTGAGAATTAACTGGAGGTAATCCGGAATATCTCTTGAGTTAGTCCTCAACATTTTAGCGGATTAGAGCATTTTGTAATGACATCCCTGGTGAAAAATGTCTATTGTGAATGAAAGGGAAGAAAAAGAAGAACCCAAGGCAGATCTAGGAAGGTAGGCGCATAAGTGAATTCAGAAATTTTGAATGTAATTTGTTATTGTAATTGGTAGAGTGTAATGTCAAAATGATATTTCGCCTTGGTTGAAATCTGAACTCGTTTGGGACTCGCCCATTCTATTGACCATGATGTGATTTCGTTTTGATTTTGACATTACCCTACCTTTGGAAATAAAACAAGAAGTTTTTGAATTCGCCGCTGCGCCTACCTTCCTTCAGCTGTTTTGTTAATCCGCAATACTTGCCGTCTGTCAGGCTAAAATTTTAATCGAATTAAGTGTTGCGGTAATCGAGATTATCGCTGCCGTCTGTCAATGCTATTAGGCCGATTTCTAATTTTGGTGACGACGACGAGCGGACGATGAGTTGCCACTGCATTATAAAATATGAAAATTTTGACAACTCAATAAATCTAACGAAACTTTACAAAAAAAGCAGAAGTATTTATACACAACCAAATGTAATAACAGTTTTAAGCATTCAATTAATAAATTTAACTATTGAATTTATTATTTTACATTAAAAAAATACGATCTAAACCAAAAACTTTTTAGCTGTGAATGAAAAACTGTAATGTGTGTAATGTGTTATTTTGTTTCAGTCGCTGACTTCGCATCGACATTTTTACGTCAAGGTATTGTCGTTGTCGCAATGTCGTGTCGTTACGTGCCGATTCTGTTTTCACCCTAACAGCTGACATGCATAACTGTGTAACCTAAATCAAACGCAAGTCGTCAATTTAACGCACGCACGCAAATTTTTCATATGCGTTGAACCGAAATTGACTTGCGTGCGTGTTCAGATAAAGAAATAGAAAAATACAGAAAATCAGAGAAAATCTTGTTATTTTGTGGAATATGTACCTAACAGACACGATATCAAAAGCAAGTGTCAATTTTTTTGCAAACAATCACCCACAATGCTTAATTTCAACTGTCACGCAAAACAAAAATTGGGCGTCGAATTTGCTTTTTACGCACGCCGTTCAATTTCGGTTACTCCCATACAAGTTGTATGGGCTTGAGAAATTTTTGACAGTAAATTGACGGCGTGCGTTTGATTTAGGTTACACAGTAATTCATCTAATCCAGCGATGCGCAGCCTCTTGCCCGCGGGCAGACCAGCTGTTTGCGATTCACACGTATACACACCGATTGTCACTAATACAGACAAATAAAGAGCGTAAAACGAGCGCTTACGATGGGACTAGTGATGAGCGATATATCGCAAACGGTGATTTTTTCACTGTGAATAAAAAATCGCAATTGCGATAATTTTTTCAAAATAGCAGTTCACTACTTATTGGGAACTGCTATCGATGTACCAAGTAAGCAGTTCACCTATGTGAATCGCAATCGCAAAAGCATAACTGCTTGCCCAGAATGGTGTGGCTGTAGTACGTAGTAAGAGCTGTCAAAAGTTAAAACAGTACAATTGCATTGCAATGCCCACAATGTGTAGCTTTGTCTGTAGCGTGTAGTTGTGGCTGTAGTAGAAGTAGAGTTAACTTTAACTTTGTAGCGCGCTACAGTGTGATAGCTCAATTTTTTAATGACGGAAATTCGAAATGAAGGACGAAGAAACGGAAAAATGAATTGAACTTGTGAAAAATAAAGATTTTTTGTGGAATTTAAGGAATCCCCTGTACAAAAATATAAAAAAGATGACATATATGAGATACACTGAGCTACACCATTGTGTTCACATTTTCGAGCGTTCCCACAAAATCAGTCATCAGCTGATGTAGTAAGCTATGTAGTCCGTAGCTGTAGTACAACATTCTGGGCAAGCAGTTATAAATTTCTTTTGTTTATACTTTTGAGCAGACCACATACGTATACAGAAATATAAAAAAAAAATAATTATTGAATTTACAATTTATCTTTGAAAAATGTTTACAAACAGCGAAATTACTGCGGAATACGTTGTTATTGCTATCATTTTGTTAACATAAAATGAAGACAGGTTATATCGCTCAGAAAACGCAAAATTAATCTCTCCGGATGATTTTATAGCAGTCAATGCAATCGGAATAGCAGTTTAAAATCGCAGTGATTTAAAAATAGCAATCACCGAAATCACAGATATCGAAAAATCGCAGTTTCTCTCATCTCTAGATGGGACCATGCTTAGCAAAAATAATTAATTTGCCTTCGACTGTCGTGAAAGCAAGTGGTCGCTAGGTGATCGTCGCTTGACATTCTTTTGTTTTATCTGCAGAAGCCATGATTCAACAATAAAGGTTTTCGCATGACGACATACCTTCATACATAGTGGGGCCAGAAGTGTCATGCAAAGAGGAATGTAGAAGAATTTGACAGATTCGGCCCCTATGGAAATGCTATGGTGCGTGTGTGTGTGGCATATGTCAACAAAAAAAAATGCTTGTGTTCGTGTGTTTATGAAGATTGAAGAAGAAGTCAGCTGATCTTATGCATTCTCCTTTATTGTTCCTCCATGGCAGAAGCCAGACAACAAACAAAACTATGAAGAGTTTGCATATAACATACGTATGTACTTGTATACGTACGTTGTTTCATAATTTCGCAAAGCGTGCGCAGCATGACCCTGCTCGCTCAACATCTGCATGCAGACTGATTATTGTTTATCGTTTTCCACTTTGGCCTACAGTAGGCGCACCAACACACACTAATTTTTGGAGATTGTTTGAATAAGGTTGTTCTCTCTCTGTGATTTTGGCCTGGCAAATTTGCCGAGATGACATAAGTGTGATAAATTTGCCGAGCACAACAACAAAATACACGTCTTGTCAAATTTGGAGCTTCGGCAAATTTCTCATACCCTAACCCGTGATATGTGATATCATGAGAAAAATATCACGGGAAATGCAACCATGTTATTACATTCACAAACAAATTTATTTTTCACCACGAAACCTACCCGAAAAAATCCTTATTATTACTTGCATATGAACTTATGTACACACATTTATAACACTTTTCTTTTATGAAAAAGATTAATTATGCGTGAGCCACTCGGTTACCTTACTGGACAAAGACATAGTTTCATCGTCAATTACATAGTTACTGAGAAAAAAAAATATCTTTAGGCTAATACTTAATAATCCATATTATCAATACCCACCTCCGTTTTCCTCCAAGTAAACAATTTTTGTGGCCGCTGTGGTGCAGTGGGTAGAGTGCTCGCCTGCTATGCCAGAGGTCTCGGGTTCAAACCACGGTCCGAGCCAAACAAATTTTTCTAATTAGTAAAAATCCAATTATTGGGTTTTTTAAGAGCAGCGGTCACCTCTCGGCAGTGGGCGGCATACCCTCCGAGAGTATTTCTGCCATGAAAAAGCTTCTCACAAAAAATGCATTCGCCGTTCGGAGCCGGCATAAAACTGTAGGTCCACCCAATTAGTAGGAAAAACAAAAAGGAGCACACCTCGAATTGGGAGAGAAGCTCGGCCATAAAACTCGTCAGAGTTATAATAGCGCCATTGTATTATTATTATTAAACAATTTTTCACGGAATTCAGCTACCAAAATTTCGGGGTCCATTTCCACTAATTCACTTGTATACAATACCATCATATATTGTATTTCTACCATTTTGATATGAAAATATTAAATAATCAAAATATTTCACTCCGTAGGGTTTGCTTCCTTTTTAGTGAATGAAAATTGCACAGAATATCCAAAACACAGCGCGTTTAAGCATGGCAATTTTAAATCAAGCACGTTCTAATTGATCTAAGATTGCGCAATTGTGAATCAAAATAGCTCGACCTTAATTTAAGATTGTTATGGTTTGCTATCGATATCAATCCTGATATCGATCATAAACGGGTTAATTTCGGTTGCTTAATTTTGTCTGTGTGGCAGCACCACTATTTTAGTAGTTTTTCTTAGTAGTTTCCAATAACTTCCAATTAATAATGGCCGACGTGCTGACATGGTGAAGAAGAATGGTGACGCGTGGCCAAACATGAAAGGTAGTCGCATGCATGGTTCAATTATAGAAGGTTTTTGCAGTACTATATACGGACATACATACATACACACTCCATGTAAATTGGTTGTGTATTCTGTGATGCTTCTGTCAAAATCATAGCCGCCATCGTAGAAATCATATTGCGTCAAGATCAAAATTGACATAAGTTTTAACATAAGCACCACAATATGGAAAAATAGGGAAAAGTTTGCAATCAGCTGTTCAGTAGGTTAACCTTCTATAAATTAGCCTTGGCCGCATGTGAAGGAGAATGAGGTTGTATTATAGGGGTGGTTTCGATAGAATAGCTTAAAATTTTTTTTGCCGTCAGTAACTTTCCTGTTCGAGTAATTTCATTTACCAATTATGGTGTTCTAGCAATAATAACGATTCGTATTTTCTCATTCAGTTACTAGATATTTCAAATGCGAAATCTTTCTTTGCTCAAATCCTGTAATTAATTCCCTTTTTCCTCCACTAAGTGTCTAAACAAAATTTAAGCTAGTGGGTTTATCCGAAATTTACATTGATTTTTTTTATTCTTTATTCTCCGAGATGATTATATGGTATTGCTTCATTTTTTTTTAGAACCCGAGCTTTATAGATCGCACATAAATTTTTCTTCAATCTGGCAAGCTATCGAGCCGACCTCTATGAGTAGGCATCATGAGAAATTTCCCCTCCGAATCTTCACAATCGTTCCAATGGCGGAGATGCACAAGTATTGGTGATGGACAAACTGGTTCTTCCAGGGTTGCCATGAACACTTCGTAATGTGAAAATACGTAACACGTGGTTATTCGGTGACTTGGTACTTTCAAATGCATATTTTATAAAATGTTCTCATGTACTATTGTTTCATCAACCAGATTTTCCTGTCCCTTACCAATTCGTAATTTGAGCGTAGGACAACAATGGGCCATGTTGATAGGATTGAGGCAGATGCTTTTGCTGGAAATTGCAGAAATTTGACATAAATTGGTATGAACCAAATTTCAAAATTTGAGTAAAATATCTGAGATCTTAAGCAAGAGCAGATGCTTGGCTTTTATTGATATGACCCAATGTCTATTATATTCCCAACGCACGCTAATAGGATTTTACAGTAGCAAATTTTCTAGGGCACGAATACAATCGACTTTTTTGAGATAGTTCATGGGAAAAATGCTTGAGGTATTTTATCCCGAAAGTTTTGGTTATTTTTTTTTGTGTAACATGGCAATCGCATTCCACCTTGCTGTGTCATTGCTAGCGTCATACCATGATGTAGACATTCGGGTAACCGTAAAGTCACGCCACTATTATGCACACGTCACTACATTGTTATACGGCACTACATTGTTATACGATAGGAAACGGGACCCTTCCAAACAAATACAGAAAAAGGGGAAGGTGAGCGTCTAGCTAGGCACGCTTGAACAAAAGTTTCAGTACAGGAGTGACAGTTGTCGGAGATAGAAATCGAACGTGGAAGAAAACACTATTGGATTGGAAAACAAATTTTAAATTCATTATTGAAAATTGTCTCTTAAATAATGGTCGAATAAAAGAAAAAAAAGTGCAACGATTTAACAAAAGAGAAATATCTACTCAAGCAATGAGTAATAATAAAAAAAAAAATGTGTAAAAACACAAACGATCGAGTGATGTGAAACGAAATGCCCAAAAAAAAAAAAGTTGCGAGCAACAAAGAATTCCTCAGCGGCTGCGTGGCGGCGAAGACGAAACGTGCGCGTAAACGAGAAGAAACGAGTGTGCAGACAAACGACGAACGTTGACCCTAGAGCGCGTGTGTGAACGAGTGAGAGAGTGCGCAAACAAGTAGAGGTGAATACGGCGAGAAAGGAGAAGCAGCATGGTATTTGCATCAGCAACAAAGCGTGCAAAGGAATGCAGTCGAAATATAAAAAACCATATGAAACATGAATATAAATCAGAGAAAAGGTAACAATAGTTTTTCTGCGTGCAAAAAGTAAAAAAATACAATCAAATGCTGAAGCGTCAAGAAGTTTGATCAAAAATTATAAGAAAATACAGTCATTGAGCCAAAGTGTCTCAGAAAAAAGATATTAAAAATAAAAAAAAATTTAAATAAAAAAAAAAAAAAAAATTAATAGCTACAAAATATTTACATACATACATAACTAAAATAAATTAATCAAGAAAATATAAGAAAATCAGTGAAAGTAACAAGTGAGAAATAAAATTTAAATAATTATCGCCACAAAACTGAAAACTGAATTGAATCGAAAAATGAAAACCTTTTTGTTTTCTTATTTTATATTTTAAATCGCCTTAAAAATCTCATATTTTCTCGATTTCAAATACCAATTTTGAAGTTTTTTTGAAATTATGAAGAATAATCAAACGATGAGCGCAAGCAGCAATACCACTAACACCAACAACAATAACAACAACAGCAAAAATTTAAATAATTAAAAAATATAAATAAAAAATTTAGCAACAACAATACTAACAAAAAAATCAGCAAAGCTACGCAGTCGTCAGCAACAGCAGCAGCAGCAGCGACAACCACGACAAAACCAAGCAACGCCATTACCAACAACAACAACAGTGTCTCATAGAGTGCCACAACAACACCAACAGTTGCAGCAGATCGGTGGCACCACCACTAAAGGTGCACCGCAACGGGTGGTGAGTCCCAACGGAACGCACGAATTTTATTTATATTTTTTTTTATTAACTACAAATAGTTATGTATGAATTTCATATAATCTAATTACTAGTCTTCCATTGTAAATCCGCTTATGTATGCATACATATGTATGAGTTATGGGTATGGGTATTTTTTTTTGGCGCGCTGTAGATTCGTGGTAGTAAATGTTATTTTTTTTATTTAACCAGAATTCCCTTACGTGTCTGGTAAAGAACCATTTAGTTCGAATTAACCGCCGATATATTTTGATTAACGCCCATTTATTTTGTCTGATGCCCCTATGTAATGACACATACATATGTATACACATAGTCTCCCGAATACTGTCAAACTAATTCCTTATATACTGAAATGAAATGAGAGTGTAATTCTAATCTTACAATAAATATTAAAAAAACCAAAAAAAAAAAAAGGAGGAAGGGGATAAGAAAAAAAAAACGTACGTATACAATAGTTAGATGTAATAGGAGGGGTTACCGTGTAGGGAAATATAACCCAGTCAGCATAAAATTAAAGACGAATGAAATAAATAATAAAGATAATATATATACAGGCCACCAATAATACAACATAAGAACCAATAAAAGAAAAGTTTCCGTCACTTAACCTCTTCTAAAATTTTTGCCTTTATACATATGTCCACTATTCGCACTTAGCATCTAAGCAATGAAAAAAAAAACCCATAATTAAAAACAATAACTATTGTGTTAAAATATATATAGCTTATTTAGCCTAATAGGAATAGACGATAAGGTCTTTTTTTTTGAGTTTTACAAAATGATGAATTTTGAATAAATACTATAAATTAAAATGGGAATGCTGATTACCCTTATTTGAGAAGGCATAGGGATTGCAGATATGGGGTCATCGAAATATAGGTGCACCGATGGCCATGGATGAGGGTGGGTCGAAAAGCACCAGCGCTGCAACAACACCAGCGGCGCACCACAGGTAAGGGGTTACTGATATTCGGGTGCGACAGTAACCATGGATTAGGGTGGGACAAAAACGCACCGGCGCTGCAACAACATCGGCAACGCCACCCCCTTGTGAGTTCGGCCTTTAACTTTTTTTTGATTGTTCATATATTTTAAATTTCAGCTTCTTTTATGTATTTTCAGATGCCTGTTAATAACCGGTCCTTCCGGTTGATTCAAATTAAATTCAAATTTAACGATTTTTTTTGCGATATATATATTCAAATTTAAATTCACTCTGACAGTTTTTTTTGACAGTGTTTATTCAAATTTAGTGCATATCGATTTCAACGTACATTCAAATTTAAATTTTGGTGCAACGATTATTTTCTCGTCCGTCCGCGATTATTTAAATTTAACGTGCGCTCATCTATTTTAAAATTTTTCCGTCGATTGTCAGTATTTCCGTCCGATTCAAATTTCGGTTTAGATGTTTTGCTAACGTCCGACTGACTTTAACGTACATATGTACGTTCAAAATTCATATTCAAATTTTAACGACATTTTCCCTCGGTTTGCATTTAATTAAACTTAACTGACGCCTGGCCTCTTGAATTTAATTTTTTTTTTGGGTTATCTTTTGAATTTTTGAATTATTCAACGGTCCGTCCGTGGCATCCGGCCAAACCGGATGTTGTTTTAGTGTGATTTTACTCGTTTTGGTTTGAAAAGGCATGATACGAATTTTTTTCTGTTTATGGCGCAGGACAGCAATGTAGGCAAGAACCCCGCCCAGCCGACAATGACTAGCCACAGTGCAACCCTAGATCATGCCGACCGCCATGCATTGCTGCTCCACTCGATCTTCGAATGCCAACCATAACAGATGGCGCCCAACGAAGTGTTTTGGGTGCTGGCTTCAGTGGTTTTCTGATCGGTCAGTGAAGTTTCATCTTCACGCAAGTCCCAGATTGGCAGCCTCCGTAGCCGCCACTGCGTTGCGGCGAGATGATGGAATTGATCAGGCTGATTGGAGAGGCATTGTTGTTAGTGGCTCAGGGCTCCACGAGACTTAACGTCATTTTGTCTGTTTTTTTTTGCATTTCACCCGGAGAGGCAGTGTTGAACGCACTTATTTTTTTTTGTAATATAAATTTGTTTCACTGTCGTCCGAGGGGCATGTCCGCTAGATTCAGTATTTATTTTTATAAACTTTTGCCGAATATGTCTTTTGTGCAGTTTTGTGTATAGGATTTTTTTTTTCTTTTGGGGCCTAGCTCATCTCGCGTCTGGGGTGGAGATTTGAACACCGCCTTCATTGCGATGAGTTGAGTTGGATCCTAAGCTAACAAATCCTTCTTCGCAAGTCTGGGGTAGCGGCTTCAAACCGTGCCTTTCATTGCGGCGGAGCCTAGGATGTTGGTCATAAGGAAAATTCGTCTTTTTATTTTTTTTGTTTTCGTTATTTTTTTTTTTGCAATTTAGACCTCAGGCATCCCGCGTCTGAGTTGGTTGCACCTAGCGCCACTTTCATTGCGATGGGTTGGTCTGAGACCTGAGTAAGTACTTTTCATCTCCGCAAGACTGGGGAAAGCAGCCTCTAGCTGTTCCTTTCATTGCGGCGGAGATTAGGAGGGTATTTTGCAAATTTTTTTTGTTCTGTCCTTTTCTTTTGTTATGCGATGCAGGCCTCAGTTCATCTCATGCCTGAGTTGGGTGCCTTGGAACATTTAGCACCACTTCATGGCGATGAGCTGAGCTGAGACCGAAGGATGTATTGTCTATCTCCGCAAGTCTGGGGATAGCGGATTCAAACCGTTCCTTTCATTGCGGCGGAGATAGGTTAGTATTTCGCAAAATTTAAATTTTTTTTGTTATTGCTAACTATCTTTAGTTAGCCAGCCTGTCTCAGGGATTTAGCTTCCGAGTAACCCTGCATTGCGGTTGGTGCGCTGGAGACCAGTTGGCACACACTGTCTTAATTTTTTTGTGTTTTTATTTTTCAAGGGGTTAATATTTTTTTTATTTCTGTAACCTGTGCCTTTTATAATGGGAGGTCAGCATTCCCATTGAATAACGAACATATATATATTTTGCATTATATATCTTTTTACATTTACATATACACGTATATGAACACGTTTATTTATACAAATCGTTGGCTTCGTGAGCAAATGTGCTAAGTCCAATTTTTATCAAAACTAAGATTTTAATGCAGTAAGATAGTACAACTAAAAATACATCGTCTGCCAAAAAGAAGTTACCATAATGTCTGTTTTTCGTGGTGTAATGCAGTGTTATGCAAATGTGCTAAGTCCATAAAAAATTTTTTTTCAAAAATCTACGTGCTAAGTCCAGGTGAAAATAAGAAATTATTGGTTTTTTTAAATTTTTTTTGTAGAATGATATGGAATTATTACTACATTGCTTTAATAAGCATATCTTGGGACTGTAAACGTTAATAATTTGCGGGAGTGGCTAGCTTTCCCACCAATTTGATATGCAAACTAGTTTGCGGTAGTTCTTACATTTTTATTATAATTGTATGCATTTGATCGAAAGGCGGTGCACCTATTTTATATAGAGAGAGTACAGCATAATGTGGGCGTGGCCACACCCATTATCAACAGTTTTATCTCTCATCAGACCAAGCCTAAAATATTCTTGGTAGTGCAAAATTTCATCCCTTTATGATTTTTAGTTACAAAGATGCCACGTCACAAGTTTCCAAAGGGAGTTTTAGAATTTGTTTTAAAGTAGGCGTGGTTACAAACCGATTTTGCTAAAATTTTACTACAAGTTATAAAAGTACATATGTACTACACCAAGCTTCGCCGTAATATCTCAATTATTTGTCGAGTTATGGGCTCCAAAATGTCTTAGATTCACGATGCTACGCCCATTTTCAAAAATATTTATGGTTTCGGTTTTTGTCCATAATTGGACTCATGCCACAAACTTTCAATGAATTATCTTCATATTTGACAAAACGTCGCTTAAAATGTTTTTATTAGTTCCATCTATAGTTCCCATATATAAAAGTGGGCGTGGTCGTCTACCGATTTGGACAATTTTTCGTCCAAACCTTCGCCCTAGGAAGTAAATCACGCCTTCCATATTTCATCTATATATCTACTACAGTTGCTGAGTTATTTACCACTTATAAAACTTTTAGAATTTATCCTTTCATAAGTGGGTGTGGCACCACCCATTCTCGAGAATTTGAATTTACTTCTTTATAACGGCGTAAGCTCATTGCATGGATGAAATTTCATCCATTATCACTTTTTGCGTATTTTTCGATATATACTATATAGGGAAAGTGGGCGTGGTTATCATTCAAGTTCGTCTATTTTCAATACCAACCCTCCCTGTCTAGTTAGGAGCCTCTGTGCCAAATTTTATCAAAATATTTCAATTTTACTACATACAGGTGAGTATAATAATTTGTGAGAAAATGTGCTAAGTCCACCTAAAAAAAGAAAATCTTAGAAAGCAAATGTGCTAAGTCCTAAAGAAGCTCATAACTTTGTACAAGCTTTATTTTAAAATGTGACGATAACTGGTATTTTAGCACCACCATCTGGGGAAGAAAACTGCATTTTAAGATTTTTAAAATAGTAACAACAAAAGAAGTTATGAGGTTTTTTGCCTCTCCTGAAAAGTTACTATAAATGGACTTAGCACATTTGCTCACGAAGCCAACGAAATATTTTTTTTATAAGCGAAGTCCATTTTGAATCGATATTGTTAGTTAAAATCTAAGATAATTTTTTTTTGAATCGCAAATAATTATTACAATTATTGCTTGATTTTCCCACCAAACGCGACAACTAAAGTTTTATTACTTTTTCGGATGTGACATAATTTTGTACCGGCATAGAGATTTAAATAGCAAATAATCATTATTAATATTCGCTGAAAGCTTGATCAAACACAAAACCAAGGTTTTGTTAATTTCTTTTCGATGCGATCTAATTTTGAATCGAGATAGAGATTTAAATTTCGGTAATTGTACAAATAATTGCATTTGAGCTTTAACACCAAACGTGACTTATTCAAACAGTTAATTGCTTAAGATTTCATACGACCATTCAAGCGTGCCTTGTTTTTTTTTGAAGCGCTCAAACGTTCGATTTTTTTTTGAAAATGTCTCAAAACACTCAGCAGTCAGCTGAAGGGATGCAAACTAGGAGTTCGACTAGAGGTAGTGGTTCTAAAAACATAGGTAGCGGGGTATATTATAGAGGAAGAGGAAGTGGAGGTGCAACTCCGAAACCCCCAGCGAGCCGACCTTTAGTAATGCATTCCCCAATAGTCAGCCGGACAACAGTGGATCCATTCAGGGATGTTCCAAATAATGACCCTTCGGGAAAATATGATAGACCGACTAGTGCAAATATCCTCGATCTAGACAGTCTTATTAGGAATATGCCGGATCCGCCTGAGCAATGCGCGACAAATACAGTAGACGAGGCTAGCGCTTTACCACAGGTTCGGTTACAACCAAACGTTTACAACGATAGGGCTTCCAATCATGAGACCCATCCCGAAGTGACTCCTTTGAATTCGTGGGTACACGTTCTGCATCAGCTATTCCAAACGTCACAAGAAGAGCTACGCCAAGAGATGAGAGCTATTAGGGAAAACGTGAATACCCTGAACGCTGCAGTCGCAGCCTCTCGAACGGCGACGGATTTTGTTAGGAGTGATGCTAGACATGATATTAGGGATGATGTTAGACAGCAACCGAACCAAGCGCAGACTTTTGTTAACAACCCAATTATTCCCACGCCTAGTAATACGGTTGTGAAACCACAAGACTGGAAGATTTCTTATGACGGTACTGGTAGTGTTTCAGATTTTTTGTTTAAATTGGACACCTTGCGTGAGCGCACGCAGTGTACAGAAGATCAGCTTATGGCCAGTTTTCACCTTTTCTTGTCAGGACGTGCCGAAGAATGGTATTGGTTATTTACCAAACAAAATTCCAACGCAAACTATCCATTTTTGAGTTATTCTTTAAAACGGGAATTCGGTACAATGAAAACGGACCACGAGCTGATGATGGAAATATCTGTGCGTAAGCAGAAAGTGAATGAGACATACGACGTTTTCCACACGGACATTCTGGCATTAAACGCAAGACTTAGAGAGCCCATGTCTGAAGCCTTGTTAATAGATATCATCAAACGCAACGTTAATGGTAATTTGAAATAAATGCTGTTTAACGCGGATGTAAGAAGTCTGCATGACCTCCGCGATGTAGCTCGAAGAGGTGAGCAAGTATTGAAAGAGAGCAGAAACTTAGTCTCAAATTACCATAGGCCAAGCGTAAACGAAGCACGTGCCATAGCTCCAGAATGTAGGGTTGAAAACGAAGATTATATAGTAGATCCGCAGGTGGAAGCATTGAATTATCGTCGTATGGGTAAACCAGACTATTCAGGGATTAAATGTTGGAACTGCCAGGCAATGGGCCTTCTTATATTTACTGTGAGGAGCCCATTAAATCTCAGTTTTGTTTCAAATGCGGTCAGAGAGGAATGTTGACTCCGAAGTGTCCCAACGACCACCGTGGTCAGGGAAACCGTTATCCGAGCGAGAAGAGAGAGGGGGAAACTCGTTCGGGACTATAGCCCCCACTTCAGTCAATACCCAGCCAATCATCGCGAGTACTGAGCCTAGTCCATTTTCGAACAGTTTCGCAAGTAGTCAACAAACACCAATAGTAACTTTCCCTGATAGTACGGATAATTCAAATAGTTCGGATTCAGATAGCCCGACTTCGTCACAAACCAATTCTCGACCAATTCGTATTTTGAAAGCTTCAGTTAGAAATGTTAGTTGTCAGACCATTTTCCGGCCCAGTTTAGAAGAAAGAGAACAAAACTATCAAGTGGTTAGGTCAAATATTTTCACGAATGATTCCCAACTATATCCACCCGAAAAAATTTTGCAGTGTAGGAAGAGATATAGCAAACGTGTCCAGGTGCGCAAGCTTTTGGAAAGCACCACACTCGTCCTTACAGACGATGAAAGACCAATGATTAGGGTGAGGATAGGAAATGGGTCACTAGTGGGATTATTGGATTCAGGAGCCAATGTCTCTATTCTGGGTAAGGACTGTTTGAAATTTCTAGAAGAGAACAATCTTAAATATCGTGAAATGAATGAATGTATATATACGGCAGGCGGCGACAAACGGAAGATAATAGGTTGCAGTTCATTGCCTGTCACTTTTAAAAATACAACAAAATCCATCTCTTTTTACCTTGTTCCTTCGCTTCTCCAGGAAGCCTATTTCGGGGTAGATTTTTGGAAAGCTTTTGCTTTAGCTCCCGAAATATTTCCAAGTGTATCTTGTCTAGAAGCAAAGGAAGATATAGAAGAAAGTCCCAATTTTCATGATTTAACTACATCCCAGAAGTACGATTTGCAAAAAGTTATTGATATGTTTCCGTCGTTTGAAAAATTAGGTCTAGGGCAAACACAGCTAGTGGAGCACCATATTGACACGGGTGACGCTCTCCCAATAAAAAGTAAACATTTTCCTCTTTCGCCACCAAGGCAGGCTGAAGCCTACAGCGAAATTGATAGATTATTGAAAATGGGAGTCATCGAAGAGTCGAATTCGCCATGGTGTAGCCCAGTTGTGTTAGTACGGAAACCTGGTAAGGTTAGGCTCTGCATTGATTCTAGGAAGGTAAACGCCGTTACGAAAAAGGACTCATATCCGCTGCCGCATATCAACCGGTTATTGAGTCGTTTAAAGGATACGCACTTTATTAGTGGTATCGACTTAAAAGACGCGTTCTTCCAAATTAAACTAACTGAGTCGTCAAAAGAGAAGACAGCGTTTGCGGTGCCAGGTAAACCCTTGTACCATTACAAAGTTATGCCCTTTGGGCTGTGTAACGCGCCGCAAACAATGAGTCGACTCATGGACAAAGCAATTCCCTCGTACATGCGAGAACATGTTTTTGTTTATTTGGACGACCTGTTGGTATGTAGTGCGGATTTTGACGACCACATCAAACTTTTAGCAGATGTTGCGAGGTGTTTGAAAAGTGCAGGCCTTACAATTAACGTGAGAAAAAGTAAATTTTGCCAGAGAGAGATTCGATACTTGGGGTATGTTATAGGCAGTGGATGTTTGAAAGTAAACCCAGAAAAAATTGAGGCAATGCAAAATTTCCCCATTCCCAAATCTCCTCGACAGGTTCGAAGGTTCGTGGGTATGGCAAATTGGTACAGGGCATTTATTACCAATTTCGCTGATTTAGCAGGCCCTTTGACAGATTGTTTACGTAAGTCACCTGGTCCTTTCAAACTCACTCCAGAAGCAATAGAGGCCTTCGAAAAACTGAAAGTAGCTCTGAGTTCCACTCCAGTCTTAGCTCAACCTGATTTTTCCCGAGAATTTGTCATTCAATGTGATGCTTCCAAAATAGGAGTAGGAGGCGTGTTATTCCAGGTCGATGACAATGGCGCAGAGCATCCAATAGCTTTCGTTTCAAAAAAATTAAATAATGCTCAACGCAACTATACAGTCACCGAGCTGGAATGCCTCGCCGCAATTGTCAGTGTCAAACGTTTCAGACCCTACGTTGAGGGGCTGCCATTTCGTATAATCACGGACCACTCAAGCCTTAAATGGTTAATGACGCAAAAAGACCTTAGTGGTAGGTTAGCAAGATGGTCACTGCTACTACAGAGATATGATTTCGAAATGCAGCACCGTAAGGGGGCTCTGAATGTAGTACCGGACGCTCTGTCGCGTTTTGACGTCGACGAGTTGACTTCATCTCCCGCGCCTTACGAAATAGACTTAGACTCATCCGAATTTAGAGCCAATGAGTATCTAGATCTCATCAGAATAATCACAGTAAATGGTGAGGCTCTCCCGGATTTGTGCGTCAGACACGGGTTGATTTTTAAAAGAGTTAAGTTTCGGAAGGGTGTGGAGGGTGAAGAAGACTCGTTATGGCGGTTGTGGTTACCCCAAAGGCTCAGGGAGGAAGCAATACGAATGGCACATGACGCAGTTAGGAGTTATCACGGAGGTTGGCAAAAGACATTGGAACGGGTTAGGTCGAAATACTTCTGGCCACAACAAGCTAGGGACGTTAGAGATTATGTAAAGGATTGTGAAACTTGCAAGGCTGTAAAAACAACGAATCAGCAGTCAAGACCACCTATAGGAAGCGCTTTTGTTACAGAGAGACCTTTTCAGCGCTTATATTGCGACTTCTTAGGACCTTATCCGAGATCCAAACGTAGGAACCAGTTTCTTTTTATTATTTTAGACCATTTTTCCAAGTATGTGTGGCTGAAGCCAATGCAGAGAGCGACAACTATCAATGTAATGAACTACTTCGGTACAGAGATTTTTCCAGCTATAGGGGTCCCAGAATATATCCACAGCGATAATGGGAAACAATTAATCTCAAAAGAAATGAAAGCGTTCTTTGAGAAGTACGGCGTGACGCATGTTAGAACAGGAGTGTATTCCCCACAAGCTAATGCGTCCGAACGCGTGAATAGAGAGATAGTTTCCAAGATAAGAATTTTCTTAAAAGATAAGCAGGATCATACGGACTGGGACAAACATATACCCGAAATTTTATCAGTTCTGAGAAGTGATTTTCATACGTCAATTCAGTGCTCTCCGTACTTTGCATTATATGGTCAGAATATGGTCCAACACGCATCCGCGTATAAGTTATTAGAGAAATTGGATAGCCTCAAAGAAGATCGCGTACCGATAGTAAGTAAAGCTGACAAGTTATCAGGAATCCACGAGCAAATCCGTAGAAACTTAGCACAGGCAAATGAGAAAGTCAAGCAGGTTTACAATAAGCGCTCTAGGCTTGTGAATTATAGGGAAGGTCAAGAGGTATTTAGAAGAAATTTTGCCTTGAGTAACTTCAAACAGGGCATAAACGCGAAATTCCTGCCAAAATATATTAAGTGTCGAGTTCGTGGAAAAGTTGGCAATGCACTGTATGACTTAGAAGACTTAACAGGGAGATTAATAGGACGATTCCATGCTTCTGATATTCGTCCTCAATAAGACTCCGCTGGGCGTCTTGGCGGGCGGGGACAATTCGCCCAGTATTCTCCCCGAGCAGTTATAATAATAGGTGGATCACAAGCGCTCCCATCGGGAACCGTGGACCATCTAGCAGTCCATATTCCAATTGGTCTGCTTATACGGAGTTTTGACGAGTTCTCCCAAATTAAAATGTCTAGTTTTATGGAGTTTTGGCGAGTTCTCCTATATCAAATGCCTAACCTTACGGAGTTTTGACGAGTTCTCCAATACAAAAATGTCTATTCAAACGGAGTATTGATGATTTTCCTGTTAAAGTTTTTTTTTGTCCAGCTTCGCGAGGTTAGGGACCATAGACCAGCTGATAGGGTGATTGTATTCGGAGTTTAGACGCGTTCTCCTGTAAAAAAAATGTCTAAGGCCGCGAAGCCTTAAAATAGGAAACAAAATAATTTAATTTTTTTTTGTAAAGCCCATTCCGGGGGGCGAGAAACCAGCGGACCAAGGGTCTTTTTCAAGACCGCCTGTCCTGGGTCCAGCGTGCGGGGTTGGATCAGCCGGGGGGGACAGGTTGTTAAGACCGACCAAGATCGGCACCTAGGAGGAGGGCTCCTAGGGGGGGGGGTAGGCTTCTCTGGCCTAAGCCAATAGAGAATTACCGCAACACCGGACTTACGCGTTTTGGTTTTTTTTTACCAAATTAATTTTTTTATTATACCTGACTTTCAATTATTCTCGGATTTTCATACACTACTAGATTGCACGTTCATATAGCATAAGTTTTTTTTTGGTATCACCTGATGGAGCCTCTGTTGCCCGGTTAGCTGTGGTAGAATTTGAGACTCTTATCTAGGGGTGAGTCGTGCCCCACGTAGTTAACAGTTGAGTATTATCGCAACAACCTTACAGGCAAACCATTTTTCCTGTTCGCTCCCTCGTCAGGTCTTCGAAGCGAAGCAGGCCTGTTATGGTTTGCTATCGATATCAATCCTGATATCGATCATAAACGGGTTAATTTCGGTTGCTTAATTTTGTCTGTGTGGCAGCACCACTATTTTAGTAGTTTTTCTTAGTAGTTTCCAATAACTTCCAATTAATAATGGCCGACGTGCTGACATGGTGAAGAAGAATGGTGACGCGTGGCCAAACATGAAAGGTAGCCGCATGCATGGTTCAATTATAGAAGGTTTTTGCAGTACTATATACGGACATACATACATACACACTCCATGTAAATTGGTTGTGTATTCTGTGATGCTTCTGTCAAAATCATAGCCGCCATCGTAGAAATCATATTGCGTCAAGATCAAAATTGACATAAGTTTTAACATAAGCACCACAATATGGAAAAATAGGGAAAAGTTTGCAATCAGCTGTTCAGTAGGTTAACCTTCTATAAATTAGCCTTGGCCGCATGTGAAGGAGAATGAGGTTGTATTATAGGGGTGGTTTCGATAGAATAGCTTACAATTTTTTTTGCCGTCAGTAACTTTCCTGTTCGAGTAATTTCATTTACCAATTATGGTGTTCTAGCAATAATAACGATTCGTATTTTCTCATTCAGTTACTAGATATTTCAAATGCGAAATCTTTCTTTGCTCAAATCCTGTAATTCATTCCCTTTTTCCTCCACTAAGTGTCTAAACAAAATTTAAGCTAGTGGGTTTATCCGAAATTTACATTGATTTTTTTATTCTTTATTCTTCGAGATGATTATATGGTATTGCTTCATTTTTTTTTAGAACCCGAGCTTTATAGATCGCACATAAATTTTTCTTCAATCTGGCAAGCTATCGAGCCGACCTCTATGAGTAGGCATCATGAGAAATTTCCCCTCCGAATCTTCACAATCGTTCCAATGGCGGAGATGCACAAGTATTGGTGATGGACAAGCTGGTTCTTCCAGGGTTGCCATGAACACTTCGTAATGTGAAAATACGTAACACGTGGTTATTCGGTGACTTGGTACTTTCAAATGCATATTTTATAAAATGTTCTCATGTACTATTGTTTCATCAACCAGATTTTCCTGCCCCTTACCAATTCGTAATTTGAGCGTAGGGCAACAATGGGCCATGTTGATAGGATTGAGGCAGATGCTTTTGTTGGAAATTGCAGAAATTTGACATAAATTGGTATGAACCAAATTTCAAAATTTGAGTAAAATATCTGAGATCTTAAGCAAGAGCAGATGCTTGGCTTTTATTGATATGACCCAATGTCTATTATATTCCCAACGCACGCTAATAGGATTTTACAGTAGCAAATTTTCTAGGGCACGAATACAATCGACTTTTTTGAGATAGTTCATGGGAAAAATGCTTGAGGTATTTTATCCCGAAAGTTTTGGTTATTTTTTTTTGTGTAACATGGCAATCGCATTCCACCTTGCTGTGTCATTGCTAGCGTCATACCATGATGTAGACATTCGGGTAACCGTAAAGTCACGCCACTATTATGCACACGTCACTACATTGTTATACGGCACTACATTGTTATACGATAGGAAACGGGACCCTTCCAAACAAATACAGAAAAAGGGGAAGGTGAGCGTCTAGCTAGGCACGCTTGAACAAAAGTTTCAGTACAGGAGTGACAGTTGTCGGAGATAGAAATCGAACGTGGAAGAAAACACTATTGGATTGGAAAACAAATTTTAAATTCATTATTGAAAATTGTCTCTTAAATAATGGTCGAATAAAAAAAAAAAGTGCAACGATTTAACAAAAGAGAAATATCTACTCAAGCAATGAGTAATAATAAAAAAAAAAAAAAAAAATGTGTAAAAACACAAACGATCGAGTGATGTGAAACGAAATGCCCAAAAAAAAACAAGTTGCGAGCAACAAAGAATTCCTCAGCGGCTGCGTGGCGGCGAAGACGAAACGTGCGCGTAAACGAGAAGAAACGAGTGTGCAGACAAACGACGAACGTTGACCCTAGAGCGCGTGTGTGAACGAGTGAGAGAGTGCGCAAACAAGTAGAGGTGAATACGGCGAGAAAGGAGAAGCAGCATGGTATTTGCATCAGCAACAAAGCGTGCAAAGGAATGCAGTCGAAATATAAAAAACCATATGAAACATGAATATAAATCAGAGAAAAGGTAACAATAGTTTTTCTGCGTGCAAAAAGTAAAAAAATACAATCAAATGCTGAAGCGTCAAGAAGTTTGATCAAAAATTATAAGAAAATACAGTCATTGAGCCAAAGTGTCTCAGAAAAAAGATATTAAAAATAAAAAAAATTTAAATAAAAAAAAAAAAAAAATTAATAGCTACAAAATATTTACATACATACATAACTAAAATAAATTAATCAAGAAAATATAAGAAAATCAGTGAAAGTAACAAGTGAGAAATAAAATTTAAATAATTATCGCCACAAAACTGAAAACTGAATTGAATCGAAAAATGAAAACCTTTTTGTTTTCTTATTTTATATTTTAAATCGCCTTAAAAATCTCATATTTTCTCGATTTCAAATACCAATTTTGAAGTTTTTTTGAAATTATGAAGAATAATCAAACGAAGAGCACAAGCAGCAATACCACTAACACCAACAACAATAACAACAACAGCAAAAATTTAAATTATTTAAATAATATAAATAAAAAATTTAGCAACAACAATACTAACAAAAAAATCAGCAAAGCTACGCAGTCGTCAGCAACAGCAGCAGCAGCAGCGACAACCACGACAAAACCAAGCAACGCCATTACCAACAACAACAACAGTGTCTCATAGAGTGCCACAACAACACCAACAGTTGCAGCAGATCGGTGGCACCACCACTAAAGGTGCACCGCAACGGGTGGTGAGTCCCAACGGAACGCAGGAATTTTATTTATATTTTTTTTTATTAACTACAAATAGTTATGTATGAATTTCATATAATCTAATTACTAGTCTCCCATTGTAAATCCGCTTATGTATGCATACATATGTATGAGTTATGGGTGTGGGTATTTTTTTTTGGCGCGCTGTAGATTCGTGGTAGTAAATGTTATTTTTTTTTATTTAACCAGAATTCCCTTACGTGTCTGGTAAAGAACCATTTAGTTCGAATTAACCGCCGATATATTTTGATTAACGCCCATTTATTTTGTCTGATGCCCCTATGTAATGACACATACATATGTATACACATAGTCTCCCGAATACTGTCAAACTAATTCCTTATATACTGAAATGAAATGAGAGTGTAATTCTAATCTTACAATAAATATTAAAAAAACCAAAAAAAAAAAAAAGGAGGAAGGGGATAAGAAAAAAAAAACGTACGTATACAATAGTTAGATGTAATAGGAGGGGTTACCGTGTAGGGAAATATAACCCAGTCAGCATAAAATTAAAGACGAATGAAATAAATAATAAAGATAATATATATACAGGCCACCAATAATACAACATAAGAACCAATAAAAGAAAAGTTTCCGTCACTTAACCTCTTCTAAAATTTTTGCCTTTATACATATGTCCACTATTCGCACTTAGCATCTAAGCAATGAAAAAAAAACCCATAATTAAAAACAATAACTATTGTGTTAAAATATATATAGCTTATTTAGCCTAATAGGAATAGACGATAAGGTCTTTTTTTTTGAGTTTTACAAAATGATGAATTTTGAATAAATACTATAAATTAAAATGGGAATGCTGATTACCCTTATTTGAGAAGGCATAGGGATTGCAGATATGGGGTCATCGAAATATAGGTGCACCGATGGCCATGGATGAGGGTGGGTCGAAAAGCACAAGCGCTGCAACAACACCAGCGGCGCACCACAGGTAAGGGGTTACTGATATTCGGGTGCGACAGTAACCATGGATTAGGGTGGGACAAAAACGCACCGGCGCTGCAACAACATCGGCAACGCCACCCCCTTGTGAGTTCGGCCTTTAACTTTTTTTTGATTGTTCATATATTTTAAATTTCAGCTTCTTTTATGTATTTTCAGATGCCTGTTAATAACCGGTCCTTCCGGTTGATTCAAATTAAATTCAAATTTAACGATTTTTTTTTGCGATATATATATTCAAATTTAAATTCACTCTGACAGTTTTTTTTGACAGTGTTTATTCAAATTTAGTGCATATCGATTTCAACGTACATTCAAATTTAAATTTTGGTGCAACGATTATTTTCTCGTCCGTCCGCGATTATTTAAATTTAACGTGCGCTCATCTATTTTAAAATTTTTCCGTCGATTGTCAGTATTTCCGTCCGATTCAAATTTCGGTTTAGATGTTTTGCTAACGTCCGACTGACTTTAACGTACATATGTACGTTCAAAATTCATATTCAAATTTTAACGACATTTTCCCTCGGTTTGCATTTAATTAAACTTAACTGACGCCTGGCCTCTTGAATTTAATTTTTTTTTGGGTTATCTTTTGAATTTTTGAATTATTCAACGGTCCGTCCGTGGCATCCGGCCAAACCGGATGTTATTTTAGTGTGATTTTACTCGTTTTGGTTTGAAAAGGCATGATACGAATTTTTTTCTGTTTATGGCGCAGGACAGCAATGTAGGCAAGAACCCCGCCCAGCCGACAATGACTAGCCACAGTGCAACCCTAGATCATGCCGACCGCCATGCATTGCTGCTCCACTCGATCTTCGAATGCCAACCATAACAAGATGGATCTTGAATTATAAATGAGTTTTTAAATCAAAATTGCCAATTTTAATGCAAAGTTGTTCATAGTTAAAACAAGATTGTTTTAATAAAAATTTAGCATTGTAAGATTAAGGGCCGGTTTCACCACCTCCGGTTAAGCACTTAACCAGAGATTTTTGCCCGGTGAACCAATTTATTTGACAGCTCGCCATACAATTTACGTCAAACTAACCAGCGATTAAATTAACCGCAGATTGTGAAACCGGCCATAAGTATGATCGTACTTGATTTCACAATGCATTTTTTCTCTGAGCGTACTCAGTTGTCCACTCTGACTGAGTTTTCGGACTTAGGTGTAGTCTTCGACATGAAATTTTCATTCAATAGCCACATCACTTTTGTTGTCGCTAAATCGTACTCAATGCTTGCTTTCATTCGCCGATTTTGCTCTGATTTTACAGATCCGTACACCCTAAAAGTTTTGTTTACATCCAGGAGCGGATTTACCTCTAGAAGCGCCCTGGGCAAACAAATCAAGCCGCGCCCCAATATTTCCAAAAAAAAAAACCGTACTTGCCTTCGTGTGGTGACATTTCATTACTGATATAATTTACGGATTGAAAAAATTTGATTCGATTCTTATATAGGTACCACTTTTTTTGCATTTTCTAACCTTCAAAATGATCTGATCTTAAACCCTCATTATTAGGTGGCACAGATTTCGCAAGATCATTAAATTGCAGTTCATGATTCGAATCTGAAAAACAATTTTATAGTGAAAATGTTTCGTACTGAAACTAAACTCACAATTTTTGACAGTAGGGTGCCTCCCAGGTAGCGAAATCTGGCTTTCTGGCCCAGAATCTACCTGGGCTAACCTAGCTGTCGATCAATTGACTTATGCGTTTTTACCTTTTTGGTTATGATCAACAACGGAGTCATTTTCTTTTCGAGGAGTTTGAAAAAAACAATCAAGTTTATTGTTTTTCGACAGTAAATCTTTGTCTTTCTGCACTTTCTCGGCTGCACGTTTTTTGTTTGCTGCGCCGCTTAACTTTTTGATATTTGCACTCATTCTTCTATTTTTCACAAAAACATTAATTCACTGACACTTTTTTGATGTTTTTAACTCGGAAAGATTTTTAAGATTACATAAAATGTACGCAGCGCATTGTATAGAGGCGCGAACTATTCAAATTAACCAGAAACAGAAAATATTCAGATCTTAGTTTCCTTTGAAAAAGTGAGCTCGCACATTTCAACGAAAAAATACTCCAATGCCTACTTAATTTTTAAATTTGCAATTTCAATTAAATTTGAATCTTTCACGTCATTTACTGCACACAAGCTGCTAAAACTTAGTGTTTACATATCGGTCATTTGCTGCAAGACCGGTGTTGAAGACATGGACGACCTCATAGAGCTCTAAGCGCGGCGAATATATTCCTATGTATCTAAATAAACATATTTCAAATTATAATGTAATGTACTTACCTTTCCTCGTCACCCTTTATGCACAACCTTTTGTTACACCTTGTACCCACTTACCTTAGAATCCAACACACATACTTACCTCCATACTTACCCGCTCTCTCCCGAACCGTTACCTGTGTGGTCTACTTACCCTATATGTAAAACTAAGAAAATATGTAAAGTCAGTGGTTAGAAATCTCGCTACAAAAACGTTCGTTTCCGAGCCCGCTAAAAATTTATATTGTATAAAATCAAAAGTAGTGAAATGAAAGTGACAAAATTGTTAAAACTGAAATATAGAAAAATAAAAGGTGTCTTATTTTTAAAAGAAAGAAACAATAATAAACTATAGAAAAATAATAGAAGATAAATAATATTTATTCGCGGCAAGATCCCGAATATGGTGCCGAAACCCTTATAAAGAACATACATACTATACAAAAAACTTACAAGTAAAACAAAATACAATACATATGTATATCTACATATGCTTAAAAATACAAAGTGAAAGAAAATTTAAATAAATACACATAAATCGGAAATCGCGCCGAGGCTGTAAAATAAAAATTTAAGGTTAAATAAAATTCTACAAAAAAAAACAATTCAACTAAAAACTAACAAAAAGAGTGACAAACAAAAGATAAAAAAGCGCGCGAAAAATATACAAACATACATAAAAACATATGTGGAAAAATACAAACAAACAAACATACATATGTGACAAATTACATTAGGGTGATCCTAATTTCCAAAAAAAAAAAAAACAAGAAAACAAAAACTGGTAACGCAGCGCGAAAAAACAAAAAGCTTGGGAACAAATTTAAATCAGTGAAAAACTTAATTACATACATATGTATGTATATACATACATACAAACTAAAAGTTAAAATATTAAAAGAAAACTACAGGCCCTACCGCCGTACATATGGACAACGATACATACATAAAATCACAAATAACTTTGAAAGAGCGAGAGAGTGCAAAAACTTTAAAGTACATAACCGTTCATACATACATAAATACTAGAAGAATTAAAGTTATATACATACATACACACATACAGTGGTGGCGATAAAATTAGAAACGCTAGACGAAGAAGTGTAAACATACATAAAAATTTGGAAAAATACATGGATCCAAACTTGAAATAATAAAAAACATACAACGTAAATAAAAATTCATACATACATACATATAAATACAAATTATTTTGATGAACAAAAAATATATATATTTATATATGTATATATATTGAAAAAAAAAAAAAACCGAAAAAACTTCAAAAGAAATACATAAATACAACTACAAATACTTATATACATAAAATTACTAACAAAAAAAAAAAACAAACAAGAGGTAGAAAAAACAACAAAAACCACTACATCTGAATCAACATAAAAACACAAAAAAAGGGTTTGTAAAAGATATCGCCATGCCAAAGTAAGTAACCCTACATAAAATATACAAACATATGTACTTATAATTAGCGGAAGTCGCCCCCAAGAAATTTTCTCAGTTGTGGTATATAAAACTACCGCTGACTCTCCAAATCAAAAAAAAAAAAAAAATAAGCCCGAATATAGAATTCCGCTATCTCAACTCTCTCGAGAAGTACATATAGCCCAACTCAATATATTCCTGCCGTTACTCTCTCAAAAAATTCCCACATATATTACCAAATAAGGGCATTTCCATTTTCCTCTGACGGCACTATCATTTAAGTATAATACATATATACTTATACTTACATATATATGTACATAACAAAATCCGCTAAGTTCAACAGACTAAAAGAAATAAAGACAAAATAAACTTAGCAATCCCTGAAAGTCAGTAAAGTGAAATACTGCAAATAACCCGCTCTTCTCCCATCATAACGTACAACTACGTTCATAAACTAAGTCCCTATATATTTACATATTCACATATATACATTTATATTAAACACATATCATATACATACTATAAACATATATATAAATATATTTTCAACTAACCCCAACCCCATTACAAAGGGATCACTCACCCCATATAAAGAGGTCCCCTCCGAAGCCGCTCCAAAAATTCATAAAAATATAACCAACTCATCCCAAACCCCATTCCCAAGGGACCAGTAACGCACAAATTGCACCACCCAAAATTACAACTGGGTAAACATTTCCTTTTTATACTGTACTCTTAAGCTCTGAGACAGTACAGTGCAGGACAAAAATATAGCACCACCCCGTGTGCACTAATAAATTAAAACCCAAAAACATAAAAAATAATTAAAAATAAATGAAAATTAACATTTATTTAATAAAATTCAATTATTTTAGATAAAATAAATCATTTTAAATAAGAATAAAATATACACATTTTCTCAATTTCTCTTATACCCATATACGCACTTACTTGTAATCAGACGCGCTGATACAATTAGCCATAAATACGCACCTTTATACACCAATAAATAATTGCCCAAAGTTATCCCCAAATTAGATACAATGCCGGAAGATAAGCTAGAAAAGCAAGAAACTCCCCAAGCTCTTCAAGTCCCACAAGGCACGAAAACGAGGTCAAAATCCCAAAGTGAAGAAGAAAAGCTTTCTCTCTCCAAAAAGAAGTTTTTCTTTCAAATGAAAAAGCTTGAAAAATTTTGTGAGAAGTGGTGGAGCACGCCGGAAGCTGAGCAAACAGAGGACGGACTTGCAGTTCAAATGGAACAATTGGACAAGCTCATGGCACTGGCGGACGCAGCACACGAATCAATGGAAGTGAGTAGCGCGGATGATGAGACACGCGAAGAATGCTATTCTATATACGACACCGCAAATGACAATGGAACAAATACGAAGGTGAAGCTGCTCAGGAAACTCAAGGCGAGCTCTAATCCCTTAACACTCAACCCAAACGCCCCCCAATTACCCTTTACCCAACCAGATTCTCATGGATATCTGAAAGTACCGGCCTGTGACACCCAAATCTTCCATGGAGGATACGAAGAATGGCCCAGCTTCAAAGCCATGTTCACTGCGGTGTACATAGACCACCCCAAACTCTCTCCCGCTCAGAAGCTGTACCACTTAAGACAGAAAACTCGTGGACAAGCAGCTCTCATCATAAAGAATTACGCTTTAACGGACCTCAACTTCCAGCTCGCATGGGACGCTCTCAAGTCTCGATACGAAAATAGGAGGATTGTAGTAGACAATCAGATTAAAGCACTCTTCAATCTCCAACCCGCTCACTCAGAGAACGGAGAAAAAATACAGCAACTCCAAACGACAATAAACAATTGTCTCGCTGTACTCAAGGCAAATGGAGTCTCCACAGAGAATTGGGACCCTTTGCTCGTTTATCTTTGCTCTTCAAAGCTCCCTGACGAATCTCTTAGGTTATGGGAGCAATCTCTAAACTCAAGAAAAGAGTTACCTCTCTGGTCAGAAATGGACCAATTTCTCACAACTCGTTACGAGGTTGTCGAACGGCTCAACACATATAGGCCGGGCAAACTCAACTCAACTACTTCCAATTTCACACCTCGAGCATCATCAACACAGCAATCGTTCTCCTCTCGGAACAAATCACACGCATTCCACACTGAGTCAAAAAGGCCAGTCTCATGCAAGCTGTGCAACTCTAACCACTCTATGATGATGTGCGTGAAATTTAAAGAACTTTCCGTCCCCGAAAGAAATAAGTTCGTGAAAGAAAACAATTATTGCAAAAATTGTTTAGCATATTCTCACTCAGAGAATCAGTGTCGTAGTGGTTTTACATGCACGTATTGCCAACAACGACACCACTCATTACTCCACTACCCGGCGAAAACTCAAACGCCAAACTCCTCAAAAAATCGCGTCACATCTCACGTGACTCTCGATGAAAGGCCTTGTACTTCAAAACAGGCCGTAGCTCAAAACTTACTCCCAAGCTCACCTCAGAGCAATAACGAACAAACACTATCACATTACTCAAACAGTAGAGAAAAAACGTTACTTCCCACAGCCAACGTGCCAATCCTCCATAATGGCGAGACTACTGTAATACGTGCTCTCATAGACCAAGGATCTCAAAAAACTTTTGTAACATCTCGTGTGCAAAAGTTACTTGGTCTCCCCACAACAAAGACCCAGTACGAAATACTCGGAATGGGCGGACGAACAGTTCAAAACTCCAACAAAATATGTTCGTTAACAATATGTTCCCCAGATCGCATAACCAAAATCGCAACTCACGCGATAATACTACCACAGTTGACGCAATTCCTCCCATCGTTCAGGGTAACTAAAACTGATCTCAAAGAATATGCGTCACTGCCTCTAGCAGACCCCAACTGCTTCTCTCCCGCCAGAATAGACATGGTGATTGGTAGCGACATACTACCAAAAATTCTCTTGCCCGGTCTTAAAACTAACATAGGCGGAAACCTCATAGCTCAAAACACCATCTTTGGGTGGATATTGAGCGGACCAGTGTCAGAACAAATCTCGACATTCTCAACCCAGGTAGTAGAAAACTCAGGTGACTCCATAGGCGATCTTCTCAAAAAATTCTGGGAACAGGAGGAGGTACCATCGGCTCCCACTCAAACAACCGATGATGAATATTGTGAAGCTCTATACTCACAAACCACGTATCGAAGAGAAGACGGCCGATATGTGGTAAAACTCCCATTCAAAGCGGAGTTTCCCAACTCAATGGCGTTAGGGCACTCTAGACCCGCAGCTCAACAGCAATATCTCAGCATCGAGCGAAGCCTTGAGAAAAAAGGTGATCTCAAAAACACCTACTCTCGGGTCCTAGAAGAATATCTCTCTCTAGACCACATGGAGCCCACAAACTCACTCGAAATCATACGTGATGGTAAATATTTCTCATTTTATCTTCCACATCACGCTGTGATAAAACCCGATAGTAAAACTACTAAAGTTCGAATAGTTTTCAATGCATCAAAACTCTCACACTCGGGTCTCTCTCTCAATGACGTATTATATACAGGTCCCACTCTTCAAAATGACCTGATGCTCGTCGTCCTCAAATGGCGATTATATAAGTACGTCTTCAACGGCGACATTGAAAAAATGTACCGCCAAATATACGTACACAAGGAAGATCAAGATTTCCAAAGAATCGTACTCCGCAGATCTCCCGAAAGTCCTATACAAGACTTTAAACTCAAAACAGTTACCTTCGGTGTAAACTGTGCTCCATATTTGGCCATAAGAACTCTTCATCAATTGGCCAAAGACTCAGAAAGCAAATTCCCAAAATGCTCAAAAATTTTAGTCTACGAAACATATGTCGACGACATACTCTCAGGTGGACATGATCTCTCTTCAGTCCGTGAATCGATATCCCAAACTATCGATGTACTCAAATCAGCAGGATTCCCGTTGAAAAAGATAACAGCAAATCACAAACAACTGCTGAAAGATATACCCGAGTCTGATCTCCTAGACTCCGAATTTCTCCAATTCCACGATACAAGCTCTACTAAAACTCTTGGAATAAAATGGAATGCTCTAACTGATACCTTCTCGTATTCAGTAAATCCACTTCCCGACTCAAATGCTGCCACGAAAAGACAGATTCTCTCATCTGTTGCGAAACTTTTCGACCCGGCAGGATGGCTATCGCCCATAATGATAGCAGCGAAAACGCTCCTCCAACAACTCTGGATGGAAGGCACAGACTGGGACGAAGTAGTTAAACCCAACTCTCTCATAAAATGGAACTCTTTTCGAAAGCACCTCTCAGCGATCGAAGATATAAAGATCCCACGCTGGGTGCAGTTCAGCCCAGAAAACTCAATACAAGTGCATGGGTTCTCAGATGCCTCCGAAAAGGCGTTCTGCGCTTGTTTATATTTGAGAGTTCAAGATGGTGAGAATGTAACCTGCCATTTACTCGCCGCAAAAACTAAAGTTGCACCCCTGCAAACAGTTTCACTTCCCCGATTGGAGCTATGCGGCGCAGTCCTCCTAACAAAGTTAGTAAAGCAGATCCTATCTCAATTGGATCTCCCATCCCATGAACTAACCTTATGGACAGACTCCTCCATCGTGTTAGCCTGGCTCGAAAAGCCCCCATGGGTATGGAAAACGTACGTTGCCAACAGGACATCCCAGATCCTTAAAAATGTTAGCAATGCCACATGGCGACATGTCTCAAGCGCCAACAACCCAGCTGACTTAGGCACCCGAGGAGCTAAACCCAACGAACTCTCCGAGTGCTCACTCTGGTGGAAAGGTCCCGAATGGCTAGTAAAGCCCCCCGAATTCTGGCCTAAAGGCACACCCAACCACTCATCTCCCCCAGAACAGAGGAAAATAGAGGCATTCCACATGACCGAAAGCACCGACATCTTAGACCGTTTCTCCTCCTATGCAAGAGCCCTAAGAGTGACAGCTTTCATGCTCCGATTTATTTCTAAAGCAAAAAAATTGCATATTCCCTCCACCACAATTCTCACTCACGATGAAATAAATGAAGCAAAGAAACGTCTCATAATAAATTCTCAACATAAATATTACGGGCAAACGATCTCAAACTTAACTTCATCGCAACCCATAAGCAAGAGAGATCAGTTATTAACACTCAACCCTTTTCTGGACAAATCAGGTCTGCTTCGCGTGAACGGACGTCTCACTTATGCCGCCCTAAGCTATAACGAGCGTCACCCGATCATAATACCAGACAACTCAAAGCTTTGCTCTCTCATACTCAGCTTCCTCCACTCAACACTCTTACACGCCGAAAAGCAGCTGATGATCCGCATGGTACAACAGGAGTACTACATCCCACGCTTAAAGCAAAAGGTGAAAACTTGCATATTTCATTGCAAGACATGCACGCTCTACAAGCAAAAGATGAAGTCGCAAATTATGGCCGCATTACCCCCAGAACGCTCGACCTACTCACTTCCCTTCCAAACCACAGGCGTCGACTTTGCTGGTCCGTTTCTCGTGAAAACTTCCACACTTCGTCGAGCATCTCATTCCAAGGCATACGTTTGTGTCTTTGTATGCTTCTCCACCAAAGCTATTCACCTCGAAGTGTGCTCCGATCTCACCACAGAATGTTTCAAAGCCGCTTTCGCACGGTTCGTTGGACGCCGAGGCATACCCCACAAAATTATGTCAGATAACGGGAAAACATTTGTCGGAGCACAACGAAGTCTCAAAAGGGAATCAATCTCATTTCTCGAAGAAGTCTCACTAAAGATATCGCCGAAAAATATGCCATTCATAATCTCTCATGGCAATTCATACCTCCATATGCCCCTCATATGGGAGGACTCTGGGAAGCAGCAGTGAAAAGTTTCAAAACTCAGTTCACGAAAGTCGCTGGATCCCAAAAGTTCACCTTTGAGGAGTTCAACACTCTCCTCATTCGCATTGAAGCGGTATTAAACTCCAGACCGCTGACCCCAATGTCACAAGACCCCGATGATCTGCAAGCTCTAACTCCAGGGCACTTCCTCCGTGGTGCCCCACTTCTCTCAATCCCTGAGCCTAATTCCGAAAACATTACACTCACTCACAAATGGCAAAGACTACAGGTATACCACCATCAATTTGCTAAGCGCTGGAAAAACGAGTACCTCCGAGAACTCCATAAGAGAAATAAGTGGAAAAGCCAGGAAGTGAATCTCAGTGAAGGTGACCTCGTCATTATTAAAGATGATCTACTTCCACCAAACGAGTGGCGACTTGGCCGCATCTCAAAACTTCATCCCGCTCCTGACCAGAATGTTCGCGTAGTAGACATACGCACCCAAGGCGGAACTGTCACTCGCAACATAACCAAGCTCTGTTTATTACCACCCGCATAAATGCAACTTCTCCCATTAACTTTATTTCTCGACATATCCCAATACATGTCATGACCCCCACTAATAACGGGTTTTCGTTCTTCCTTTTTCCATATGCTCTCAACTCTTTACATATCCCAGGATTATCGGAAATGCCGACTCTGCTGCGGCACACACTCGCTTCGCGTCTGCCGAGCCTTCCTTGCAATGACGCCTGATGAGAGATATCAGTCGGCCAGGGCACATAAATATTGCATAAATTGCTTGGCCACATCCCATGCAACCGGCGCATGCAACTCAGGCGATAGTTGCCACAAATGCGGATTAGCGCATCACACTCTCCTACATCGCAACACTAATCCACAACCAGAGCGACGACAACGAAATCCCACGGTTAATTCTCGGAATAGACGGCAACCCACTCCCGCTCGTAGAGTGGTTCTCCAACAGCCACACCGTAGGCCACGAATAACCCGGCGCCCAACTCAGAGGCGCCTTGAACGCCTTATACATCAGGCAAGGGAGACGCTGGAACAGCTGCAGGACCTGGTGCAGGTCACGTCCCCGCAGGCCCGCCGGCATGTTGAAGACATGGACGACCTCACAGAGCTCTAAGCGCGGCGAATATATTCCTATGTATCTAAATAAACATATTTCAAATTATAATGTAATGTACTTACCTTTCCTCGTCACCCTTTATGCACAACCTTTTGTTACACCTTGTAAATATGTAAAGTCAGTGGTTAGAAATCTCGCTGCAAAAACGTTCGTTTCCGAGCCCGCTAAAAATTTATATTGTATAAAATCAAAAGTAGTGAAATAAAAGTGACAAAATTGTTAAAACTGAAATATAGAAAAATAAAAGGTGTCTTATTTCTAAAAGAAAGAAACAATAATAAACTATAGAAAAATAATAGAAGATAAATAATATTTATTCGCGGCAAGATCCCGAATAACCGGTATAAATCAAAAAACGTGATTTTTGAGTTAATGCTGCAGAATATTTAGTTACATCATACTTCATTTTGAGTAAAAAATTCTTTATTATTTGTTGAAAACTAAGCGCTTCAGACACAAACCAAATGTTACAATTGCTTGCGCACCATATGGCCGTTGAATCTCAAAATTGCCCTTTCTGAAAAGTTGTGTATTTTGAAAAGTGCAAATGCAGCAAATGAGCGATACGAGTATATAAGTCCCACTGGCGCGAAGGTTAAGAACTGTACCAATGCAATGTGGTTCAAAATCGAAATATTGATGAATTAAACCGAATTATCTACTTTTGATTTGCCCAAAAAAAAAAAAATAATTGCCATTTATTACACATTACTGTAGTCAATAAAAAATAAATAAAAATAAAATCAGCTGGCCATCACTTGTTTGGCAGAAAGCTTTCAAAGTCTTGATTTTGATTTTTGTATGCGTAAAAAATTTTACTCAAATTATATAAAAATCTCAAGTGGTGATAAAAAGCTAACGAATTTGAATAAGGTGTGTTTATAAAATGGAAAATATTAATAAACGTATGTAAAATCAAGAGCAACCAACTTTTTTCTGAAACAATAATAATCATTAATATAATTTTGAGTTTAAATAAGCCGTGTTGTATTTTGATTTTTGTGAGTTTTTTCTGTGTTAAATAGAATATAAATAAGTTGGATCAAATAGGATCAATACAAATTATATATGTAGTTACAGCTAATAGTGTCCTCTTTAATGCAAATTTTATTTTATCTGCGGGAGTTTGCAAGCGAGGCTACAATTTCACTTTTTTCAGAGCAAAGTAAACTTCGAAAATGGCGATACTTTACAATTTTATATTGATAATAAAGATATACAACTCATTTATATATAGGGTTTAAAAACCTAATAATTTCCATTGAAAATAACGTTACACTTTTTCGGATATCTTCTTTACTACCTGAGATATTGTTATTTTAATTTCATTAACTTGCTAAAAAAAATAAAAAACTTTAAAATTTACTATCGCAAAGTTAATGAACTTAAAATAACAATATCTCTAAAACTACACGTAGCATCGAAAATATGACTTCAGATTCAGCGTATCGGAAACCTTTAGAAAAGTAAAGTTTTATCTCTATTTGAAATTCAACCTAAATTTACAGTTTCTACTATGTATGGGAGCAGCAGCAAAAAATGGGCGTGGCTCGCCCATTTTCGTCATGAGAGATTACTTTTACCATTAAATACCCTATGAAACCGATATCTTAACTCTAACTATTTTATTCCTCAAAAACTGAATTTTGAACCATAGTGCAATGTTCTGAAATCTACTTTGATTAATTTTTTCATTCTTGTAATATTGAAAAAAAAAACTTTTTTTGGTAAATAAAAAAATCTTTTTCTTTGTCTTAGTTTTGGCGCCCCTATTGAAACGGCGCCCTGGGCAGCTGCCCATATTGACCCTATGTAAATCCGCTCCTGTTTACATTGCTTGTTCGATCAAAACCAGAATATGCCTCATTTATATGGAGGCCATATCATGAATGTCATATACAGAGGTTAGAGCGGGTTCAAACAATTTTTTTACGTTTCGCCCTTCGCACTCTGAACTTCAGTGATCCAATTCCCCCGTATAGTGCAAGGTGCGCTTTGAACCATCTGAAATCTCTTAAAAGTAGTAGAACTATGCTTGCGCTGACCTTTGTTTTTGACATAATAAAAGGTTTGATTGATTCCCCTATTCTCCTTCAAAGTATAAACTTCCATATCCCACCGAGATCACTTCGAACTGTAGATATCTTTTACACGGAATGTACCCGAACGCTCTATGGTACTAATGCTCCCATACACCGAGCTTTGAAAGAATTCAATGTTCTTTCAAATTCTTTAGACGTCGACTTTACTTTATCTAAAGTTCAATTAAAGTCTTTGTTAAATGAGGTATTTTTTTAAGTTCTAGTTACTATTCTCTCTGTAGTCTGTAAGTTCTTAATCTGTTCTAGACTACCACAAATTAATAAATAAATAAAAAAATATGATTGATGTATAAACAAAAAATTAAAATAAGTATATATGTAAGTATTTGGTTTTCCATATAATAAATTCTTACATTTGAGGGATCCTCCGGCGGCGATTCAATCATGGCTTGACGCTGGAAAACATTGCCTGGCAGGCACGTCACAACCTACACTCAAATGTACCCAAAAATTCATGCAAAGCCATACTAGCAACAAAAGTATGTCGATCTGAATATCCATATAGAAGGGACATAACAAAATATTAATTTTAATTTATTATAATCAATAAATTAATATTTTTCTTCGTACCCACGTTGCCTAGTTTTTTTTACCGACACAATTTCTATTAGTGCTGAAAACGATATTGATATAATATCGATAGATCGACGTTTTTGAGCTTATTCGATACATCGATATTTTTTTCATATTTGTCAAAAAACGAAGCAAATTCCTATTTATTGCCCACAAAAGTATTTTGCCTTTTCATAATTCAGTAAATAGATGTATTTATTAACCCATTTTTCTAGAAATCGAGATATTTTTAGAAAGGTCGATATAGCGATGCTTATCTCAAAAGTATCGAAAATATCGATACTCGTAAACATCGATGTTTTTCCAGCACTATGTTTTGCATGTTAGAACGAAACGCCGCTATTATGTTGAGCAAAACGAGCAGCGTTCCCGCTCTAACATTCAGTCAATCGACAAAATGTATGCATTCACAATGGTGAATCCCTTAGCCCATTCTAGCTGGGAGTGTTCTAGCTGGGGACCTTATATTTCAACTGGCAGCTGTCATTCACCTTCTTTTTACTGCTGTTGTCGGTCACAGGAAGATGCCATATCGGTTGACACATATTTACATCGCCTTAAATTCTGTAGTCTATACAACGTAATAGATGGCTTAAGGCGGGAGGACACATTGGTATCTAACAAATTATAAAACACTTTTCATGCGTCGAACTTATTTCATTAATTATTGTTTTTAGAATGCATAGTAATTTGAAATATTTATCACGAATTCAATCAGAATGTCTGCAAGGTAACATGGTAAAACACCGGATTTCATTTGGAGAAAGTTGTGATGATTTCTGAAAGTGAAGTTGATGTTCCAATTACCAAACCGAGAATGCCAACGATAATTAGCACGAAATTACTGAGTAGTAGCCATATTTTCGCAGACCCATGTCTTTGATACCAATGGGTACAGATTTGAATCAGGGCTGGGAAAGCTAACCCGAGCGCCGAGAGGCATAGAGCTCCAAATAGAGAGATGAATAGCTCCAAATTGGGTATAGCAATTGCTAAGAGGACTGGAATAAATGTTAATACATAAATAAAAGTTGAAGATACATGTGCAAAGTAGGTTTGAAATTATGTTAAATTGTGGATTTTACGAGTTCCAGCGAACATCATTAGCTTATCCGTCTCTACATCCGGTTACACTCATTACAGCGCTGGATAGTTGACCAACCTATAACGATGATCTTATATTGATCCAAACTATTTAACATTTTGTGCTAAACGAGTATTTGTTATTATTGAATTGGGTTAGCTGTAAAGCTATTTCGTCAAATTCAGTCTTTGCATTTCTTCCGAAGCTGAGTGCTTGAGATGCTCGACATTTATAATCAGAGTATTATACATATGCAAGTTGTAAACTATGTTCGCCTATGGAGACCTTGATCCAGTGGTTGCAGTTGAACGTTAACAATAAAATTAATATTTTTAGAACAGTTATCCAAACATCGCTTACACAGAGAAAAGAAATCAAAAATAAAATTTTGATTTTCACAATGCACGTTTTGCATTTAAAAAGAAACATACTTAAATTTAAAATCTAAATGAATGTTGATTCAAAAACTCGTTTTCTGTTAAACATTTTTTTGTGAGAAATCCAACAAAAACAATAATAATGATAATACATTTTTTTTTTAATTTTTGTTTTTACAATGATTCATATAATCCAGAGATTATTTTTTGGAAAAGGGAAGTATAGATGGGTAACTAAAATTCAATGTAATGTGATGCCGTTGGATTAAATTTCATGTGGATGTCATGGTTCGAATCCGGAGGAGAATATAAAATAAATAAGTGAATATTTTAAAAATATAAATACACGCGCGCCATCTGTTGGAACATAGCGGTAGTTATAACCGAATCTCATTAGTAAATATGTTGCATATATTTAGACAGCAGCTAGAATTTACATACATACATACATACATACATACATACATGCAGGTGAAACTAATAAAAGCGTGTTAAAAAGAATAAATAATAGCTTAAAAAACTAAAAAACACGCTTTAATCTTAAAAATCGTACTACAAATTGAGAAATAATTTAATTAGAAACAAAATGATGAACGAAAATATAAGTATTTAAGGAAAAGCGTGGGGTGCTCAGTATGTCAAAAAATATTTAAAATCGGTGTTTTTTTACTAATAATTTTATTTTGACTTTTTTGAGATTTCATATATCGTACTCTTTAATTTCGCAACTAGGTATATTTTTGTACTAGTTGTACGAATCGAATATTTTCATGTTCAAATATTATTGAGCAGCCCCACGCTTTTCCTTAAATACTTATATTTTCGTTCATCATTTTGTTTCTAATTAAATTATTTCTCAATTTTTAGTACGATTTTTAAGATTAAAGCGTGTTTTTTAGTTTTTTAAGCTATTATTTATTTTTGACTTTTTAGTGAAATTTTTCATTAAAGGATGTTTTATGCGGACGCAAGAATAAAAGTAAAAAGAAGTCTGATGGGATGTGGTGTTCTCCGAAATAGATCTACATACATATGTATGTATTTATAACTTCTACCAAAAATCCCAATATGCAGTGAAGTAAACTAGCTTATTATGCAATATTTTCCAAACCCTTTCATTCAAGGTTTTCCAAACTAGTTTGGAAATACAAAATTTCCCAAACGTTTTGTTATATTTCACAATCAGAAAGTGAAGAGAAGTTGAGGTGAAGCATTTGAAAAGAACAAAAAAAAAAGAAACCTGATTGAATAAATTCGAATTTAGACAATAAAGCTCCGAATACGTTTGTAGCGTAATGGTGAGGTATGCTGCCTACGGACCAAGGAGCTCAGGTTCGAGTCCCGAGTGGCGCATTTTTTTTTATTTTTATTTTTTATTTTTAGAGAAATTTTTTTCACCTCACGTTTACAAAACATTATATAAAAATGTAATTAGGGTTCCTTTTCGTTGATTCAGAACTTACTATTAAATGAATTACAAACAAAACCAGTTCTTGCTTTGCATACATATGTATGTACATGCGATTGTTTTTATTGCAAACACAACAACGACAAAACAGAAAACGTTACACAAAACACAAAACCAGTTCTTGCTCTGCATACGTATGTATGTATGTACATTGTACATGCGGTTGATTTCATTGCAAATACAACAAACCAAAAACAGAAAGCTTCAAGCTTTATTTTTGAGTGAATTTATGCATTGAGTTTATCGCCATCGCTATGAGCGATCGCTGGCTGTTGTGCGTTAGTTCGCTCGCTATTTGAGTGGTTATACGTTTTTCTTTGAACATTTGTTTGTGATTTGAGAAGAATGTATTTTTGAGCGTTCGTGAGTGAGTTTTTCCGTACCCTGCAAGCTTGCTACTTATTGGCCTGTATACGGGAGTGAATTGAAATTCATAGAGGCTATTTTGAAGAAAGGTAACATAAAAGCCGCAATGAAGCATAAAATATAATGTAGAATGTCCTACTATATGATGCCGTTGGGCTGTTGATGTCATGTTTCGAATCCGGAGGAGAATAGAAATAATGGAGAGAACACAAAAAAGTGAATGTTTGAAAGATATAATAATTTAGTTAAATGTTGCAACTTTTAGGATGGGATGAAGTTACATACATACATACATACATACATACAGGTGAAGCTAATAAAAGCGTGTTAAAAAGGAGGAGAATATAAAGTAGAGAACACTGCAGTGAAGCAGCGCTTTTTTTCTCATAAAAATAAATATTTTTGAATTTAAAATATTTTTTTTTGATTTTACAATTTTACAATGAACATTTTTAAAATAAGAATGTTTGTATTTACATCACTTTTGAATACGTCTCTGCCCATTTTAAACACGTTTTCATATGTTTTTATAATATTTTTTCCTTGGGTATACTTACATGTTACCAGCACCAACAAGGTTCGTACCAAATATTCCCAGAATATTTTAGTTCGAACTGAACCTAATTTTTCGGCAACATAATCATTCCACGTAATGTCAATGGCTACGTAACATGCAAGGCCGTGGGTAATGTATATTGCAAATGCTAACATAGCCTTCACGCACTGAGCTAAGCTGTTAATGTTAAACAAATTTAAATGCTTGCAGTGAAGAATTTTAATCTCCTTACATATCATGTGAGGGTAAATTAAGTGTAATAGATCCCTCCACTTTACCACCATACTTCAAATAACCGAACAGTCCCATTCCCGTATATAGGAACACGATTAATACCATCGAAACATTGAGAACTCCACAACTGCCACCGAAATTCTTTGGCGTTTTCATTTCATTTTCTAATGGTAAGATGATACCGATTGCTTCAAGTGCGAACAATACTGTACCAAAGAAGAGAGGAAATCCGGAGAAGGGCGCTATTGCTACTTTATTTTCGGTAGTGAATGACTCACGGAAGATATAGTAGCAGATGATACCAAAAGAAACCATTGTGATTCCATTGGCAATTGTTGAAAATGGTGCCAAATATTTTAGGTTACGAACCTGCAAAGTAAAGATGAGTACTTGTGTAAACATATTGAAATTAATGAATTCATTGCGGTTTTATAGTTACCCAATTAATGAGAATCAACGGTAAAAGTATGATTAACATGCACAAACGCACATCTACAGGATCTACTAAATAATAATCGGCGACAGATTTTATGTTCGAAGCAACAAACACGACGTAAACACAACAACAGCCCAATTGATAGATTAACAAGAATGTATTTACAATATTACCTATATAGGGTGCAAATTTGCGGAAGCAGGCAGGACCCTCCATTAATGCATTTTCAGCAACGCTGGGATAATTCATGCTGGGCACCTAAACAATAACCAATCAATAATGCGTAATATTAATAGAATGCTTCATATTATTATACCTTTCATGAATATGAAATGGTATTACAACTTTGTGCCAAAACAGGTTTGTCGAAAGTACCAGAAGGAGAAGTTTTAGAACCACCGAAATATATACTGATATGATCAGAATCATGAGCTGAGTCGTTTAAGCCATCTCCGTCTGTCTGTCAGTTTGAACAGAGTTTTTAAGATATTCGTATGAAATTCGATAAGCTGATCATTTGTCGGAATCGGCCAGTATATCGTATAGCTCCCATCTAATCGATTGCTCAGATATATACATTTTGGGGTATAACTTCTCCATGTAAACAGTAAAGAACACGCAAATTTTCAGTGTTTGCACTCATATTGACCTAAAAAACGTCACCGAAATTTGTCAATATCGGACGACTATAACATATAGCTGTCATAAAACCGATTGCCCAGATATTGAAATTTTTCCATTAAGGGCCGTTTACTCAGCACGGTGGCAGGAAGCGACGATAGGTTGCATGAAAATGTCGCCAAAAAAGGAAAGTGGGGTTGTGTTATGTGATGTTTATAGATGAAACATCCGTTGAAATTAAAATCCGAGCTGCTCCTTTTTCAAGGATATCCACATTTTTTGTTTTTTTTTTGAAAGGATCAAATATTGACGAAATCGAAAATTCGCCAAAGTCCAAATTTTTCCGATTTCAGTACATTATCTGGTAGCTAAAGGATACAAGAAAAGGTATTAAAAAGAAAACAGGACACCTGTAGTGGAAAAATCCAATGTGAACAGGACCTAAAGTATAACCACTGAAATATAAAATAACACAAAAAGAACCCACTTTAATTTGCGTATAACTCCTAATATCTTAACTCTACGTGAAAACTGCTTATGATATGTTTCATTCGGAATAAATAAAGCAATATTTCTTTAATATACAATTTTGATGTACCTGCAGTGCTTAATGTACTTTGGTGCATCTAAAGTAAAAATTTCAAAAAAAAGTACGTTTTTTTTATGGTGGTATTTTAAGTTAAAATATTTTGCTAGTTTATGTAAATATTTTAATCTAATGATCCAATTCTCATTCCTACATATCTATAGGTTAATAATCAAAAAAAGTTAGAGCTGAGATACGCGCTAGCTGTGCACGGTGGGCGGGAAGCAACAATAGGTTTCATGAAAATATCGAAAAAACGATGGCCCCACGAATATGTGCCTTGCTGTGCGCTGATACTAATTTTCGTTTAAAAAAAATGTTGGAGATGTTATTCACGCTTGCTGTGTGTTTATGAAGTAGATTAGAATATCATTTTACGTAAGTTTTTAGCCGGCCATCGTTTTGTCGATATTCTCATGCAACCTATTGTTACTTACCGCCCACCGTGCACAGCTAGCGAGTATTTCAGCTCAAATTCTTTTTAATATTAACGTATAAATATGTAAGAATGAGAATTGGATTATTAGATTAAAATATTTACATAAAATAGCAAAATATTTGAACTTAAATTAACACCATAAAAAAAAACGTACTTTTTTTTGAAATTTTCACTTTAGATGCACCAAAGTACATTAAGCACTGCAGGTACATCAAAATTGTATATTAAAGAAATATTGCTTTATTTATTCCGAATGAAACATATCATAAGCAATTTTCACGTAGAGTTAACATTTTAGGAGTTATACGCAAATTAAAGTGGGTCCTTTTTGTGTTATTTTATATTTCAGTGGTTATACTTTAGGTCCTGTTCACATTGGATTTTTCCACTACAGGTGTCCTGTTTTCTTTTTAATACCTTTTCTTGTATCCTTTAGCTACCAGATAATGTACTGAAATCGGAAAAATTTGGACTTTGGCGAATTTTCGATTTCGTCAATATTTGATCCTTTCAAAAAAAACAAAAAATGTGGATATCCTTGAAAAAGGAGCAGCTCGGATTTTAATTTCAACGGATGTTTCATCTATAAACATCACATAACACAACCCCACTTTCCTTTTTTGGCGACATTTTCATGCCACCTATCGTCGCTTCCTGCCCACCGTGTCAGCCTCTGATCAACGTTAACCGGAGGTAAAAGGCCCGGTTAAGCTATGGACTGTATTATCGACCACATGTTAAATGTATGGTTTGATGAAGTCGATAACCGTGGTTGGCGTTAAAGAGAGGTTGAGTAAACGGCCCTTAAACAGCTGAGATGAAACTGCAGTATTTGTACACATATTAACTTAAAAAATTTTACCAACGATTTTCAAGATCGGACCATATAGCTGACATACAACCGATTTTTTACGATATAAACATTGCGGGGTATAAATGCTCCATTTAAATAGCTAAGGACATGATAATAATAAATCTTTAAATAAATAACTCAAAGAAATGAAAGTATAAATTAAAGAAAGTCAGACTATGTAACATTTCATTTCCCCATTCATGAAAGGTATAAAGTAGGGCTGCAAACCACTCCAAAAATCGATGTGGTTCAGTTCAGTCGTTCGAACCACTTAGAAAAAATCTGCACCAGTACAAAAACCGGTTCATGTTACCTATGAACACCGTTGTCATAAGTGAAGATTAATCTTCAAAATGAAGATTTTTTTGAGCGATTTTGCGTAAGAAATCTTCAAATAAAGGTTTCTAAAATATTTAAAAATTTGTACTGAAAAAGTCTAAAAAGGGAGATTTTCCAATGTGCCATAAGATTTTTATGATTGATATTTTATCTGCGTTAACAAAAGTAATATCATAGATTCACATAGTAGATCTAAATATTTCATGTTGGCTACTCTGTAAATAAAAAATCAATTTGGCAACTTCACAGAACCAAACTACCAGGGCGTTATCTACACTTAATTTTTATGGAATTGTATTGTACACAGTAAAAATTTTAAAATTAAAACCATTAGGGGTATTCGCTATCCCTAGCAAGATAGCACGGATTGCAAATATCCTAGACCAAAATATGCTACACATCGAGAGCACCCCATTGCACAGTCGTAGGAAATTTTAAGAAGCAGCTTTTCTTTTTAGCCAAAGGGACGCGTTCATCACTCACTTTTTAATAAATAAATCATTTTATTTTAGTAAATTTAATAAATACACATAAAAAATAACATTTTAAGCAAAATTCGAATGCTCAAATTGAAATTGAAATTAGCAATTAGCAAATGTCAGCTGACGCAGGGTCGCAATTAATTTCCTACACTTCATAGCAAATAAATATACATAGGTTTTGGTTTAGCATATTTTTGAGGTCTAGCATATTTCTGTGCGCCTGTATTTTGTTGTTGTGCGTTTTAAAACTTTGCAATCCGTGCAATCCGTGCTACGTGCTAGGGTTATGCTATGGATAGCGAATACCCCTATTATGGTTTAAAAAAGAAGAGAATATTGAGAGACAGAAATTATTCTTGGTGTCAAATTAATACTTTCTTTGAATTAAATCAAAACCAAATTTTGATTATTTTTAGAATATTTCTGGTATTAAAAATACTTGAAATGGTATAAGATCAATGCAAAATTGGAATAAATTCTATACTTTTATGGAATTAAATCAAAACCATATTTTGATTATTAAACTCAGCTGTACTAGTACACAGAGTATTATAGTTTTGATTTCATAACGGTGGATTGTAACAGAATGAAATAATCGAGATAGATATAGACTTATATATATCAAAATGATCAGGGTGAAAAGAGAAATCGATTGAGCCATGTCCGTCCGTCGGTACGCACTCTAACTCGCGCAAAAATTGAGATATTTCGCTGAAATTCGGGATGCAAGTTGGTATCGAGACTGGGACGGTTGGTATTGAAAATGGGTAAAATGGGACCATGACCCACTTTTCCTATATAGAAAAAATCGGAAATTTGGTATCTCGGCCACTAATGTAGCTAGAGTGATAAAATTTTACCCACGTATTGAGCTCAGGCCCTTATGAAGAAATTTGATGAAATTTTGGAAAATGGGCAGTACCACGCCCACTTATTAAAGGGCAAACATTGAAAGTTTTATAAGCCATAACTCAGAAACCGTAGCAGATATATCGATGAAATTTGGTATGCGTGATTTACTTCCTTAGGCAAACGTCTGGAGGGAAAATTATCAAAATCGGTTGGCGGCCACGCCCACTTTTATATATGGGAACTATAAAGGGGCCTAATAAAAATATTTTAAGCGATATCACTGTCAAATATAAATATATATCTACTTCATTATTGAGCTCTCAAGACCATTTTTTCTATTTTTAGCACAAGCAATGCTTTGCGCTGATTAGTAGAGTTTGTTTATCGGCTGGCTCGTCCGATTAAATTTTACTTTTGGTTTCTGGTCGTTTTTATTTTCATAACTACTTCATTATTGAGCTCTCAAGACAATTTTTTTTTTAGTAAGGAAAAATTGGTGTGAAAAATGAATACTTATTTGGTAGAAATTATAGATAAATTTCGGAGACCACCACATCTCTTCATCAGATTTCTTTTTAACATTTTTATTCTTTGGCGTCTGCCGAGATCGAACCTCGGATTTTCCGGTTGGAAGTCTAATGGCATCACCACGAGGCTACCGCCGCCTTGCATTTTGCTTGTATTAATTTTTCTTTTCATTTTTTCCTTTTTATAACCCACCATCCAACAACAGTGACCTTGCGACGTTATTGGCATTTGTCACCTTTATGTTGGTGTTGATGTGTGTTTGGTTTGTACAAATTCTATTTTTAGCACAAGCAATGCTTTGCGCTAATTAGTAGAGTTTGTTTATCGGCTGGCTCGTCCGATTAAATTTTACTTTTGGTTTTTTTTTTTCATATTTGTTTTATTGAATCTTTCTTCTGTAGAAAATAACAATAATTTAGAAAATCTTAAAAAACTAATACAATAAATCATTTGTTGCCAATGCTACAAATAATAATGTTGGCAAAGAATCTGTTTACGTATACGCATATGACATGTATCTTAACCTAGGAGTGTAATATTAACCTAGTTTTCGTGGGGGGTTTTATCGTTGTGGATTTTTTTTTTTTTTGGGAGAAAAATATATAACTTATTTCATGCACTAACTAAAAATAATAAAAAAAGATCTGGTTTCTAAAGTGCTATTTAGAAGAAAATTTTTTTTTACAAAGCTTTTGATTTTCTAATTAGGGTTTTTATAAGAAGTTTTAAAAATCACGAAACTTTTATTCATTTAAAAATTAGACTGTTCTATTGCAAACACGATGAATACTTTATTTTTGGCGATTTTATCCAAGTGAAAAAAATAATAATATTTTATGGACGAAAAACTCGGTTAGATTACCCAGCTGTTTTCAGCTGTAAAAGTCCGCCCCAAGATTTTTAGCTTATGTTGGACTCTAACTTGTTTTTTTTTTTGCAACTTTGTTATTTGACATCCGATTTTTAAAATTGATAGATATGTCATTATTTTAGTCTTTTGAGCAGAGTTTGAAATTATTTTCTGTACTGCAACTGCGCAGCCTTAAGTTTCAAAAAATTATAGTCGACTGTTGCTGTATTGTGGAAATTTACAGCAAAGGGCAAACATAATTTCGAGTTTTTACAGCACTGTTGTTACTGTTTTTTTTTTAATTTATGGGAACACAATGAAATTGTAATGTACAAAAAAACCAATTTTAAAAAGCCGCACTTAAAACTAAAATTCTGTTTATCTGTGCTTTGCTGTCGACTGATCTGTTTGAAATTACACAGTAAAGCAACACCACAAATAAACAAACAAATATATTCTACTGTTCTGTGCTTCGACTTCAGACAAGGGCGTAGCCAGGATTTTATCCAGGGGGGGCAAGCACATCAAATATTTGAAGCAGTCAAAAATCAATTTTTTTGCGACTAAAATCAAGTGTTGCTGTTCCGCTCTTAAATGTCGAAAATAATACTAATTTGTGAGTGCGACTACAGCAACACTGCTAATATAAAAATGACAACAACAACTGTCAATTAAACTAGGTTGCGCAAAGTCAAAAAGTAGGAAAAAAAAACTACTAAAATACTACTATGTATAAAACAGCTGATGGGGTTGTTGTGTGCAAAATTATTGAAGTCGCTCATTTGGTGAAACCCAAAAGTAAGTTAACCTCAAATCTGGGCTAACTTAAGTCAAAGCTTAGTTTTATACTGTTTTCAGACAGAAAATTAATGTAGTACATTACATTTATAATATAACAATAAATTCTTGTGTTTCACACACACTCAATTAACAAGGAGATGTCACTTTTCATTAAATAATTTGTTCTTATTGACAAGAATTTTTTAATAAATAATCTCAGTAAACATTCGGAGTCATAAAAAAGTCAGAAAGGAATCGTAAACTGCAGCATTCACACTAATTATGAGCTCATTTTGGAGTCCGAAATGTATGTATTTCTGTTCCTAAGGTGGTCTCCTGATATGAGCCTAATTTCATACATTTTATGAGCCTGAATATGTAGTAAAACCAAAAAAAATGTCTTTTGTTTTTGCATTTTCCTTCCCCTGACCCAATTCTCTTCATCCCCTCTCTCCACCGTTGGGATTCTGCACACAACCATTGTGGGACATTCATTCCTTGCTTTATAGTGTTGTCTATTTGTATTTTCCTCCTGATGAACTTTAGTGATACTTTTATACCTACTTCCCATTTTTCGAATTACAATTATCATTTAAAAAAAAAAACAAGAAAAAAAATTATAAAAAAATTTCTCCTAAGCTCATACATATTTCACACATGTTTCTGATTCATATCCAAAGGTGGGCAAAACCTTAGCACATGCTAAATAAGAGTAAGCGCCCGTGTACGTATACACACCGATTGTCACTACCACAGCCAAATAAAGAGCGTAAAACGAGCGCTTACGATGGGACTAGGCGATCGTAGCTTATCAAAAATTATTTAGTTGCCTTTCGACTGGCGTAAAAGCAAGTGCTCGTTAGGTGGCCGTCGTTTGAAATTATTTTATTTGCAAATAACGTGTGTACACAAATACATACATATGTATGAACATATGTGTATACGTACGTTCTTTCATAATTTCGCAAAGCGTGCGCGCATGACCCTGCTCGCCCAACATCTGCATGCAGACTGATTATCTGTAATAATTTTTCACTTTGGCCTACCCTGTAAAAATCATAGGATTATATGATCCATTTTGTGGTAGGTAGGAGTACTTTCAAAGTGATCATAAACATAGCAAGCGACTCGTTTATCTGCATCGGCTCGTAGTTAGCCGAACATTGCTACAAAAACCGAATGTATGTATATCGCGATAACGACGAAGCAAGTGCGTACATTTGTATGTATGTATGTACATATGTATGCATGCTCGTTTGAACGTGCACGATCTACTAATAAATAGACATTGAACGCAACACAACATGTTGGCGATTGCGCTAGAAAAATTTTATTATTTAATTTTTATTAAAGAAAAGCTTACTTATATATGTATGTAATCCTAATAATCAAATTGAATTGGCAGTCGTTCAAATCTGTTCAGCGATTATTAAATTTCATTAATTTTAGTACCTACTCCATGGATTAATCCCATGTAGGTACTCCATGGATTAATCCCATGTAGTTACTCCTTGGATTACTCGGGTGTCATGCGGAAATCGGAGTATGTGATCCCTGTCTAGGACATCGCCATGTTAAATGGACCATATTTTTTATATGAAATGTGACAGGTTGAGGAGTACTCGGTTGGTCCACAGCGAGTACTCTATACACGCGTGCATGGAGTACTCGGCTTTTTTGCAGGGTACAGTAGGCGCACCAACACACGCTCATTCTTCGGTCATCGCTTGAATGTGGTAGTGCCCACCTATGTTCATATCCGACTCCAAATTATGAGTGCTCTGAGAATGTTTGTTGGGATAATAAATTCACGCCAAAACGAATTGACGGTTGACACTGAAAACTTCAAAATTAATAACAACGAACTTACCTCCCAGAGTTGTATTGGATTTTTATTCGATTAAAAATTCAATTAATTAGTAATGGATCCATTAATAATTGAACTTCTGGATGGAAGATCGAGCTTCATTATCAACTTAATGAAGAAAATGTGGATAATTACTCCATTAACCGCCTGTGTGAAATCAGTATTAGCTTTAGTCACGCTGGTGAAACCGGGCCTTAAATTCTGCTTATCAATGCTAATGCTAAAATATTTAGTGGACTGTAGACACGAATTGAAACAAATCTCACTGTTTTATTTTGACATGTAAATTTCTGTACTATTCTCTGATGCCATTATAATGTTAAGCAGTAACTGGCCAGGGGGGGGCAGCTGCCCCCCCTGCCCCTACCTGCCTACGCCCTTGACTTCAGATATTTTCAAAGGGAATCGAAATTCAAAAGTTCTCAAAAAATTATTATAACTTTCGCAGTACAGCAGCAGCTTATTTTTTCAGACTGTTGATGTAATGCTGGCAAACAGTGCGTAACATAATTTAATTTATAAGTGGTATGTCGTTAGAAGCGTATTTTAATTATCTTTCGAACGGAGTAGATACGGCGGGGTATTTGTAACTTCAGCGAAAAGAATTTTTGATTGAAGTTGTAACCAAAAAAACCCAAAATTACGTTATCTCAACACCCTATCCATAAAAAAATGGTTTTAACCTCAGCAGGTTCATGCCAGCCCTCCCCTATACCTGAAATTCTTGGTATTTTCTCAAAATAATTATTTGTAAACTACTGTTTTCATCATATAACTTTGAATATGATAGAAGTAAAATTTATCTACCAGAATTTCGTGGGGGTTCACACACCTAAACCTCTCCCCCCCCCCCCCCCGAAATACGGCCTTGGCTTCGGTGACGTTCATCATTATCTAAAGCGACTCTCGAAATATTGGTCTCACGGAATATGACCTTATGTGCAATTGAGGTTTACATCCTTTCTCCTTAACCGCCTAGGATAGCTTTGCTTTAAGAGTCTTTTGAATTAGGATGGTTGGCTAATCTTTTCGCATAATTTGTTTGCATTTTCTCTATCTCTTCGGTCACCGTATTTATCTTTAGGTTACTATGTATAATTGAATTTTTCACATACCAAGGCGCTTTGCATATTGTTCTTAATATTTTGGACGGTAGTCTTTGAATTCTTTCTACGCTAGACTTCGATGCTGAGCCCCAAGTTGTATTCAGACCTGTTAAATTCCGATTAGGATTAGAAATCAATTAAATTGTTTTGTTTTTTAATTGGTAATCATTATTTTAATTCTTTTGTAGAAAAAAAGTAATTTTAATTGATTACTATTAAAAAAATTAAAAAAAATCAAAAAAAGTCTAAAAAATCAAAAATAATCATAAAAATCAAAAATGATCAAAAATAATCAAAATAATTTTTTGATTGTTTTTGATTATTTTTGATTTTTTATGATTATCTTTTATTTTTTTTGATTTTTTATGACTTTTTTTTATTTTTATTAGGGACCGAAAATAACGGTTATTTTTTCTAGTGTGGTGAAAAGGTTACGCAAAAATAACCTTTATCTTCTTTTGGTCCTTAATAACCATTATAAAAACCAAAAAACCGTTTTGGGCCTGAATAACCCTTATGGCAACCAAAAAACTGTTTTGGGCTTGAATAACCGTTATGGTAACCAAAAAACTGATTTGGGCCTGAATAACCGTTATTCAGATTTTTATTTTTTTTTTTGGTCAGCTATAAAAATCAAACCTATTTATTTGTCAATATTTCTGGACGATATTGGTATCAAATGAAAGGTGTTGAGCAGGGCTTTTAGATAGAGGTGTATTTGTTAAGATTCGTAGGTCGGGCTCTCAGTGATGGGTGAAAAGTGGACCCGGATGTTTTAAGCAATATTAGTATGAAATGAAAAGAGGTAATCAGAGCTACAATCCCTGCTCAACACCTTTCATTTGATACCAATATCGTCCAGAAATGTTGACAAATAAATAGGTTTGATTTTTATAGCTGACCAAAAAAAAAAAAATCTGAATAACGGTTATTCAGGCCCAAAACAGTTTTTTGGTTGCCATAACGGTTATTCAAGCCCAAAACTATTTTTTGGTTGCCATAACTGTTATTCAGGCCCAAAACGGTTTTTTGGTTTTTATAATGGTTATTAAGGACCAAAAAATTTTTTTCTGATGATAATGGTTAAATATGAATTTTACCCCATTTCTCTTATAACCGTTACGTCCCTGATTTTTTTTCATTTTGTTTGATTATTTTTCAATATTGTTGTAAAGAAATTTGGATACGCATGCACATCCATACGTATTAAGGTAGGTATGTATGTATGTTTGGTCAGAGAGGCATCAAGTTTGTTTGTACAAATGTATGTATACGCATATTAAAGTACGTAACCCTACAGTAAATATGGGGACAGGTGTATCCAAGTCATTAGCCGTGTTTCACATACGGTGATCCTAACCCAGATAAAAATTTTTGCATGTAAATGCAACAACAAAGATTTCAGCTCGATTAAACCAGATAAATTGCTGGTTCAATTTCTGATCCGCCCTGTTCGATTTGTTTTTTCCGTGCTGATTTGGCAGCACAGTGCTTTTTTGATTTGGCAGAACTCAAAAGTGACATTTGTGTATGTATACATATACCCTGCAGTAAATTTGTTTCACTGTTAAATGATCATTGATGATTCTTTGTTGAATATTCATCACTATCGTTTTGCGTTGGTGCAAGCGAGCAAGCTATATTGAAAAAAGCAAACAAAATACCATCTAGGCGGTTAAAAACCAACGGCCAGCTTGCATTTCGGTAGGTTTTTTGACATTCGGCAGCTTTTCTGACAAATTTTTCAATTTGACAACTATAAAATAAATTATATTTAAAATAAAAAATATATGGAAATACAAATTTTAAATTTGCCTCTTGTAAGCTTTTGCTTTGGCCGTAAGGGGAAAGAAGAAGTCCGGAAGAAAAATTATACTGCACACTAGCTTCTCCTTATAACATGGAATACATAGCTCTCCCGCCATTTGAGTTTCATTATTTATTTCAGTGATTTAAATTCAAATTTCCAAAAAAATAATTTTTGAAATACAGTAGACGCTCACAAATTAGAACCACTTTGTTTTTAGGGTGATTCTAATTTCTGAAAAATTCTAATTCCTGGACGTTTTTTTATTTCAATAAAACCTTAAAATTTAAGTCAATTTGCATTGAAAACCTACATTGAAATTTTATCTTATTCAATTTTATTCATAAAAACGAAAAAATATAAGGTAACAATCCAATATACATATATGTATTTATGCGCTAAGTCAGAAAAAGGTCCAAAGAACAAAAACTCCAATTATCGAATTCAAACAGAAACTAACAAAAACTGTACAGATAGCGACGAAAATCCAACGGCTACCGAGCGTAATATGAATGAATTGGAGATTCCCTTTTTTATATCTATTTTGCAACAAAAAAAAAAAAAAACAAAATCGAAAATTCTAATTTCAGAGCGTGCAATGTATTCAAAAAGTTGACTCTAATTTCTGGAAATTCTAATTACTGAGAGTTCTAATTTGTGAGCGTCTACTGTAGTTATTTTCATTTAGTTGGAAGTTTAATGTCAATCAAATTGTTTTGAGGGAGTATTTGTCGCTTTTCAACGTACAGAATAATTGTTTTTGTGCTATTATAACTCTGACGAGTTTTATGGCCGAGCTTCTCTCCCAATTCGAGGTGTGTTCCTTCTGTTTTCCTACCATTGGGCAGTTTTATGCCGGCTCCGAACGGTGTCATATAGGCATGAGGAGAGCAAACCATTTATTTGAAAAAAATTAGCAGCCTTTATATGAAAGTATTCACTGATGCCTCCTCATGATGAATTTCATCAGTGATTCATTTCAGATTTTTACTGCTGGGTATATGTTGTATATGTTTCTTCTTCTTTTTAGTTCTTTTCAAGTGCAGCCAAGTTTCATTATGAGCCGGATTGTTTCAGTAAAAATTTATCTTGACCCAGACCCAGATGTAATAACTGAAATGCCCCATTATGTATTATGCAGCACAACTGCACTAGTTCAAATGTCGAAAAATTTAGAAGTACAAAATTTGTATAGATCTTGGCTCGTTGGAAGTTCTTCGTACTAGATGCGGAAGATTCATTTCATGGTCCAGGATAAGGACAGGAAAGAGCCAATAAATAATTATCAGTAGGACTGGGATTATCTTTACGCAAATTTATTTGCAGCATAGCAAATCGTCTACTGCTTTATTATGTAGTAGGCATGCGAAGCGGCATACAAATCCCCAAATAATCCTATTTTGGGAACCATGTGTGTATTATTTATATGACGATGTAGATGACTTCTTGGTCATTTATTGACTGACTCGCTTTATATATATTTACAATGTGTTGAGCTTAAAACTCAAATTAGTTATGCAGTAACAGCATCGTTATAAAAGAGCTGATCAACCAACCTTATGGGAAACAATGTATTTGATTAGTAATTCGCTAGTCGGTAACAACCAAATGAATTTTGGTTTTCAGCCGTAACGCTAACCAGCTGTTCGATTGTTTGTTTCAGTTGTTCACTGTCATGACCCAATAATAATATGGTCGTAGCAATCAAAGGAGAACACGCAATTAGCGTCAATACAAAATATGATAATTTCGCAACATAAAATGCCAAAAGAAGAAGAGCGACTCTATTGCTATGGCCACCTTTATTGGGCTACGATCACTGTTCAGCTGTTTACTGTTACTGCACCAATAATCGACCAAATTAATACCGATACTGTTACTATTATGGAAATAAAGCTACTGCATAACTAATTGAACCCTAAATTAAGATACCAATAAAGAGGAGAGCATGCAGTTATGATGAGTAAATATAACGAAGGATGGAATACAGGAGATACATCGTATACAGGGTGTTGCAATTTATATGCTCTACGAGTTATAACTTATACATTTCTACAATGTGTATGTCGTTAACGCATCTATGGCCTTGGAGGGATTTCTTGAGGCAAAGTCCTCCACTTTATGGGAACAGGAAGACCGTGGGCTTGTATTATTGTTCCGCGATCAGCAGAATTCACGATGCTTAGAGTGTTTGTTTACAGGAAATGAAATGTTTATTAAGGTATGGTTAAACCGAGGTACTTCACTCATTTTTGACTAAAGATTAATGTAAAATATTCTTCAATATTTATAAAAATTAAAAATTAATTAGCTAATAGAAGAAATATACATAGATGTATCTGAATCAGCCATGGGCTCACGAGCTCCAGGGAGCTGGTCGGCTACACACATGAATCGTGTGTATGCTGATAGCAAGCAACCCACTAAGCCCATTTATGAGGTGATGTGTTTTTTTTTTTTATGCCAGGATACTTGTTTTTTTAGATATTCCACAGATACTCCTAAAGTATTGAACGGCACGTACAAATTGAGCACGAATTATTTCTTCACTGACTAAAGTAGGAGTTAAGAAGAGTAAGCCGAAATAGAAAAATTTATACAAATGAAGTACATAATAAAGATAGGTGGTAGACAGCTGTATATTCAGCACTACAATACTGCTACAATTCATGCTGAATACCTAACCAGAACATAATAACGACCATATGAAAAAACATGCGGTTTGGAATGAAAGCCCGAAGCTTTCGCTTCATTGCTTTTTTTACTATAAAAAGTCATTCATGCGAAGGCGGTCATCGCCGTGTGATAGTCATGGAGCATAGTCATGGAAGTTGTTATCTTCCCTAAAGGAAATGTAATGAATAACGCATTACAAATAGCTAATACACACTCCTTCGCTTACTTTGCTCATTACTTGTAATGCGACAGTTTTAAAATTATTATTTTTTCGCTTACTGGTAATGCAGAAAATAATCGAAAAGGTTTGGAGTACTGCCGTTATTTTTTTGCAAACGCTTTGCTTTTGATTTTTCTAAATAGCAGTTTTGTAAAGCAAATTACCCTCATTCTAGTTTATTCTGCCAGTTTTCATTATAAAACTGTCGGGGTTAGTCGCGTTATTCCATCGTTAAATTTTTTTTAAATAAGCCAATAGCTGTGCAAATACATAGCGTAATATTATTCAAATAGTGTTTTTTTTTAAATACATTTTGCAAAGAATGTTTTGATTCTTTATTCATTCCGTATGCTATTTGTTTTCGGCATAAATTGCTCACTCTTAGTTTTAAAAATATTTTTTCGCTTATCAGTATTGCATAAAATAAGCGAAAAGATTTGGAACACTGCCGACATATTTTTCAAAGTCCACATTGATTTAAATTTTTGTAAATAGAAATTTTATAAAGCAATTTACCCTCATTCTCGTTTATTTTGCCAGTTTTTATTATAATACATTATAGATTACTATACTGGATTATGTGATATATGCAATTACTTATACCAGTGAAAGAACACGCCAGTGAACGAGCGTCTAGCCACCATCCGCATCAAAGCGAGATTTTTCAACATATCTCTCATCTGCGCCCACGCCCCGACGGAAGAGAAGGACGATGCGATCAAAGACACTTTCTATGAGCAGTTAGAGCATGCTTACGACCGCTGCCCCCGTCACGACATTAAGATTGTGCTTGGCGATTTTAATGCCAGGGTGGGTAAGGAAGGCATCTTTGGCAGCACAGTCGGAAAATTCAGTCTCCACGACGTAACCAGTCCCAATGGGACGAGGCTGATCGACTTCGCCGGGTCACGAAACATGGTCATTAGCAGTACCAGATTCCAGCACAAAAAAATACACCAAGCCACATGGCTGTCTCCTGATCGAAAAACGCGAAATCAAATTGATCACGTCATGATCGACGGCAGACACAGCTCCAGCATCCTAGATGTGCGCACAATCCGTGGTCCCAATGTCGACTCCGACCACTATCTTGTAGCAGCCAAGGTACGCACCCGCCTCTGTGCAGCAAAGAATGTGCCAACAGGACAGCAAGGAAAGTTTGAAGTCGAAAGGCTGCACGTGACGCAGACAGCCAATGAATACACCACTCGGCTCTCACTCCTGCTCTCTGAGAGCAACCCTTCACCAAACGATGTATCTGAGGAATGGGAACACATCGCTCGTTCACTTCGTATCGCCGCTGAGGAATCTATAGGATACAAGCGAGCCCACAAAAACACCTGGTACGACAAGGAATGTCGCGATGCCTCGGAAAGAAAGAACGCCGCCTACAGGGCTACATTGTGTGCGGGCGCAACGCGAAGCGTATGGGAGCGTTATCGAACGGCGAAGAGGGAAGAGAGGCGCCTTTTTCGAAAGAAGAAAAGGGAGGCTGAAAGGCGCGAGTGTGAAGAGCTTGAGATGCTGGCGGGTAGGAACGATGCTCGAAAATTCTATCAAAAAATCAGGCGGATGACTGAAGGTTTCAAGACCGGGGCAAATTTCTGCCGGAATGATAACGGTGATCTGGTAACTGATGTCCAGAGCATACTTAAGTTGTGGAGGGATCATTTCTCCTCCTTGCTAGATAATGGCAACAGTGAAAGTGCGGAAGGAGAAGATGTACGACCCGAATCCCCAATAGCAGATGATGGTAGGCATGTTCCACCACCTGATCATGACGAAGTGCGAATAACAATATCTAGGCTTAAGAATAACAAGGCCCCGGGCGCTGACGGCTTGTCAGCCGAGCTATTCAAACATGGTGGCGAAGAGTTGATAAGGAGCATGCATCAACTCCTATGCAGAATATGGTCGGACGAGCGCATGCCCGACGATTGGAACTTAAGTGTGCTCTGCCCAATCCACAAAAAAGGAGACTCCACAGTACGCGCCAATTATCGTGGGATAAGCCTCCTGAATATCGCATATAAGGTCTTAGCAAGTATATTGTGCGAAAGACTGAAGCCTATCGTCAACAATCTGATTGGACCTTATCAGTGTGGCTTCAGACCTGGTAAATCTACCATCGACCAGATCTTCACAATACGACAAATACTGGAAAAAACCCATGAAAAAGGATCCGACACACACCATCTCTTTGTCGATTTTAAAGCCGCTTTTGATAGCACGAATAGGAATTGCCTGTATGCCGCAATGTCTGAATTTGGTTTCCCTGCTAAACTTATACGGCTATGCCAAATGACGTTGACTAACACCACCAGCTCCGTCAGAATTGGGAAGGACCTCTCCGAGCCGTTCGAGACCAAACGAGGTTTCAGACAAGGTGACTCTCTTTCGTGCGACTTCTTCGATTTGATGCTGGAAAAGATAATACGAGCTGCAGAACTTAACCATACAGGAAGCATCTTATATCACAAGAGTGTGCAACTGCTGGCGTACGCCGATGACATCGACATCATTGGCACTAACACGCGCGCCGTATGTTCTGCCTTCTCCAAGCTGGATAAAGAGGCTAAGAAAATGGGTTTGGCGGTCAACGAGGACAAGACGAAGTACCTCCTGTCATCACACAAAGAAACAGCACGCCTTGGCAGCCACGTCAATGTTGATAGCTACAAATTCGAAACTGTTAAGGACTTCGTCTATCTGGGAACCAGCATTAACACCAAGAATGATGTCAGCACGGAGATCCAACGAAGAATCACGCTTGCCAATAAATGTTACTTCGGACTAAGTAGGCAACTGAAAAGTAAAGTCCTCTCTCGACAAACAAAAATCACACTCTACAGGACGCTCATCGTTCCAGTCCTCATGTACGGCGCAGAAGCATGGACAATTTCAAAATCAGATGAGATGGCACTTGGAGTATTCGAGAGAAAAGTTCTTCGTAAGATTTGTGGACCTTTGCGCGTTGGCGTGGGCGAGTATCGCCGGAGATTTAACGATGAGCTGTACGAGCTTTACACAGACATCGACATTGTTCAGCGAATAAAGATCCAGCGGCTGCGTTGGGCAGGTCATGTCGTGAGAATGGACGAAGGCGCTCCGGCCAAGAAAGCATTTCTATCGAAACCCGCTGAACGCAAAAGAAAAGGGAGACCTCCACTGCGTTGGGAAAATCAGGTGGACAGCGATGCTGCCTCCCTAGGTGTTCCCAAGTGGCGCCATGCTGCACGAAACAGAAGCAATTGGCGCGCTTTGTTGGACTCGGCCAGAATCGTCTAGACGGTTAAGCGCCAATCAAGAAGAAGAAGTGAAAGAACTTATTACTTGCAACAGCTTATTTTTTCCAATATTAGTAGCGATTATATAATGCATTATTGTCTACAATATTGTAAGAATACCGCCAATGACATGCCTATGTTAAAGTAATACAATCCGTATTCGAAAGTGTAAGCGATGAATCAAGATTTCTCGATGATTTTACCCATTACATGTAAGAGAAAGCCCTGCTGGGAATTGTTGTTGTTGTTGTGTGTATAGGCTGCGCAGTCGACGCTGCGCATCACTGATCTAAATGTTTAAATTGCAATCAATTTTTATTAGAAACAAGTAAGGAAGCCTAAGTTCGAGTGGAATCGAACATTCGATACTCAGCTGTATGCTTTCATTGTTTTTTTGCGTTTGATGGAAACACTTTACTTCATATAAAGCGAGTGCTACATAGCCTGGGCGTAGCAACGCACATTTTCTAAATTTTCATCAGTCATCCAACTTAGCATATCAATATTATTCTTTGTGCAAAATTTCATTTCTTTATGACTTCTAGTCACAAAGATGTCACGTTAAAAATTCCCAAAGGGTGATCCAGAAATATCTCTGGTAAAAAGTAGGCGTGATCATAAACCGATTTCAATAAATTTTTGGGTGTCTATTAACACAAGTTATAAAAGTGTATAAACCAAGTTTCGTCATAATATCTCAATTATTTGTCGAGTTATGGGCACCGAAGCCTCCTAGATTCCTTTGTCTAAAAAGGGGCGGTGCCACGCCCGTTTTTCAAACTTTTTTATCTTTATTCCCGGTTTATTGTGGAACTCATGCGACAAAATTTGAATGAATTGTCTTTATATTTGACAAAGATATCGCTTAAAATGTTTTTATTAGGCCACTTTATAGTTCCCATATATAAAAGTGGGCGTGGTCGGCAACCGATTTCGCTAAAATTTTGAACATGTATTACCACAGGTAATAAAAGTGTATACACCAAGTTTCGTCATTATATATAAATTATTAGTCGAGTTATGGGCTCAGAAATCTCGCATATTCCTGCTTTTAAAAAGAGGCGGTGCCACGCCCATTTTCCAAAATTTTTGTATTTTTTGTTTTATGTCAATAGTTGGACTCTCGCCATAAAATTTCAATGGTATATCATTATATTTGACAGAGATATCGCTTAAAATGTTTTTATTAGGTCACTTTATAATACCCATATATATAAGTGGGCGTGGCTATCAACCGATTTTGATAATTTTCCCTCCAAACGGTTTTCTAAGTAAGTAAATCACGCATACCAAATTTCAGCGATATATCTGCTACGGTTTCTGAGTTATGGCTTATAAAACTTTCAATGTTTGACCCTCAATAAGTGGGCGTGGCACCGCCCATTTTCCAAAATTTCATCAAATTTCTTCATAAGGGCCTGAGCTCAATACGTGGGTAAAATTTTATCACTCTAGCTATATTAGTGGCTGAGATATCAAATTTCCGATTTTTTCTATATCGGAAAAGTGGGTCATAGTCCCATTTCGCCCATTTTCAATACCAACCGTTCCAGTCTCGATACCAACTTGCATTCCATATTTCATCAAAATATCTCAATTTTTGCGCGAGTTAGAGTGTTTACAGAGAACGGACGGACGGACGGACATGGCTCACCCTTCCCTTTTCACCCTGATCATTTTGATATATATAAGTCTATATCTATCTCGATTATTTCATTCTGTTACAATCCACCGTTATGTGATTAAAACTATAATACTCTGTGTACTAGTACAGCTGAGTATAAACAGTACAATGGTATAGAGAATCTATGGTTCCATTGTCTCCGTATGGCCCCAAAAGAGGTTTTTTCAATACCTCTGTAGAATCGCAATGAAATGTACATGTTAAATGTACATGTATATAGCGAATCAATACCGTTTCTCTATAGACATTTATTGCAGCGAATATTTCTGCCATTTAAAAGAATTAAATTATACCAACCGTCCCAGTCTCGATACCAAATTGCATTCCAAATTTCATCAAAATATCTAAATCTTTGCGCTAGTTAGAGTGTTTACAGACGGACGGACGGACATGGCTCAATCGATTTCTCTTTTCACCCTGACAATTTTTATACATATAAGTCTATATCTATCTTGATTATTTCATTCTGTTACAATACACCGTTATGTGATTATAACTATAATACTCTGTGTACTAGTACAGCTGAGTATAAAAATGTTTATGCCACTCTGAACAAATATACATAGTACATACCTTTTTTTTACGAGGAGGAAGTATCTAAAGGCCGCTGTGGTGCAGTGGGTAGAGTGCTCGCCTGCTATGCCAGAGGTCTCGGGTTCAAGCCAAACACCAAAACAATTTTTCTAATTAGTAAAAATCCAATTATTGGGTTTTTTAAGAGCAGCGGTCACCTCTCGGCAGTGGGCGGCATACCCTCCGAGTGTATTTCTGCCACAAAAAAGCTTCTCACAAAAAATGCATTCGCCGTTCGGAGCCGGCATAAAACTGTAGGTCCACCCAATTAGTAGGAAAAACAAAAAGGAGCACACCTCACATTGGGAGAGAAGCTCGGCCATAAAACTCGTCAGAGTTATAATAGCGCCATTGTATTATTATTAAGTATCTAAAGCCTTTACCCTGTTAATGCGGGACTTTAACCGCGACAAACCTCCTACTCGTATCGTATCGAACCCTCCCGGTACTACCATCAAGCCATCGTCGGCGGCTGGGTTGAACACCAGGCTTTAAGTCCGTAATAGTCGCGATATTGGCCTCAGTCTACATTAAAAGGCTACATACATACTTTTATACGTACAAATATGCATATTTCTGATTATTAGTCGTAATGATTACCGGTTTGATTGATTATTTTTTCAAATGCCCATTTAATGATTGATTACCAATTGTAATCATTACGATTAATAATCATTATTTAACAGGTCTGGTTGTATTCCATACATCCAAATTGGTTTTAAAACACTATTAAATGTCAATATCTTATTATCTAAACCCAGTCTGGAACTTGGAACAATTAACCATTGCAAATGGCTTATTTTCAACTTGGATTGCATAATCTTTTTGTCAATGTGATTTTTCCAAGTCATTCTTATATCCAATGTGACGCCAAGGTACGTAACGAAGTCTTTCTGAGTTATTATTTTTCCATTTATTGAGACTGGTGGGCATGCGTTTTTTTTTAGGCTAAAAGTTACTTGTACACATTTAGATTCGTTGACCTTAATTCTCCACGTAGTAAGCCATTCTTCTAAAGTTTTTATGTGTCTCTGCAATTGGATAGTAGCAGTTGTGGGATTTGCGTGCACATTCAGTATAGCCGTATCATCGGCGAAGGTAGACGTGACAAGGCTCGCGTTCGTTGGCAGGTCACTTGTGTAAATTAAGTTTAATACAGGCCCTAGAACGCTACCTTGTGGAACTCCAGCAGAAATTGGATGCCTTTCGGTTGTAAAACTGTTGTGCCTTACTCGAAATTTTCTACCTGTTAAAAAGCTTCCTAAGATCCCGCAGAGATTATTTGGAAGTGTTTGTTTCAATTTATGCAACAGCCCTTCTAGCCATACTTTATCGAAAGCTTGTGCCACATCTAGGAATAGAGCAGTACACTATCGTTCGGTTTCAAAAGTTGACCTTATTTCTGAAACTATTCTATGCACTTGTTCTATCGTACCGTGCTGCTCTCTAAATCCGAATTGGTGACTTGGTATGGTTTCGTGCAGTTCTAACATGGGCTGGATTTTTTTAGCAATAATTTTTCGAATAGTTTGGAAAAGATAGAGATTAAGCTTATTGGCCTCTAGAACCTTACTATTGTCGGGTCTTTGCCTGGTTTTGGGATCATAATAATTTCAGATAGTTTCTATGGATTAGGAAAGTGACATAATCGGAGGATACTGTTGAAAATGTATAGTAATTGCTTAATAGCTACTATGGGAAGCGCTTTTAACATTTCACCCGTTATTCCGTCATAACCTGGTGCTTTCTTATTCTCTATGTGTTTTGATATAGTTTTATTCAAGTCTTCTAGTTTAAATCCAAGTGGCACTGCTGGTAATTGTGAAGTATTTTCTGGGAGAACATGTTGGCCTTCATTTGGAGTAAATACATTTGAAAGATGGGTTGCAAAGGTCACTGCGAGCAAATTTACCATTTTGCATTCGTATTGGAGGATCCTGCTGAACCGGCCGTTTTAGATATTTGAGAGAGCGCCACAAGGAATAATCTGTACAGGATGTGGCCGTGAGGGACTTAATTCTATTTTGAAATTTTGTTTCCCTTTTCTCTTCTATAAGTATTTGGAGCTCTTTCGTGGATTTTTTCAGCTCGTTTTTCAGAGTTGGAGATCGCAACCTTTGCCAGTCTCTCCTAAGCTGCGTTTTCTTGGAAACTAGCTCAGCTTTGCTGTTGGGTTTTGTTAGGACGTAAAGGTGTTGAAACCTTTGCTGCCACTTGCAGTAAATTTTTGAAGTCAATTATCGCATATTCCACTTCGGCGGCGGATTTAAGGCTTACATTTTGATTAATATGCGAACTTATAAATTTTCTGTACTTCAGCCAATTCGTAAATCTATCTATCTAGTTAAGCTTGTGTTCAGTTCGTTTAAAGTTGGAAGTGTTTTAATGGATATGACACAAGGAGAGTGATCAGATGATAGATCAAAAAGTGATTCTATCTGAAGTATTTCCCATTCGAGGCCGCGAGTTACCCCAAAATCTATGAGGTCGAGAGTTTTGCTCCTATCAGTGGGCCAATATGTTGGCTGTCCTGTTGATATAATGTCAAGACCATTGCTTTAGATTGCTTTGAACAGGTTTCTTCCCTTTGGGGTTATTAACCTAGGTCCCCAAAAATTATGTTTAGAATTGTAATCACCTGCTGCTAGAAATCTCGTGCCTAACTTGGAAAAGAATTCAGTGAATTGGTACTCTGCTATATTAAAACGGGGAGGGCAGTACTATATTGCAGATGCAGTTAGTCCGCCAGAGTTGTCATCTACGTGCACTGATGTTGAGTGTATATAGTCTTTGCAATATTCTTCCAGCACGTGGTGCTTAATCCTCTTTCTTATAAGTATCCCGGTTCCGCCTCTAGCTTTTCCTTCGGGGTGCTTAGTATTATAGAACACATAACCATCTATGCTAAAATTATTAAACTCGGTAAGATGGGTTTCAGACACTAACATTATGTCAATTTGGTGATTTTCCAAGAAAACCTGAAGTTCATTGCGATTTTGACCTATGCCGTTAGCATTTCAGAAACCTACATATATTGAGAGAATTCATGGTCTTGCCAAATTGTTTGAAGTAGGAGGTTCTGATTCCTAATCAATTCTTGCATCATGTTCTGCATTGACTTCATATGGTCCTGCATCATTTGCACAAAATTATTTAGGGTTTTTTCGAGGGAAGTCGATGGGGTGGGATTTTCTTGCGACTCAGACGGTGGAATGCCTCTAAGAACATTGGAATATGTACCGGAATAGCTTGGGGGAGGTATATTGCTAGCATGGTTTAGTACTGTTTAGGATTTTGGAACTGGTATATTGTTCATATTTTTTTCATTCACCTTCTCTTTAAGAGATGTGTATACTGGACAACCTCTATAATTTGCAGTGTGGTTTTCACCGCAATTACTGAATTTTTTTAGTTCCGGGTCTGTTTTTGGTTGCGAACAATCTTTGGAGCTGTGTTAATCACCACAAATTACGCATACACTAGGAAATGTGCAATAACGCTTAGTGTGTCCAAATTCTTTGCAGTTATGACATTGCACAGGTCCCTTATGCTTATATGGCTCTTCCACTGAAATTCGACGATGTAGAAGATACCATATGTTGTATATGGGATGTAGGTACTTCTCCCTTTTTTAGATTTTGGAAATCCGGTTCTATCTCAACCCTAAACATCGGTTGTGGTATATTTGATTTGTTTCTTATATTATAAACATATATCACTTGTAAACCTTCTTCTTTTAATGCACTCTCTATTTCAGAGGGGTCAACAGAACTTTCTATTCCTTTTAGAACCACGGACAATGCACGACTGCTTTTTAGTTGGTAGGTATAAAACGACCTGCGGTTTTTCACGAAATCATCAGTGACCTTACGGAAATACCCTTCCCCATAAGTTTGAATTTTGACCTCCGCAAATTTCCTTTTCTAATGGGTACAATGTGGAAGTTATTTGACCCTATTAACTCGACTAATTTATTTACAAGAACATTAGAACTTTGCTCTCTCAAGTAAATTGGGGGAGGTTTGGTTTTCTTTTGCGGTTTTTCAGTTTCCTTTCATTCATTTTCGGCTAGAAGGCTATACCTATTATTGCTTAGGGCAGTGATAGGCGTTTCATAGATCAATTGATCGCGCTCAAATCACACAGACACGTTATGCTCTTTCTTTTGTAAACGATTTAGTCGTCGCTCAGTAGTGCTGGAAAAACATCGATGTTTACGAGTATCGATGTTTTCGATATTTTTGAGAAAAAACATCGATATTATCGATATATCGACTTTATATTAGAGCTCTAGATACCCGGGTATCGAACAATTCGAAAAGATCGAATTTGTCTGAGGCTCGTTTGTTGTTCAAATGCCTGTACAAACATTCGAGCATTCGAGCTTACAGACAAAAAAATTTGTATCAGGAAAACAAAAAAGATTTAAAATTTTGTTTGGAAAAATGTTTATCTTATGTTTTTACCTTTTACCAGCTTCTTTCCGCGTTTACCAGTAATGCCCGAATCGCAATTTGGCGTTCGGTCGGTCGCGCTTCTACAGGTGAGTAGAAATGTATGGAAATATATGGAGATAATCGCATTGTGACCTCAAGCGTTTGATCGTAAAATTTTTGTAATATCGTATGTTCATTGCAACCCTGTATAACGCCTGAGTTGAACATTTCTCTACTAAGTCGGGCGTTTGACATTAAGTAAATTAAAATTGTTTTTTTTTGATGGAAAATTATCTAATTTATGAAAAAATTTAACAAAATATATTAGTGGCAGTGAACATGTCTACAATCCAACATCTAATATCGTATGTCAGTGTGAAGCGGCTTTGAGGTACGATCAACGCGCGACCGACCTAACGCCAAATTGCGATTCCGGCATAATGGTCATGGATTAAAATATCGAATATCGGAAAAAAAAATATCGATGAATCGATATTATATCGATATCGCTTCTAGCACTATCGCTCAGCAAGTGGCGTAGCAACATCGTGCGTGAATGTCGCTTGTTTGCGTATATTTATATATGTAAAAGCATAATTACTTATACATATGTACGCATGCTAAACGACCGCATTCATTGAGGGCCAGCAAGCGACTAAACGAAAACGAACCAAATGATTTGCGCTATTACGGCGCTCTCACTAATACAGTTGCATTTCAATTTTGCCTATCACTGGCTTAGGGCTATATTTGGTGTTTCTTTCCCTAATTCTTTGGGCGGGCTATTTCTAATTATTTTACTGCGGTTTTCATTTTTTTCTGGACTTCGCTTTCTTTTTACGAGTATATAGCGATCAATACCGATTTGAACGGTCCCTTTATTTGGCACCTGTTTTGCACCTTGGATATGTGCTTTGCTAGTAGTGGGGGTCATTGCAACTGCGGATTTAGTTGGCTGGTCGACTTTCTGATTATCTTTAGTCACCTTGGGATGTATGTCGTTGCAAGAATACGATTTTAGTGTAAAATACGCATTGTTCCTGTTTATGTTGTTATTGTTTGCGGGAGTGCCGTTGGCACTCATATAATATTGATTTAATTTAATTTTATTTTATTTAATTTTAATTTATTTTATTTTGTTTTATTTTATTTTATTTTATTTTATTTTATTTTATTTTATTTTATTTTATTTTATTTTATTTTATTTTATTTTATTTTATTTTTTTTTTTATTTTATTTTATTTTGTTTTATTTTTTTTTATTTTATTTTATTTTATTTATTTTTATTTAATTAAGTTTATTCTTATTTAAAATTTTGTAACTATGCTCGGTGTAGACCTCTGGAAACTACCATTGCAGCGCCACCTATCGGTCAGTTGTAGGAATTGGTCTCACTGCCTTGTCGACAAGGTAGTACAAATTATTGACAGCTGCCAACTACTGACCTGGTCAGCTGATACTAGTGATGAGCGATATATCACAAACGGTGATTTTTTCACTGTGAATAAATAATCGCAAATCGCAATTGCGATCACTTTTTCAAAATAGCAGTTCACTACTTATTGGGAACTGCTATCGATGTAGCAAGTAAGCAGTTCACCTATGTGAATCGCAATCGCAAAAGCATTATAAATTTCTTTTTGCTTACACTTTTGAACAGACCACATACGTATATAGAAATATAAGAAAAAAAAGTTATTGAATTTAAAATTGTCTTTGAAAAATGTTGACAAACAGCGAAATTACTGTGGAATACGTTGTTGTTGCTATCATTTTGTTAACATAAAATGTTGACAGGTTATATCGCTCAGAAAACGCAAAATTAATCTCTACCGGTAACTGTTGATTTTATAGCAGTCCATGCAATCGCAATAGCAGTTTAAAATCGCAGTGATTTAAAAATAGCAATCACTGAAATCACAGATATCGAAAAATCGCAGTTTCGCTCATCTCTAGCTGATACCGCGAAAACCTGGGCAAAGGAAAATTGTTGTTTAAGTGCGCGCACTTATGTATGTACATACAAATGTACATATGCATATACATACATATGTACAAATGCAATAATATATTTAGGTATGTACTAGCTGGACCCGTGCGCATCTTGCGCAAAAAATAATAAAACATACGACGTCAGTCGATATAGTTTCTGCTCTCACGCCCATTTTAAAAAACTTATATGTATTTATTTGGTTTTATGTCTACAGTGGAACTTATGGAATTTTCAATGAATTACTTATGTATATGTTTGACAAACATTCGCATAAAATGTTCTATTACCCTGCAGTAAATTTGTTTCACTGCTGAAGGATCAGTGATGATTCCTTGTTGAATATTCATCCCTGTCGTCATAACCCAGTATATTTTTATTTGTTTTTGTTTTTTTTTTCTGAGGAAAGCAACCCATTTATATGAAAAATTCATCAGTCTTTATATGAAAGTATTCACTGATTCCTCCTCGTCATAGGTGAATTGCATCAGTGATTCATTAAAGATTCATTGCGGATTTTTACTGCAGGGTATACCTACATATATATATGTATGTGTATTATATTTTTTATATATTTTACATATATTTTTATATATACAGATGTACATACGTGGTCCCTGCCGACTTGGGTAATTTTTTTTCCACACGTTTGTATTGGCAAGCAAATCAGTAGTCCAAGCTTACTTGATTTATATGTTACATTTCTTGAGTTTTTACTTCTAAATCTTTGAAAATTTGCTCCTCTTGGCCCATTTTTCAAAATTTCAGCACGTTTCCTCATAACGGCATAACGTCATTTCATCACTCGGGCTTTATTAGTGACTGAATTATCATGTTTTACGTGTTTTTCGAAATACACACATATGCCTATGTATACGGCCGGACGGACGGACATGGTTCAATCATTTTTTTTCATTCTGATCGTTTTGATATACTCGTATATATTAAGGTGGAGTGAAAATTTTGTTTGGAAACTCAATTTGTTCCAAAGCCAGAACGGCACCTTTCTAGCCCAGAAATAAGCCTGTAAAATTTTATTGACCTACTCGCATGTTTGGAGGTGCCCCCAGCCCCACAAAGTTGAAAAAATAGCACGATCTGGTACAAATGTGAAATTTCTAAAATTATGAAATCAAAAAAACGAAGTATGAGGATTGATAAACAGCCTAAGTTGAGCATTAAAGTGAATTTTTTTTTGGAAACAACAACAACAAAAGTTATTAAAGGTCAAAATTTATATTATGCATTTTTTAAATTGCAATTACTTAAAAACTACTTAACCGGTTTCGAATGTTTGTATACCATTGGATAGGTATTTTTATTCCCTTTAATTTGATATACATTTTATGTGGGTTCCATAACACTCCCCGCTGCGGGGGTCAACCCCCCTTTTACCCCCCTTACTTTTCATATAAAGTACCACGCCCAATAAAACACCGTTTCGCATGCATAGCTAATTAATACCTTTAAAACGATGCCTTACTTATTAATTTTGGTAAATTATGTGAGCAGAAAAAGGGATATTTATAAAACACCAATTAGAAATAATATATATGATATTCCCAAGGATACTTATCTTCAATATAAAATAAACCACCGGTTTCTTCTCACAGAGAGGCACAATCACTATGTGTTTCTGTAGAACACCACTTTTTCAATGTCCTTTAACTATTTAAAATTTTGAACTTTAATATTCACTAAAAAAAGCACTTCTGTTTACAAACAGAGTTGCCGTATTTTTTTTGGTTTTTGGGCGTTTTTATTTTCATAACTACTTCATTATTGAGCTCTGAAGACCATTTTTTTCACACCAATTTTTCCTTACAAAAAAAAATGGTCTTGAGAGCTCAATAATGAAGTAGTTATGAGAATAAACGACAAAAAACCAAAAGTAAAATTTAATCGGACGAGCCAGCCGATAAACAAACTCTACTAATTAGCGCAAAGCATTGCTTGTGCTAAAACAGAATTTGTACAAACCAAACAAACACACAACCACACCAACATACAGGTGACAAATGCCGATAACGTCGGCAAGGTCACTGTTTCTGTATGGTAGGTTGTAAAAAGGAAAAAATGAAAAGAAAAATTAATACAAGCAAAATGCAAGGCGGCGGTAGCCTAGTGGTGATGCCGTTGGACTTCCAACCGGAAAATCCGAGGTTCGATCTCGGCCGACGCCAAAGAATAAAAATGTTAAAAAGAAGTCTGATGAAGAGAGTGGTGGTCTCCGAAATGGATCTATAATTTCTACCAAATAAGTATTAATTTTTCACACCAATTTTTCCTTACAACAAAAAAAAAATATGGTCTTGAGAGCTCAATAATGGAGTTATGAAAATAAAAACGACCAAAAATAAATATATATCATTGAAATTTTGTGGCAGGAGTCCAACTATGGACGTAAAACAAAAAACACAAAAATTTTGGAAAATGGGCGTTGCCACGTCCACTTATTAAGGGGAAAACATTGAAAGTTTTATGATCCATAACTCAGAAACCGTTGAAGATATATCGATGCAGTTTGGTACGCGTGGTATACTTATTTAGGTAAATGTTTGGACGAAAAATTGCCGACATAAGGGGCCTAATAAAGGGGCCTAATAAAATATTTCAAGCGATATCTTTGTCAAATATAAAGACAATTCATGAAATGTGGCATGAGTTATACAATAGACCGGAAACAAAAAATAGAAAAATTTTGGAAAATAGGCGTGGCACCGCCTATTTTTAGACAAAGGAATCTACGAGATTTCGGAGCCGATAACTCGACAAATAATTGAGATATTATGACGAAACTGGTTTATACACTTTTATAACTTGTGTTAATAGACACGTAACAATTTATTGAAATCGGTTTATAACCACGCCCACTTTTTATTAGATATTTCTGGAACACCCTTTGGGAATTTTTAACGTGACATCTTTGTAACTAGAAGTCATAAAGGAATGAAATTTTGCAAAAAAATTAATATTCATATGCTTAGTTGGATGACTGATAAAAATTTTGGAAATGGGCGTGGCTACGCCCACTTTATGCAGCCCTCGCTTTATATAAAGTACACCGTGTTTCCATTAAACGCAAACAAACTATGAAAGCATAGAGCTGAGTATCTAATATTCGATTCCACTTGAACTTAGGCTTACTTACTTGTTTTTATAATATTTTTGGTAATAAAAATAGTTTAAGTGGTATAACCAACATAGAATTTTATAAATTTTTTGATCATATTCCAGTCTTTTCCGATCCCTATGCACGTTTAAAATAATGGAAAATGCGATCATTTTCTGATCATAAAAGAGCCTCTCGTCTGTAGAAAATGGTACCCTACGTCGAGCTCTTCTTGGGGAGTCGTTTTTGAGTCTTATTTTAATCGTATTTTTATCATTTTCGAGTCCCTTTCGATTTTATTTTTTTCGATTTTGAATCTTATTTTGGTCATTTTTGAATCGTTTTCTGATCGTTTTTGAATCTTGTTTTGATAATTTTTGAATCGTTTTCGAATCTCTTTTTGGTAATTTTTTAATCGTTTTCTGATCGTTTTTGAATCTTTTTTTTCGTAATTTTTGAATCGTTTTCTGATCGTTTTTGAATCGTTTTTTGGTCATATTTGAGTCGTTTTCTGGGTGATTTTGAATCGTTTTCCTGATATCCTCTTCTTTTACTTTAGCCTTATATATTAGCCTATAACTATTTAGCAAATAAGGAGTCCATTATTTGAGGTAAAATAATTTTAATCCAAATTGTATTAAGTATTACATATGTATGTATATTATAACGCGCATTTTAAGGTGTGTATATTTATTCATTATTTAATTAATGTTGTTAGTTACAAATTAAGATACATAAGTAAATAATTTATTTTAAATTATAAAATATGTATGTATATGTGTATGAATGTATGTATGTATGCATGTGTATACGTATGTTTGTCTCTTTCACTCCTTGCGTGGATGCTTTGATCCTTCTAATGTTTTGCACTGCTTTCTCTTTCTTATTTTGTCATTGGCATGCACAAAATGCTTTTGTACCACCCCGTTCATTTCCGTATCCGTGCTTTTATATTTCAGATGACATATATGTATCTGCGAATAAAGTAAATATGTATAGGTATATTAATGGGGTCCTACAAGAAATTTCACCCATAGAGTTGAGTGATTAATCCTATATGTATTTTAAATTAATTTAATGGCTTCTTTTTTTGCCAATCTTTTAATTTTTTTAGCTGACATCACCTCTTTATAATAATATTGTCTTACTTACTTATTTTTTTCTAATCCTTTTTTTTCTTAAATTTCACGTTAGTTTTACAGCCGTTTTGTTATTTTAATGAAAATTTTTTGAAAAATTATAACCTTATGGGCAAAGCTGACTAAATAATATATTTTTTTCTCTCAAAATGTAAAGTAAACGATCACATTTCGATCTTCAGCATGACCAAATTGTGATAAATTATTTTTTAGTCACCAAAGGAGCTCGAAAAAGACTCAGAAAGGTGATTTTACACGATAAAAAATAAAATCAGTTTTCAATCGCTTGTCTGACTCATTTTCGAGTCTTCTTTTAATCGTCAAGGTGACAGATTCCGTTTTTAATCACCAAAGGGGCTCGAAAAAGACTCAGAAAGGTGATTTTTACACGATAAAAAATAAAATCAGTTTTCAATCGCTTGTCTGACTCATTTCCGAGACTTCTTCTAATCGTGGTGGTGATTAAGTTTTTGATCATCAAAAGTGATCGAAAAAGTCTCAGTATAGTGAGTTTTCCTAAAACAATCTTCCAAATGCTATGTGGGAAGATCTATCCGAAAATTGGAATAAATTGTATACTTTTTTGGATTTAAAAATAGACCTCCATAAAATTTACAGTGGATATACCGCAAATAACCCATTATCCCAAAGACTAATGAGAAATTTAATAACGTTAACATTGTTTATTTACATAAAAATCAAAAACAGTAGTAGCAAGCACTAATTTACCTTATATATCGAGCCCTAATCCCCATAACAGTGTATCTAACAAAAAGTAAATTTTACAGGACACAGTTTTTTTTTTAATTTGTTTGCATACAGTTTGCCTCGAAACTTAGTTAGTATATAACTTCGAAACTGCACATTTCACAGCTATGCAATTTTCGGAGTTGATGCATGTGATAGTAAATTGTTAATTTCCATAAAAAAGCTGAAATCGATAATTTTGTTGAATACACTTTCATGGCGGTTAGGGCTCGCTATATATATGTATATATATTCTCAACCAGTGTTGCCACTGAAAATAAATTTTACCGACCAAATTACCGCCCAATTCCGCCAAAAAACGCCCAAAGATCAGAAGTCAACTTAAAATGGAATTACATATTTATTTTTAAATACATATGTACATACTAAGTAATCTTGGCTCCCACTCATTCAATTCATAACTAACACTAGACTGTCGCCGATCTCTAAAGGAGATGGCCAAACAGACCTGTCTGCATCTCGTGTAGGTCCCGAGACATAGGGATATCAATGGCAATTGTAGGGCGGATGAACTTGCAAGGCAGGGCATTACCGAGCAGGTTTTTCCTGACAAAGAACGCATTGGTATGCCGTTACGAACAAACAAGCTAATTCTTAAACAGCATATCTATAAACTAGCAAGCGATAGATGGCAACAGAAACCAGTATGTCGAACATCAAGGCAAACCCGGCAGAAATGGGTTTACAAGTGATCTCATCAGTACTCTAAGGAGAGATGACATCTAGAACCTTGTGGGGGTACTCACAAGACACTGCCTCATTGTGAAACACGCAGAGAGGCTAGATGTATCCTACCGCAGATGCTGCATAATTCGAAAGAAAATTTGTTCGAGGGCCCTGGTGAACTGCATTAGGTTCTCAAATTGGTTCAAAAAGGAGGAGTAATCCGGCCTCTGCACTGGCCTAAGTGCGACTCTATGGCAGCCACTCCAACCTAACCTATTCGTGGAATAGCCCGTATTTTCGCTGGCGCTTTTCAAGTGAAACATAATTTGTGTTAAATTCCAGCATTTTATTTGCAACCTAAATGTCAGATTGTCTGATTTTGACGTTTCATTAAACTTGGCATGCGAGACGAGTCCCAAGCGAATTTAGATATAACGAAGGCGAAACATCATTTTGATATCACACTCAACCAATTCCAATAACAAAATATGAAAATTAAAAAAAAAAAAAACAGTGAATACCTAAATAGTTAATGGCGAACTAAAGTGAACTAGTTCACTGAAGAGAGCGCTCACCAATTGAGCGCTCAACAAAGTGAACTAAATTTCCAAACTCTATGATCTGCGAATAGTGTGTTTCACTAACAATAAAAGAACACGGGAAAGATAAAATGTTTAGCGTCAGAGAAATTGTGTCCACTAAAAATATTCATATTACAAATCGGACCAAAATTGATTTTAGCCGCCCAACAGCCCAAAGTAAATTTAGCGGACCAGATTTGGTCCGAAAGGCCCAATTTCGGCATCACTGTTCTCAACTATTAGACCAATATTTTGGAGATTTCCAGGGAAAAAATACGCTCAACTGCCTTAAGACTGAAAAAATTAAGCAAAATTTACCTTTTTGGTTGCCCTATGATATTTTATTAATCTCCTGCATTACTTACTTGATACAATTCTTCGATTCGGGCCATTTATTTTACTAGATTTAATTGCTCCTCCGGATTTTATATGATTTATTTTGATTTTTTTTCTGATAATTTTTTCTTAATATTTTTTTTTGGTTTTGATTTGAAACCAAAAATACTTTGATGGTAATATAATTGAGAAAGAGAAAGTTTTTTATACTTTTCAGGATTTGTTTTTAAACCATAAATGATTAAACTTCTTTAAAGAGAATTTTAATACTTTTCAAGACTTTATTTTGAAACTATTTTGGAATAAATAAAATAGTAAAACTTCTCATAGTTTAAAAATAAGACTTTTTGGCATTAAAATTAAAATTTAATTCCAAGAATGATTAAACTAAGTACCAAATGATATTAGAAATAAACTATCATTTTTTACTGTGTATATTTTTCAAAATATGAAACTACTATTTGTTCCAAAGGAGCTGTGTTGTTTTAAATCAAGACTGCTCAGCTCATGCTCTGAATCATAAGCACAGATACATATTTCCACTTCAAATATAAAAATAAAAATTTCCTTGCACTGCCATAAGCACTCAGATATAAAAAAATTGTATGTGCCTATGATTCATATGTATGTGTAGAGCAAACGTACTTTGTATAGGAAGCTCAAGCACTGCCGTAAATAATCGAAATTTACACTAACAAATGTGTAATGAAAACAAAATGAAATATTTGTTGTGTACAAACCGGATAAGCGCGCTTAGAAATTCAAATTTTCTATAAACATAATTTTTCTTGTGCACAGAAATTCCAAGTGCCACAAAATAAAAATTTATTCTCGGTATCCTATAGATTATTACAGACTTATTAGTGATATTTACACAAATAGTTGTTTTAATGGCTAGTCTATATCTATATATTTATATGTACCTATGTACATATGTATGTATATTAGATAGGGTCGAAAAAATAAGTTGTAAAAGTCCGCCCCTAAATTTGAAGCTTATATTGAGAGGGTTAAGGGACACAAAAAAAATTTTTTTTGATCCCGCGAAATACCGCCGAAATTGTTTTTTTTCTTGTAACTTTGTTATTTAACATCCCATTTTGAAGCTCTACACTTCCTTCTAATGTCCTTTTGAGCTCTGAAGTCGTTTTCACATAGTTGGGTCAGCTAACTTATTTGTATGTCCATGAATTATCCTCTTTGTTTTGACAAATGAAAGTGCTTCAAAATTCATGACAATGTTACCTTGAAACGGGTTTACTAAATTGATAAAAAAAGAAGTTTCTTCACGACGAATATTTAACGTAGCTATTATTTAACTAATTTCTTTTTAAGCAATTCAGTATATGTAAAGTTGTAAAAGTCCGACCCTAAATTTTTATTTTTTTTCTGACGGGTTCATGGAGATAAAAATAAATCAGCCAACAAGAAAGAGAAGAGGATTTAATGAAGATGCAAATTTTGAATAGAACACCATAAATTTAAAACCAAAAAATTCGAGTCCACTCTCTATTTCAAGTGAAAAAAGAGAGACCTCATTTTTTACTATCAAAGAGTGTACTTCCTGCAAATTATGAAAACTTTTTCGCCAATCTACCGACAAGTAATAATTTTTCAAATGATGAAAATTGATTTTTTTTAGTTTAACTATGTTAGCATGGTAAATAACCCATAAAAATATACTATTTGAATTTAATAACTATGTTAGTGTTCTAAATGAACAATAAAATATCTACTAACAGAAATAAATTGAATACATTTTTCATAGAAGAGCTCTAACAAAAATATTTGAAATTAAAAAAAGTTAGCGCCAAATCGACTAAGTGCCCAACATATTTTAATCACTAAAAAAATAGTATAGGTACTGAAGCCATCAATATAATTTTAGCACATTTGGATTCTACATACTCCAGTTAATTATTCGTAATCGTTATAACTGAAAAAATTTGACAGTTAACAAGTTATTGCTATTTAAACATAAAATTTGCTCTCCTGAACATTTTTTAAAATATCACTTATCCGGTTTGTGCACTAGCACATCGATATGATGTCTTTTGGAAAACATTTCCAAGAAAACTTTTTGTGGTTTTTTTAGATGCCGCTTAAGCCATTTTTTTCATATCTTCGAAATTTATGGTCCGATCCCTAATTTTGATACACCAATCTCTTTGCCTTGAGAGTAGGGTCTCCAATTATAATTGCATTAACCCTATGTGCGCCATTAGGGCCACTTTCACCCAGTATTAGTTTATACCACCTTATTGTAATTTTTTTTGCCTGCATGTAAAACGTTGTCAAAAATCATTAATCTCTTGCAAAAGCAGTATTTCGATCGCTTCAGTAGAACTGGAAATAAAACACATTGAACATAAGTAAAAGTTTTTCGCTTCCTGTGGTCTTTTAGGTTCAGCAATAATTTTCTAGGAAATATTAACCATTAATCATAACCAAAAAAATTAATAGAAAATCTTCCAGAAATGTTTTTGAAAAAGAAATCATAATCAGGCGTACGGCGAACTTTTTTTTGCGATACGCTCTAATTTACATACGTAAAATTGCAAAGTTGTTAAAACCATAAGTACTTATTTTTGTTATACATATTTGAGTAAAAACGTGAAAATATATCAATACAAAATTCTATCTTTATTTATGTCAAATAACGAACACGTACAAAAACGGACTACATTAGCCGTGTTTTTATTCAAGCGCATATACATCTGCGCTTAAATTTTGTATGGATTTCTAAGCGCACATCTCTATCCGCGCTTATTTGTCCATTCAAAATTTAAGCGCAGATGTATATGCGCTTGAATAAAAACACGGCTATTGTAGCGATTGTATCAAGAGTGCGCCTTTTCTTTTGCATAAATTGGCTTTGGAGTTCGCATTAACGAATTTTAGTGCAAACGAAATTATTCAAAACACGGAGAAAACTATATTGATGTCACATCCATATTTTTGTATATATTACAAATTTTTTTGGGAGTGCCACATAATTCCCAAAACAAAAAAAAAACCGCAACACACAAAATCCTCAAAAACGAAAAAAAGCCCCAAAATCAAAATCCCCAAAATCAAAATCCTCACATTTTTTCGGGGATAGCGTCACAAAATCCCCAAAAGATTACTAAATAAACAACATTGAAGATCATATTTAAATCATATTTAAATGATACGTAATAACATATATGTATACATACATATAAAATATGTATATCCCTGCAAAAATTCGAAGTACTCCATTCGTTAATCCATGGAGTGCTCGCTATGGACCAACCGAGTACTCCATAACTTGCTACATTTCATACAAAAAAATTGGTCGGCTTCGATATAATGCGCCCTACGGGGTATCTAAGAGATTCCATATTTTATAAAAAATATGTTCGGTTATGACACACGTCCGGACTTGGATGGCGTAGCCCAGGGTTATTTTTTATAAGCGCGGCCAAACGCCGCCAGTACAAAAAGGTTTTCTACTCAAAAGTACTGTGGATTGCTCTATACGTTTTACTCCAGAAAGAGAATTCTGCCGGCTGAGGGTTATTTTTTTAAAGCGCGGCCGAAGGCCGCCAATGAAAAAAGGTTTTCTACTCGCACGAATTTTACACATCATTAATTACATTATTTCGATATTTTTTTTCCGACATTTTAACTTTTCGACATTTTTTTTCGACATTTTTCTTCAACATTTCGTACTCAACGTACATGGTTAAATATGTAATCATAAGTTATTGAGATGAATTTATTAATAAACATTTGTGAAATCATCACGTATACAATTTATTGTCAGTTTCAGTTTGAGAAATAATGTCCAATGTATTCTCATATTCTGTGTGAAATAAATTAAAATCGCCGCGATTTCTAACCTAATTTTAATTTATTTCACACAGAATATGGGGAGTTTGTGTTTGGGGATTTTGATTTTGAGGATTTTGATTTGGGGATTTTGATTTGAGGATTTTGATTTTGGGGATAATGTGGTAAACCCATTTTTTTGGATATAACACCCATTATATGGATATGACATCCATAGTTTATGGATCAGACAGGATTATCCATAAATATGGATGTGATTTCAATATAGTCTCTTCCGTGTAGATATTAGTAAGTGAAGATTTTTGAACATAAGGAAGATTTTTTACTGCTTAAATATTCAATGGAAAATTTTTTTGGAAAAAATTAAGATTATTAGGCCACTTCCTCTGGCAACACTGCCTCTGAACCACTGCAGTGCACTGGTGCGGTTCGGTACAAAATGGTTCAAGATGATTTGTAATATTTATCCAAACTTTGCTTCGTTAATTACAAAAATTCAGCGTTAATTTTTATCAATAACCAAAAAAACACATTTTTTAATTCAACTTTTAAAAAGTTTAACGTTAAATGCTTAACAAAAAATGCTGTTTTGATAATTTCGTTTCATGAGTCAAAAAAAAAAAATTATTAAAAAAATAACGGTAATAAAATTTAAAAAAGGATATAAGAAATTTTCAAAGTGAAATGAATAGAAAATTTCTGAAATATATTTGATTCATTTCTACCATAAGCCCAAAACATTTTTTTTGATATTTTGTTTTTTGATGATCAACGAAACGAAATAATTTTGATAATTTTTTTTTGATAATCATCAAAACGAAATTATTTTGATAATTTTTTTTTTTTGGTATTCAACAAAACAATTTTTTTTGTTGATATCGTTGTGCAGCCTTGCAAAAATGGTTCGGTTCAAAGACTGAATAAACGCTGTGATTTAGTTTTTGAACCGATTCGGTTCGAACCGGTTTGCAGCCCTGGTATGAAGTCTTCGGTATGACCGAGGACAGCCGCGCTCTTACTTGTTTTTGTTTTTTAATTTCAAACCTTTTTTCGTCGACACAATTCATATTCAGCTTTGACGAGTTGATGAATGCAGTAAGTGCAGATGAATCCAATGATAACGGTACCAATGGTAGCTGTTAAGTAACCAGCATTTCGAAAGGCATTTGGCATTGCTAAAATGCCTGTACCCAACGAGCCCTTTAGCAGATGAAACAGTGTTTCCGAATTTCTAAAGAAAAAATAGCATGATCAGATTATTAATTAAGATTATTAATGAGGGTACTCATTCGACATGGATGTGATACAGACCCGAGTCAGATCCCAATAAATAAAATAAAATAACTAAGAGATAAGGTATACATGGGCAACGCTGCCACTTACTTTCAATTAACAATCGCTAAAATAACTTATCATTTGTCTATAGCTTTGACTTTCCATTCTCTCATTCCTTATGTATGTACACCGCTAAGATTACTGTTTGATGCAGAGATGTAGAATAATTATTATTTAATTTTGAAATTATAAAAAAGTCTTACAAATTTTCTTCAGAATCATAAAAGTCTTTTGATAATAATTTTTTCCTGATGAAAATGATGAAAATCTTCTATAATTATTATTCACAAACTTATATTTTAAAAATCTTTCCATAATAGTTATTTCAAATATATTTTTTTAAGTCTTCAAAGACTTTTTCATTGAGACAAATTTTAAAAAAGTCTTTGTGTAATTGTTATCAGTAACAAATTGGTTTTTATATCTTCAAAGACTTTTCCATTAATACAAAGTTCAAAAAAGTCTCAGAAAATTTTCAATAACTTTCATATAAGTATAAAATAGGAATAACTTTCATAGAAGTACTTCAAAATTCAAGCAAATTTCCAATTTGAAATTGTATGAAAGATTTATATCGAAGATATAAAAAATAAATTTGTTACTCAAAATAATAAAAGATATTTTTGAAATTCGTCTCAATGAAAATGTCTTTGAAGACTCAAAAAACAGTTTGTTACGGATAATAATTACTCATAAACTTTTTTCAAATTTGTCTCAATTAAAAGTCTTTCTCATTCATAATAATTACAAAAAGACTTAAAAAAAATATCTCAGAAATAACTATTATGGAAAGACTTTTAAATATGTTGCTTTCAATAATAATTATTTATTGATTTTTATTTTATTCTCTTATAATAATTACAACTCTGATTTGATGAGGCGATACTTTGTAATACAGAAAAAAATTTGTTCACTTCCCAGATGACTTGCAAAGTTAATTTTTATTTTAATAAAATTAAATTATATTTATATATATTTAATTAAACGTTTTAGCGAACGTGTTTTATTCAGCAGCATATTCGCTACATTGGTGACCCCGATATAGGAGGAAATAATTAACTTATGTGTATTTTTTTATAGAGCTATTGGCCAGTTTTATTTAAGAACAATTTAAAAAATTTTGCTTAATCGCCAATTTCTTTAATTGGCGATTTCGTTTTCACCAAATCCCGATTTAACTATCGACGATTTGGCAGATCATTGTGAATAAATAAAGAAAAAATTCACTGTGAATATACAAAAGCAGTCAACTTAGCTGATTTTCCTGTTGCTTAAATTAAAGCAATTTTGAAATAAAATACACACGTACAAAATTAAAAATGGAAAATAAAATAGAAAAAAACAACAATAAAAGTCGCCTTCCTAATTGTACAGGAGCGGAGGAGACGTTGTTGATTTCTTTGGCTGAGCAAAGCTCGGAAGTGCCTCTGTGAAGAGCGAAGGGAAATATATAAAACGGGTGGTGGGCATTTCCAAACGCATACTGACCCGAACATGGAGAGATTAGCTGCGTTGATGGGCCAGTCAGCAACCAGTTTTAACAATAGCTATGACAGCGATGGTGAGATTGCCTTAAGTGCATAATAAGGCCAGTTATTACGTATGAAATAGAATCCATCCAAGAGCAAGAGCCTGAGGAGACCGTAGAAAATGTAGTGGAGTATATGTATGTATTTCCCATTTATTTTCCTTAATAAATATATAAGTTTTTTAGAGCACTACACCTTTTCCAGTTTAATTTCAGAAAGTTACAATTGAAGTTCAGAAAATTACAATTGAATTTCAGAATTTCCAATTGAAGTTCAGAAAATTACAATTGAAGTTCAGAATTTCCAATTGAAGTTCAGAAAGTTACAATTGAATTTCAGAAAATTACAATTGAAGTTCAGAAAGTTACAATTGAAGTTCAGAAAATTTCAATAGAAGTTCATTTGGAAATTCTGAACTTCAATTGTAATTTTCTGAAATTCAATTGTAACTTTCTGAACTTCAATTGGAAATTCTGAACTTAAACTGGAAAAGGTGTAGAAACAATTGGAGCGGCGGATAGAATCCAAATTTACTAAAGCAGAAAACTTTAGAAAAACATGCGGGGCAAAATGAGAAGAAAAAGCAGAAAATTTACCACCAACAAAGCTTGTGGTACGTTAGAGTATACCCATACCGCTTCGTCCGAATAAACTTATATTCCCCTATTTCTATCTCTACCCCAAACGCATCCCTATCCCTATAACCATCGCTATCCCTATCCCTATACCCACCCCTATCACTATACCCACCCCTACATAAACATCAACAGCAGCTATCGATAAAGGAATTTGTTTTGGCCGGTCCATGGGATTTAAAAATTCGTACTAATTCGGTTATTGTAGAACATCCGCTAACATTGCTGTCACCACCACATCCAGAAGTCGAGGATTTACGTGCCGCGAAATTGGTCAATACATATATATGACGTGAAAATATAAAAGCCCAGAGAGATTCCTTAATAGTTGGCAAAGTAATTGATACGGGTTGTGAAATTATGGTGGATATACTTACTAATTAAAATAATTAAATCGAAATTTACGGGTAAGACGATTTTTCGCATTTCTGTTTTTAAGGTTGAAAGAGTTAAACCATTAATAAATTTGTTTTGCTGTCTTGCCCAAAAGGTGATACGCGCAAACAACTTTCAGGCTACGCTGAGACAGCTAAACAAAGAATCGAATCGTGTTCAGCGCTAGCCGAAAGTCTAAAAATTGTTAAATCGAATGTCGAAGAAGGTTTCAATGGTTGCAGCGTACCGTCGCACAATGGGATTTTTTGGCCAAAAATAAATTCGAAATTAAAGTAGTGATAAATAAATATTTTTTAACTGCAATCGACAAATATCTTATGGGACAAAAAAAAAAACCCATGTAAAATTTTTTGAGTTTCGTTTCGTTTAGCCATACAGGGTACTCAAAGTTGAACAAAAAATATGTCATATGAATTATGAATTTTATGACCTGATACGAAAAACTCTATCTAAGCCATTTATCGACGTATATATTTGGTTTTGACATCTAAATACATGGTATAAGTATACCAGGTAAAACAAACGTCAAGTTTTCGTCGCCATATTAAGCACCTGACAATTAAGCAGATTATGACATTTCGTGCTGCCATACTCAATGATAAAAATCCTCCATTAATGGCATTTTTCACTGCTTTGTTTTAAAAATAAATTGTAACCATGGTGTATTGTGTAACCATGGTATTCATAGTAACGAATTTTTTCAATGTGAAAAAATTACACATCCTGCAGTAAATTTGTTTCACTGCTGAATGATCATTGATGATTCTTCTGAGTACAATTTTTATTATTATTATTATTTTTTTTTTTTGAAAAAAGCAAACCATTTATATGAAAAATTCAGCAGTCTTTATTTGAAAGTACTCACTGATGCCTCCTCAGTCATAGATGAATTTCATCAGTGATTCATAAAAGATTCATTTCGGATTTTTAGTTCGCGGAATATCAGTTTGGCCGTACTACAAAGTAGCCACTTTCCGGTATTCTCGGTGAGTTTTTAATTTAGTTTAGTAGTTACGATCACTTTTAATTTAGGCTTTGTGATCACTCTGGTATATAGTTTGGGGAGGTTTTGGAAATTGATCTATTATAACTCCATATCGTCGCATAAAGTGCAATACCGCCTATCCGCTACCACCCAAATTTTACAGGAGACCGTAAAAACTGTTTTAATTCAAAACGGTTCGGAATTTTACAAACCCACATCCAAACAAAGAAAGATTTTTGGATTATATTCTTAATCCAAATATCATTTTGGCGAAAAACAGTTAAATGTGCAGTTAGTGGCTTACTTATGTATTTATAAGCGGTTTTGCGTCTTTTATTTTGTTCAATAGTGACGTATAGGCGGTTTTGCAGGCGTACGTAAAAACTTTTCTTCAATAAAGCAAAGTTATAATCCATTTCGTGTTTATGAAAGTATAATCAACTTTAGTACATTACAGTACAGTTATAAAGCAATAACACCTATTATTCGCGGTATTGGTTCGAAAAATTTCCTTAAAAAAAGCGGTTTTGAAACTGTGTCATTATTTGGAATTGCGTTGTGTGAATCTCAAAATTGTTGCATGAATGGATGGGGACGGACGCCAGGAATGTATTTTTGATGAAATCTCATTTTTGGCAAAAATGTCACGCGGTTTTGCACTTTAAACGACGATATGTATGTACACCACCATACCAAGTGAGCATTTCAGTCTATATATGTATGAATGTACATATGTCCAATCCAATTACAAAAAAATATGAGTTGCTTATTTTCGCGGTGCAATAATACCAAATATGGCTGCAAAGACGGTGATATAAAAGTTTTCCAATTTCCGACGATACCCTTTATTCGCGGAGAGTGGATGAAGATTTGTGGAGTGAGCGAAGAGGAGCTACCGGAAGTTCCATAAATCTGCTCACCAGTACCCTTTCTCTTTCTGTCCTTTGATTCCTGAAATACCCAAACTTTCAAACAAAAATCTACGCATTCAAAAAATAAAAGTCTTGCATCACTATACGCCAAAACTGACATAAGATTAAACTTCAAAAATCTGCTTTTTAATCAAAAAGACAGCGTCAAAATGACAATGCACATACCTGTATTTTTTATACCATGATCTAAATATAGAAAATGACGTCTACTTTTCTAGAAAGTAATCTCGTTTCTTCTAACTTTGAAATCTGATTTTATATGATTTTTCAAATACTGATAAAAAAATATAGAAAAAATTTTTCTTCGTCCACTTTAAGGAATAAAATAAAAAAAAACAAAAAAAAAGGTATCTTTGTTTTTTTTTGTGTTATGACATTTATCAGATCACATTAACAGATATTAATTTCACGCGCGCCTTCGCGTGTTTTAATTATTCTCCTAACTGGCTAAAAGTGCATTTTTCAAATTACATTTATAATGACATATTCAAAATTAAAAAAATAAAGTGTATAGAAGATCTATCATCCAATTTACATCTGTAATATAGAAAATGGTTCACAATATGAAATACAGCAGCTCATTTTTGAATTAGCTATATAGATTCTATTATATATTGTTTTTTTTTGCAGGGTGAAAAAAAAATTCAAAAAAATTCCAAAAGTTTGAAATCAAATAAAAAAAAATAAAAGGTCTCCTCAATTTTTTAATATATGTTCACCCCAAGTGTGCTTTATAACCCCCCATAGTCAGTTTCATCATTCACGCGCGCTCTTCTCACTAATTCATATTTTTCGACGAGGTGTATATGCGCGCTATCACTATGGATGTACATTAGAGTGCGTTTAAAATTCAAATTAACGTTATTTTACTGTATCGCCCCCTCAATTTGTAGTAACATGGTCAAAGATATCACACATAAATTTTGGTCCCGATTGGTGTCGGTTAAGGCGTGGCGCATTGAGGTCAAAGTTCAGAAAACTCTATGAAGGGTCAAAAAATCAAAATATTTTTTTAAATTATATTATACCCAAAATTAATACTTCTATACCCAAGGATAACAAATATAAATTTTGGTTCCGATTGATGACGGTTTAGTGGTGTTTTAAGGGGGTCAATGTTCACATTGCCATTGAAGACTTACATTTTTAGTGTCGCATATGGTAATCTGAACTTTGACCGCCTTGAAACACCAGTAAACCTTCATCAATCGGGATCAAAATTTATATTTGTTATCCTTGGGTATAGAAGTATTAATTTTGGGTATTAGATAATTAAAAAAAATATTTTGATTTTTTGACCCTTCATAGAGTTTTCTGAACTTTGACCTTAATGCGCCACGCCTTAACCGCCACCAATCGGCACCAAAATTTATGTGTGATATCTTTGACCATGTTACTACAGATTGAGGGGGCGATACAGTCTTTTTATGAACTTTTAAATTTTTCATACAAGTTAAAAGCACCCTAATGTACATACATACATATGTACACATGTGTAGCTAGAGTGAAAAGCATTGATGAGCAGTTTTGACATATGTTTATGCTTTAAAATCGCTAATATATAAACTAATGCAGTTTTATATAGAATATTTACATATATACTTACTTTTAGCCTATTTACTTCAAAAGTATCATAACTCAAAAACGCGAGTTTTCAGGTAAGGATGGGTATGCATGTATGTGTGTGTATGTACATATATGTATGTGCATTATATGGCGAAATTTCGGTCTGCTATATTGAAAAGTTAGAGTTTGAGATCAAAAAATTGTCTGTGCTATATGTACTATTGATGTATATACTAGAGCTCGTGAAAATCGATTAATCGAATATTCGAATTATTCGAATACCATGAAAATCGATTTTCAAAATTCGATTAGACAAATTCGAATAATTGTTCAATGTCGATTATTCGAATAATCGCTTGTTGTCAACTATTCGAATAATTGCTGTTGAACGATTATTCGATTGTTGGAATATTTACATACATGTGTATATAAAATTTGAATGTGTTCGATTTTTAGAAATTTTTTATTATAACTATTACGCAAAAGCAACAGTCTGCCTATTATTTTTTGTTATTTTTACATATTTCAATTCACATTGAATGCATAATACAGTTTATATCCGGAAACCCATTTATACAGTAGCGTCATTATCGTTTATGAAGCGCTTATTATTATAAACCCAATAACAAACAACGACGCATCCCTTGCTCTCTCACCTACGGAGATTCAGGAAGTCATAAAGAAGGCTAAGACCTCAAAATCAGTCGGACCAGACGGCATATCCATGTTGATGCTAAAACACCTAGGACAAAAAGGAGTAAGGTTCCTAACGGAGGTCCTCAATCTGTCTCTGACCACCCTTGTCATTCCCAAAATTTGGAAAGTGGCAAGGATGGTCCCATTACTTAAACCGGGGAAGCCATCTAATGCAGAATAATCATATCGACCGATATCTCTCCTGTCCCCGGTAGTAAAGGCACTTGAGGCCGCCTTACTACCATATATAAACGGACATATACAACTTGCCAAAAATCAACATGGATTCCGAAAAACGCACATCACAACAACAGCTCTAAACGCCATAAACAAACAGATAGGGTGTGGTCTTAACCAACGACGCCCCTGCGAGAGAACGGTCCTCGTGGCACTTGACTTGTCGAAAGCCTTCGACACAGTCAATCATGCCACCCAAATGGAGGATCTAGACGTCTCGAACCTCCCGCCGAGGCTGAAAAGGTGGATCGCGAACTATCTGAGTGATCGACAGGCATCGGTTGACTTCAGGAATGGTACCTCAAAACCAAGGAGAATAAAACAGGGAGTTCCACAGGGTGGTGTTCTTTCCCCGTTACTATTCAACTTATAAATCTCCACACTCCCACCTCCACCTGAAGGAGTTCGTATCATATCCTACGCCGATGACTGCTCGATTATGGCGTCGGGCACCGACATAAATGACTTATGCTCGAAAATGAACGGATATCTCTTCGACCTTTCCCATTTCTTTACATCGCGCTCCCTGGAACAGCAGCCCTCTAAGTCCTCCGCGACCTTGTTTACGACATGGACGAAGTAGGTTAGGCTATAGCTTGGCATACGGATAGGGAATATACCCATCCCAACCGTAAACAACCCAAAAATCGTCGTCTAATAGTGATATATTGGAACTGCATTTGTAAGTTCATTATATTTGACAAAGATAAGAACAGCTACGCAAAGCCTTAATTTCCCAAGAATTAAAAAAAAACTGGTTACTTGCTTCTGTTCTATAACAGGAGTTATTGTGAAGGAATGTTAAAAGACTTACATTTTGCTTTAATACACAACTTCTCCATGGGGTGTCAATATATCCCGCTCGGGCTCTGCGAGGAGGTAGAGTTGTGAAAATTTAAAACAGATCCACAAATCGAGCGGGAAACTTGTTTGCCTTCACGGCCTTTTATAAAAAAAGCTCCAAACCTATTTTCCTTTATTGTCACTCATTTTAACAAACAAAACGCAAACAATATATTTTTCTTACATTTTTGCTGGGTTCAAAAATCGATTATTCGATTTTAACAGGTTATTCGAATAATCGTGGAGCTGCGAATAATGAAATTCGATTGGCAATCGTACAAAAATTGAAAATCGAATATTCGAATAATCGATTAATCAAATTATTATTTTTTGAGAGCTCTAGTATATACATATATAGCGATCGAAAACTTAAAGGGCTTTTTCGTAAAATCAGCATATTAAGGTATGATAGTATAGAAGTAAATGAGCGATACACTATCATTTGCTGCTTTTTATACCAGCCATGAACATGAAATAGCGTTATAACTTTGTGCCGAAACACTATGTATTTTATGTAAAGTTTATCATTTGTCGGAATCGCCCAAATCCAGTATAAAATATAGCTCCCATACAACGGATGGTTCATATGTACAAGATAAATTTCAGTATTTGTAACTTATTCAATTAAACAGATAAAATTTAATTTCTATCATTCATAAATGGTATAAAGTCTTTGGTACGCATAAACTTGTTGATATTTGCATTTATCTATTTCGTCTCCCACCTGTGCCGTTACCTTATAAATGGGAGTTTACGTGGGGATCCAAGCCCTAAGAGTACAGATTTTAAATAAGCATACATAAACGTCATATAGATAATTAAATAAATATTTTTGAAATAGTTACAAATATATGCTTATACCTATATATATAATTGCCCCTCAGCATTCCAACTCAATTAGTTTCGAAAATAAATGCATTTTAATGGTTTTTCGTGGCACCCGTTATATGGAGGGTGGGAGAATTTGTCATCAGATTAAGTTCATTTTTGCACTATGTACTAATATTCATCAAAGAAGCTTGCGTACTGAATTTCAGCATTGTAACTTAATTAGTTTCGAAAATAAATGCATTTTAATAGTTTTTCGCGGCACCCGTTATATGGAGGGTGGGAGAATTTGTCATCAGATTAAGTTCATTTTTACACCATGTACTAATATTCATCAAAGAAGCTTGCATACTGAATTTCAGCATTGTAACTTAATTAATTTCCAAAAAACTTGCAATTTAATGGTTTTCGCGACACCCGTTATATGGAGGGTGGGAGAATTTGTCATCAGATTAAGTTCATTTTTACACCATGTACTAATATTCATCAAAGAAGCTTGCATACTGAATTTCAGCATTGTAACTTAATTAGTTTGGAAAATAAATGCATTTTAATGGTTTTTCGCGGCACCCGTTATATGGAGGGTGGGAGAATTTGTCATCAGATTAAGTTCATTTTTACACCATGTACTAATATTCATCAAAGAAGCTTGCATACTGAATTTCAGCATTGTAACTTAATTAGTTTCGAAAATAAATGCATTTTGCGAAAGTCACATGCATGCCACGTATGCCAACCATTGTGCAAGACCGTCATCACAGCGATGCCGCTGTCACTCCAATTGGAAGATTTCCCACCGATTTTGACCTCATCACTCCGCCACTCCTTCTTTGAGTAAATCACTGCACTTTTTCATTTATGACATAATTCAGAAATTTTGAATCAACTGTGTATGTCGTCGTACCATACGAAAACTAGTATAGGTTTTTTTTATGGCTGACGAAAAGTAACAAGTTCGACTTTTGGCTGACGAAAACTATCAATTTCGTTTAAACAACAATAATTTTAATGTAAAAACTGTACATTAGTACTGATACTTTTCGTCAGCCAAAAGTCGAACTTGTTACTTTTCGTAGAGATTTTTTTTATTGCTAGCTTTCGCCAGAAATTTTAAATATGCTAGTTTTCGTATGGTACGACGATATGCAGAAATTGCTACTTTCAATTTTGTATGCATAAAATTACAATGTGGCATCGTTATTGTTTACGTCTTATAATTCTGCCACAGTGGCAATACTTATCGACTATCTAACTGTGTAACCTAATACAAATGCACGCCAATTTTTGTTTTGCGTGACAGTTGAAATTAAGCATTGTGGGTGATTGTTTGCGAAAAAATTGACACTTGTTTTTGATATCCATCATATAGCACGTTTTAGAAATAATGGTTTTACAATGAGTGTGTAAAATCTGAAAATAACAATTATTATTGCCGATGCAACAAATTTCAAGGTAGGCTGACTATCATGACTGTTTTTTGTTGAGTTGGCGTCGTTTTTGTTGGATTTACGTTCTTTTTCCCTCAGTGTATATATACAGACGGACAGAATATCTCCTAAACGAGAGTAAACCTAGAAAAGTGAATAGCACCATCGTGCTCAGCGTGCCCGAATTATCTTTACTAGGTATGTCTCATCTCTGTTGATTTTGGGCACGTGCACAGTTTTATCACAAGGAACAGCTGATTGCTGGACTCGTGTATGGACACCGGCCATTATTGTGCGTTGAGTATTTCTGATCAACACAACATGTTGTGAGTTTGGAGACTTTTTTCCATCATAAATTTTTTACGCTCACTTTAGACAACATGTTGAGCTTAGGATTTTGACATGTATGTACAAAAATATAAATAGTATTTATGAATTTTTGAATGTAATAAAAATGTTTAAAAGCTGCGAAATTATTGGCGATTACGTTGGGGATAATTATAACAATAATTTGTTTATTTAATGTATCAGCTCGTTCAGGAGGCGAAAATTGTATCACTTTCCGATTAGTGATATCTACACAACAGTTGTCTTCAACCGTTGCGACTTCTGAACGTAACCAATGCAACATACGAATATAATTTATCCGGGCGACGACATTACGAATTTCCTGAGCTCAACACGTGGGTGAAATTTTATTACTCCAGCTATATTATTGACTGAGATACCAAATTTCCGATTTTTAATATATAGGGAAAGTGGGGGTAGTCATGGTCCGACCGTGCCGGTCTGGATAGGAACTTACATTCCAAATTCCATCAAAATATTTAAATTTTTGCACAAGTTAGACATGACGGCATAAAACGCGCAGAACTTGGGTAGGCAGAAAATGCTGGTTTACACTTTCAAACACGATTTTATATGCTTTTTCAAATAATGATAAAAATATAGAAAAAACTGTTTCTTCGTCAACTTCAAGGAATAAAATAAAAAAAAACCAAATAAAAAGGTATCTTGGTTTTTTTGTGTTATGAAATAACATACCTTTATCAGATCACATTAAGATATATTAATTTCACGCGCGCCTTCGCGTTTTTTAATTATTCTCCTAACTGGCCAAAAGTTTTTTTTATATTACATTTATAACGACATATTCAAATTTAAAAAAAATTATAGAATATTTATCATTCAATTTACATCTATAATATAGAAAATGGTTAACATTATGAAATACAGCAGCTGATTTTTGAATTAGCTATGTATGTATATAGGTTCTATTATATATTGCAGTTTTTGCAGGGTAAAAAATATATAAAAAAAAAATTGGAAAAGTTTAGAACCTAATAAAAAAGAAAACAAAAAAAAAGGTTGAAAGAGTGTTTAGTGCTTAGCACGAAATTTATTTGATTCAATTTTTTAAATGTTGGGGTTGTGGAAAAAAAACTGAATCAAATAAATCTCGTGCTAAGCACTAAAAACTCTTTCAACCTTTTTTTTGTTTACTTTGTTGGGGGTGTGGAAAAAAAATTGAATCAAATAAATTTCGTGCTAAGTACTAAAAACTCCTTCAAGTAAAATTGTTAACGTTGTTTGGTATATACATAAAATAAATACCAACAAGAATGTTCATTGCGAACTGCCTACAACAAAAATTCAGCACGTTTGTGGAGAATATATGCAAAAGCATATACACACTAACGTTAATGTTGAAAATGAAAAAGGCAAAAGTGGGGAAAATCCAACAGCTTGCACAGAGTCTCAATGGCCGAGTGTGTTTATCCGTTGGGTCATTGCGGCTGAAGATGGAATGGACTCGGGTTCAATCCCCGGTGCATCCACTTCCGAAAAGAGTGCTGATGATCGAAAATGGTTTTTCGTTAAATAGCTATACACTCAACCTTCGCTGTAAATAGTTGTTGAAATTTTTTTCCACTTACCCCAACAATTAAAAATTGAATTAAAATAAAAATTTCGTGCTAAGCACTAAAAACTCTTTGAAGTAAAATTGTTAACGTTGTTTGGTATATACATAAAATAAATACCAACAACAATGTTCATTGCGAACTGCCTACAACAAAAATTCAGCACGTTTGTGGAGAATATATGCAAAAGCATATACACACTAACGTTAATGTTGAAAATGAAAAAGGCAAAAGTGGGGAAAATCCAACAGCTTGCACAGAGTCTCAATGGCCGAGTGTGTTTATCCGTTGGGTCATTGCGGCTGAAGATGGAATGGACTCAATCCCCGGTGCATCCACTTCCGAAAAGAGTGCTGATGATCGAAAATGGTTTTTCGTGAAATAGCTATACACTCAACCTTCGCTGTAAATAGTTGTTGAAATTTTTTTCCACTTACCCCAACAATTAAAAATTGAATTAAAATAAAAATTTCGTGCTAAGCACTAAAAACTCTTTCAAGTAAAATTGTTAACGTTGTTTGGTATATACATAAAATAAATACCAACAACAATGTTCATTGCGAACTGCCTACAACAAAAATTCAGCACGTTTGTGGAGAATATATGCAAAAGCATATACACACTAACGTTAATGTTGAAAATGAAAAAGGCAAAAGTGGGGAAAATCCAACAGCTTGCACAGAGTCTCAATGGCCGAGTGTGTTTACCCGTTGGGTCATTGCGGCTGAAGATGGAATGGACTCGGGTTCAATCCCCGGTGCATCCACTTCCGAAAAGAGTGCTGATGATCGAAAATGGTTTTTCGTGAAATAGCTATACACTCAACCTTCGCTGTAAATAGTTGGAATGGACTCGGGTTCAATCCCCGGTGCATCCACTTCCGAAAAGAGTGCTGATGATCGAAAATGGTTTTTCGTGAAATAGCTATACACTCAACCTTCGCTGTAAATAGTTGTTGAAATTTTTTTCCACTTACCCCAACAATTAAAAATTGAATTAAAATAAAAATTTCGTACTAAGCACTAAAAACTCTTTCAAGTAAAATTCTTAACGTTGTTTGGTATATACATAAAATAAATACCAACAACAATGTTTATTGCGAACTGCCTACAACAAAAATTCAGCACGTTTGTGGAGAATATATGCAAAAGCATATACACACTAACGTTAATGTTGAAAATGAAAAAGGCAAAAGTGGGGAAAATCCAACAGCTTGCACAGAGTCTCAATGGCCGAGTGTGTTTATCCGTTGGGTCATTGCGGCTGAAGATGGAATGGACTCGGGTTCAATCCCCGGTGCATCCACTTCCGAAAAGAGTGCTGATGATCGAAAATGGTTTTTCGTGAAATAGCTATACACTCAACCTTCGCTGTAAATAGTTGTTGAAATTTTTTTCCACTTACCCCAACAATTAAAAATTGAATTAAAATAAAAATTTCGTGCTAAGCACTAAAAACTCTTTCAAGTAAAATTGTTAACGTTGTTTGGTATATACATAAAATAAATACCAACAACAATGTTCATTGCGAACTGCCTACAACAAAAATTCAGCACGTTTGTGGAGAATATATGCAAAAGCATATACACACTAACGTTAATGTTGAAAATGAAAAAGGCAAAAGTGGGGAAAATCCAACAGCTTGCACAGAGTCTCAATGGCCGAGTGTGTTTACCCGTTGGGTCATTGCGGCTGAAGATGGAATGGACTCGGGTTCAATCCCCGGTGCATCCACTTCCGAAAAGAGTGCTGATGATCGAAAATGGTTTTTCGTGAAATAGCTATACACTCAACCTTCGCTGTAAATAGTTGTTGAAATTTTTTTCCACTTACCCCAACAATTAAAAATTGAATTAAAATAAAAATTTCGTGCTAAGCACTAAAAACTCTTTCAAGTAAAATTGTTAACGTTGTTTGGTATATACATAAAATAAATACCAACAACAATGTTCATTGCGAACTGCCTACAACAAAAATTCAGCACGTTTGTGGAGAATATATGCAAAAGCATATACACACTAACGTTAATGTTGAAAATGAAAAAGGCAAAAGTGGGGAAAATCCAACAGCTTGCACAGAGTCTCAATGGCCGAGTGTGTTTACCCGTTGGGTCATTGCGGCTGAAGATGGAATGGACTCGGGTTCAATCCCCGGTGCATCCACTTCCGAAAAGAGTGCTGATGATCGAAAATGGTTTTTCGTGAAATAGCTATACACTCAACCTTCGCTGTAAATAGTTGTTGAAATTTTTTTCCACTTACCCCAACAATTAAAAATTGAATTAAAATAAAAATTTCGTACTAAGCACTAAAAACTCTTTCAAGTAAAATTCTTAACGTTGTTTGGTATATACATAAAATAAATACCAACAACAATGTTTATTGCGAACTGCCTACAACAAAAATTCAGCACGTTTGTGGAGAATATATGCAAAAGCATATACACACTAACGTTAATGTTGAAAATGAAAAAGGCAAAAGTGGGGAAAATCCAACAGCTTGCACAGAGTCTCAATGGCCGAGTGTGTTTATCCGTTGGGTCATTGCGGCTGAAGATGGAATGGACTCGGGTTCAATCCCCGGTGCATCCACTTCCGAAAAGAGTGCTGATGATCGAAAATGGTTTTTCGTGAAATAGCTATACACTCAACCTTCGCTGTAAATAGTTGTTGAAATTTTTTTCCACTTACCCCAACAATTAAAAATTGAATTAAAATAAAAATTTCGTGCTAAGCACTAAAAACTCTTTCAAGTAAAATTGTTAACGTTGTTTGGTATATACATAAAATAAATACCAACAACAATGTTCATTGCGAACTGCCTACAACAAAAATTCAGCACGTTTGTGGAGAATATATGCAAAAGCATATACACACTAACGTTAATGTTGAAAATGAAAAAGGCAAAAGTGGGGAAAATCCAACAGCTTGCACAGAGTCTCAATGGCCGAGTGTGTTTACCCGTTGGGTCATTGCGGCTGAAGATGGAATGGACTCGGGTTCAATCCCCGGTGCATCCACTTCCGAAAAGAGTGCTGATGATCGAAAATGGTTTTTCGTGAAATAGCTATACACTCAACCTTCGCTGTAAATAGTTGTTGAAATTTTTTTCCACTTACCCCAACAATTAAAAATTGAATTAAAATAAAAATTTCGTGCTAAGCACTAAAAACTCTTTCAAGTAAAATTGTTAACGTTGTTTGGTATATACATAAAATAAATACCAACAACAATGTTCATTGCGAACTGCCTACAACAAAAATTCAGCACGTTTGTGGAGAATATATGCAAAAGCATATACACACTAGACTGGCCGCAGCATATATGGATTTTTTTTTTTTGTTGAAATTTGTATATTAACAGTTCTTAAAATATGAGGTTTAGGGTTAAAAAGACGGCCTTAATTTTTTGGCCCGATCCGTTGTTGTCTAGTTGACCCTCATTGAGCCCAATGTTTGGAAAATTTTATTTTTTAACCTTGAACATGATTTTTTTTAATATGTCTGTTTTGAGAGATAAAAATTCTCTTGCTGAGCCCTTCTTGCGTTTTCTACACCTAAAAAAAAGTATCAGTACCGTTGCTTTGAGTTGCTAAGTGAATATAACGGTACTTAACGAGCAAAAACAATCAAATTCCAAGACATTGCTGCTGTTTTTCACACTGCTCTTAACGTGCTGATACAAATGTTGAAATGAGTCTAACTATTCCAGCAGGGAAGTAAATTTCCAAACAGCTGATCGTTTGACAGTTTTACCAGAAATAGTCAGCAGTAGTCAGTAGACTGTTGCATGAGTACATTCATATGTCCAAACGAGTTAAGGCCCTGTTATACTTGCATAGCATTGCAAAGCAGGGCAGCGCAAAACATATAGCGCATAGAGCTGATTATACTTCGCATAGACGTGCAACCATGGTTAATTAATAAAAGTTTTCGCATCCCGACATTCGTACATACATACATACACACTCCATGTAAATTGTTTGTGTATTCTGTGGTGCTTCTGTCAAAATCATAGTTCGCCTTTGTAGAAATCATATTGCACCATGCTCAAAATTGATCCCAGTTTGATATAAGCACCATTATTAAAGTAAAACAGTAGAAAAAAGTGAAAAATCAGCTGTTTAGTAAGTTAACCTGTATAAATTAGCCTTGGGTGCAACCCTTCACACACTCAGCACACACACATTCGTGTTGCCAAATGTCAAATCGCATAGCACATAACACAGAAATCAAAATTCAACAGACTTCTATGCTGTGCCCTGTGCCGCTATGCGTTGAGTAATCGATTACACGGAAATCCCATTAAACAGATTTCGTATGTGACAGTTCTTATGTTGTGCGCTGCTGTGCTATGCAAGTATAACCGGACCTTACTCGTTTGGTTTTCTTGTAGTGAAGTACAACAACTCGCTTTATTATGAGAACTATGCTACTCGTACATGAACCACAATGAATAGTGTGCGTACACTATCCGATCGTCATGATGCTAGCCACACACCTTGCAATTTTTTATACAACATGAGCTTGTTGCGCTGGAAATCGCAATGTTTTTGGGGCTGTTGTATGAAGTTGTGTATCGGTTGTACGAAAAATCAAAAACTTCAAGGTCCGATTATTAGGGGCTTCTCCAACTGTCATTGCTTTTTATTGGAGAAAATGTTCCAAACTTTACTAAAGTACGCCAACCCGGAGCAACATCACATGCTAGGTTCATGTCGAAATGCATATATTGCTATAAAATATTTTTGTTTCGCGATCAGTTCAAATTGACTTTATCGGAATTGAAAAACCTTCGCAGTATTTGTATCTTCTTGACAAAGATTTACGTTCCATATTGGTTTACATGCATTAATGCAATAGATGCACCAGCACAAGATCTCAAATTAATAAAAGATGCCATTTTATATTTTGATAAAGAAGTTTCTAATGCCTTGTTGCATAAGATTAAAAACCATTTGTGGTACTTGAGTGAGGAAATTGTTGGGTTATCATTTTTCGATGAAAGCATTTCTTTGAATATTAATACATCATTTATAAATTCGGATCCTTCTACGTGGCAAACCAAAGATGATTATCGCAAAGCGAAATCGGCATGTCAAACTTTGGCAGTGGTGAACGATGCAGCCGAAAGGGCAGTTAAGTTGATAACAGACTTTAACCGTACCTTAACGTATGACGAAGAGGATAAACAATTCCTACTGCAAGTAGTTGAACATTATCGTAAGACATTTCCGTCTCACAAAAAGTCCATTTTATTGAATTGATATTGTTTTTATTATTCTTAATTTCTTGAAATTTCATAAAATAAAAAAATAAAAAATTAATTAAAGAAAAAATTTTTTAACCTTTTAAGCTTGATGAGGGTCAACAAAGCTTGGTGCGATCTGAATAAAAAAATAGGACGTTATTTCTTATACCATACCTCACCTTTTAGGCAGTGTTTATTAATAGAATTCGAGAAAAAAAAATTTGCGGCCAGTCTAATACACACTAACGTTAATGTTGAAAATGAAAAAGGCAAAAGTGGGGAAAATCCAACAGCTTGCACAGAGTCTCAATGGCCGAGTGTGTTTATCCGTTGGGTCATTGCGGCTGAAGATGGAATGGACTCGGGTTCAATCCCCGGTGCATCCACTTCCGAAAAGAGTGCTGATGATCGAAAATGGTTTTTCGTGAAATAGCTATACACTCAACCTTCGCTGTAAATAGTTGTTGAAATTTTTTTCCACTTACCCCAACAATTAAAAATTGAATTAAAATAAAAATTTCGTGCTAAGCACTAAAAACTCTTTCAAGTAAAATTGTTAACGTTGTTTGGTATATACATAAAATAAATACCAACAACAATGTTCATTGCGAACTGCCTACAACAAAAATTCAGCACGTTTGTGGAGAATATATGCAAAAGCATATACACACTAACGTTAATGTTGAAAATGAAAAAGGCAAAAGTGGGGAAAATCCAACAGCTTGCACAGAGTCTCAATGGCCGAGTGTGTTTACCCGTTGGGTCATTGCGGCTGAAGATGGAATGGACTCGGGTTCAATCCCCGGTGCATCCACTTCCGAAAAGAGTGCTGATGATCGAAAATGGTTTTTCGTGAAATAGCTATACACTCAACCTTCGCTGTAAATAGTTGGAATGGACTCGGGTTCAATCCCCGGTGCATCCACTTCCGAAAAGAGTGCTGATGATCGAAAATGGTTTTTCGTGAAATAGCTATACACTCAACCTTCGCTGTAAATAGTTGTTGAAATTTTTTTCCACTTACCCCAACAATTAAAAATTGAATTAAAATAAAAATTTCGTACTAAGCACTAAAAACTCTTTCAAGTAAAATTCTTAACGTTGTTTGGTATATACATAAAATAAATACCAACAACAATGTTTATTGCGAACTGCCTACAACAAAAATTCAGCACGTTTGTGGAGAATATATGCAAAAGCATATACACACTAACGTTAATGTTGAAAATGAAAAAGGCAAAAGTGGGGAAAATCCAACAGCTTGCACAGAGTCTCAATGGCCGAGTGTGTTTATCCGTTGGGTCATTGCGGCTGAAGATGGAATGGACTCGGGTTCAATCCCCGGTGCATCCACTTCCGAAAAGAGTGCTGATGATCGAAAATGGTTTTTCGTGAAATAGCTATACACTCAACCTTCGCTGTAAATAGTTGTTGAAATTTTTTTCCACTTACCCCAACAATTAAAAATTGAATTAAAATAAAAATTTCGTGCTAAGCACTAAAAACTCTTTCAAGTAAAATTGTTAACGTTGTTTGGTATATACATAAAATAAATACCAACAACAAATGTTCATTGCAAACTGCCTACAACACCAAAAAAAAAACAAAATTCAACACGCTTGAGTTGAATATTTGCAAAAGCATATACACACAAACGTTAATGTTGAAAATGAAAAAGGCAAAGGTGGGAAAAATTCAACAGCTTGTCCAGAGTCTCAATGGTCGAGTGTGTAAAAGCGTTGGATCATTGTGGCTGAAGATGGAATGTATCTCGGGCTCAATCCCCGGGGGGAGCATCCACTTTCGAAAAGAGTTCTGATGATAGAAAATGGTTTTTCGTGAAATAGCTATACACTCAACCTTCGCTGTAAATAGTTGTTGAATTTTTTTCCACTTACCCCCAACAAAAAAAGATCACCTTAATTTTTTAATATATTTTGGCCCCAAGTGTGCTTTATAACCCCCCATAGTCAGTTTCATCATTCACCCGCGCTATTCTCACTAATTCATATTTTCCGATGAGGTGTATATGCGCGCTATCACTATGGATGTATGAGTTATGGAAGGGTTAATATGTACATACAATCGTATGTACATACATATTTATATGCACATTTAAACATTTAAATGAGAGTGCGAAATGTTAACAAATACTAAGATTTAGGACCAAGGACGGTCACTTATGTATTTAGAACAAAAGGCGACCGGCCATTAAGATACCGGCATTGCGGCGCCAATTGTTTACATTTAATCATTCACATGTAAGTATAAAATGATCACAAATAATTAGATTTAGGACCAAGGACGATCACTTATGTATTCTGAACAATAGGCGACCGCAATTAAGATAGCGGCAGTGCGGCGTCAATTGTTTACGTATGTATTTAGGACCACAGACGGTCTACTAACATAGTTAAGAAAATCATTTATTTATTTAGGATCGTAGACGATCGCAGCTACATACATATGTACGTATGTGATGTACATTATGTAGCATTGCAAACTGGCCTGTGAGCCAGTAACTTAGAAATAGTATAAATAGATGTAAGTTTGTTAAATAAAAAGGAGTTTAAAACATCACCTCAAGCGAGTATCATTATCCCTGAACATCTGCATTTGTCTATTCGGAAAGAGCACATTTCATCACTGGCGCCCACAAAATAAGAACCCGCTCCCGAGACAAACCCGGAGCAACGACATCATAATCAACAACAATTAAGCAGCAGCAACAACAACAGCAGCAGAGCAACATCAACAACAACAACAACAGCTACTTATCAATGGCAACACCCCTGTATTTGTTGTAAGTTATATTTACCTACATATACATACATACATACGTATTATCAAATTATATAAATAAGAAAGTGAAAAAGTGCATAGTCTGAGAAGCAATAGGAAGAAAGTAAAAAAAAAAAAAAAAAAAATTTTTTTAAAGAAATTAAAGAAAAGTGAAAGGAAAAAAGTAGAAATGACTCTGACAGCCGAAGCTATTACCAACTTGATCACTCAAGTAGTGAGTCAAGTAGAGCAGCGCTTCGCTGAACAAAACAGGGCTATACATAGTAGCCTTAATGAGCTTAGAACGAGTCTCGCTCCTCCTCAGGTCGTAAGGTACGAGGATATCGGTATTGACGCAAATATCCAATGCGAAATTGGCTTGGATGTCATTAAGACCGTACCCGAATTTTTCGGGGAGTCAGCCCGATACCCTTCATGGAGGCAGTCTGCGAAAGCTGCCATGAAACCTTACGAGGCATACGTAGGTTCGAATAGGTATTACCAGGCCCATGTGTACATCTTGTATAAGATATTAGATATTTTTAGTTGCTTATAAAAAAACTTAAATATCATAAGAAAATGGTATATGTAAAATAAACAATGTTGCTGTTGATAAAAGAATTAATAAACAAGTAAGGAAGCCTAAGTTCGAGTGGAATCGAACATTAGATACTCAGCTGTATGCGTTCATTGTTTGTTTGCGTTTGATGGAAACACGATGTACTTTATATAAAGCGAGTGCTGCATAAAGTGGGCGTAGCCACGCCCATTTTCTAAATTTTTATCAGCCATCCAACTAAGCATATGAATATTATTCTTTGTGCAAAATTTCATTCCTTTATGACTTCTAGTTATAAAGATGTCACGTTACAAATTCCCAAAGAGTGTTCCAGATATATCTTTCTTAAAAAGTAGGCGTGGTCATAAACCGATTTCAATAAATTTTTTCGTGGCTCTTAACACATGTTATAAAAGTGTATAAACCAAGTTTCGTCATAATAATATAATACAATGGCGCTATTATAACTCTGACGAGTTTTATGGCCGAGCTTCTCTCCCAATTCGAGATGTGCTCCTTTTTGTTTTTCCTACTAATTGGGAGGACCTACAGTTTTATGCCGGCTCCGAACGGCGAATGCATTTTTTTGAGAAGCTTTTTCATGGCAGAAATACTCTCGGAGGGTATGCCGTCCACTGCCGAGAGGTGACCGCTGCTCTTAAAAAACCCAATAATTGGATTTTTACTAATTAGAAAAATTGTTTTGGTGTTTAGCTCGGACCGTAGTTTGAACCCGAGACCTCTGGCATAGCAGGCGAGCACTCTACCCACTGCACCACAGCGGCCACGGTTGTGGCGGTTTCGTCATAATATCTCAATTATTTGTCGAGTTATAGGCTAAGAAATCTCGTATATCCCTTTGTGTAAAAAGAGGCGGTGCCACGCCCATTTTCCAAACTTTTTCTATTTGTTGTTTCCGGTCTATTGTAGAAATCATACCACAAAATTTCAATGAATTATCTTTACATTTGACAAAGATATCGCTTAAAATGTTTTTATTAGGTCACTTTATAATACCCATATATAAAAGTGGGCGTGGTCGTCAACCGATTTCGCTAAAATTTTCAACATGTATTACCACAAGTAATAAAAGTGTACGCACCAAGTTTAGTCATTATATATAAATCATTTGTCGAGTTATGGGCTCAGAAATTTCGTATATTCCTGTTTATAAAAAGAGGCGGTGCCACGCCCATTTGCAAAAATTTTTATGTTTTTCATTTTATGTCCGCAGTTGGACTCCTGCTATAAAATTTCAATGATATATCTTTATATTTGACAGAGATATCGCTTAAAATGTTTTTATTAGGTCACTTTATAAGACCCATATATAAAAGTGGGCGTGGCCCTCAACCGATTTCGGAAATTTTGCGTCCAAATATTTGACTAAGTAAGTATATCACGCGTACCAAATTTCATCGATATATCTTCAACGGTTTCTGATTTATGACTCATAAAACTTTCAATGTGTGCCCCTTAATAAGTGGGCGTGGCACCGCCCATTTTCCAAAATTTTTGTGTTTTTTCTTTTATGTCCATAGTTGGACTCATGCGACAAAATTTCAATGATAGATCTTTATATTTGACAGAGATATGGCTTAAAATGTTTTTGAAAGAGTTTTTAGTGCTTAGCACGAAATTTTTATTTTTAATTCAATTTTTTAATTGTTGGGGTAAGTGGAAAAAAATTCAACAACTATTTACAGCGAAGGTTGAGTGTATAGCTATTTCACGAAAAACCATTTTCGATCATCAGCACTCTTTTCGGAAGTGGATGCACCGGTGCATCCACTTCCGAAAAGAGTGCTGATGATCGAAAATGGTTTTTCGTGAAATAGCTATACACTCAACCTTCGCTGTAAATAGTTGTTGAATTTAAAATGTTTTTATTAGGTCACTTTATAATACAAATATATAAAAGTGGGCGTGGCCGTCAACCGATTTTAACTATTTTCCGTCCAAACATTTGCCTAAGTAAGTATATCACGCGTACCAAATTTTGTCGATATATCTTCAATGGTTTCTGAGTTATGACATATAAAACTTGCAAGGTTTGACCCTTAATAAGTAGGCGTGGCACCGCCCATTTTCCAAAATGTCATCAAATTTCTTCATAAGGGCCTGAGCTCAACACGTGGGTAAAATTTCATCGCTCCAGCTATATTAGTGACTGAGATACCAAATTTCCGATTTTTTCTATATAGGAAAAGTGGGCGTGGTCATGGTCCGATTTCACCCATTTTCAATACCAACCGTCCCAGTCTCGATACCAACCTGCATTTCAAATTTCATCAAAATATCTCAATTTTTGCGCGAGTTAGAGTGTTTACAGACGGACGGACGGACGGACATGGCTCAATCTCTCTTTCTCTTTTCACCCTGATCATTTTGATATATTTATAAGTCTATATCTATCTCGATTATTTCACTCTGTTACAATCCTCCGTTATGTGATTAAAACTATAATACTCTGTGTACTAGTACAGCTGAGTATAAAAACAGTATGCGCAAGGCGCATTATACTACGTTGCTCAACATGCCACTATCCCGGCGATGCCTTACTGCGAAAAAATTCATGCAAAAATTTCGCTGAATTTTTAAATTGAAATGCAACGAACAAATATTATCACGCGCCAAATACGCATCACAAACTTAAAAAGAGTTCAAGAATTTAACGATAGCGCTAACAATATCGCACACTATAATTACCAGCCTGGCATAGCTGAATTAATTGATCCAACACCCGACCATCGAAGGTAACCTGTTGCAGATTCGGGACGCATCTGTTTAAGAGGGGGGGTAGTTATGGAATGGTTAATATGTACATACAATCGTATGTACATATGTACATATTTATATGCACATTTAAACATTTAAATGAGAGTGCGAAATGTTAACAAATACTAAGATTTAGGATCAAGGACGGTCACTTATGTATTTAGAACAAAAGGCGACCGGCCATTAAGATACCGGCATTGCGGCGCCAATTGTTTACATTTAATCATTCACATGTAAGTGTGAAATGATCACAAATAATTAGATTTAGGACCAAGGACGGTCACTTATGTATTCTGAACAATAGGCGACCGGCCATTAAGATAGCGGCAGTGCGGTGTCAATTGTTTACGTATGTATTTAGGACCACAGACGGTCTACTAACATAGTTAAGAAAATCATTTATTTATTTAGGATCGTAGACGATCGCAGCTACATACATATGTACGTATGTGATGTACATTATCCCTGCAGTAAATTTGTTTCACTGCTGAATGATCATTGATGATTCTTTGTTGAATATTCATCACTGTCGTCATAACTGAGTACAATTTTTATTTTTTTGTTTTTTTTTTCTGAGGAAAGCAAACCATTTATATGAAAAATTCAGCAGTCTTTATTTGAAAGTATTCACTGATGCCTCCTCAGTCACAGGTGGATTTCATCAGTGATTCATAAAGGATTCATTTCGGATTTTTACTGCGGGGATGTAGCATTGCAAACTGGCCTGTGAGCCAGTAACTTAGAAATAGTATAAATAGATGTAAGTTTGTTAAATAAAAAGGAGTTTAAAACATCACCTCAAGCGAGTATCATTATCCCTGAACATCTGTATTTGTCTATTCGGAAAGAGCACATTTCATCACTTATGTACATTAATAGTCCAGTTAGTCGAGAACGTGTGGTCCACTCGCTGACGCAAACGCCCGTACGCAATTTTTAGGATTTTTTGAGCCCGTAGGGCAACATAGCAATCAGCTGCTTTACTCACACATATTTACATGTATATATAATTTGTTTACATTTTGGTAGGGTTGCCATTTAGTCATTTTTGAACAAACAAGATTTTTACTAATCTTCAAAGTGTTATCCGGATTACTCTTCAAAACACAACTGTGCATTATTTGCCCAATGGCAAGAAAATATTAATTTAATAGTTTTTAAAGTTGTCGTTGACGACTTTTTTTTTTATTAATTTAGATACTTTTTTATGGCTTAGTTGGTAAGCTTAATTAAGAAATCTGTACTGAGTTTATGTAACTCATATCTTTTCTAGTATAAATAGGTGGTGACAAAGTGTAGATCGTATTAGTGTGGCATCATTTTAATTGACACTTTCCCCGGTTTTGTTACAGAAAATCAGGTCTATTGTGGCAATTTATAACTTTTTAATGTAGAAAAGTTGCACAAGAAGACCACGAAGAGTCAATTAAGAAAATACCATATGTGGTTAAATAAAATTTTTGCTTTAATTTTCAGTAATATTGTAGGAGCACATAGCTATAAGTTGTAGCGTAGATTAAGCACATAGCTATAAGTTGTAGATTAAGTCCTCGTAGTGTGTAAACAGCTTAAGATAGTGATAATTGTTGCGACGTATAAGAGCCTATACACACTTGCGACTCAATCGATTTTGCGAATTGCGCTGTTGTATTCACACTACGCCAACTATTTAGTCGAATCGGTGGCAGCTATTCACACTAGAGACTAAATAATCGGGTGATTGACAATGACATAGTGTTGCCAATGTTCACATTTTACACAGCAAATTTTACATTAGTGGTCTTCGCATAAAGTGATGAATTATTAAATTGCTTTTATCACTTTATCTGCATTCTTACATGAAAGCACCTTCTTGTCATCTGTCAACTTGATTAATAAATAAAAAATAATAAAATAAACAAAAAGTGCATACATTGTTTGGCTTTCTTTCTTATTAAACTAGCAACTAGCTGTCAAGTAAATGAAAAGAGAAAAACGGAAGGAATTACGCTCATAAAGAACGAAACGAACAGAAGTACAAGAAACGGCAAAATAGTAAAAATTAGCCATTAATAATTTCCATGCAATTTCATTTTCATTACTTCTATTTTAAAATGCGATTAATGACATATTTGAAGAGAACAACAATATCAAGAAACACATGAAAACGGAAGTAAATATCCTTAGTTAGATAATTCTAGTTAATAATAAACGAACCTTTTGTTTTTTTTTTTAAACATTTTGAAAATATTAATTGAAATATTCAATCTCTGCAATTTACCAAAAGTGAAATAAAAGTAGTGTTGTCAGCATGGCAACTCTTTCCACTACGAATATCACTGTTGTTGTTGTAGTCGTTCGACTAAATTGTCTCTAGTGTGAATACGTAGAAGGGCGCCTTGCTGATCAAGCAGTTGTCCGACTGTTTCAGTTGGAATGAAATTGGGCTGCAAATCCAACTGTTTCAGTTGTTCGACTAATTGAATGTAGTGTGAATGCTTCCATACATTCCCATGCAAATCAACATTCGACTAAGGGCCGTTTACTCAACCTCTGATTAACGCTAACCACGGTTAAAGTCCGGTTAAGCATCATTATCGATTTCATCCAACCATACATTTAGCGTGTGGTCGATAATGCAGTTCACAACTTAACCACACCTTTATCCTCCGGTTAGCGTTAATCAGAGGTTGAGTAAACGGCCCTAAATCTATTGAGTCGCAAGTGTGTATAGGCTCTAAGTACTCCTTAAGGGTATTCATGTCTATTCACGATGGAATACGATTAGCTTGTAATATATGTATAGCGAGTAAGTACCGTTTCTTATGTGCTAGTCAACCATCTTGAGAAATAAAGATTCATTCCATTTCGCACTTATCGTTTGAGAGGTCGTGCTTTTTATTTAACGGATAGCCACCTGATATTTCATCAGAAGTGGCCTTAGAACCAAACAAAGAAAATTAGTGTTTTTTCGATTTAAAGAATACAATTTTGATACATTTAAATTTAATTATGAATCGCGACGGTGTAAGCGCTGAGATTTATTCGCTGCTCCAACTGAAGGCATGGTGCCAAGCAGTTGGAGTGAACGCCAGTGGGGCCAAAGCCTCACTTGTAGGACGGCTGAACGAGTTATCTATAGAGGCCCGAGGTACAACAAGCGACAGTGAATCTAATGATGGTAATAGCAATGGTGCGAACGAAGGCAACGACAGTGGTGCGAGTGGTAGTAATGGCAATGGTGCAAATGAAGGTAACGGCAACGGTGAGAATGGTGGTAATAGCAATCGTGCTAATGAAGGTACGGTGTGAGCAGAGATAACAATGGTGTGAATGCTGGTAACGGTACCCAGGGCAACGGCAATGGTAATTGCAACAGCAACGGTAATCGCAACGGTAACGATAATGGCGAGCAAAGTCGAGAAATTTCTCATGAAGAGAATGTATTGAACGTGCGCAACGGCAGTTTTGGCCGCATGGTACAGAACGAAGAGGCTGCAGGTAATAACGTAGAAACACCCGTTTCGGTAATTTTCCCTGACGAATCTAACAAAATAAAAATGTTACAAAAAGAAATCGAAATTTTTAAGTTAAAATTGGAACTTCAAAAAGAAGCCGGCGCAACGTTTTCAATACATAGCTCCAAATCCGGAGTTCCATTCGAAACAATGAAGGAGTTAGTGAGCGATTTCAGCGGCGCCGAAGATTTTCAGTCGTGGTGGACTCAAGTACTCCACTTCCAACACGCTTTGAACGTCAGTGATGAGGCTTTGGGCATAATTGTAGGCTAGTGGTCGGAAACTATCGATGGTTTCTGAACATCGTTTACACTATCGATGGTTTTCGACTATCGTTTGAACTATCGATAGTTTATTGAAAATTTGAAATGTGACCACTAGGCACCAAACAAACGGTAACTATTCCATGCAGGGTTTGAATTGCTGACTAGCAAGTAGTCAAAGCAACATAAATACGACAATGCGTTCTAGTCGCATGGTCGTTTAAAATGTGATTTCCCAAAAACATTAAAATTACACTACAATATGGGTATCAAATGAATGGGGACGACCCCAGGTTTCATTTGGACTTCGATGTATTTCGATAAATTTATCGATAACTGAGTTATCGGTCAAAATGTGATTGCCAAAAAACATTAAAATTACACTACAATATGGGTATCAAACGAAAGGGGATGGCCCCAGGTTTTATTTGGACTACGATATATTTTGATAAATTTATCGATAACTGAGTCAGCTCATAATTGTGGAAAAGCGGATAAATATGGATACGGAATACGAATATAGAATACCGAACACCGCAAAATGGTATCAAATGAAAGCGCTTGGCTAGGGCTATCATTTGGTCGAGTCTTAATTAATTGTGAACTGATCTAAAAAATATTCATCATCCAGAAATTGTTATGGAACATCGAAAAAAATATCAATTGCTCATAACAATTATGATCTGATCGAAAAAATATCGATCTTTGAGTAATTGTTATTGATGATGGAAAAATTTTTCCATTGCTCAATAATTGTTATCAAGTGATTTTTATATTTATTTGTTATAATTGTTATGGCCTCTGGTTAATATATTAATTTTTTTGAACAAGAATAAATGGCTAATAAATAAATAAAACAAAAACATGTACTGAAAAAAGTTTTATTGGATCATCTTCTATTACTTTCATGTATTGGTAAGAATAAGACCAGGACAGGTGGGCAAAGTGTGTTTACATTCGGGTGAAATCGGGTGAGCTCAATTAAAACAGATGTGTTTATGGATGTGTTTGCTGCCGGACGGCAAAAGGCGGTTACAGTGTGAGCGTTGCCGTAGACTCTCCCACATCACCCGAAACTATCGTCAACTATCGATATACTATCGATAGTTTGCAAAAAACTATCGTACACTATCGATGGTGCTGGCTATCGATAGTTTCCGACCTCTATTGTAGGCCTCAAGTTAAAAGGCGAAGCGCTTACTTGGTACAATATGAATACCATGTTCACGAAGGGCGTTGGTGAGGTACTGGCATAAATGGCAACAGTTTTTTCAAAGAAGGAAAACATTTTGGAGGCACGCAGAAAATTTGAAAGACGCATTTGGAAATTCGGTGAGCCTTTTGATAATTACGCAAACGACAAATACTTCTTGGGTAGCGGTTTGAAACTAGGCGACGAAGAATTCGTCGAGTATCTCATCGACGGCATTCCTGATCGACAACTACAGGCCCAAGCAAAATTGCAAAATTTTACAAATTTAAATGACGTAATGACGCTATTGAAACAATCTTTTCAAATAGGGCGTTTTTGAAGCAAAATCTGAAATAGGACGTTATTCAAACAATTTTTGGAATAGGGTGTTTTTGAAACAATTTTTGAAATAGGGCGATCTTATTCTCAGCCGTCGATATATTTCAGTTTGCAGGTGAGTTAAACGTTGATTGAATTTTTGTTTCTAAAAGTGTGTAATGTTCAATATTGCCTTTTTCTCTTCATAGTTTGCAATTTTTACCACGACGAGGTCCTCCCATATCGAGCGATACCGAAGCAGCTTCTTTATTAATATGGTTGCTTGTCGCATAAAAAAATCGATGATGGCCAAAATCGAAGAAGTTAAGTCTACCATCAAGTTCCAAATGACAAAGGGGTTGTGTTTGTCTGTTGCTGTTGGTCATGTAAATATGAAACCTGAAGAGCTGGTGCAGATTATTTATTTGTCGATAAATTTCTTGGTTTCGTTGTTGAAGGAAAATAGGCAAAATATACGCTCGTTACATATCATCAATGGGTCCACCACAGCGATTGTATTAAATGTAAGATTATTTTGGTATATGTTTTTCATATAATAAATAATATGTGAATGAATATGATTATACATTATTAGGTATGTTAGTGTCTAGCACGAAATTATTATTTTTTCGCTAATATTCGACTACTGATGGTTGGAGCGTAGGTTCAAAGCCTGGTGTGCTCCCGAGAAGATGTCTGATGATGAAGAAAGTGGTTTTTCTTCGAAATAGCTATCACATCTACCATCGCTGTATGAGCTAATTGGATTTTTCCGCTTATTCCAAAGTATAAAAATTAAAATTAAAATTAATAATTTCGTGCTAGACACTAACATACCTAATAATGTTAAATTATAAAATTGTGCTGTTGTACATACAACTACTGTACACAGCGCCCGCTGTCCGTCAGCTGCCAACCAGTATTCAACACTTGCATAGCAGATGTACGAAAATCGTACACTAAGTAAGGTTAGATTGAATAGAGTAATGGCATATATAAGTGAAAAATCCAACAGCTCAGCAGGACCATCGGTAGCCGCAGTGCTTAGCGTTTCGCTAATATTCGACTACTGATGGTTGGAGCGTAGGTTCAAAGCCTGGTGTGCTCCCGAGAAGATGTCTGATGATGAAGAAAGTGGTTTTTCTTCGAAATAGCTATCACATCTACCATCGCTGTATGAGCTAATTGGATTTTTCCGCTTATTCCAAAGTATAAAAAAAAAAAGAATATGATTATATATGTATGTTATGTTTTATATATATATTTTTTTATTTATAAAAATAAATTGTAAAATCAACAATAAATTTAAGGTAAAATCAAAAAGATGTTATTGTTAATTAATACATACATACTTACTACAGGCGGTTGGCTGCGTCATCGCCAAGCTATGAGGCGTCGCTCATATTCCTCACTCACTCAGAGTAACATATGAGGGCGCAGCTGAGGAGAGGCGACGTTACTAGCGTGCCGCATTTTGGCTGCACACTCTGATGCCACTCACGCAGAGCGCTCACGCTAATGTGTGGCCTCTGTTGTTTATACTAGCCATGTGTAATGGCGCAATTTTTTTGGCGCTGATACAATAACTCCAGCGCCACTCGTGGCGCCAACTCACGGTACTGGCTCAATAAGAGCCCGTGCACAATTGGCTTTGTCTGCTCCAACTTTGATAGAAAAAACCTTAAAGCAAAGCGAAATTCCAGATGCTTGCTACAATTAACACTTTGACAATTTCCACTTCACTTCTTTGCTTTAATTTATAAACCTGATTTTTGGTAATATATTTGGGGAATTTGCTTTTTTCTGCTTATTCGAATGTTATTTTTTACTTTTCTCTGCTCACTTCTCACGAAATTGCGCGAAATCGCTAAAATAAGTGTAGATATACAAACATACACACACACACACAAGGGGAGATGTTTGTCAAAGTGGAAAAAAGTTGAAAGATGGCTAACTTTATACTTTGCTTTACTCGCTTCACCTCAATTGTGAACATGTCCCTGTAAAAAGCACATGCTGAACAGAACTGTCAAAGCAAAACTCTGAAGCAAAGCGAGGTAGAAGTCAATTGTGCACGGCTTATAACACCTTTAGCGCAATTGTCATGGAATAATCGATAAATAACATTTTTTCGCTTGTTACTGTTTACCATCCCCGTTTTAAGCTGATTCCACATAAAACTTTTTCCGCTTTGCGTTACGCCGCTTTCTATGTCAAACAACGCACATCTGAAAACCTATGCCACAATGAACGCTGCAACATCACTCGAAAAATATTTATTTTCTGAAAAATCTCTCATTCTCCGCTTTATTTACAAAAATTTACATAAAAATCTCTTAAATTATTTTTCAATTGTGTGAAATTTAAAATTGTTTATTTACATTTGAATTAAAGTGAAACTGAAAAAAAATTTCAACGCCCCCAAAAGTTGAGATTTGGGCAACTTTGTGCTTTACGTAACTTCGGCGTTGCGTTACTTTTTGTTATGTGAGAAACCTCATATAGCTACATGTATTTCAATCTCAGCTATCACGCAGAAAGTGTCACTTAGCGCAACACAAAGTTCTATGTGGAATCAGCTTTATTTCTTTTGGCACACGTTATATTGGTGCTGGTGTTAGCGCACGAAATTGAGTCGGTTTTATATTGCAAAATTGAGTTGGCGCAATATTGAGTTGGCGCTATATTGAGTTGGCGCATTTTCCAAATCGGAGTTAGCGCAGTAACGCCAGGGTTGGTGTTAGCGCAATTGCGCCGCGCAGCGCAGTGTTACCCATGCGTAGTTTATACGCTCAGAGGCCACTCATGCAGCTGCACTCTCATGAGCAGCCTTGGGCAAAACCATAGATAACTAGATACGAAACTCTTCATTTCGTGAGAGCGCTGTCAAAATGCGCATTTTTTATAACATTTTTCATTAGTGCCACTCTGTTCGAAAACTGAAAATGGGTATTTTAGATATTATTTCTAGGAATTTTTCGGCTTACTTATGTTATTGAAGACTATAGCAATAATACAATTTTGTTTATACCAAATTAAGATAAGGATATAACCACAAAAGTGATACACAGGATAGTATGATTTTCCAACATTCCGAATATTCGTGTTCGAAACCCAATCTCAGACAAATTAAGAATAACGCACAAAAAGTGGTGAACGATAATACATGTAGTTGGGTGGTATTTTTTAAGAAATATTTTATTCTATTTTGCAATTCTATTAAAATGTGAATATATTAGAACTGAAATATAATAATTTTTAACCGGATATATATATATAAATCTACTGAAGAATCGCTGCCCGCGTTCCATCTCATTAACATATTTTTTATAATTTTAACTGAAACATAATTTTTTCCAGTTGAAACAGTAAACTTCACTGCATATTACACACAAGAAATACAATTACCTCTGTATTTTTCATAATTCCTTATTATTTTAACAAAATTGGTCACATAAAACAAAACATCAAAATCCACCGAAAGTGACAATTTATTTTGGCGCGTTTTCCCTTCTGGCACCTGCAATTTGCACAAACAGCTGATCGGCCGGGTTTTATGTTGTGTTGATGCTGGCAACAAAGCCACATTAGACCCGTGGGAAAATCATAAAAGTGAGAGAGTAAAAAAGAGTTTCGTATCAAGTCATCTTTGGGCAAAACCTTAGCACCTGCTAAATGAGAGTAAGCGCCCGTGTACGTATACACACCGATTGTCACTACTACAGACAAATATTCCATCGTCTATCTTCTTCGGCGACAGAGTGGTTGATACTCCTGGGGATGCGGCAAATCTTTTTTCCGAATATTTTATGGCCAATTTTGTATCCGAGTCCGGCAATTGTGAAGACACTTGTTTTAAAACCTATCCTTCTTTGGATTTTGGGAATTTTGTATTGTCTACTGACGATGTCCTTAGGGGCATTTCTCGGCTTAAACCCTCGTCAAATACCGATGTTGATGGTTTGTCTGTGTACTTGTTCAAGCAGTGGAACACTCTTGCTTATTCTCTCTTGTTAATTTTTAATAATTCCTTATCTTCGGGTACTTTTATAGATGCATGGAAAGTAGCTCTGATCTCACCTATTCTCAAGAGTGGCAATAAAAATGACGTTAGAAATTATAGGCCCATTTCAAAACTTTCTGCCACAGCAAAGCTCTTTGAATGCATTATTCAAGAGAAACTCATGTTTTTTTTATCAAGAATGTCGTGTGCCCGGAACAGTATGGCTTTTATCCAGGACGCTCCACTGTGTCTAACTTGACCATTTTCTCTGATGACTGCAACGCAGCCTTTCAGTCAGGATGTCAAATTGACTCAGTGTATACTGACTTTTCTAAAGCATTTGATCGGATTTCACATTCAATTCTCACTAAAAAACTAGCTTTGATGGGATTCCACTCTGTTTTTCTGAGGTGGATTGAATCTTACTTATACAATCGCCGTTGTATGGTGGTGGTTGACAATGTTAAGTCTGTGCCTTTTGTCGCCTGTTCTGGGGTTCCACAAGGAAGCATCTTGGGTCCACTTTTCTGTGTCTTGTTCATCAATGACATTTGCGCTTGCTTCTCTACAGCAAGATTTCTGCTGTACGCGGATGACCTTAAAATATATTCTATAATCAATAGCATTCATGATTCCGAAATGATGCAATTAGATTTAGATAAGTTAGGTATCTGGTGTAAAAATAATCGGCTGACACTAAACATTAGCAAGTGTTTTCACATTACATTTTCCAAACGTGTCAATGTCATTGATACATCTTATATTATAAATGTGAAATGGAAATTGTGTTTAAACTCAATTGGCGAGAAAACCGCTGAACGGATCCTCACGAAACTTTGCACACCTAGGTATTTTCACCCGGTAATTGCTATAGGCATATTTTTAATCTGATTAAAAGGCAGGGATGGGCACCTCCCATACAAAATTTTCCTTTTTTTCGTAATATCTCTTGAAATATTTGTACTAGAGTAATGAAAATTTGGGTGAAGGAATAATACATAATTATATACTCAACGGACAAACAATCTAGGTCTTGGTAAAGCAGGGATGGGCATATTCCTTCCATATAAACTGGAAATTTCACAGCGAATATCTCTTGAAATATTTGTAGTAGGGTACTGAAAATTGGTGTGAGGGCATATGAGATAATTATGTATTAAATGGGTAAAAACGCTAGGTCTTGGTAGAGCAAGGATGGGCACCTCCCATACAAACTGAAAGTTTCACAGCGAATATCTCTGGAAATATTTGTAGTAGGGTACTGACAATTTGTGTAAGGGCATATGAGATAATTATGTATTAAATGGGTAAAAACGCTAGGTCTTGGTAGAGCAGGGATGGGCACCTCCCATACAAACTGAAAATTTCACAGCGAATTTCTCTGGAAATATTTGTAGTAGGTAGGGTTGTAAAAGAATGCACTCATATGCGAATGAAATCAGTTGAAGTCAAATTCAATGACTCCAATTTCGAGTGTACTCATTGACTAGCTTTTTGACTAAAGAATAAAAAAAAGAAGTCTGAAGTCTTTTTGAAGTCACGACTTTGAAGTCTCTGGAAATATTTTAGTAGGGTACTGAAAACGGGTGTTAGGGCATGTGAGATAACTATGTATTAAAAGGGTAAAAACGATATGTCTTGGTAAAGCAGGGATGGGTACCTTCCATACAAACTGAAACTTTCACTGGAAATATTTGTAGTAGGGTACTGAAAAGTGGTGTGTGGGCATGTAGATAACTATGTATTAAAAGGGTAAAATCGCTAGGTCTTGGTAAAGCAGGGATGGGCACCTCCCATACATATAAACTGAATCTTTCACAGCGAATATCTCTGGAAATATTTGTAGTAGGGTACTGAAAACTGGTGTGAGGGCATGTGAGATAACTATGTACTAAAAGGGTAAAAGCGCTAGGTCTTGGTAAAGCAGGGATGGGCACCTCCCATACAAACTGAAACTTTCACAGCGAAAGCCTCTGGAAATATTTTAGTAGAGTACTGAAAACTGCAGCGAGGGCATGTGAGATAACTATGTATTAAAAGGGTAAAAGCGCTAGGTCTTGGTAAAGCAGGGATGGGCACCTCCCATACAAACTGAAACTTTCACAGCGAATGTCTCTGGAAATATTTTAGTAGGGTAATGAAAATTGGTGTGAGGGATATGAGATAATTAAGTACTCCGCGGATAAATATATATGATATACTTACTTAGGCAAATGTTTGGACGAAAAATTGCCAAAATCGGTTGAAGACCACGCCCACTTTTATATATGGGTATTATAAAGTGACCTAATAAAAGCATTTTAAGCGATATCTCTGTCAAATATAAAGATATATCATTGAAATTTTATGGAAGGTGTCCAACTATGGACATAAAACAAAAAATACAAAAATTTTGGAAAATGGCCGTGGCACCGCCTCCTTTTAGAAGCAGGAATATACGAGATTTCTGAGCCCATAACTCGACAAATAATCGATATATTATGACGAAACTTGGTCTATACACTTTCACTACTTGTAGTAATACATGTTCAAAATTTTAGCGAAATCGGTTGACGACCACGCCCACTTTTATATATGGGTATCATAAAGTGGCCTAATAAAAACATTTTAAGCGATATCTTTGTCAAATATAAAGATAATTCATTGAAATTTTGTGGCATGAGTTCTACAATAGATCGGAAACAAAAAATAGAAAAATTTCGGAAAATGGGCGTGGCACCGCCTCTTTTCAGACAAAGGAATCTACGAGATTTCTTAGCCTATAACTCGACAAATAATTGAGATATTATGACGAAACTACGAACGTTTATAAACTTTTATAACTTGTGTTAATAGACACGCAAAAATTTATTGAAATCGGTTTATGACCACGCCTACTTTTTAACAAAGATATTTCTGGAACACCCTTTGGGAATTTGTAACAAGACTTCTTTGTAACTAGGAGTCATAAAGGAATGAAATTTTGCACAAAGAATAATATTCATATGCTTAGTTGGATGACTGAGAAAAATGTTGAAAATGGGCGTGGCTACGCCCACTTTATGCGGCACTCGCTTTATATAAAATACACCCTATATCGAACAAACGCAAACAAACAATGAAAGCATACAGCTGACTATCTAATGTTCGATTCCACTCGAACTTAGGCTTCCTTACTTGTTTAGTAATGGCTTGAGTGTAGTGGTGCCCAAGACTGCTCATGAGTGAAGCATCCCTGCAGGGAACTCAATAACTAGTGAGCAAAATTTCTAGTTCCGAACTAGCGAAAAGGTGTCAAAGGGGAACTAGATCAATTGTAGTTAGACCCTCACCAGTTCAGAAGGAGTGAATTGAGTGACCATTATAAGACACACTTTGATTTGTATGCAATTTCGAAGTGACAAAAATTCTATGAAAGTTTTTCGTTCGTTCAATTGCCGTCGGCTTTGTATATTTCTGCAATTCTCAGATGTTTAGTGAAGCATTTTATATAAAGAGTTTTCTATTTGCATCTTGTATGAAATGAAATGTTCCCCTAATTACGCTTTTCCGATCCCTCAGGCTTATTTTTATTTTTTTTATTTTATTACTTTTTAAATATTATTGTAAATTTTTATTAAATAAATAAATAAAAAAATATTAGTTAAAAAAAAATAAAAAAAAAAAATTTCATCCACCTTGACACCGACAGGATTCGAACCCGCGCCCCTCAGATTGAAAGGCACATGCGTTAGCCAATCGGCCATCGCGCCACTTGCATGAAGTGTATCAAATGCTGCACTTAAGCGGCAGATGTAAAACTGTAGAATTTGTATGTACTTGTAGCTAGTTCAGAACTATCGAAATTGTGCCAATAAACGAACTAGTGTAAACTGTAGAATTTAGTACTAGTTCGGAACTATCGAAAATGTAGAGCAGAGAGGGACAATTGACACCGCCTAGGACATCGCCGTGTTAAATTCGCCAGTTGATAACATGCAAAAGAGATTTAGCTCGCACTAGTAGTGTCGAAAAATGTACTAGAAGCGACCTAGTTCGGAACTAGAGATTTTCCCTACAGGGATGTTTGAGTGAGGAGCCAAAATGAGGCAAATCCGAACCCTGACTTCAGTTTTCAGCTGAGCTGTGTTTGCTTGTATACTTAAGCAAAGCAACGCCATTTGGCAGGTTTCATTTTACTTCCAGCAATTATGTAGTTGTGTGTTTGCATTTTTTTACTTTTGCTTAGTTTGCTGAAACGATTTGTTTACGCATATTTCGATTTTTTTATGTATGTATGTATATAATATTCAGAAAATATCCCTGCAGTAAATTAGTTTCACTACTGAAGGATCAGTGATGATTCTTTTTTGAATATTCATCACTGTCGTCATAATTCAGTAGAATTTAATTTTTTTTTTGTTTTTTTTTTCTGAGGAAAGCAAACCATTTATATGAAAAATTCAGCAGTCTTTATATGAAAGTATTCACTGATGCCTCCTCGTCATAGGTGAATTGCATCAGTGATTCATTAAGGATTCATTGCGGATTTTTACTGCAGGGATGTAAGCATACCCACGCCCCGACGGAAGAGAAGGACGATGCGACCAAAGACTCCTTCTATGAGCTATTGGAACAAATCTACGACCGCGATAAAAAGATCGTGCTTGGCGATTTTAATGCCAGGGTGGGCAAGGAAGGTATCTTTGGTGGCACAGTCGGAAAATTCAGTCTCCACGACGTAACTACCCCTAATGGGACGAGGCTGATCGATTTCGACGGGTCCCGAAACATGGTCATTAGCAGTACCAGATTCCAGCACAAAAAAATACACCAAGCCACATGGCTGTCACCTGATCGAAAAACGCGAAATCAGATCGATCACGTCATGATCGACGGCAGACACAGCTCCAGCATCCTAGACGTGCGCACAATCCGTGGTCCCAATATCGACTCGGACCATTATCTTGTGGCGGCCAAGGTACGCACTCGCCTCTGTGCAGCAAAGAATGTGCCAACAGGGATGCAAGGAAAGTTTGAAGTCGAGAGACTGCACATGACGCAGACAGCCAACGAATACTCCACCCGGCTCTCACTCGTGCTCTCTGAGAGCAACTCTCCACCAAACGATGTATCCGAGGAATGGGAGCGCATCGCTCGTTCACTTCGTACCGCCGCTGAGGAAACTATTGGATACCAGCGAGCCCGCAGAAAAAACACCTGGTACGATAAGGAATGCCACGACGCCTCGGAAAGAAAGAACGCCGCCTACAGGGCTACATTGCGTGCGGGCGCAACACGAAGCATATGGGAGCACTATCGGACGGCTAAGAGGGAGGAGAGGCGCCTTTTTCGAATGAAGAAAAGGGAGGCCGAAAAGCGCGAGTGTGAAGAGCTTGAGATGCTGGCGGGTAGGAATGATGTTCGAAAATTTTATCAAAAAGTAAGGCAGATGACTGAAGGTTTCAAGACCGGGACGAATTCCTGCCGGAATGATAACGGCGATCTGGTAACTGATGTCCAGAGTGTACTTAAGTTGTGGAGGGATCACTTCTCATCCCTGCTAGATAACGGCGACAGTGAAATTGTGGAAGGAGAAGATGTTCGACCCGAATCCCCAATAGCAGATGATGGTAGGAATGTTCCACCACCGGATCATGACGAAGTGCGAATAGCAATGTCTTGGCTTAAAAATAACAAAGCCCCGGCAGCTGACGGCTTGCCAGCCGAGCTATTCAAACATGGCGGCGAAGAGTTGATAACGAGCATGTATCAACTCCTATGCAGAATATGGTCGGACGAGCGCATGCCCGACGATTGGAGCTTAAGTGTGCTCTGCCCAATCCATAAAAAAGGAGACTCCACAGTACGCGCCAATTATCGTGGGATAAGCCTTCTGAATATCGCATATAAGGTCTTAGCAAGTGTATTGTGCGAAAGACTGAAGCCCACCGTCAACAAGCTGATTGGACCTTATCAGTGTGGCTTCAGACCTGGTAAATCTACCATCGACCAGATCTTCACAATACGCCAAATCCTGGAAAAAACTCATGAAAAAGGAACCGACACACACCATCTCTTTGTCGATTTTAAAGCCGCTTTTGATAGCACGAATAGGAACTGCCTATATGCCGCAATGTCTGAATTTGGTTTCCCTGCTAAACTTATACGGCTATGCCAAATGACGCTGACTAACACCACCAGCACCGTCAGAATTGGGAAGGACCTCTCCGAGCCGTTCGAGACCAAACGAGGTTTCAGACAAGGTGACTCCCTTTCGTGTGACTTCTTCAATTTGATGCTGGAAAAGATAATACGAGCTGCAGAATTTCACCGTGCAGGAAGCATCTTATACCACAAGAGTGTTCAACTGCTGGCGTACGCCGATGACATCGACATCATTGGCACTAACACGCGCGCCGTATGTTCTGCCTTCTCCAAGCTGGATAAAGAGGCTAAGAAAATGGGTTTGGCGGTAAACGAGGACAAGACGAAGTACCTCCTATCATCACACAAAGAAACAGCACGCCTTGGCAGCCACGTTGATAGCTACAAATTCGAAAATGTTAAGGACTTCGTCTATTTGGGAACCAGCATTAACACCAAAAATAATGTCTGCACTGAAATCCAACGAAGAATCACTCTAGCCAATAAATGCTACTTTGGACTAAGTAGGCAATTGAAAAGTAAAGTCCTCTCTCGACGAACCAAAATCACAATCTACAGGACACTCATCGTTCCAGTCCTCATGTACGGCGCAGAAGCATGGACTATATCAAAAGCAGATGAGATGGCGCTTGGAGTATTCGAGAGGAAAGTTCTTCGGAGGATTTATGGACCTTTGCGCGTTGCCGAGGGCGAGTATCGACGGAGATTTAACAATGAGCTGTACGAGCTTTACGCAGACATCGATATTGTTCAGCGAATAAAGATTCAGCGGCTCCGCTGGGCAGGTCATGTCGTGAGAATGGACGAAGATGCTCCGGCCAAGAAAGTATTTCTGTCGAAACCCGCTGAACGCAGAAGAAAGGGGAGACCTCCACTGCGTTGGGAAGATCAGGTGGACAGTGATGCTGGCTCCCTAGGTATTCCCAAATGGCGCCACGCGGCACGAAACAGAAATAGCTGGCGCGCTATGTTGGAATCGGCCAAAATCGTCTAGACGGTTACGTGCCAATTAAGTAAGTAAGTAAGATGTAAGTATGTATGTATGTAAATGTAAATGTACACATACATATGTATATGTACATATTTGGAAGAAATAGATAAATAAATACATATACATAGGTACATATCTACTTATGTGTGTATGTATGTATGTATGTACCCTGCAAGAAAGCAAGCGAGTTACATATAATTCTGCTACTCCACCAATAACAAATACAATCAATAGCTTGCCAATTTACATAAGTGCAGAATCAGCACTTAACGATACAACAACAAATAGAATCAATAGCTTGCCAAGTTATATAAGTGCGGAGTCAGCACCTGACGATATTGATAAATTTATATTAAAAATTACGAATAAACAAACATCCGGTCTTAATTAAAAATTGCAACATTTCTAGAATTCTGCTATTTAACAAAATCAGCATAATACTATTTTAAGTTAATTAAGCTTAGTTAGCAATACGCAATAGCATTAAGTTAACAAATTGTAACTTTCGTTATTAAAGACAATAAAGAAGAAAGTCAGTTTGGATTTAGTGTCCATCACATTCAGTATTGTTTGCGGTAATTAATTATTTGCTTTGGGCTTGGAATCTCTTCTGACTTTTTTTAAAAACCCGTATCGCGAACCCCAAGATAAAACTGGCGCAGTCGAAAGTCCTTTGAAAAAAAAAAGGATCGGTTACGGAAAACGTTCCCATAAAAATAAAAATACTACTATAACACCCTTTTACAATCCTGCGATTCCGTAGTCAACTCAGGAGTTGGCCGGACCCTCTAGGATATAAAATAAATAAAAATAAAATTAAAATTAAAACTAATAGGCGAATTCTGTAACTCCGTCTCATCTCAAGTCACAAAATTTGAGATTTGAGACATGAGACATTTTTAGTGACTTGAGCCATTTTTGGTATTCTGTAAGCCACAGTCACTAAAAATTTCACCAAAGACTGTGGTGAAAATGTACTGAGACTGTTTGAGATAACAAAATAATTTAACGAATACTCACTAATCGATTACATACGAAAATAGGTTTTGGAAATGAATTTATGAGCAATATATTGCATTAAAAAAATAAAGCGTATCATTACTACTTATCACTTATAAAAATAGTTATGAATATAATGTTTTATGCGTGTTTTATCGGAACCGATTCGCAAAAAAAGTCATGTAACGTAAAACATTGAAATATCGATAAATATCGTATCACATCACTATTTACACTTGATCGAAATGGCGGAAAAAAGTAAGTCAGCAAAACCAGCAAAATTTTATTATTTTGCTAATTTCATACAAATAAACTTGTTTTATTGCAGAAAATAGCAAGCGAACAAGCAAAGAGCAAACAAATTGTAAGTTTTTATAAATTTTGACGCTTTATTTAGTTCACCTCAATGTTTTCTTTATTTTGTGACCTCCTCGCCACCAGGTCACTAATTAGTGACGTATTTTTTGAGACTTGAGACGTGAGCTCGCTTACGGAATACCAAATTGTCTCAAAATCAATCTCACCACGAAAAAGTCTCCAAAAGTCTCTATTAGTGACTTGAGACAGCTTACAGAATACTAGTATAAAACTGAAAGGTGTAGTGAAGTGTTAAGTAACACCACAAAGTATTGAAAATAAGTGGCAGTGCAGTGATCTCAATTAACTTGTAGAGCACCACCCACAAAATAACGAAATAAGTGGCAGTGCAGTGGTCACAATTAACTTGTAGAACACCACCCACGAAATAACGAAATAAGTGGCAGTGCAGTGGTCACAATAAACTTGTAGAACACCACCCACTAAAGATTAAATTAAGTGTGGCAGTGAAGTGAACGCAACAGGATTGCAGTGCACCACCCACAAATATCGGGAAAGACAAAAAGAAAGAAAACGAGAAAGATTTCAATAAAGCAAAATTCAGTCCAGGCAAAAAGAATACGATCTGAGAAGGATGATGGCACAGGGTTCAGCTCAAATGTTGGACGTCAACCTGGTGGAAGAACTCGCTAGGAGGGAGCAACAACTGGACCAACTTAAAAGTGCATATTTGGAGCTACAACGACAATATGAACAGCAACAACAACAACAGCAACCACAGCGGCAGACATTGGACCAACATAAAGTTGACAGGCTGTTTAAGAACATTAACCAACTACCGATATTCACTGGTCAGGGGGAGGTTACAATCAATTCATTCTTCTGAAGCACAGAGTACATATTATCCACCATCCAGGACGAAGGACTCAAGAGGGAAGCGGTACGAACAATTTACTATAAAACAGTGCAAGGTGAGGCAAAAAACGTGATAATTAACATACCTCAACCGGACAATTGGAGCCTAATTAAGGAAACTCTCAAGATGAGGTTCAAACCGGACACAGAGCCACATGAAATATACAGAAAGATAACGAACCTTCGAGTAAATACGCTAAGTGAGCTGGCAATAGAATTACAAAAAATTAAATATAAGGCAGACGAGCTTATTGTATACTATAGAGGAGGACAGGGCATAGACTTGACTAATATAGATAGTTTGCTTTTGAATACCGCGAAGGAAATGACACAAGGGACACTACTAGACAAGATATACGAGTGTACCCAGTTAGAAGAAATTATAAAAATAATGAACCATAGGAGATTCGAAGACACTTGCATTAGACCAGAATATCGCAAGATAATTAAAAAGGATGAAAGGTCAAATTATAGGGAATGGCCAAGGAAAAATTTAAACATGGACCGTTACGACTACCAAAAACCACAATACTTCGACAGAAACATAGGAAACAATGACAGGTATTCGGGACAGATAAGGCAAAACCAAAACCAGAATACTTATCATAAACAAGCTAGCTCAGGACAACTCCGACAAGCACAACAGTACGCCAACCAAAATAAGGACAATGCGTCCTTCCAAAGAAGACAGGAACCTTCAAATAATCCCCAAATTAAGGGAAATTCAGGTCAATTCCACAGGTCACCTCCAATGGTAGGAAACCCTAGGCCAAATTCCGGCCAAAATCGCTGGAATCAACCTAGGCAAGACCGGGAGGAACCTATGGAAGTGGACAATATAAATAAAGAAAAGCAAGAATTTGTTGGGGTCGGCTTTCCATTATTCCAGCACGCCCTGAGAAAAATGACTTATGCAGGGCGGTAGAGGGGCTCTCACAGATCTCAAAACTGAAAACCAAACTTGCCGGAGGCTTATAGTTCCCGAGATATTCCTTCTTAAAGTTGTGAAAATACTATGCAGAAGGACATCACCGTGGCGGTAGCCACGGTTGGGGCACACGTCCGGACGGATGGCGTAGCCCAGGGTTATTTTTTTATAAGCGCGGCCGAAGGCCGCCAACGCAGAAAAGTTTTTTTTTGCAAAATTTTCGCTAAACTCCATGTGTGGTGAAATTTGTATGGGAACTTTAACAGCAAATATCTCGGGAACTATAGGCCTCCGGTAGGTGGGGTCTTCAGTTTTGTGATCTGGGGGCCCCCCTCTACCCTCCTAAAAAACCATTTTTTTCTAGCCGTGGGGGACTCGTCTAAAATTTTACCTATCTCGGAAACCATAAGCCTCCGGCAAGTTTGGTTTTCAGATTTGGGATCTTTGAGAGCTCCTCTACACCCCTGTATAAGTCATTTTTCTCGGGGCGTGCTGGAATAATGGAAACATTTCCCATTTGTTGAATTAAACTCATGCGAGTGTTACAAAAATCAAAATGATGAAAATGCTGTAGATGAAGATGAGCAGAATTTTTTCGAGGGACCAACTCGGACTGTCTTCCCACCATAACTTTAACGTTTGAATCGAAAAAATATCTAGCTCTTATAGACACTGGAGCAAGTATAAGCTTGATAGACAACAATATAAATGATTTTAAGAGAATTTTATTAGAGAAACCAATTGCATTTAGCACAATAACAAAAAGTGATGTTATTAAATATGAAGTGCTGACAGATTCACCTAAGGAATTTAATTTACCGAATTATGCGAAAATAAGGTGGAAAATGACCCAATTAAGGGGCCGAAAATATAATTTTATTATAGGTGTTGATTTACTTAACTGTTTCAATACCACAATAAATTTGGTAGATGGTTGTATAATCCATACGCTAATTTAGAAATTCATGCACTGGAAGCGAAAGAATTTGATTGGAGTAGAATTAATGTGAATCATCTAAACAAAGAAGAGAAGGAAGAAGTAGTGAAAATAATAAAACGATTTAAAAATTTATTTTTTAAAGAAGGCGACCAATTAACTAGCACTACGAAGGTAGTACACGAAATCAGCACGACAACAAATGAACAAATTAATAGCAAATTGTATAGATATCCTCCGCAACATGAAGCGGAAGTACGAAGACAAATAAAAGAAATGGAAGAACAGGGAATTATTAGGAAAAGTCACTCCCGATATTCCAGTCCTTTAATTGTTGTACCTAAGAAAATCGACAATTCTGGGGAGAGAAAATATAGAATTGTGATTGACTACAGGAAATTGAACGAAGTGACAATAGATGACAAATTTCCCCTTCCTAACATTAACTCAATTTTGGTCAAATTAGGTAAAGCACAGTACTTTACGACATTAGACCTAGCCAAGGGTTACCACCAAATTTTAATAAGGGAACAAGATAGAGAAAAAACGGCTTTTGCCACACCTCATGGATTATATGAATTTATTAGAATGCCATTCGGGTTGAAAAATGCCCCGGCAACATTTCAACGTCTAATGAATGAAACATTGCGGGATTTTATTAATAAAACATGTGTGGTCTACCTTGATGACATTTTAATTTTTAGTACATCTCTTCAAGAGCATGTAAGGACAATAACAGAAATTTTTTAAGTTTTAGAGCAAGCAAATTTAAAAGTTCAAGTAGACAAATGTAATTTCATGAAAAAACAGACGGAATTTTTAGGACATATTTTAAAGGAGGAAGGTTTGAAACCAAATCCAGATAAAATCAAGGTAATAGAAGGGTTACAGTTACCTAAGACAGAAAAGCAAATAAAAAGTTTCCTAGGAGTAACAGGCTATTATAGAAAATTTATAAAAGACTACGCACGAGTAGCACAGCCTATAACAAAATATTTAAAAAAGAACGTAAAGATTAATGCTAGAGATCCAACCTATATAGAAGCATTCGAAAAATTGAAAATATTAATTAGCTCTCACCCAATTTTGAGATATCCAAATTTCGAGAAACCATTTACTCTAACCACGGATGCGTCGAATTACGCAATCGGCGCTGTTCTATCACAAGAAGGACATCCAGTGTGTTACATCTCCAGGACACTAAATGATCACGAGAGAAATTACTCTGCTACGGATAAAGAATTTCCAGCAATTTTATGGAGCGTTAATTATTTAAGACCATATCTTTACGGAAGAAAATTTACAATCTTCACAGACCATCAACCAATAAAATACCTACACGCTAAATATAAGGGAAAGGACATGTCACCAAAACATCAAAGATGGCTTCTAAAATTAAGAGAGTACGACTTCAATATAGAATACCTAAAGGGAAAGGAAAACCAAGTAGCTGACTTTTTGAGTAGAATAGACAATAAAGTTGAAGAAAATGAAAATTTAAAAGAAGTGAAAGAAATTGGTGAGGTACCAAATAGAAAGGATAATGAAAAAAGTTTAGAAATGATAAATAATTTAGAAGAAAACGAAACTATGGCAACAATTCATTCAGCTGAAGAAAATCTTCAGGACCATTTTTTTATAAAAGAGGAAATAGTAAATAAATATAAAACACAAATAATTTTAACTAACGACAAAGTCGAAGAAATGAAACAATTGCACGGAAAAAGGATAATTTTTATAGCGGAATGCGACTTTGACACAATGGGGGAAATATTCAGAAAATATATTACTAAAGGTTCAATAGGAATATATTCAGAGCTCCCAGATTCAAAATATAATATTGTTCAACAAAAATTAAGAGAAATATTTTCTAATGATAGACAATTAAAATTTTTTAAATGTACATTGAGGGCACGTGATATTAAACGGAAGTAGAAGCAGTAAAGCAAATATCATTGTATCATGTTAGAGAAAGTATGCATTCAGGAATACATGAGACGTACAATAAAATAAAAGAAAAATATACTTTCCAAAATTAATGGAATTGGTGCAAATAGTTATCAATCAGTGTGATATTTGCAAAGAAGTAAAGTATGACCGAAATCCCATTAGACGCAAATTTTTTTACACTGAAACTCCGTCGGATATAAATCAAATAATACATATAGACACGTACGTTATAAAGCGATTCCACTTTTTAACAATAATAGACAAATTCTCCAAATTTGGAGCAGTATACTCCCTAACGGACAGAAATCACATTACTTTAATTGAGCAGTTAGAAAATCATTTTTCAAAAATTGGTAAACCAGAAAAAATAATTGCGGACAACGAGTTTAAAACATTACGTTTGAAGGAGTTTTTAGATCAAGAAGGAATCGAACTTCACCTGACGAAACCTAATAGCCATACAGGCAATGCCGATATAGAAAGGATGCACAATTCTTTAGCCGAAATATTTAGGTTAATATATTACTCGAATAAGAAATTACCAATCAATCAGATCATGCAAAAAGCTATAAGATCTTATAATAACGACCAAAAACCAAAAAGAAAGGCGAGAAAGTTACGCAGAAACTAGGAGTAAAGGTTTTATAAAAAATTATAAAGCATTAATGCACAAGGAACAACCAAAATATAGAAAGAGAAGTTTGAAAGACGTTCACCCAAGTAATATTAAAAGACCATTTAAATTTACAGATTGTAATGATGATAGTACTGATGATACAATGGACGTCTAAAGTCAAGGGACAGGCAACCGTGACAAAAATAATGGACCAAGCAGGATTCACAGACATTCAATTTAGAAGACAGGACATTGTAAAAGATACGGAAATAATTTTACATATGATCAATATAAGCAGGATAGAAGACATTTTAGATAAAATGACGGACAATGTAGTGTTAATGAAAGCAAAATACAAGGACCTCCTATTATTAGAAATAGTAGATACGAGGAGTAAGTTAATGACATTAAAATTTAAAGAAAAAAGACACAAACGAGGACTGATAAATGCAGGCGGTACCTTATCAAAATGGATATTTGGTACCATGGACGATGAGGACAGGCAGGATATAAGGAATCATCTCTTGCAAACAGGAGAAAAAATTAATAAACAAATTCTTATAAATGACTATTTTAGCAGCTAAATGACATTATAAATAACGACAAAATTAAATTAGAAAAAGGGTTAAATTTTATACAAAAATCAATTGACGAAGAATACGAACGAAGTTTATATTTAGAGCAGTTAACGAAGATACAACTACTGAAAACTAGAGTAGAACAAATACTTGATAGTGCAGTTGCAGCCAAATACAAAATAGTACACCTTAATATCTTAACAAGTAATGAAATAATTAAGTATGAAATTGACTACAATAAGCTAAGATATCTACAATCTGGAACAGCATTTTTTAACAATACATATTTAATACTTAGTATAAAAATTCCTGTAACTTTTGTTAATGTTCAAATAAGGTACATTATACCAATACCTAATGATAATAATAATGAGATTGACTACGAAATCGAACAAATTTTTGAATATGAGAATAAAACTTATAAATTTGAAGAAAACAAACAGTTAAAAAACTTAAAGCCGAGCGCACATTGTATTTTAAACTCGAATTGCCACTATATTATGAACAAAGACCTAGAGATAATAGAGATTGATGTTGATACCATTGTTATTAAGAATGCCAAGAATCTGTTAATAAATCAAACATGTACGGAAAATAAACTTAAACTAGTTGGAAATAATTTGTTACAATATACGAATTGTTCATTAAAAATAAATGACTACTACTTTTCAAATTCAAAAGAAATTATTGAAGAAAAAACTGTATACACTCAATATGGAAAAATGCAAAATTTTACGCAAAAAATAACCTTAACGGATGTCACTAAAATCAACAAAATAAATTTACAGAGTATTGCAAACTTGTATAACCATAGCAAAATTTCATATATATATGCATCATAAACATAATCATTGCAATAATTATAGCTGTAATATTTTCAATTTTTAAACATAAAAAAATTATCATAAAGTTAAATAGTAGAATTCAGGAGAATTCCAATCTAAAAGGGGGGGTAGTTACATATAATTCTGCTACTCCACCAATAACAAATACAATCAATAGCTTGCCAATTTACATAAGTTCAGAATCAGCACTTAACGATACAACAACAAATAGAATCAATAGCTTGCCAAGTTATATAAGTGCGGAGTCAGCACCTGACGATATTGATAAATTTATATTAAAAATTACGAATAAACAAACATCCGGTCTTAATTAAAAATTGCAACATTTCTAGAATTCTGCTATTTAACAAAATCAGCATAATACTATTTTAAGTTAATTAAGCTTAGTTAGCAATACGCAATAGCATTAATTTAACAAATTGTCACTTTCGTTATTAAAGACAATAAAGAAGAAAGCCAGTTTGGATTTAGTGTCCATCACATTCAGTATTGTTTGCGGTAATTAATTATTTGCCTTGGGCTGGAATCTCTTCTGACTTTTTTAAAAACCCGAATCGCGAACCCCACGATAAAACTCGCGTGTATAGAGTACTCGCTATGGACCAACCGAGTACTCCTCAACCTGCCACATTTCATATAAAAATATGGTACATTTAACATGGCGATGCCCTAGGCAGGGATCACATACTCCCATTTCCGCATGGCACCCGAGTAATCCAAGGAGTACCTACATGGGATTAATTCATGGAGTAGGTACTAAAATTAATGAAATTTAATAATCTCTGAACAGTTTTGAAAGACTGCCAATTCAATTTGATTATTGGCATTACATACATACATAAGTAAGCTTTTCTTTAATAAAAATAAAATAATAAAATTTTTCTACAGCAATTACCAGCATTTTGTGTCGCGTTCAATGTCCCTTTATTACTGAATCGTGCACGTTCAAACGAGCATGCATATGTACATACATACATACAAATGTACGCACTTGCTTCGTCGTTATCGCGATATATGTACATACATTTGGTTTTTGTAGGAATGTCCGGCTAACTACGAGCCGATGCAGATAAACGAGTCGCTCGCTGGGGTCTATGTTTATGATCACTTTGAAAGTACTCCTAACTATAGGCTTGCCATACGTCAGGCATTTGGCCTGATTGTCAGGCATTACATACTTTGTCAGGCAATCAGGCGCCTAACGAATTTTGTCAGGCATTTTGAAAAATTTTTTTTGTGTACATTGAGATTTTGTATAAATTTTATTTCGTTTTATTCAAAGCCGTATGAACATTAGATGGCCGCTTGGGTGCAGTGGGTAGAGTGCTCGCCTGCTATGCCAGAGGCCTCGGGTTCAAACCCCAGTCCGAGCAAACACCAAAACAATTTTTCTACTTAGTAAAAATCCAATTATTGGGTTTTTTAAGAGCAGCGGGCACCTCTCAGCAGTGGGCGGCATACCCTCCGAGTGTATTTATGCCATAAAAAAGCTTCTCACAAAAAAATGCATTCGCCGTTCGGAGCCGGCACGAAACTGTAGGTCCACCCAATTAGTAAGAAAAACAAAAGGAGCACACCTCGAATTTGGAGAGAAGCTCGGCCATAAAACTCGTCAGAGTTATAATAGCGCCATTGTATTATATATTATTTTTATTATTATTATTATAAACATTAGATATGTAATCTTGTCGAGTGTAATCACAGCGTAAGTTTATACCATGTCTCCACATAACGTGTTTCGCTCTTTTTTTCTGCATTTTCTCTCTCAATCTTGTTTCGACACGGAAACCAGTGCCGAAACTCGCCATTTTCCATACAAATTTCTGAGAGCGAGTGAAGATTGAAACACTGTTTCATTCTGAATCATCTTGCCAACCTCGATGATATCGATGTCTTCTCTAATTTTGTATCGAAAATCTATCGAAATCTCACACAGCCCAAAACAAAGACGCAAAAATAAGCAAACATACAAACATTTAAGAAGGACAAGAAAGAGAAGTGTCAAACTGAATCACGATTAGCCACGTGGAGACGGGTTATTGAGCGAGATGATTTGCTACACGTTTCTCTGGTGAATCAAGTTATGTGGAGACGGGCTTTTAAGTCTTGTGCGATTATCGATAACTTCTTTCTTTCTCTTATTCCGTGTCATAAAAGCACATTCAGACTACATTTTAAATTACGTTGATTAGCCGAAATTACTTCCCGAAATTACGTGCGTTCACACACGCTTTTGAGTAATTTATTTTAGCCGTGCTTCATTTAACGCCGATCCTGTGCCAGATAAAAAATTTTACATGCGAATGCAATAACTACGATTTAAGGACAATAAAACCAGATAAATTTCTGGTTCAATATATAACCCCGTTTGTTCGAATTGTCACAATTATTTTTCATTTATACTTGTGGTTTTGGTGCTATTTCCTTCAACATAATTTAGATAAGTCATCAACAGAAGATATAATAGAATTAATAAGCATAAAAAGACAAATTCATAGCCCATATTACACAATAAAATATCAGTGAATTGTTTTTTAAATGTGATAAATTTACATACATATATAAACTTGTAATTTTTAGACTGCTAAATATACTTGAATGAATTTTATGGTTTTCTAACTTTAGGCTGTTTTCATTTCGCTTTAGTCAGGCATAGGGGTGAAAAAATTATGGCAAGCCTACCTAACTACCACAAAATGAGTCATATAATCCTATGATTTTTACAGGGTATGTACACATAATATGTATGTCCATTTGTAAGCATCTTTTCATGTTGAATTCTGCTTAAAAACTAGTTTCAGCAAAATAAATAGCGTTTGTTGAGTGTAGGAAAGCGTATGAGTTGCAGGAATTTTACCACAAAAGAGCGAGAGGATCAGAGGATGTGAGCGAGAAAGAAGACTAGCTATTTGTAGGAATCCGCACACAGAATTTGTGTGGGTACTTTTCTAAAATGTGTCAAAATCTCTGAAGAAGAGGAAGAAATTGTAAACAGTGTTGCCACAGCCTCAAAAAATTTGGTATCACAAATTGATACATTTATTATGGTTTTTTTGGTATCACCGAAAAATGTTTGAAAAAAAAAAATTATAATAAAATATGCTGCTTTTGGGGTTCTAACACAGAAAAATATTTGAGAAAAAAATTAAAATTAATAAAGTAAGCTACTTTCGTGGTTTTAACGATATCGTTTTTTTTTAATAACATAAAAATATAAAGATAATACTTAAATTTCACATGCAAATAAATATGAATACTTTGGTACTGTACCGAGTAATATAATAATAATAATATAATGGCGCTATTATAACTCTGACGAGTTTTATGGCCGAGCTTCTCTCCCAATTCGAGGTGTGCTCCTTTTTGTTTTTCCTACTAATTGGGTGGACCTACAGTTTTATGCCGGCTCCGAACGGCGAATGCATTTTTTGTGAGAAGCTTTTTCATGGCAGAAATACTCTCGGAGGGTATGCCGCCCACTGCCGAGAGGTGATCGCTGCTCTTAAAAAACCCAATAATTGGATTTTTACTAATTAGAAAAATTTGTTTGGCTCGGACCGTGGTTTGAACCCGAGACCTCTGGCATAGCAGGCGAGCACTCTACCCACTGCACCACAGCGGCCACCGAGTAATATAAAAGTTCTATAAAATGCAATGGGTCAAACGAGCTGGGTGATCTAGTTGCCAGAGCTGATTTTGGAATTGAATTGGAGTCATTGAATCAGTTCTTAAATATTTGTCGCGCTGCCCTCCTTTAAGTCAAAATGCCTGCTATGGGCAGTGGTCCTACCAAAAGTTTGATAAAAATAAAATTTGTTCTAAGCCAAAATAAAAATTATCTACTTATCATTCATATATAATTGCGCTTCGGTGTTTTTTTTTTTTTTGATAAATTTAAGTACTCCATCATGAAGACGATTAAGGTGTTCCACGCAGGATTACTGTGAATGGGTACGTAGATTTTGCCCCAGAAAGAGGATTATGTGGTCCTTTCAATCAGTTATGCACCAAAATAAAGGTATTTGGAAAAAACTAATATTTATATTTCGAAAACTATCGGCCTCCGGACTGTTCCGACTTCAGATATAGGATCGGAGGACGGTGCAACGCCCCTCTTATAAACGGTTTTTACGCCCCACTGGATCGGTAAAGGAAAGCGTGACCACGAAAAAATCATCATGAAGGCATTAATTTGTGATACCAAAATTTTTGAGGTTGTGGCAACACTATTCCTAAGCGTAATTTTTGACACTAAATAGCATTTCGCACAAATGCGTTTGTTGAACTTTTGCCTTCATCTTCAGTTTGATATAAAATAGCATTCTACCAAAAATCTCACCAAACAGACCTATACACGGTGGGCAGGAAGCGACGATAGGTTGCATGAAAATGTCGCCAAAAAAGGAAAGTGGGGTTGTGTTATGTGATGTTTATAGATGAAACATCCGTTGAAATTAAAATCCGAGCTGCTCCTTTTTCAAGGATATCCACATTTTTTGTTTTTTTTGAAAGGATCAAATATTGACGAAATCGAAAATTCGCCAAATTCCAAATTTTTCCGATTTCAGTACATTATCTGGTAGCTAAAGGATACAAGAAAAGGTATTAAAAAGAAAACAGGACACCTGTAGTGGAAAAATCCAATGTGAACAGGACCTAAAGTATAACCACTGAAATATAAAATAACACAAAAAGGACCCACTTTAATTTGCGTATAACTCCTAAAATGTTAACTCTACGTGAAAATTGCTTAGGATATGTTTCATTCGGAATAAATAAAGCAATATTTCTTTAATATACAATTTTGATGCACCTGCAGTGCTTAATGTACTTTGGTGCAAACGTCAAAGCTGTGTGATCAATAATTATTTTGCTCCTTAATTTTGTGCTTTAATATTGTATAATAATTTACTTTAATTTAAAAGTTCATTGCGAAAAAGTGATTAATTTAGTGCACTACAAGAGCAATAAAGTTAAACATATTTTGGTTAATTATTTATTGAATATTTTTAATTTAAAATTTCAATTGTGATTGCCGAGTCATTTTGCATATCGTTGTTGCAGTTGTGTGGCTAATATTTTTAACATAAATTGTTTTTGTGTTTTTTGCGTTCTTTATTTTGCACTTTTTCATTTTCATTTTTATATTATCTTTCTCTTGTCACAGCTGTTTGCGTCTGCTTTTTAAGCGTCTTGCTGTGCATCTCAAACTGCTCACTGTCATATACACTACACTACTTTCCAAACTGTCACTAACTTACTAACTTTACAGTCTTTCAAACTGTTCGTAGCTATTAACCCTTTCGGTTCTATCATTCGTTTTGACACTTATTTAATTTCTCTCTGACTGTTTACTTTATATTATCTATATATATATAAAAATCAAGCCCATTTCTTTGTCGCCGGCTTTCGCCCAAACGCGTGGAGGGATTTTGACCAAATTTACACACCAGCTTAGTACCTTGCCCTAGATGGTTTATATACATATTTTTTTCAAATCCGGAAGTCGGTTCCCGAGATATAGGTCAAAAGGTCAAAACGTGGATCCGGCTTTCCCCTGAATATTTTTGGACGATATTGGCATCAAATGAAAGGTATTGATGAGAGAATTTACATAGAATAGTACTCATTATGATTCCTAGGTCGGGTCTCCAGATATGGGTCAAAACGTGGACCCGGATGACCCTCGAATGTTTCTGAGCGATATTGGTATCAAATGAAAGGTATTGAGCAGAGAATTTACATAGAATAGTACTAATTTTGATTCCTAGGTCGGGTTTCCAAATATGGGTCAAAACGTGGACCCGGATGACCCTGGAATGTTTCTGAGCGATATTGGTATCAAATGAAAGGTATTTAACAGAGAATTTACATAGATTAGTACTTATTGTGATTCCTAGGTCGGGTCTCCAGATATAGGTCAAAACGTGGACCCGGCTGACCCTCGAATGTTTCTGAGCGATATTGGTATCAAATGAAAGGTATTGAACAGAGAATTTACATAGAATAGTACTCATTGTGATCCCTAGGTCGGGTCTCCAGATATAGGTTGCACCGTGGACCCGGATGAACCTCGGATGTTATTGAGTGATATTGGTATCAAATGAAAGGTCTTGATTAGGACTTCAACATAGAACTATTTTATTTGTGATGCTTAGGACGGGTCCCCAAATATGGGTCAAAACGTGGACCCGGATGACCCCGGAAAATTTCTCAGTGATATTAGTATCAAATGAAGCGTTTTGAGCAGGGATTTTACATAGAAATGAACTCATTACGATCCCTAGGTCGGGTCCCAAGGTGTGGGTCAACACGCGAACCCGGACAACACCGGGATATTTCTCAGGGATATTGGTACCAAATGAAAAGTGCTGAGCAGGGCCTTTACACAGAGATGAACTAATTATGATTCCTAGGTCTGATCCCTAAATGTGGGTCAAAACGTGGACCGGGATGGCCCCGGAAAATTTCTGAACGATATTGGTGTCAACTGAAAGGCAGGGCTTTTACATAGAGATGAACTCATTATGATTCCTAGGTCAGGTCCCCAGATGTGGGTCAAAATGTGGATCCGCATGGCCCCGGATAATTTCTCAGTGATATTGTTATTTAATCACGGCGCATGTCGATTCCTAGGTGGGGTAACAAGGTATGGGTCAATATGTGGACCCGGATAACCCTGGGATATATCTTAGGGATATTGGAAAGGTGTTGAGCGGACTCTCATGTAGGGCCGTACCCATTACGATTTCTTGGTCAAGTCTCCAGATACCGTACCCATTATGGTTTCTAGGTCAAGTTCCCAGATGTGGGTCAATAAGTGGACCCGGATGAGCCCGGGATGCTTCTGAGCAATACTGATATAAAATGAAAGTGTTGACCGGGTCTGCTATATAGAGATATTTTCATAGTGATTCTTAGTCCTGATACCCAATTATGGGTAAAAGAGACGATTCGGACGCCACGGAATGTTTTTAAGCAATGGTGGTATCAAATGAGAAGTGGAATGCAGGGTATGTTATGCTAAACCCAGTTCCCTAGGGAAAGGGGAAGAGTAATGAGACTGGGAAAGGCAAAGCAAGGGGACGGAAAAGGAGAGGGAGAATATATTAAAAATGGAATGAAGAGGATGGGGAGAGGGACAGTAAGAAAGGGAATTAGAGAAGGAATAAGAGGGGGAATAAATAGGGGAAAGACATAAAAGGAGCGGTAGGAGAGAGCGGTAGAGAAAGGGAAGCGGAAATGTGATGGGAAAGGAAAAAGGAAACGGAAATGAAAGGAAAGATAAATGGAAAGGGAAAGAGAAAGAGAAAAGTAGAGGGAAAGGCAGATGGAGACTAATACGAAGAAAAATGGGATAAGAACATTAAGAGGGCAAACTTTTGAAAATATCAATTTTTTCCTACACTTTTTTTAAACTTATCTGAATTGTGCTGAGCTCTGCAGCCCGAGGTAATTTCGGTTTCCAGATACTTTCAACATATTTTAAAGTGTGTCGTTTTTCGGTTCAAGTACCTATAATAGGAAGTGGGCCAAAGCAAAGCTTGGCCGGGTACAGCTAGTCTGTAATAGAATTATATACTCTAAACATGTCTTGCATATATAAAAACTGTTCTGTTAAAAGTGAGTCCGAGCGTTTCGTGTCTTGTTGGCTCTGTGATGGGTTAGCTCATATAAAATGTGCAGGCATAACTGGCAGAATGCTGGATTTGATAAATGACAGAAAGGGCTTGCGTTGGTCATGCGTGAATTGTAGGTCGACCGAAGTAGTTCTTTCTAAACTTTTCAGCCAAAGGAGAAGTGGTTTCTCTGAGATTGGAAAGGAGCTACTTTCTTTGACTGAAAAATTCAAGCACTACGAAAATCTGTTTAATTCATTTAAATGACTAGAACTCTCTTCTTCATCATCGGCATCTTTACCTTCTTTACTTGGTACGACGGGTGATTCCATTGCTGCACCACGTAATGTGCCAGTGTTGAAAAATCTTCAGTTAAATCCTGTACAACCACAGGAGGAACTTATTGACTTAGCTTCACCGAATCCGCATTCTGTGGAGTCTTGTTCTACAAAGGACTCATCTTCAAATTCTAGGTCTTCTAATGCACCTCTCGAAAGTATTTCGGTACAATCAACTATGCCCGAAACGACTGAATCAATTGTTAATAAGTTGGTTGTCGTTCCTCCGAAGAAATCAATATTCGTATCTAGGTTTGATAAAGACACAACCGCGGATGATCTAAAGGGCTATATTTCGTCCAAAATCTCTACTGGAAATATTTTTATCAAAAAATTCAACTTTTCATACACAAGAGATATTTCTTCTTTTAAAATTGATGTATCTCCTCAAGATTATCAAACCTTACTGAACAGTTCATTTTGGCCACCTGGTGCTTTTGTTCGCGAGTTTGAAAACAGGCCTAAAATACATGGTCACAATACGGCGACAATTTCTCGTACTGCTTCAAAAAACTGAGTATAACCTTAAATTCCGCATTAAATATTTTCTATCAAAATGTCAGGGGCCTGAACACCAAATTAAGTGATTTTTATTTAAAAACGATTGACTGCGTCTATAATGTAATTTCTTTTACCGAAACATGGCTTAAGCCCCATGTTTTTTGATTCTGAAATCTTTTGTAACCATTATCAGGTGTATAGAAATGATCGCGTAAACAGAATCGGCGGTGGTGTCTTGTTTGCTGTAAAGTCCTCATTACATTCTGAGGTGGTCAGTACACCTAATATTGGTGGTGTGGAGTCGATTTGCATTCGAATTAAGCAAGCAAAGGATTGGATTTATTTATTTGCTTGCTATATCCCGCCAGCCTGCAATATAAGCGTGTATATGGAATTAGCATCTGTGCTTAAAGATGTACACGCGCTGATGAACTCCTCTGACTCTATGCTTGTGTTAGGCGATTTTAATCTTCCATGCATTTCTTGGAGCGTTTCAGAGGAGAATATTATTCCGAACTCATCGAGATCGGACATGAATAGCTTTTTCGATCAGATTGCGGATCTTTCCCTCAACCAGGTGAACATATTTCAGAATGCGTTCGGGAAAATCTTAGACGTAGTTTTTGTAGATGATAGCTCTAAGTATGTCCTTCACCGCTGTGACCCTCTTGTTCTACCGGAGGACTTATACCACCCTTCTCTAGAGATTACATACGAAATTGTAAACAATATTAGTGGCTGCATTCCTAGTTCAGCAAACACAAGTACGTATTATAATTTTTCCAAGGCCAACTTTAAAAAACTTAATAATGAGTTAGCTAGTTTAACATGGCCAAAATTTAATAACGATGTCGAGCAAAACGTTTTACTTTTTAATAAAATTATTCATTGCCTATTTGAAAAACTTGTGCCTAAACGTGTTCGTGAGTACAGTGAGCCATTACAACCTTGGTTCACAAAAGAGCTTAAAAAAATAAGTAATCCCGAGTTTTCAAATCATACAAGAAATCGGGCTTGCATGCCGACTACTTAAAGTATGCTGAGCTTCGACGCCAATACTTTGTGTTAAATAAAAAATGCTATAGAGCTTATATACGTAAAATTAAGTCTAATTTTATTCGTAATCCAAAATCGTTTTACAGTTTCGTAAACTCCAAGAGAAAAGTTAATGGCTTTCCGTCTGCTATGAGATATCAAGACAACACTTCAAGTGATAGTCAAGAAATTTCCAATCTTTTTGCACAATTTTTCAAACATAATTATTCCAACATAGAAGAACTTCCATTTCGTAACTATCCATATCGATTATCTCCTAATACATCAATTTACAAACCATATATATCTGCAGATGACGTGTTATCAGCTTTATTATCATTAAAAGAGTCATTTAGTTATGGTCCTGACCAGATACCAACATGCTTTCTAAAAAAATTTGCCATAAACCTGTTTAAACCACTAACTGCACAATTCAATAGTTCCTTAGAACAAGGCATTTTCCCTATGCTCTGGAAAGAGTCATTCATTATCCCCCTTCATAAAGGCGGGAGTAGGTCCTCCATAGAAAATTATCGAGGTATAGCAAATATTTCGGCTATTCCTAAATTATTTGAAGCAATAGTTACCAATAGATTGTCTCATTCAACGTCCTCATTAATTTGTGATTCCCAACACGGTTTCTGTAAGGGTAAATCAACGGTCACAAACCTACTGGAGTTTACCACTAGTGTTTCTAATGGATTTTCACAAAACTTACCCACTGATGTTATATACACGGACTTCAGCAAAGCATTTGATAAAGTCAATTACTCCTTGCTGATTCTTAAACTTGATCTTCTTGGCTTTCAGCCCAGCCTTTTGCAATGGATATCTTCATATCTTTTAAATAGAACACAAAGGGTGATTTTCAAAAATGCTTACTCGTCTATTATTAATGTTACTTCAGGAGTTCCTCAAGGCAGTCACCTTGGCCCGATTCTGTTTTTGCTATTCATTAACGATATAATATAATAATAATACAATGGCGCTATTATAACTCTGACGAGTTTTATGGCCGAGCTTCTCTCCCAATTCGAGGTGTGCTCCCTTTTGTTTTTCCTACTACATAATTGGGTGGACCTACAATTTTATGCCGGCTTTGAACGGCGAATGCATTTTTTTGTGAGAAGCTTTTTCATGGCAGAAATACACTCGGAGGGTATGCCGTCCACTGCCGAGAGGTGACCGCCGCTCTTAAAAAACCCAATAAATGGATTTTTACTAATTAGAAAAATTTTTTGGTGTTTTGCTCGGACCGTGGTTTGAACCCGAGACCTCTGGCATAGCAGGCGAGCACTCTACCCAATGCACCACAGCGGCCACATTAACGATATAACTACTACAATTAAACGCTCAAAAATTTCATTGTATGCGGACGACGTAAAGCTTTTTAGATCAATCTCTTCATTTGATGATAGAACTTTGCTTCAGGAAGATTTAAATTCCTTAGTTTCTTGGTGTGACACTAACTTAAAGCCACTTAACCTCAATAAATGCTTTTCCCGGAAAACCGTACAGCCAGCTTCTTATGCAATAAATGGCTTAGGTCTCGAACAAGTAAATGAGTTTGTGGATTTAGGTGAATAATGGACTGCAAACTTAGTTTTAACATTCATATTAATGCTACAGCAAATAAGGCAAGAGGTTTGTAAAACGTTGGTCAAAGGAATTCAGCGACCCATACATAACTAAAACACTCTTCACAACTTTAGTAAGACCTATATTGGAATATGGTTCCATTGTTTGGAATCCATACTATCAGATTCACTCTGATCGCTTAGAGTCAGTTCAAAAACAGTTTTTGCTTTTTGCTTTAAGAAATTTGCCTTGGGATTCTGGTTACAATCTTCCACCGTATACTAGCCGTTTCAAACTCCTTAATCTTCCGACTCTTGCAAGTCGACGAGAAATGTTAGGGGTAATATTTATCGTTAAGCTTTTGAATGGCTTAATTCTTTCTCCTTTCTTGCTAGCTGAAATAAACTTTAACATTCCTTCTCGTTCAACAAGACACTTCAACCCTATCTATTTAAAGCAGTGTAAATCAAACTTTGAATTAAATGAACCTTTCCGGGGTTTATGTAAGAGCTTTAATTCCTATTCCAGCTTTTTAGATATTTCGGACTCACTTTTCATTATAAGGGAAAAAATACTGTCTTATCTTAACACATAGTAGCGATTATTCTGTTATAATTCTCAAGACTAACTTCAAATGTACTATACTCAGCTGATGATTTTATTTCTCTGTAGCTGAGCAGTTTAAAATCTCGACGCTTAACAAACTCCTGCCACTCAACACCCCGGCGTTTTATTTAAATAAAAAATATCCTTACGTCATGCGGGTGCGCCTCTCGTGCGGTCGGGCGGGATTGGAGGGCGTGGGTTATTATTATTATTAAAGTGAACATATCAAAAAAAGTACGTTTTTTTTATGGTGGTATTTTAAGTTCAAATATTTTGCTAGTTTGTGTAAATATTTTAATCTAATGATCCAATTCTCATTCCTACATATCTATAGGTTAATAATCAAAAAAAGTTAGAGCTGAGATACGCGCTAGCCGTGCCCATCTCTGTACTTAAAATTTGAGCACAAATTTTTTTTATTTGGGGACCAATTAAGCACATATTAAGTACAAATTAATGAGATAGTTTTTTTTTTGAAATTCATGGAGTGGGGGGTCCAGCTGTACGGACCCCAATTAGTTGAGTGGTAAATTCTTGCTTACACTTGCTTATACACGGTGGGCAGGAAGCGACGATAGGTTGCATGAAAATGTCGCCAAAAAAGGAAAGTGGGGTTGTGTTATGTGATGTTTATAGATGAAACATCCGTTGAAATTAAAATCCGAGCTGCTCCTTTTTCAAGGATATCCACATTTTTTGTTTTTTTTAGAAGGGATCAAATATTGACGAAATCAAAAATTCGCCAAATTCCAAATTTTTCCGATTTCAGTACATTATCTGGTAGCTCAAGGATACAAGAAAAGGTATTAAAAAGAAAACAGGACACCTGTAGTGGAAAAATCCAATGTGAACAGGACCTAAAGTATAACCACTGAAATATAAAATAACACAAAAAGGACCCACTTTAATTTGCGTATAACTCCTAAAATGTTAACTCTACGTGAAAATTGTTTATGATATGTTTCATTCGGAATAAATAAAGCAATATTTCTTTAATATACAATTTTGATGTACCTGCAGTGCTTAATGTACTTTGGTGCATCTAAAGTGAAAATTTTACAAAAAGTACGTTTTTTTCGTGGTGCTAATTTAAGTTCAAATATTTTGCTAGTTTATGTAAATATTTTAATCAGATTTTTCCACTACAGGTGTCCTGTTTTCTTTTTAATACCTTTTCTTGTATCCTTGAGCTACCAGATAATGTACTGAAATCGGAAAAATTTGGAATTTGGCGAATTTTTGATTTCGTCAATATTTGATCCTTTCAAAAAAAACAAAAAATGTGGATATCCTTGAAAAAGGAGCAGCTCGGATTTTAATTTTAACGGATGTTTCATCTATAAACATCACATAACACAACCCCACTTTCCTTTTTTGGCGACATTTTCATGCAACCTATCGTCGCTTCCTGCCCACCGTGTATAAGCAACTGTAAGCAAAAATTTACCACTCAACTAATTGGGGTCCGTATAGCTGGACCCCCCACTCCATGAATTTCAAAAAAAACTATCTCATTAATTTGTGCTTAATATGTGCTTAATTGGTCCCCAAATAAAAAAATTTGTGCTCAAATTTTAAGTACAGAGATGGGCTTTTTTTAAAAAACAAAAGTGGGGGGTCCAGGTGAACGTTCCGCTGGACCCCCCCCTAAGATAGAGTTTTCTTAGGGAAATATTGAGTATGCAGTTAATTTGTGCTTAATATGTGCTCAAAGATTGTAAAAAAAATTTTCGAAAAAAGTAATGAGCTAGTCAACTTTGAAATTATACAGTGGGCTTTGCCTGACATACCCCACCTCCACCTACCATATGCATATACATACCGATGCCCATCTCTGGACTTCTTCGAAAATTTTTTTTTCACAATCTTCGAGCACATATGAAGCACAAATTAACTGCATACTCAATATTTCCCTGAGTCAACTCTATCTTAGGGGGAGGGGGGTCCAGCGGAACGTTCACCTGGACCCACCACTTTTGATTTTAAAAAAAAAGCCCTTAAAATTTGAGCACAAATTTTTTTATTTGGGGACCACTTAAGCACATATTAAGCACAAATTAATGAGATAGTTTTTTTGAAATTCATGGAGTGGGGAGTCCAGCTGTATGGACCTAACTAATTGCTGGAAGTAAAAGCAACCCTCTCAAATTAAGTTGCTTGGCTTAACTACACAAGCAAACACGACTCAGCTGAATACTGAAGCGAATGATTCGTGTTTTCGTTTTTGGCTCGGCTGAATTCAGCAATAAGCAAAAAACATCGGCTATTGCTGTTTTGCAGCAAGCAAATTCAAACCCTGGGCTTTTAGACTGAACCGATTTTAATACCATGTCTCCACATAATGTGTTTCGCTCTTTTTTTCTGCATTTTCTCTCTCAATCTTGTTTCGACACGGAAACCAGTGCCGAAACTCGCCAATTTCCATACAAATTTCTTAGAGCGAGTGAAGATTGAAACACTGTTTCATTCTGAATCATCTTGCCAACCTCGATGATATCGATGTCTTCTCTAATTTTGTATCGAAAATCTATCGAAATCTCACACAGACCAAAGCAAAAACGCAAAATATAAGCAAACATACAAACATTTAAAAAGAGCAAGAAAGGGAAATGTTAAACTGAATCACGATCAGCCACGTGGAGACGGGTTATTTAGCGAGATGTTTTGCTAGATGTTTTGTTGGTGAAACAAGTTATGTGGAGACGGGCTTTAAAAGTAAGACCGTCATTAGCAGCCTTGGGTACCACTACACTCAAGCCTACTGAAGGATAAAGTGAAAAATTACTAAAAATAATCAGTCTGCATGCAGATGTTGAGCAAGCAGGGTCATGCGCGCACGCTTCGCGAAATTATGAAACAACGTACGTATACACATACATATGTATTTGTGTACCCACGTTATATGCAAACTTCTCGTAGTTTTGCTTGTTGTTTGGCATCTGCAAATAGAATAAAAGAATTTCAAGCGACGATCACCTAGCGACCACTTGCTTTCACGCCAGTCGAAGGCAAACTGATTATTTTTCCTAAGCGACGATCGCCAAGTCCCATCGTAAGCGCTCGTTTTACGCTCTTTATTTGTCTGTAGTAGTGACAATCGGTGTGTATATGTACACGGGCGCTTACTCTCATTTAGCAGGTGCTAAGATTTTGCCCAAGGCTGATCATTAGAAAGGAAATTTCCTAGAATAGATCCATTTTGATTTTCATTAAAATCGGTCGGAAAATACACGCACAATCGCGCTTGAAAAATTTCTGTGTAATTGTTGTTGTTGCAGAAAATTCCTATGTTATTGTTATTGCAAAACACAATAACTATCATAACTTTACCTAAATTTTTGTTGCCTGCTTTTAGGCGCAATAAATGGGTTGTGTCCAAGCTAAAACAAAAAAAAAAAAAAACCAGTGCCATCCAAACTAAGATAAAAAATTATTTTGTATGAAAAATTTTTATAAATTAAAAATGGAAAAGGGTTGTGCTTGAACTACAAAATGGGTTTGAATCAAATAAAGATAAATAAAAAATATTATAAAGTTAAAAATATTTTTGCATTCTCGAGTAGCTAAACTACTAGAAAAATGTCGATTTAGCGGGAGCTCCTAGTCTAATATAAAATTCTCTGAATTTTTTTTTTTGGAAAAATTATAGCTTTATGTATTAGGCTTGCTAAGGAATATTTCTTTTTTTCTAAAAAAGCAAAGTAATCGATCACATTTCGATCTTTAGCATGATCAATTATAATAAATTATTGTTTTAATCAGCAAAGGGGATCGAAAAAGAATGAGCTAGGTGATTTGTATATGATAAAAAATAAAATCACTTTTCAATCGCTGGTCTGACTCGTTTTCCAGTCTTCTTTTAATCGTCAAAGTGATAAATTTTTTTTTTAATCAGCAAAGGGGATCGAAAAAGGCTCAGTTAGGTGATTTTTATATGACAAAACATAAAATCACTTTTCAATCGCTGCCCACATAGCATTGAGAAGATTAATATTTGAATTTTCGTCCAAATGAATCACTTTTTATTACTCTTGGTGACTATATGCTGAGTGAAAATAAAATTGGACAGAAGGAGTAGTCATATATGTTTCTTTTAGATGATCAAAAACTGATGATCATTTTTTAATCACATATCAGAATCATTTTTGATTATTTTAGTTAAATTATACTTAAAAAGAAATTGTTCCTTATAAACAAATGTAGATTTGTTTTCATATCAAAAAGTTTTTATTAAAGAAAAATTTGAAAGGAAAATGTATGTACATATGTATAGTTTTATATATTTTTATTATTTTTTCAGATTCCAATCATTTTACGGAGCAATTTGGTGGACTTTGCATATATATGTAACTGCAACCATTCATAGATACATAAATAGGTATATATAATTATTTTTTTTTCGTAATTAACAAGATCAGTTGGTCGATGATATTATTTTAATATATATTTTATAGTTGATTATATGCACATACATATGGACATGTGAAAGTACATATCGCCCGTTTTTAAACGGTTTTATTTAGCTCACCCCGTTTGTTTTTATACTCAGCTGTACTAGTACACAGAGTATTATAGTTTTGATTTCATAACGGTGGATTGTAACAGAATGAAATAATCGAGATAGATATAGACTTATATATATCAAAATGATCAGGGTGAAAAGAGAAATCGATTGAGCCATGTCCGTCCGTCCGTCCGTACGCACGATAACTCGCGCAAAAATTGAGATATTTTGATGAAATTTGGAATGCAAGTTGGTATCGAGACTGGGACGGTTGGTATTGAAAATGGGCGAAATCGGACCATGACCACGCCCACTTTTCCTATATAGAAAAAATCGGAAATTTGGTATCTCAGCCACTAATATAGCTGGAGCGATGAAATTTTACCCAAGTGTTGAGCTCAGGCCCCTAGGAAGAAATTTGATGAAATTTTGGAAAATGGGCGGTGCCACGCCCACTTATTAAGGGTCAAACATTGAAAGTTTTATATATCATAACTCAGAAACCGTTGAAGATATATCGATGAAATTTGGTATGCGTGATGTATTTACTTATGCAAATGTTTTGACGGAAAATTGTCAAAATCGGTTGACGGCCACGCCCACTTTTATATATGGGAACTATAAAGGGGCCTAATAAAAACATTTTAAGCGATATCTCTGTCAAATATAAAGATCTATCACTGAAATTTTGTCGCAGGAGTCCAACTACGGATATGAAACAAAAAACACAAAAATTTTGAAAAATGGGCGGTGCCACGCCCACTTATTAAGGGTGAAATATTGAAAGTTTTATAAGCCATAACTCAGAAACCGTTAAAGATATATCGATGAAATTTGGTACGCGTAATATAATTCCTAAGACAAATGTGTCGACGAAAAATTACCAAAATCGGTTAACGACCACGCCCACTTTTATATATGGGTATTATAAAGTGGCCTAATAAAAACATTTTAAGCGATATCTTTGTCAAATATAAAGATAATTCATTGAAATTTTGTGGCATGAGTTCCACAATAGACCAGAAACAAAAATTAGAAAAATTTTGGAAAATGGGCGTGGCACCGCCTCTTTTTAGACAAAGGAATATACGAGATTTCGGAGCCCATAACTCGACAAATAATTGAGATATTATGACGAAACTTGGTATATACACTTTTATAACTTGTATTAATAGACACGCAAAAATTTATTGAAATCGGTTTATGACCACTCCTACTTTTTAACAAAGATATTTCTGGAACACCCTTTGGGAATTTGTAACGTGACATCTTTGTAACTAGAAGTCATAAAGGAATGAAATGTTGCACAAAGAATAATATTCATATGCTTAGTTGGATGATTGATAAAAATGTTGAAAATGGGCGTGGCTACGCCCACTTTATGCAGCACTCGCTTTATATAAAATACACCGTGTTTCCATCAAACGCAAACAAATAATGAACGCATACAGCTGAGTATCTAATGTTCGATTCCACTCGAACTTAGGCTTCCTTACTTGTTTTATTTATTATTTATTCTTGGGTCAAATTTAGTAATTCAAATTTCACCCTCTTCCTGTCAACCGATTAATCTGAAATTTTGTACGCATGTATAACCCCGATGACAATGCAATATTATGAAAAAAAAATTCCGATAGGTGGCGCGTGGGTCGCTATATTTACAAAAATCGCATTTATGGTCCGATTTGGCTGAAATTCGGAACATGTATTACTACCTTGAAAAGAAATATTTTCTTTAAAAAAAAATTCCGCTAGGTGGCGCGTGGGTCGCTATATTTACAAAAATCGCATTTATGGTCCGATTTGGCTGAAATTCCGAACATGTATTACTACCTTGAAAAGAAATATTTTCTTAAAAAAAAATTCCGCTAGGTGGCGCGTGGGTCGCTATATTTACAAAAATCGCATTTATGGTCCGATTTGGCTGAAATTCGGAACATGTATTACTACCTTGAAAGGAAATATTTTCCTAAAAAAAACTTCCGATAGGTAGCGCGTGGGTCGCTATATTTACAAAAATCGCATTTATGGTCCGATTTGGCTGAAATTCGGAACATGTATTACTACCTTGAAAAGAAATATTTTCTTAAAAAAAAAATTCCGTTAGGTGGAGCTGAGATCGGGGTAATTAAAACTGAAAATCCTAATTAACTGTTTGAAGAAGGTCAAGCCTACGTGGCTCTTAGTAGAGTAAGAACTTTGCAGGGACTACGTATAGAGGCGTTGGACTGCAATAAACTAACGGGCAAGAAACCTTGCAATAATGAAGCACTAAATGAATTAAACAGAATGCGAAATAAAAACTAAAAACTAGAAAATAAAAATAGGTAAAAAAAACTTTTTAAGTTAAACGGTTTTATGTTATACATACATTGCAATGTTTAAGATAAATGTACTAAAAACCAAAAAATAATAAAATAGATACAGTCGTGGGAATTATAAACATTTGCATAGACTAGACTAAAATAAAACCGTGGGGCACGTCAATTGTCTACAATCGTTGATTAAAATGTTTGTTTTGTAATGTTACACTACAATTAGGCAGTTGTTCAACCGACAACGATGGACGTGTGATAAGTAGGGCTAGAATGTGGAAAAAAGCTAGCAAGCTCGATTATAAGCGAGTTTTAGGGTTTCATAGTGGTGAGCGAGTAGTACTTTTATCATATGTTTTGTCGATTAAAGACAAACTACGAGCAGTGAAACGATTCCTGGTGTGAATGTCCAACGATAAACTAGTTGAAACATCTCTTTTATTAACATGGAGTGTATAACTATTGGAATTTCCATGAGTAAGAAAATAGTAAGTAATTTCCTCACCGTCTGCGGGCCAACTGCCTAACGACGAATTAAACGATGCTTCTATCGCACATTAAGTCGATAATTTGTAGACAATTGACGTGCCCCCCGGTTTTATTTTAGTCTAGTCTATGCAAATGTTTATAATTCCCACGACTGTATCTATTTTATTATTTTTTGGTTTTTAGTTCATTTATCTTAAACATTGCAATGTATGTATAACATAAAACCATTTAACTTAAAAAGTTTTTTTTACCTATTTTTTATTCAATAGGGATTCAACTCAAAAAAAGTTTTTTTTGGGAAAACGCAAACAAACTTTTATAATTTCAAATAGTTTCCTTCTACCGCTAACTACAAAATCACTTTTATTTCCGCCATTTTTATCTTTTTCAGTATTTTATAAGACTAGACTCAAAGGCACGACCCAGTTATTGAAATATATGGCAAAATCCCAGAAATCGAAAATTTCGAGTTAAATCCCTATTGCATAAAACGTTCGATATCGTCGTACCATACGAAAACTAGCATACGATTTTTTGCGGCTGACGAAAAGTAACAAGTTCAACTTTTGGCTGACGAAAACTATCAATTTCGTTTAAACAACAACAATTTTAATGTAAAAACCGTATATAATTACTGTTACTTTAATAATATAATATAATATAATATAATATAATATAATATAATATAATATAATATAATATAATATAATATAATATAATATAATATAATATAATATAATATAATATAATATAATATAATATAATATAATATAATATAATATAATATAATATAATATAATATAATATAATATAATATAATATAATATAATATAATATAATATAATATAATATAATATAATATAATATAATATAATATAATATAATATAATATAATATAATATAATACAATGGCGCTATTATAACTCTGACGAGTTTTATGGCCGAGATTCTCTCCCAATTCGAGGTGTGCTCCTTTTTGTTTTTCCTACTAATTGGGTGGACCTACAGTTTTATGCCGGCTCCGAACGGCGAATGCATTTTTTGTGAGAAGCTTTTTCATGGCAGAAATACTCTCGGAGGGTATGCCGCCCTCTGCCGAGAGGTGACCGCTGCTCTTAAAAACCCCAATAATTGGATTTTTACTAATTAGAAAAATTGTTTTTGGTGTTTAGCTCGGACCGTGGTTTGAACCCGGGACCTCTGGCATAGTAGGCGAGCACTCTACCCACTGCACCACAGCGTACTGTTACTTTTCGTCAGCCAAAAGTGAAATGTGCTACTTTTCGTACATAAATTCCTTATTGCTAGCTTTCGTCAGAAATTTTAAATATGCAAGTTTTAGTATGGTACGACGATATGTACATGCATTCTTCTTGTAGCTACATATATGTAGTTTTTTATTTATCTTTTTTCTTTTTTCAGATACCAATTATTTTACTCAGCAATTTGGTGGACGGCATAAATACAAGCATACGTAGATACATAGGTACCCTCACGGAAAAAAAAAGTTAGTTGCAAAAATAAATATATTAAAAAGTGATTTATATTCAACTAATTTTAAAGTAGCTTTAAACAAATGCAGCGCGGGACAGTTTCTTGTATATGTACATATTTATATGTAAACACATGTTTTCAGATCTAAGTATGCCAAGATTGTTTTTTCCATTTTTTGGTTACCGGTTTCAGCTTCACTTCCCATTAAACACTGAAAACGAAATTCTCAAACGGAGAAAATATTGTTTCATATTTATCATTTGAAAATTAACATAAATTCAATTGTTTCTCAAATATTGTTTATCAACTTGAGAACGATTTGCGAAATTTGAGGAAAATTTGTTTCGCATTTTTACCATTTCTTGAATTTCGACATCAAATGCAGGATTAAGTTATTTATATTAAACTACAAATAAAGTAGTTGAAAAGAAACTCAAGATAAAGTTATTTATTTTAAACTACTAGTAAAGTAGTTGAAAACAAATGCAGGATAGGGCAATTGACTGCTTGCTATGACATCGCCGTGTTAAAAAAGTCAGTTCATTGCAAAGGAAAAAGTCACATTTTCAATTAGTTGTTATTGAAAATAAAGTAGTTTATAAAGTGATTTAAAATTAATTAAATTTCCTACAGGGTATGTATAACTAGCTCCTTTTTAACACGCGCCTTTATTAGTTTCACTTGTATGTATGGATTGTGTGTAAGTATCTATATATTTATGTATGTAAACGAGTTAGGTATACGCAGTGTAGTTCACTGTATGCAGTGTTGCCGTTCAAAAATTTCAAAAGGTGGCCCAAAAAATAAAAAATAAAGTGGCTCCAATTTTTTTTTTTTTTAGCTAAACCACATTTTTATATATTTTTGTGGTTTATTTAATGCTTAAAGAAAATGGAATTTAAAATATTCTCGACACTAACGCAGCGTTCGTTGAGCAGACGGAATAACCCGAGAAAGGCAAGGAATTAAGAAAAACTGTTATAACGTTCGTTGAGCCGTATGAAAATGCAAAAATCGTAGGAATTTTATCCAAAAAAGAGCGAATGTGAGTGCAAAGAATGTAAATTGTGGTAAAATTCCTACGTTTCTTGCACTTTCCTACGGATCAACGAACGGTATATGTGTTTGTGTGTGTCTGGGTTGCTCCGTGCGTTTTCATTATCTTAACGAACAGCCCAAATTTCAAAGTATTCAAGGGTAGTGTTGGCAAACAAATTAAATAAAGAACCTTTCGAAACGGAGAGTTGCCAATGCAAAGTAAAATAGTAAGAAAGAGGTTTTTTGTACTTATATTTAAGAAAAAACTAAAAATTATTTAATAATTATAGTTTTGAAAGTAAAAAAAGGACCAAAAGTGGCCCGAATTTTTAAAAAGGATAAAATATTGCATATTTTCAAAAAGTTGGGTTCAGGTGGCCTGGCTTTAAAAAAGGTTCAAATTGCCACTTTAGTGGCCCAAACGGCAATGCCTGACTGTATGTTTGCTTGTACGCTTGTATGTAACCGACTCATTTTTGCATTGCATAAGTTAGTATTTTTAAGGAATATTAAATCTAAAGTACTAATATAATTGTTTTCCTTTATTCACAGGATTCGCCATTTGAAATGTAATGATGTCGAAAAGGACATGAATGCAGTGTTGCAAAAGCATTTTTAATTTTTATTATAAATCAAGTTATTAATTTTCGTTAATGAATATCGATATAAGTACATATGAATATATATATATAATCTTTTCTCAAGCCATTTCCTATAACTTCATATAATTGTTATGTAATTAATATATATTAATATTCTAAATAAATTTTATTATAAATTTTAAATAATATAAACAAAACAGTACAGCGTTTTTTTTTAAATGGATAATAAAAAAGGTATTTATTACGATTATAAAATATGACCAAAAAATAATATAAAAAGTAATAGAAAATCATTTAAAAATTGATTAAAAAATTAAATTAATTGTGATCATAAAATGATACCAAATATAATCAAAAAAATATTGCCAAAAGTAGTCAAAAATAATTTTAAAAAATATCCGAAAAAATAATATTTTATGATCATACAATTATATCACAAATGATTTAAAAAATAACTGAAAAATGATCATGAAAAACAATCAAATGTTATTCCAAAAAAAATGAAGTAGGATATTTCAACGGTATCAAATTCGAACAAAAAATGATTAAAATATGTTTGAAAATATGTATCATAAATGATTAGTTAAGAATAATCATATTTAGGGTACATTTTTCTCCCGACGATTCACTTATTTTCCAATAGAAAATGTTTTTAAATTTGATCGTTTTTAATCATCTGGGCGTATGATATTCGAATATTTTTTGATCCAAATTTTCAAAAAATGCTGGCTGGGTGGTGTGACTCATTTTCGAGTCTTACTCTAATCGCAGAAGTAATTAATCAGTTTTTGATCATCAAAGGGGATCGAAAAACACTCGGTACAGTCAGTTTTCATAAAACACTCTTCCAAATGCTATGTGGGTAGAAGCAAAAGCATAATCGAAATCAAGAGAATGAAAATGCGTGCAGTTTTTTAAACACTGGTTACATTCGTAGCGACGTGAAATGGTTGCGCAATCGACCAATCAGCGATGTAATTATTCGGACGCAAGTAGCTCGTTGTTGACAAACAGGTGTCGCTGCTATATGCATATCAGGGACCCATAATAATCATTATTCGTTATATTTTCAGTGAAAAAAATCAAATACTTGCAAACATCGTAGAAGAGTATTGAGTTTGTGTACGTGCATGTATGAAAGAGCACTACCCGAATCCACTATGGTCGAAAAATTTTAAGCGATATCCATAAAAATCAAAAATAATCAGTATTTTTTGAGTTTTATTTTTTTGATCGAAACTAAAACTTATTCCTTGAGTGATATATTTATCGCTCAGAAATAAAAATTATTCTTTGAGTTTTATTTTTTTGCTTAGGTCGAAAAACTGTAATTTTCTCTGAAATGCTCTGGAACATAATTACTAAAAAATTTCCATCGATATAACTTCGTGAATGAGTGATATTTTTGATCGAAAAAAATAAAACTCACACAATAATGATTATTTCTGAACGATAAATATATCACTCAAGGAATAAAAAAAAAAAAAAAAAAAAAACAATGATTATTTCTTAAGGATTAAATATGGCTCAAGGAGTAAGTGTTATTTCTGATCAAAAAAAATAAAACTAAAAAAATAATGATTCATTTTGGTGAAATATAAAAAAAAAAAACTCAACATATAATGATTAAATGGCGATTTTTATTATAAAACTCATAATTATTACGGTCCCTGATGCATATACGGTCGACTCCCTAATATTATCCTACATTAATGTTATAAGAAATGTTCTATTTATCGATATTTCTTGCTCTTATTACATTACTTTGCCAGTTTTTGCAAATGTACGTACCTTTTTTTTTTTTGTACTACATGCACGCATGAGCGCACTTTATCGGTAACCACAACTTTCAAATAAATGTATGAATTAATCGACTATCATAAGCATTCTAATTTAAATATTCATTCAATTTCACTACATTAAAAATAAAGGGCGCCCATATACATATTACTTTTGAAAAAATTTTAAAAATCTGATGATCAAGTGAGAACCTTGTGGGTTCCTGGCAAAAGAACACCTATTTTTTCATTATATTTTTTCAAAATACTTCTGCGAAATTTTGTTTAACATTACCGAAATTCAGCGCCCCTACTCTATTGGCGCCCGGGGCAAATGCCTCGGTTGCCTCACCCTCGTTACGGCTCTGTGGCAAGCATTTTTAAAGGCCCGTTCAAGGGAGAGGAATGCTTACTTCCCCGGATTCCCTTATCTTCAGCAGATTTGCACTTCCAATTCCAACGTATGCAGTTCCCAGTGAAACTTGCATTTGCGATGACAATTAACAAGTCACAAGGGCAGTCGTTGGAAGTATGCGGCATAAAGCTAGAAATGCCATCTTTTTCACATGTGACGTGTTCTCGTGTTGGAAAACCGTCCTCGCCATTTATTTATGCTCCGGGACAGAAAACTAAAAGTGTTGTGTATCGTGTAGTCTTATAGGGCCCTTACACGATCAAATATTTGATCAAATCGTGTATCTGTGGTAGTAAAATTGTCTATGTGTTTTTCACACGTACGTGTTTGATGCTGATTTGACCGAAATAAAAAATTTTTGTTTTCCATCAAATTGGATGGCTATTTGACGTGCGTTGTGGATGCGTGTAAGTGTCTGTTTGATCAGATTTCAGTGCCAAATTAGCATTTGACGTGTGTTGCAACCATTTGAACAAATTTCAAATGTAAACAAACGTGTGCGTAGGCAAGTGCGCAACATTAAATTAAAGACAATTAAATTTGGATCGGGACTAGTGATGGGACAGAGGTAAATACCCAAGTATTTACCCAAGTACCTGGGTATTTACCCAAAATGTGGGTGTAAACCAGAATTAAGAAAGAATTTAATTTTTAGTATGAAATAGATTTTTAGTGGGTATGTTAGTGTCTAGCACGAAATTATTATTTTTAATTTTAATTTTTATACTTTGGAATAAGCGGAAAAATCCAATTAGCTCATACAGCGATGGTAGATGTGATAGCTATTTCGAAGAAAAACCACTTTCTTCATCATCAGACATCTTCTCGGGAGCACACCAGGCATTGAACCTACGCTCCAACCATCAGTAGTCGAATATTAGCGAAAGGCTAAGCACTGCGGCTACCGATGGTCCTGCTGAGCTGTTGGATTTTTCACTTATATATGCCATTGCTCTATTCAATCTAACCTCACTTAGTGTACGATTTTCGTACATCTGCTGTGCAAGTGTTGAATAATGGTAGGCAGCTGACGGACAGAGGGCGCTGTGTACAGTAGTTGTATGTACAACAGCACAATTTATAATTTAACATTATTGGGTATGTTAGTGTCTAGCACGAAATTATTATTTTTAATTTTAATTTTTATACTTTGGAATAAGCTGCCTACCATTATTCAACACTTGCATAGCAGATGTACGAAAATCGTACACTAAGTGAGGTTAGATTGAATAGAGCAATGGCATATATAAGTGAAAAATCCAACAGCTCAGCAGGACCATCGGTAGCCGCAGTGCTTAGCGTTTCGCTAATATTCGACTACTGATGGTTGGAGCGTAGGTTCAATGCCTGGTGTGCTCCCGAGAAGATGTCTGATGATGAAGAAAGTGGTTTTTCTTCGAAATAGCTATCACATCTACCATCGCTGTATGAGCTAATTGGATTTTTCCGCTTATTCCAAAGTATAAAAATTAAAATTAAAAATAATAATTTCGTGCTAGACACTAACATACCCAATAATGTTAAATTATAAATTGTGCTGTTGTACATACAACTACTGTACACAGCGCCCTCTGTCCGTCAGCTGCCTACCATTATTCAACACTTGCATAGCAGATGTACGAAAATCGTACACTAAGTGAGGTTAGATTGAATAGAGCAATGGCATATATAAGTGAAAAATCCAACAGCTCAGCAGGACCATCGGTAGCCGCAGTGCTTAGCGTTTCGCTAATATTCGACTACTGATGGTTGGAGCGTAGGTTCAATGCCTGGTGTGCTCCCGAGAAGATGTCTGATTATGAAGAAAGTGGTTTTTCTTCGAAATAGCTATCACATCTACCATCGCTGTATGAGCTAATTGGATTTTTCCGCTTATTCCAAAGTATAAAAATTAAAATTAAAAATAATAATTTCGTGCTAGACACTAACATACCCAATAATGTTAAATTATAAATTGTGCTGTTGTACATACAACTACTGTACACAGCGCCCTCTGTCCGTCAGCTGCCTACCATTATTCAACACTTGCATAGCAGATGTACGAAAATCGTACACTAAGTGAGGTTAGATTGAATAGAGCAATGGCATATATAAGTGAAAAATCCAACAGCTCAGCAGGACCATCGGTAGCCGCAGTGCTTAGCGTTTCGCTAATATTCGACTACTGATGGTTGGAGCGTAGGTTCAATGCCTGGTGTGCTCCCGAGAAGATGTCTGATGATGAAGAAAGTGGTTTTTCTTCGAAATAGCTATCACATCTACCATCGCTGTATGAGCTAATTGGATTTTTCCGCTTATTCCAAAGTATAAAAATTAAAATTAAAAATAATAATTTCGTGCTAGACACTAACATACCCAATAATGTTAAATTATAAATTGTGCTGTTGTACATACAACTACTGTACACAGCGCCCTCTGTCCGTCAGCTGCCTACCATTATTCAACACTTGCACAGCAGATGTACGAAAATCGTACACTAAGTGAGGTTAGATTGAATAGAGCAATGGCATATATAAGTGAAAAATCCAACAGCTCAGCAGGACCATCGGTAGCCGCAGTGCTTAGCCTTTCGCTAATATTCGACTACTGATGGTTGGAGCGTAGGTTCAATGCCTGGTGTGCTCCCGAGAAGATGTCTGATGATGAAGAAAGTGGTTTTTCTTCGAAATAGCTATCACATCTACCATCGCTGTATGAGCTAATTGGATTTTTCCGCTTATTCCAAAGTATAGATTTTTAGTGACAAATGGAATTATACATGAATTTAGTCATAATCGCTTTCGCTATCGGTATCCGATAAAAACTCATATCGAGTAGAGTGCGTGATTCCCGTTGAAGTTGAAGAGATGTCGTCTTGAATACCTTCTAGTTAAGAATTAATGGCATTTTCGAATTGAGTTGAGTGCGCGAAATATAAGGTTTTGGCCCAATGTACGCTTGCTTTTCTGGCTTTGTTTGCTTCAGTTTGCTTTGCTTTGAGCCCTATACGCAGCTCCCAAGAAAACCAAAAACTCTATGTAATTTGACGTACAAGAAATGCTCAAGAAAAATTTCTTTTGTCATATTTTCTTTTGCGGTACGCAGTTCTAAAGAAATTCTACTACTATTTTTTGAAGTTTTTTTTAGAAAAAGTGCACAACTGAACTCTGGTTCTGCCAAGAAATAATGAATTTTCTATTATTCCTTCAAAAAAAATTTACAGAAGAGGTAAATAAACTCAAATGTGACATTTCGTTTGAAAATATAATTACTTTCCTGCTACCATTTCAACGCTCAAGAAATAATGCAACTTTTCTTGAGCGTTTTCTTGAGAGCTGCGGAGAGGCCTTTACTTTGAAAGCTTCTATAGCCTAATGGTAGTTTTGAACGCTGTCAAATTAATTAGCTGAATCGGCAATCCAAAGAAATAAAACAAAAGGTTTTTTTCTTATTAGCTAGCTATGAATAATTGTCCAAGCAATTGTTTCTTGAAAAAAAAAAAAAAAAATAAGCAGAATGATACCCAAAGCGTGAGAGTAACAATTATAGAGAGCTCCAAATTTCAGCTAGTAAAATTTTCACAAGCTGAAATTATTTGCTGCCAAATTAAGAAACAGCTGTTAAAAAATAAACTAATATATATGTATACGATTTTGTTACTTTTGAATTTTGCTAAATTTTTAAAATAGAAATAATGAAAACGAAATGTTTTTTTTAGAAAAAATAAAAATAGGTAAAAAAAACTTTTTAAGTTAAACGGTTTTATGTTATACATACATTGCAATGTTTAAGATAAATGAACTAAAAACCAAAAAATAATAAAATAGATACAGTCGTGGGAATTATAAACATTTGCATAGACTAGACTAAAATAAAACCGGGGGGCACGTCAATTGTCTACAAATTATCGACTTAATGTGCGATAGAAGCATCGTTTAATTCGTCGTTAGGCAGTTGGCCCGCAGACGGTGAGGAAATTACTTACTATTTTCTTACTCATGGAAATTCCAATAGTTATACACTCCATGTTAATAAAAGAGATGTTTCAACTAGTTTATCGTTGGACATTCACACGAGGAATCGTTTCACTGCTCGTAGTTTGTCTTTAATCGACAAAACATATGATAAAAGTACTACTCGCTCACCACTATGAAACCCTAAAACTCGCTTATAATCGAGCTTGCTAGCTTTTTTCCACATTCTAGCCCTACTTATCACACGTCCATCGTTGTCGGTTGAACAACTGCCTAATTGTAGTGTAACATTACAAAACAAACATTTTAATTAACGATTGTAGACAATTGACGTGCCCCACGGTTTTATTTTAGTCTAGTCTATGCAAATGTTTATAATTCCCACGACTGTATCTATTTTATTATTTTTTGGTTTTTAGTACATTTATCTTAAACATTGCAATGTATGTATAACATAAAACCGTTTAACTTAAAAAGTTTTTTTTACCTATTTTTATTTTCTAGTTTTTAGTTTTTATTTCGCATTCTGTTTAATTCATTTAGTGCTTCATTATTGCAAGGTTTCTTGCCCGTTAGTTTATTGCAGTCCAACGCCTCTATACGTAGTCCCTGCAAAGTTCTTACTCTACTAAGAGCCACGTAGGCTTGACCTTCTTCAAACAGTTAATTAGGATTTTCAGTTTTAATTACCCCGATCTCAGCTCCACCTAACGGAATTTTTTTTTTAAGAAAATATTTCTTTTCAAGGTAGTAATACATGTTCCGAATTTCAGCCAAATCGGACCATAAATGCGATTTTTGTAAATATAGCGACCCACGCGCTACCTAGCGGAATTTTTTTTTAAAGAAAATATTTCTTTTCAAGGTAGTAATACATGTTCGGAATTTCAGCCAAATCGGACCATAAATGCGATTTTTGTAAATATAGCGACCCACGCGCCACCTAGCGGAATTTTTTTTTAAAGAAAATATTTCTTTTCAAGGTAGTAATACATGTTCGGAATTTCAGCCAAATCGGACCATAAATGCGATTTTTGTAAATATAGCGACCCACGCGCCACCTAGCGGAATTTTTTTTTAAAGAAAATATTTCTTTTCAAGGTAGTAATACATGTTCCGAATTTCAGCCAAATCGGACCATAAATGCGATTTTTGTAAATATAGCGACCCACGCGCCACCTAGCGGAATTTTTTTTTAAAGAAAATATTTCTTTTCAAGGTAGTAATACATGTTCGGAATTTCAGCCAAATCGGACCATAAATGCGATTTTTGTAAATATAGCGACCCACGCGCCACCTAGCGGAATTTTTTTTTAAAGAAAATATTTCTTTTCAAGGTAGTAATACATGTTCCGAATTTCAGCCAAATCGGACCATAAATGCGATTTTTGTAAATATAGCGACCCACGCGCCACCTATCGGAATTTTTTTTTTCATAATATTGCATTGTCATCGGGGTTATACATGCGTACAAAATTTCAGATTAATCGGTTGACAGGAAGAGGGTGAAATTTGAATTACTAAATTTGACCCAAGAATAAATAATAAATAAAAAAACAAACGGGATGAGCTAAATAAAACCGTTTAAAAAATAACAATTAAATGCCAAAAATAGCATTAAAATAGTTGTTTGCTAATTTTTAGTATTTTTCCGTTGATTTGTGAGCGTAATCCTTTCCATTTTTCTTTTTTCATTTCACTTGACAGCTAGCTGCTAGTTTCCTAAGAAACAACCCTAAAATGTTGACTCGAAGTGCTGAAGAAGTTTTGAGTTTTTCCTCTTCTGCAAATTTTTTACGTAAAAAATGGGAGAAGGTGATATTTCTTACAGTTTTTTAATAATTTGTAATAATTTTCTGTTAGAGAATATACCTAATGCCTAATATCAGCAGCCATTTTGGAAATTGAATTGTCAAAAATTATGTCAAAGCTTTCAAAGCGCTGTCAAATAGAGAATTGGGCAATTCGAAACTTTGCAGCGCTTCAAGCGCGTGAAGTAAAGCTGACATTTGGCCAAGTTTTATACATTTTAGTAGAGCTCAAAATAATTTTGACATTTCTCACAGCCAAGCAAGCAAAGCAAGCCACACTGGTCAGCCCCCATACACAAAAAATGTTGGTGCTTGAAAAAGAAACTTCTGTCATGCATTTCCGTGGGAAATATATTGAATTTTATGGAAAACCTCCTTCTATACGCAATATCCACCATTAAATGTTACTTTGGCTCATTTAAAGTAACACACATTTGAAAAAAAAAATTTCTGGAAAAAGTTTGTGTAAATAAGTGTATTATGATTTTTGCGATATTTCAAGTTTGAGTGCTAAAAAAATGCGGATAACTATGGAAACGCAAGAAAAAAGTATGTTTCATGATTTAGCGAAAGAAAACAGTGAAAACAATTTATTTTTAGCAAAATACAAGATGAAGAAATCTTGGCTTTTCTATGAGCGTAATTTTCAAGCATTAGCATTTTCATTTAAACTTTTAACAATTAAGGACCACTCTGGACCAGGTCTTATAAGCAGATTTGAGTTCTTTCAAGTCTTCTCTTAAGAATCCTGTTTTTACATTTTTCCCTTTTTTTCCCTTTTTCTTAAAATATGATATTAAATGTAACTAGTCTATACAAAATATTGTTGCCCAAGATGCTCCTTTTACGTATTTTTGTACATTGTACATCGACTGTTTTCGATAAAACTTTATTTTCGATAAAATCTGAGTAATTGGATTTGGTCCCACTCTCCATACAATTTTTTTTTTTTGATCCCGCGAAATATCGCGGAAATATTTTTTTTTAATTGTAACTTTGTTATTTGACATTGGATTTTTAAAATTGTAACGTCATTAGTTTAGTCTTTGGCAGCTCTATATTTCCTTCTAATGTCCTTTTGACCTATGAAGTCATTTTCACATAGTTAAGTCACCTAACCAAGTTTTTCATCCAAAATATCCTTTTTGTTTCACAAGAAAAAAATCGCCAAAAATAAAGTATTCATCGGATCTCTCTAAAATTACGCTTAAAGTCTTTGCAATTAAATGGGCAAATTTTTAAAAGAATAAAACTGTCCTGATTTTTACCACTTTTTATAAAAAAATTAATTTGAAAAGTTTTTTCAAAAATCGCAAAAAATCCACAAAATTTTGACTTTGACCAGCACTCGCTCAGCGAGTATTTATTAAACCACTACAAGTTATATGTCGTTCGAAGCGTATTTTAATTGCCTTTGGAACGAGATACTGTTTACGTTTATCGCATTTGTAACACCAGCGAAAATAATTTTTGAATGAAGTGATAACCAAAACACACAAAATTACCGTTATCTCAAAAACCTAACCATAAAAAAAATAAAAAAAAATTGTTCCAGGCTCAGCAGGTCAATTCCTATCCTCCCCCATTCCTGGTTTTCTTGGTATTTTTTGGCTGCAAACTAGTGTTAGTGGTGGGCGTGGATTACAACATATATGCTTTTAATTTTTCTGAAAGATGAGTCGTATAGTGGGACACCAATGTGCCAAATTTGGTTTCGGTAGGTCTATCAGTTTCCAAGAAATTGAGTTTTGTCCCACTCTCCATACAAATGAGACCAGTGTGCAAGCGTGCATTGGGCCTTTACCTATACCCTGTGTATATGTATTATATTCATTGAATTCGAGCTTACAAATCCATTCTGGAATGCAACCAAATATGTTTGAGCTTAAATTTAATTGCTCCCAAAAGATTTAACTAAGTAGCTGTGATTTTATATCGGCTTGTAGATTAATTTGTTCATGAACTGTTAAAACCTGAAGGGATGCTTTAGTTTTTATTACACTCTGTATTGAATAGAAATAGCTGCCCCACCTTGTTTTGGGTGGTAGTTTTAATTGTTCACCGATTTATTTTTCTTGCACAATTCTAGCTAAAGTTGCTGTTAGAACTTGGGTATTTTTAATTTTTTTGATTATATCGACGGCTGAGAATAAGATCGCCCTATTTCAAAATTTGTTTCAAAAACGCCCTATTTGAAAAATAGTTTCAATAACGTCCTATTTCAGATTTTGCTTCAAAAACGCCCTATTTCAGAGAAATATATATGGAATTTTCTTTGATTTAGTGATAAAACTGATTTTAAGTCGACTATGACAGAGATAAAATTGGGTTTATGCTAGCATCATTCTAAGTGTGTTAAAACACTGTTTTAAATCGACTATGACTACGGCCCATTGTGCTTGCAGCAGCCCAAATCGCCTTTTCTGTGCAAAAAGCTGCAAGAAACGTACACTCAGAAAAAAAATCATCAACACGATTCATGTAAAATTAACACGATCGATCTTTACACATAGAACAGCAACAATTTTTTCAAATTACACGATGTTTGAAACATGATTTTGGCTTTGTAACTGTCATCTGAAAATTTGGTAAATTCAACCAAATTTTATTGTTGATACAACATGAAGAAATTTTAAAATATACAAGATGATTCAAATATAAAATTTTATTCCTAAATGTCATTTGGAATTTGGTTTATTTAACATGATGATAGTGTCAATATAAACTAAAAAAAATGTTAGAAAAATGACGTCCCAATTTTAGTGTTAATACAACATGAAAACAAATGTTAAAACAATTAACAATAAAAGTTGGTTGATATAACACGAAACAATGATCAAACATAAACGTCATTTGGAATTTTGGTTTATTTAACACGATGATAGTGTCAACATAATCTAAAAAAAGTGTTAAAAAAAACGTCAAAACTATTTTGAAACATACACAATTTTTTCACCGTTTGAAGTTCTGCTGTTCGTGCAAAACACAAACTAATATTATTCTTTTTTTTTAACAAAAAGAAAATTTTGTGCCGTGGCAGTGATGAGAGTTTAGCATCATTGTCAGTGCGCGGTAATGGGGTTTCCATTTATATTTTCAGTTCGCAGGTAAGTTAAAAGTGGATTGCATTTTTGTTTCTAAAAGTTTTAAATATTCAATATTTTCTTTTTCCTATTCATAGTTTGCAATTTTTACCACGAAGAGATGTTTAGCGAATGGAGTCTTTCACGCAGCATGCGGTGCATATACCGTTGCATTAGCGGCCAAACATTACTCGGTACCAGTGATAGTAAGTACTATCGCCCATGTATAAACTATTCGTATGAGAAGGATGCTTTCAATTTGGTCGGATGTGCGGGTGATGTACTCGAATATGCTTTATTGATCTGATGATTATATATTTTATGTTTTATATGTTTTTTTATAAAAAAAAAAATAAATTGTAAAATCAACAACTTTCTAGTTAATTTAACAATAAATTTAAGGTAAAATCAACAAGATGTTATTGTTAATTCAACAGGACCATTTCGTGTTAATTTAACCAGTAAATTGTAACATTAACTAGTTAAAATTGTAAAATCAACAGGAAGACTCAATACTTTTTAGTGTTAATTCTACAGTTGTCATCCTGTTAAACTAACACTTGACAGTAGTGTTAAATTTACACGATTACATGATGGCATACATTAGCATCGTGTTGAAAAAAATTAACCACAAAATTTGTTGATTTTTGGTTGATTTCACACTATTTTTTTTCTGGGTGTATAAACAAAATACACTTAAATAACATATGTTCAAAATAAATTCGAAAATGTCCACATTTCTCTTACTCTACGTAACAACGAGTATTCGTTATTCAAATGAGTATATACCCACAATTAGGTAAATACCCGGGTATGAAAGTGGGTATAAATGGGTAAAAACCCAGCATTGGGTAAATACCCAGGTGTAAACCCATCACTAATCGGGACAAAAAAGTGATAATTATGGTGTTTTAAAAACTCAAATATTGTTAATTGTGCATGCTCCGGCCATTTATCGCGCTTCAAATCGCTTATATTTTAACAATTTCCTTTGTAAATTAATAGAAAGGTAGCATGAAATTTGATGCCGATTTGATGTGTGTATGTCAAATCGTCAAATTACACAGACACGAGATTGGATCAAATGAGTTGATCATTTAAGGGCCCTATTAAGCTGAATACTAAAATTATATATTTTTGAAGTTGTAACTATACACAATGAAGAAGTGAAAAATCGTTAATTTTCTATTAAAAATAATACCGGTGTAATAACAATTTTTGAAATTAAATTAATAAAAAATCTATTTTGGGCAGAACGAAGTTTGCCGGGTCAGCTAGTTAAATAAATATTTTTGAAGTAGTTACAAATATATGCTTATACCAATATATATAATTGCTCCTCTGATAAAAAAGTAAAGAATTTGCACAAGAAATGCTCGAAGTTTATGGAAGCGAGAATAATTAAATGTATATATTCTATATATACATAATATATGAATTAATACTTGTTCATTAAAACAGTGAACATTTCCATTTTTCATATTATTTTTATACTAAAAATTTGTTGTTGTTTAAACGAAACTAATAGTTTTCGTCAGCCGCAAAAAATCGTATGCTAGTTTTCGTATGGCACGATGATATGTGTATCAGTATGTATTAATTTAATACTAACTTGTAATTGTGCCTAAATTGTTTTTGAATCAGTAGCAACAAATAACGTATTTATATATTTTAGGTTAAGATTTTATAAAAGTTGTCATATTTCAAGAAAAAAAATGCATCCATAATATGGATTCCATACATACATATATCTTGTTTGAGAATTATAACTTAGTTTCGAAAAAATGCATTCTAATGGTTTTTCGCGACACCCGTTATTTTGGAAGTGGGAGTTATTGTCATCATTGTTTTTACACCATGTACTAATATTCATCAAAGAAGCTTGCATACTGAATTTCAGCATTCTAACTTAATTAGTTTCGAAAATAAATGCATTTGAATTGTTTTTCGCGGCACCCGTTATATGGGGGGTGGGGGTTATTGTCATCAGATTAAGTTCATTTTTACACCATGTACTAATATTCATCAAAAAACTTGCATACTGAATTTCAGCATTCTAACTTGATTAGTTCCGAAAATAAATGCATTTGAATGGTTTTTCGCGGCACCCGTTATCTTGGGGTTGGGAGTATTTGTCATCAGATTAAGTTCATTTTTACACCATGTACTAATATTCATAAAAACATCCGCGCGTAGCACAGTACACGTGATAGAAGTTAACTTCTTACATTACCTTAGTAAAAACCACTCATATATGTATGTATCTGTGTTGTGAGAATAACAACGAATGAATCAATGAAAATTATGATCTATTTAAGAATAATACTGAGAAGAGCTCTCTGTTTCAGCCCTGGACAACGCCTTTCATTAGATAACAGTATTGCTCATTAGTATTTCGGGGTCATCCGGTCCACAATTTGACCCATATCTGGGAACTCCGCCTGGGAATCGTAGTCAGTAAATATCTATGTAATAGCCCTGCTTAACACCTTTCGTTTGATGCCAGGGATGGAAAATAAGAGTTAGTTTAGAACTTTCAACTCAAAAAGTGAATAGGAAAGAGTTGATATTTTTTTATTAAATGAATAACAAATAAAAATTATCTTTTATTTGAAAGTATTTTGAATCACGAATAAAGCTGATTCTTTATTTGAAAGTTGATTTGAAATCAAAAACAATATCATGGAAGAAAATTTTTTATTTATTAATTTTAATTTATATTTCTCAAAAATTCAATCGTGGTTTCACTGGCTGAAGCGGATAAAGTCAAATTAATCGAAATCTGTCCAAGTGACGTTTACCACTAGACGTAACACTTGCCCACCCGTAAAACTCAACGGCATTGATATACCGCAAAGTGACGTAACAAAGTACCTTGGTATGCACCTCGACAGAAAACTAACATGGAGAACCCACATATTCACCAAACGAAAAGCTCTCGGTATAAAACTGCGGAATCTCTATTGGCTCATGAATCGAAACTCCCAACTATCAATCGACAACAAACTCCAGCTTTACTCAGCCATCATAAAACCCATTTGGACCTATGGCATACAGCTGTGGGGAACTGCAGCAAACTCAAATATAGAAATTCTCCAAAGATTCCAATCGAAAACTCTTAGAATGATTGTAAATGCACCCTACTACGTCACAAACGACCGTCTACATCGTGACCTAAAGATACCTACTATTGCTCAAGAAATAAGAAAGTATGCTACATCATACAAAACGAGACTACTAGCTCACCCCAACCCCCTCGCTCTAGCCCTGACGGCAAGACCAACTAGTTTCGTACGCCTCAAAAGAAAATCTTTTACAGATCTTTATTGATGGACTACATTAAATGGATTCACTACTGAGAGCAATCCATACATGCCCACCAAGTTTATTAAGTCATTATTAATTACTAATTACTTTTAACGAACCACAAAATTGTTAGATGTATTTTATTTATACAGTTGGCAAAATATATTGGATGCTAAAAAAAAAAAATATTTCTCAAAAATTCAAATAAAAGATGCTCTGGTAATGCTGAATAGCTGTTTTTTTTTGTTTAAAATTTAAGTGCGTCATAACGCAAGGTGTGTAACAGCAACTTATTCAACGCCGTCAACGCATATACACATGAACGCAGCAATAAAAAGTTTATTGCTTCTATCACAGCTCCGTCTCGCCAACTGTCAAAGTATATATATTATATACTATAAGTACTATCGAACTTACACGAAATAACTCAGAACGAAAAAAGACACTGAAGATGGCGCATATTAGCCGAAACCGGTTTGTCTCCAAACCAAACTTGACAAGGGATGACGGAGGATCGTTCCACAATACAACTGTCAAATTCTTTTGCATTGATGTTTATATTACTTTTTTTGTGACGAATGCATTCTCCTTTTTAATTGATTCAAGACTTGGTTATCCTCAGCGTTGCCATATATTTGCAATTTGTTTCTGACAATTATCGGTAAAAAACTTAAGCGAGAATTATCGCTATGACATAGTTATAGAATTACTCCGAAAAAAAAAAACGTTGTAAATCTAAATAAACTGCTTTCCGCAGTTGAAATGTGCCCAACAACGCTCCGTTGTTGTTTCAAAGCTGCGAGCGTTGTTGATTTAAGTCATGCACGGAAACTGATGGATCAAATACTTTTGCCTTTATTAATTAATTGTCACCTAAAAATAAATTTTTGTTTGCATTTTACTCTTCATCTTCTCTCCACCTGGGTCCCAACTGCAAATATGTAGCCTCCGCTTGTCCTCCTCTTCCTCTCTCCCTCTTATCATTAACTGGTTGCTATATTTATTTCTTATTCTGCTTTTTCTTCTTTATTTTATATTATCCTCCGGATTCGAACCATGACATCAACCTGAAATTCTATCCGATCATCACATAGTGGAACATTCAACATTATATTGAATTTAAAACACCCTTTTATACTTCCCCTTAACCAAAAAAGCATCTATGAATTATATGAATCATTGTAAAAACAAAATTAAAAAAAAATTATTTTCATTAATTTTTTTAACAACGGAAACTATTGGATCAAATACTTTGGCCTTTAAATCAAATACGGGGACTTTTGGGAAAATTTTCTGCTAAAAATAAACTTACAGGGGCTGCCCAGAATCGTTTCAGGACATATTCAAAAGCCCTGAAAGGTATGAAGGAGCCAGAAACGCAGGAGATTCCCACTCCATCTGCAAATTTGGAAAAAACATTAAACAGCTTTGTGCAAATGATGCAAGATCATATGAAATCAATGCAAAATATGATGCAAGAATTAATTAGGAACCAAAACCTCCTACTACAAACAATCTTAACAAGACCATGAATTCCCTCAATATAGGTTATTGGAATGCAAACGGTGTAAGCCAACACCGGAATGAACTCCAGATCTTCCTAGAAAGCCACCAAATAGACATAATGCTATTGTCCGAAACTCACTTGACAGTTTTCAATCACTTTAGTATTGATGGCTTTGCTTTCTACGACACCAAACACCCGGAAGGAAAAGCTAGAGGTGGAACCGGTATACTTATAAAAAAAAAGAATTAGACATCATGTTCTGGAAGAATATTGCAAAGATTACATCCACTCAACATCCGTTCATATAGATGATAGTTCTGGTGGGATGACCATAACTGCAATATATTGTCCCCCCCGCTACAATATAACAGAATCCCAATTCACTGAATTCTTCTCCAAGTTAGGCACAAAATTCCTTGCAGCGGGAGATTATAACGCAAAACATAATTTTTGGGGATCTAGATTAATACCACCAAAGGGAAGAAACCTGTTCAAAGCTATTCAAATCAATAGTTTAGATATAATTTCCACCGGTCAACCAACATATTGGCCTGCTGATAGAAGCAAAACACCCGACCTCATCGACTTTGCTGTTACTCGCGGTCTAGAGCGAGGAAGAGTTCAGATAAAACCACTTTTCGATCTATCATCCGATCACTCACCTAGCCTTATAACTATTAACACATCCCCAACTTTTTACGAACCAAATCCTAGCTTAACTAATAAATATACTAACTGGCTTAAGTACAAAAAATACATAAGTTCCATATTAACTTAAATGCAAGCCTCAAGTCACCTGGCGAGGTGGACAGTGCGATTATCGGTTTCACTAACGCTCTCGAAATGGCAGCAAGAGTAGCAACCAACTCACGGATTAGCAGAACATGTGCCCAAAATCCCAGTTTCTTGAAGGGGGAAGCCATCACGAACTTGGTATTGAAGAAAAGAAAACTTAGGAGAGACTGGCAAAGGCTCCGTTCTCCATTTCTGAAATACGAATTAAACAAATGCACGAAAGAACTTCAAGAACTATTGGAGACTAGCAGGGAAACAGATTTTCAAAATAGATTGATATCACTATCAGCCACACCTGCAACAGAATACTCCCTGTGGCGCGCACTTAAAAATGTCAAAAGGCCAGTCCTACAGGACCCTCCATTACGGTTGCATAATGGCGACTTTGCTCGAAGCGACCAAGAGAAAGGAATCGCATTTGCAAGTCATCTTTCAACTGTATTTACATCTCATCAAGGCAACAACATCCCCCTTGAAACTGTTTCGCCCTTACCAGCAGTTGCGCTTCGATTCCATATAAACGACTTGATCAATGTTATTTCTAATGACAGTCGGAAAAACAAGGCACCTGGGTATGACAGGATAACGGCCAAATGATAAAACAGCTCCCCCCAGTTGGAACTAAGTTATTACTATATATTTTCAACAGTCTCCTAAACCTATGCCACTTTCCTGAAACGTGGAAACTATCCGAAATAATAATGATTCCCAAACCAGGCAAAAACCCGACAGTGGTGACCTCTTATAGACCAATAAGCCTAATCTCAATTTTTTCCAAAATATCTGAAAAATTGTTGCTGAGAAAAATGCAGCCCATCTTGGAATTGCATGGGACCATACCAAGTCACCAAGTGCATAGAATCGTATCAAACATACGGTCCGCTTTTGAAACCAAACGATATTGCACTGCAGTATTCTTAGATGTGGCACAGGCCTTCGACAAAGTATGGCTGGAAGGGCTATTCTACAAACTAAGACGCACACTTCCATATAACATTTGCGCGATTCTAGAATGCTTTTTAACTGAAAGAAAATTCCGAGTAAGGCAAAAAAGCTATACCACAGGAAGTTACTATATATCTGCAGGAGTCGCACAAGGAAGCGTTTTAGGTCCCATTCTATACTTAATTTTTACGAGTGATCTGCCAACAAACGAAAATCTTCTAACATCAACTTTTGCGGATGACACAGCAATCCTAAGCGTCCACTCAAATCCCATCGTGGCTACAAGTCGACTACAGCGCAATCTAAAAACACTAGAGGAGTGGCTTTCGACCTGGAGAATTAAAGTCAATGAGTCCAAATGCATCCAAGTAACTTTTACGCTAAAAAAAGGCACATGCCCTTCAGTTACAATAAATGGTGAAACGATACCCCAGAAAGACTTCGTAACATACCTGGGTATCACACTGGATAGAAGATTGACATGGAAAAATCACATTGATAACAAAATAGTTCAATCTAAGTTGAAAATAAACAAATTACAATGGATAATTGGTCCAAAATCCAAATTGAGCTTGGAGAACAAATTACTATTATTTAACATGGTGATTAAACCATCTTGGATATATGGGATGCAACTTTGGGGTTCTGCATCCAAATCCACCTTAGAAAGAATCCAACGACTGCAATAAAAAACGTTAAGGTCAATATGTAGAGCGCCTTGGTATATGAAAAATTCCGCTATCCATAGCGACCTAAAGATAAACACTGTGAGTGAAGAAATAACAAAAATGCAATCTAATTACACAAGCAGGCTAGGCAACCATCCAAACATATTGGCTAAGAATCTATTAGAACAGAGGTATCCTAAGCGGTTAAAAAGAAAGGATATTCTGCTTAATTGTGACCAAGGCTAGAGCCACTAAAATTAAAACTTCGAGGAGCCTATCCTATTAGGTCGTACAATCTCCAAATTTAAAAATATGCAACTTACTGCAATTCCTTCCATTCCAAAAGCTGCAACAGACTTTACTATACATGAGTGTTCCGTACGATCCTATCCCATTAGGCCGTAAAAACTCCCAATTTCATACATGCAGCTTATTGGAATTCCTTCCAATCCGTAAACTGCAACAGAATTTACTTTTGCAACACACAATTGTTTCCTTGAGGATCCTGTCCTCAAGTCGGTCGAACTTTTAATACTATACAACTAGCTGATTGGAATTCCACTCCATTCCGACGGCATAAATGCATACTATATAATGAAAATGAAAATGAAGAACATCAAGCCGAATATAAAATGAAATTGCGTACATAAATACTATAAGTAAAGCCAAAAAATACTCACATAAATATACTACTACAGATATGTCTTCACAAGTATACTTTTTTTGCAACTAACTTTTTTTTTCCGTAAGGGTATTTATTTTATCTATAAAAATGAATGTGTGTGTGTGTGTATGTGTGTGTGTGTGTGCGTTATTTATGGACTCCCAAAGTAATCAACCGATCTTTGTGAAATTTTCACAGTAGATTCATATGGTATATGCGCTGGTGATAGGGTATACAGACTTTCGGAAAAGTGGGAACTTCCCGGAATATGGGCCCAAATGTGGACCCAGAGAGACCCAGCTGCTCTCCAAGATATGGGTCAAAGCATGAACCGGAATGACCCCTGAATGCTTCCGAGCGATATTGGTATCAAATGAAAGGTGCTGAGCATGCCTTCAACATAGATTTATTTTCATTGCGATGCCTAGGCCGGGTCCCGAGATATGGGTCAAAACGTGGACCCGGATGACCTCTGAATATTTCCGAGCGATATTGGTAGCAAAGGAAAGCTGTTGAGGAGGACTTCAACAAAAAGCTCTTTAAATAGTTACACCTAGGCTGCTCTCCAAGATATGGGTCAAAGCATGAACCGGAATGACCCCTGAATGCTTCCGAGCGATATTGGTAGCAAATGAAAGGCGTTGAGCAGGGCTTCAACCTACAGCTTTCCCAGAAATGGCTCAAATAGTGGGCCCAGATGGTGATGGATGGTCTCGGTAATGTAAAGATTAAGGTAAAGGTAAAATTAAAGGAAAGGGAAAGAGAAAGGTAAAGGTAAAACTAAATGAAAAAAAAAGAAAGAGAAAGGGAAATGTAGAGGGAAACCCTCATTATAACATAAATTTTGCGTCGCTGCGAAGCGGGACGGGTATCTGCTAGTATTAAATAAAATTGCTTTTCATCCAAATGTTATTTGAAGCAGTGGCAACGAATAACGAGTTGTATCCTAGGTTAAGATTTTATAAAAATTGTTATATTCTCAAAGAATGATACAATAAAAAATATATCCGAAAAAAAAAACAAAAAGCAAGCAAGTTTTTGAAACAACAGCGCCCGTTTTTGAATCAATTGTTGGATCAAAAACTTTGCTGTAAAAACAAATACTTTTGCTGTTGAATCAAAGACGGAGATTCAACAGCCGAAAGTTGATTTAACTACGGTTATTTTTTCAGATTAGCTTTTCGCAAACGCAAGCGATGGTTGTCGCAAATTGCGACAGCGATTGTCGGTCGAAAAATAAGTTGCAGAATTCCGGCAAAGAAAGAACTGCGAAGAGGGACGGTTATACTCTAGTAAGTATATAGCTAGCTTATGCTGGGGACACAATTGTGTAAGTCCAAAAAGCGAAGAAAATTGTGTAAGTCCAAAATATTTACATGAACAGAGATTTTTTCATTTCGAAATTTGTTTATTTTTTGTTTTTTGTCTCTCCTACAAACTTTGAAAAAAAGGACTTACACAATATGCACTCTAAGCTAGCTATATAATAAAATAAATTCGCAAAAAGTGACTTGGTTGAGTTTTACCAGCTTTCGCTCAGTGAGGTATTGTTCTTCCACTGCAAGCTGTATGTCGTTATAAGCGTATTTTAATTATCTTGTGGTACCCAAAAATATACAAAATTAGCAATTTGTCAAAAATCTAACCATACAAAAAACTAAGAAACATACTAGGCCCTTCTGGCACTTGTATTTCCAAGACAACTATCTTTCGAAAGGACAGTTGCCAGAATAGCCCATTAATTTTGAGCTCAGGAGGTTCATCCTAATAGTCCTTTATACCTAAATCCCTTTTGGCTGTACAGTAGTGTAATAGAGATGAATGTAATTATACTCACGTTGTTGGGTACTCCACCTCGCGATTTTCGTATGGATTGTAGCCAACCTCCTCATCCGCGACACCCGCCGTCTTACCATCTTTCTCAACTAATTCCAGTGTATACTTGCTGGTGGATTTCTTGCTAATAACATAGTCGCCAATGAATGTTGGATTACTGTCCCCATTTTTTCTCATCATGAAAAATCGAGTTAAATGTAAAAGCAGAGTTTAATAAAAAAATATCTGTTTTTAGAGTATATCCAGTCCAGTTGTTAGCTAAAAAGAGAAGCAATATATGTATGTATAAATATGAATACTATTATGAGCTTATAGGTTTAGAAACCAATACCCTCTTTAAAGTTACTTATATAATACATATGTACATACATATATAAGATGAATTTCATATCAAAGGCTGAAAAAAACGAACATTTTGAACCCGACCCCTTCAGAATTTGATGAAATTTTGCATAGAGGTACATCTTACCTACCCAAACACAACCTCATTTTTAGAAGTTGCATTTTCGAAAAATTGTGGGCATGGCAAGGTATCGAAATATTCGAAAATATTCGAAAAATGACGATAATAGGTACTTTAGAAGTGTGATTACTAGGGAATGGCTTTGCCGATTTCAAAGATCTTCATACCATTAGAAAGGTATTGAAATCCCTTCTATGTATATTAGGGTGGGGCGATTTACTAATCTATACCGCGCTATTGAAATTCGGATTCCTCTCATTTTTCTGAGTAGAAAACTCCTCCACGACATTTGTCTAAAATTATTTTTGATGTTCCGGAATTTGGTTTTTGTGGACTAAGACGGATTTTTGGAAATAAAAATTGGGCAAAAATCGACAAAAAAATAACCATACCAATGTGCATATCGAATTGAAGCAGAATTTTATGCTGAATCCAGATATGAAATCAGAATTAAAATCGGATTATCCGTTTTCGAGATATAGCCTGATATCCGGTTATGCAGGCTGAATGCCCAAAATCGCATATTTTCGCGATTATTTCTTGCTGTGTACAATATATCTTACCTTTTTTTTTCCAAATTTCTTAAAGATAAGTCAATACAATATACGAGAAATATTTAAAATATTAATTTATCTTCGGGTATAGGAAAACTAGAATGCACTCTTTTTTCCTTTGCCCAAAATCGCGGTATGGGATCTCCATGTTATAGTCATCCGATATCGATGATTTTCGCTGACAACGCTTTGTGTACAATAAATGCTCCAAATCCAAAACTTCAGAATTTTAGCTGCAAAAACTCAAGAGTTATTTCCTAAAACGTAGACTTATGCTTCTGAAATTTGCTTTTTGCTTCCAATAGTACGCTATGGCGTATGAGTAACCTTGAGTTTTTTTTGAGTTGAATAAAGTAAAAAAATAAAAATAGGTAAAAAAACTTTTTAAGTTAAACGGTTTTATGTTATACATACATTGCAATGTTTAAGATAAATGTACTAAAAACCAAAAAATAATAAAATAGATACAGTCGTGGGAATTATAAACATTTGCATAGACTAGACTAAAATAAAACCGGGGGGCACGTCAATTGTCTACAAATTATCGACTTAATGTGCGATAGAAGCATCGTTTAATTCGTCGTTAGGCAGTTGGCCCGCAGACGGTGAGGAAATTACTTACTATTTTCTTACTCATGGAAATTCCAATAGTTATACACTCCATGTTAATAAAAGAGATGTTTCAACTAGTTTATCGTTGGACATTCACACGAGGAATCGTTTCACTGCTCGTAGTTTGTCTTTAATCGACAAAACATATGATAAAAGTACTACTCGCTCACCACTATGAAACCCTAAAACTCGCTTATAATCGAGCTTGCTAGCTTTTTTCCACATTCTAGCCCTACTTATCACACGTCCATCGTTGTCGGTTGAACAACTGCCTAATTGTAGTGTAACATTACAAAACAAACATTTTAATCAACGATTGTAGACAATTGACGTGCCCCACGGTTTTATTTTAGTCTAGTCTATGCAAATGTTTATAATTCCCACGACTGTATCTATTTTATTATTTTTTGGTTTTTAGTACATTTATCTTAAACATTGCAATGTATGTATAACATAAAACCGTTTAACTTAAAAAGTTTTTTTTTACCTATTTTTATTTTCTAGTTTTTAGTTTTTATTTCGCATTCTGTTTAATTCATTTAGTGCTTCATTATTGCAAGGTTTCTTGCCCGTTAGTTTATTGCAGTCCAACGCCTCTATACGTAGTCCCTGCAAAGTTCTTACTCTACTAAGAGCCACGTAGGCTTGACCTTCTTCAAACAGTTAATTAGGATTTTCAGTTTTAATTACCCCGATCTCAGCTCCACCTAACGGAATTTTTTTTTTAAGAAAATATTTCTTTTCAAGGTAGTAATACATGTTCCGAATTTCAGCCAAATCGGACCATAAATGCGATTTTTGTAAATATAGCGACCCACGCGCTACCTATCGGAAGTTTTTTTTAGGAAAATATTTCCTTTCAAGGTAGTAATACATGTTCGGAATTTCAGCCAAATCGGACCATAAATGCGATTTTTGTAAATATAGCGACCCACGCGCCACCTAGCGGATTTTTTTTTTAAAGAAAATATTTCTTTTCAAGGTAGTAATACATGTTCCGAATTTCAGCCAAATCGGACCATAAATGCGATTTTTGTAAATATAGCGACCCACGCGCCACCTATCGGAATTTTTTTTTCATAATATTGCATTGTCATCGGGGTTATACATGCGTACAAAATCAGATTAATCGGTTGACAGGAAGAGGGTGAAATTTGAATTACTAAATTTGACCCAAGAATAAATAATAAATAAAAAAACAAACGGGGTGAGCTAAATAAAACCGTTTAACAAGTCCCAAACAGCATACATTTACGTTTTGGGGTATAACTCTTAAATTTTTGCAGCTAAAATTCTGAAGTTTTGGATTTGGAGCATTTATTGTACAGAAAGCGCTGTCAGCGAAAATCATCGATATCGGATGACAATAACATGGAGATCCCATACCGCGATTTTGGGCAAAGGAAAAAAGAGTGCATTCTAGTTTTCCTATACCCGAAGATAAATTAATATTTTGAAATATTTCTCGTATATGGTATCTCGAAAACGGATCATCCTATTTTAATTCTGATTTCATATCTGGATTCAGCATAAAATTCTGCTTCAATTCGATATGCACATTGGTTTGGTTATTTTTTTTGTCGATTTTTGCCCAATTTTTATTTTAAAAAATCCGTCTTATTCCATAAAAACCAAATTACGGAACATCAAAAATAATTTTAGACAAATGTCGTGGAGGAGTTTTCTACTCAGAAAATTGAGAGGAATCCGAATTTCGATGGCGCGGTATCGATTAATTTCCCTCCATACAAATCGCCCCACCCTAAAATTTCTTCAGTAATTTTTCTTATACCAAATTTTTTTTATGTTTTACGAGTGATTTAATGATTAAAAATGCTCCAGATGCATAAATTTCATTAGTTAGATAACATTAATTTGCTAATTTCTCATAAAAGTATACGTAATTCTTCGATGGAAAATGTTTAAAAATTTCAAAAATTTTCAAAAAGTTTTCTCGAATTTTCAGAATTTTTGTGTAAGCTTGGAGACACTGATTTAAACATTTTCCATCGAAGAATTACGTATACCTTTATGAGAAATTAGCAAATTAATGTTATCTAACTAATGAAATTTATGCATTTGTCCATTCTTTAATGGAATTGGGGCACCTCCAAATAAAGGACTAGGCCAATAATATTTTGCAGTCTTACTTTTGTACTAGAAAGGCAATTTTCTGAGGGCCAAGCAATAATGATTTCAAAAAAAGCACCAATTCACTCCGCCCTAATAAATACATACATATAAGTATTTTCATACGCACTTTTCTCCAAGCGTTTTTGAAGGTAATGTATGCTTCTTCGCCTTCACTGCTTGCTCTATGCTATTGTGCCCATTACATCAACATAACATTCAGTCGAACGACAGCATATCGTACATTCAACTTTATGTTCATTGCTTTCTTGAGGCTTTTATGCTTACGTTTCATGAAAAAGCATCTTAGAATTTAAACTCACTAACGTATGCAAAGCAACAAGTAACAAGTTTGATATTTATCAATTCATACATACATCCATACACAAAAGCGTAGCCAGTGTTGTCCCCAAAATTTTCGAGGGAAGTGAGGCGACTGAAAAATCGAAGTGATTCGAAGTAAATCGAAGTGAAGCGTTCCTGCGAGGTCAAAAAAATATATGACATGTTTCCTTGGCAATATGACAGCTTAAGATTCTGCTAAATATCCCTGTACTTTATAACGGTCAATGAGTCCTTTAGCGAAAATAACAGACCAACGCTTTACCAAGTTGCACTTCCTTAAACCATCATGTTTCCACCCCAAGCTAAATAGTCCATTTAATGCATCACAGATCGAATTCTTTGTTGTAATCTTTGTGGGCATGACTCCAGCAGTTCAGAACGCCGCCCAAATGGCAAAGGATTTGCACCATGCTACACCTAAAAGACCATTAGGCATGGGGGTGGAAATATAATGTCTCATTCACCTCTCAATGAGTGATGCCATATCTTATGATTGTATTAACATGTACATAATAATAATAATACAATGGCGCTATTATAAATTATGGCCGAGCTTCTCTCCCAATTCGAGGTGTGCTCCTTTTTGTTTTTCCTACTACAGTTTTATGCCGGCTCCGAACGGCGAATGCATTTTTGTGAGAAGCTTTTTCATGGCAGAAATACACTCGGAGGGTATGCCGCCCACTGCCGAGAGGTGACCGCTGCTCTTAAAAAACCCAATAATTGGATTTTTACTAATTAGAAAAATTGTTTTGGTGTTTTGCTCGGACTGTGGTTTGAACCCGAGACCTCTGGCATAGCAGGCGAGCACTCTACCCACTGCACCACAGCGGCCACATTATGATACCCTTGAATTAAAAAAAATTTTTCTTAATTATAAACTGGCCAGTAGCTCATATAAAATTCACATAAAATAATTATTAGAATTAAAACGGCCATGTAAAAACAAACGTAAATATGTACATAAATCGGACAGCCTGCCGAAAAAAAAAACAAAAATCTGAAACAATAACAAGCATTGCCCGTACAAAAGCTTTGCTTGTTAATAGCTTTAGAACTTTGTACAAAACAAAACACACAATCGCACCAACATACTAGGTAGCAAAGACAGAGGCCCGGTTTCACCAACCGGTCTCAACTTAGTTAAGCCGATTTTTTTACGTTTTCAGTTTCACCATGCAACTAAGCTAAGTCACAAGTTAGTCAGCTTTTACCTTGACTAAAACTAAACTAAGAATTTGAGTCGCTTTAGCAAATTCCACTACCAACAGAGCGAAAATGACAAAAAATGAGCAAATACAGCAACCAAAACAACCAAAAAACCCAGTATTCGCCATAAAAGGTTGGTTACAAAGCTATTTTCTTAGACTATTTGGTGAAACCCAAAAGTAAGTTAGCCTCAAATCTGGGCTAAACTAAGTCAAAACTTAGTTTTAGCTTTAGTCACGTTGGTGAAACCGGCCCAGAGTGTCATTAAGCTACTGTTGTTGGTATGTGGATTGTAATACAAGGAAAATTGAAATTTAAGCGAAACAAAGCTGACGGCGCACACTGGGGCCACTTATATATATGACTTTTTTTACATCAGAATCGCTTTATCTGCACTAAAGCTGTTAATCTATAGCATCTTAACCCATTGACGGCCATGAGTTAACTCGTAGGTGACCTATGTTTTTTATTTTAGTTTCGAGTTTAATTTTCTTGAATCAGAATCGGTATATCGATACTAAAATAGTAAATCCCAAGAATTTTAACCCCTTAACGACCACGCATTAACCCATTTTTAACCAAATTTTTTCACTTAATTCTTAGATCAAAACATTTAAATCATATTAGTTGTATCTACACTAAAACCAGTAATCTTTGGAATCTTAACCCATTAACGGTCATGAATTAACCTATTGGTGACCAGTTTTTTTAAGATCTGTAAATAAATTATTTAAATCACAATTGGTAGTCTGTGTTATGGTGGCCGCAATGGTGCAGTGGGTAGAGTGCTCGCCTGCTATTACAGAGGTCTCGGGTTCAAACCCCAGTCCGAGCAAACACCAAAAAAATTTTTCTAATTAGTAAAAATCCAATTATTGGGTTTTTTAACAGCAGCGGTCACCTCTCGGCAGTGGGCGGCATACCCTCCAAGAGTATTTCTGCCATGAAAAAGCTTCTCAAAAAAAAATGCATTCGCCGTTCGGAGCCGGCATAAAACTGCAGGTCCCAATTGGTACGAAAAACAAAAGGAGCACACCTCGAATTGGGACAGAAGCTCGGCCATAAAACTCGTCAGAATTATAATAGCGCCATTGTTTTATATTATTATTATATTAGTATGTCTGTACAAAAATAGCCAATTTGTATTATATTAACCCATTAGCGGCTATTTATTAACCCATTGATGAAATATGTAGGTGCAGGTACATATGTATGTATACAAAAATGGTTTTCTCCAATTTTTTGTTTTGAGATATTAAAAGTTTTATGTTGTCACAAGTATGTTTATATGGGAATTAGGAGTTTCAACGTTAGCATTTTAAGCAGAACACGTATTTCCCCACACATCTTCATGCCTAACATAAAAAAAAACAAAATTGGAGTAACACAACTTGTGCTTCAAAAAACTCATATTATAATCCAACTTACAAGTCTAAATTAAAGAAAACTGGCTTGACAAGTAACCTTAGCCACAATTTGTAATTAAAGTAACCAGTAAATAATGGATCAACTAAATTTAAGATAGAACAGAATCAAATTCAACCAGATATAGGTGTTTTTTTTTTAACTAAAATTGGAATGCAATTTTTAAACTCACTTTTTTTTAAAATGCGCACTTTGCTTTTGGTTCTCAACTCGGATTCTTTGTCACAAAGGACCATATTTTACTGCTGCATTTTTACATTTGCTACGTTTTTGCGCAAATTAAAAAAAATCTATTTTGAAAAAAAATATTTAAAAACAAGTAAAAGCGCGGCTGTCTTCGGCCGTACCGAAGACTTCATACCTTTCATGAGTGGGGAAATGAATGTATGTACATAGCCGGATTAAGTTTAATTTATAATTTTAATTCTCTGGGTTATTTATGGAAAGATTTATTAGAAAAAATGGTGTCTTGGCTATTTAAATGTCCATATCTGAACAATCGGTTGTATGGGAGCTATATGTTATAATGGTCCGATCTTGATAATTTTCGGTAACCCCGTTTGGGCCCATATGGGTACAAATACTTAAAAATTTTACGCCGTTAGCTGTTAAAATGGAGGAGTTATACACCAAAATGCCCATATCTGAACAATCGGTTGTAGGGGAGCTATAGGTTATAGTGGTCCGATCTTAACAATTTTCGGTAATCCCGTGTGGGCCCATATGTGTACAAATACTTCAAAATTTCACGCCGTTAGCTGTTAAAATGGAGGAGTTATACACCAAAATGTCCATATCTGAACAATCGGTTGTAGGGGAGCTATATGTTATATTGGTCCGATCTTGACAATTTTCGGTAACCCTGTTTGGGCCCATATGGGTACAAATACTAAAAAATTTCACGCCGTTAGCTGTTAAAATGGAGGAGTTATACACCAAAATGTCCATATCTGAACAATCGGTTGTAGGGGAGCTATAGGTTATAGTGGTCCGATCTTAACAATTTTCGGCAATCCCGTTTGGGTCCATATGGGTACAAATACTTAAAAATTTCAGGCCGTTAGCTGTTAAAATGGAGGAGTTATACACCAAAATGTGTGTATCTGAATAATCGGATGTTGTGGAACTATATGTTATAGTGGTCCGATCTTGACAATTTTCGGTAACCTTGTTTGGGCCAAAATGGGCACGTCTACTTCAAAGTTTCATGTCCTTAGCTGTTTAAATGGGGAAGTTATGCACAAATTACATCCAAAAATTTCATGTATATCTGAATAATCGGTTGTTTTCTATATGTTATAGTGGTCCGATTCGGCCGGTTCCGACAAATGATCAGCTGCTTATAACAACATACCTGTATTCCGAATTTCATTCAGATATCTCAAAAACTGAGGGACTAGTTTGCGTTCACACAGACGGACGGACAGACGGACAGACGGACATGGCTTAATCGACTCAGCTCGTGATTCTGATCATATCGGTATATATTTTGGTGGGTCCCCCACGCTTCCTTCTGGTACTTTCGACAAAAATTTTTTGGCACTAAGTTATAATACCATTTCATTCTCATGAAAGGTATAAAAAGAGGTACGTTTAGTTTTATACTAAAAATTAATTTTTTAAAACATCTAGTTTCAAAAAAAAAAAAACACTCATCGATTATATAAGCTTCACTTAGTGTTATGGAAAAAGCAGAATAATAAAATTGTATATCCTTCTCTTACACCAACTATTTCAAATACACATTAAAATTTCTCACTTTGAAAAAAAATTATTTTTTGGAAAATTTGCCATGTTTGTGTATGGATAACTCCCAACTGAAAAACGATAGAAAGCTGAAAATTGGGCCAGAAGTGTAGAATTTTATAGGGAACAATACTGCGTTGGCCGCTGTGGTGCAGTGGGTAGAGTGCTCGCCTGCTATGCCAGAGGTCTCGGGTTCAAACCACGGTCCGAGCAAAACACCAAAACAATTTTTCTAATTAGTAAAAATCCAATTATTGGGTTTTTTAAGAGCAGCGGTCACCTCTCGGCAGTGGGCGGCATACCATCCGAGTATATTTCTGCCACGAAAAAGCTTCTCACAAAAAATGCACTCGCCGTTCGGAGCCGGCATAAAACTGTAGGTCCACCCAATTACTAGGAAAAACAAAAAGGATCACACCACGAATTGGGAGAGAAGCTCGGCCATAAAACTCGTCAGAGTTATAATAGCGCCATTGTATTATTATTATTATACTGCGTTTTTATTTTTTTGAAAAACTCATTATTTAAAAACTGAATTTTGAGCACGCTCGGCCCCAGTGTGCGCAGTTTTTCACAGCCGCATGCAAATGCACGAACGAAAGCTATACAGCATAAGTTGCGTAAACAACGTTATTCAAATTATTCTTGCAGGTCCCACAAGAAAATGATTTGGCGAATATTTTTCTGAATACGAACCAAGTATTTTCCCGAGCCCCAACCGAATATTTTTCCGAATACTTTCCCGAATGCGAACCCAAATACTCAACCGAATATTTTTCTGAATCCGAACCGGATATTTTATCGAATGTTTCTGAGCAATATTGCTATCAAATGAAAGGTGTTCAGCAGGGCTTCTACATGGAGCTCTATTCTTTATGATGTCTAGGTCGGGTCGCGGGTTATGGGCCAAAATGAGGACCGGATGATCCTTGAATGTTTCTGAGCAATATTGGTATCAAATGAAAGGTGTTGAGCAGGTCTTTCACATAGAGCTTTATTCATTACGAGTCCTAGGTCGCGTCCCCAAACACGGGTCAAAATGTGACTCCGGATTAACCCGGAATGTTTCTGAGCAATATTGGTATCAAATGAAAGGTGCTGAACAGGACTTCTACACAGAGCTCTACTCTTTATAATTTCTAGGCCGGGTCTTCAGATATGGGTCAAACGTGGACTCGGATGATCTTGCATGTTTCTGAGCAATACAAAACAAAACAAAATAAAAAATCAAAAGTCAAAAACCAAAAACCAAGACAAAAAAGCAACAAAATAGTAGCAGTCACAATGACAACAAAAATTACAAAAACGATAGTCGCCTTTTAATCCATAGAAAACCAGGAAAAATGCAGAATATGTGCGAAATTTTTGCCAGAATCGAAAACGCCATATTCATAACATTTTTCCTTGAAAAATAATTTACAAAATATAAGGACTTATTTCATGAAGATAACCATTTAATTATTGTACTGAGCTGGCTTAAATTTTAATAATGCCACTTTCCTTAAAAAAAATACAATAAACGAAAAAAATCGTTATTTATTAGGAAAAATCGTCATTGCTTAGAATTTGGTGTTTTATTTTTTAAGGACATCAATAAAATGAAGAACTGGCGTTATTTTTTACCTAGGGATCTCCTTAACCGAATTATATAAATTTAGTACCAAATGAAAGGTGATTCATCAAACATTTAATAACCTAATGTTATGTTCAGACACAACCTTAATTGAACATTAAGAGCCTTCATTCAATTTTCAAGCCCAATGATTCTCAATTTACCATACAAAAATTGACGAAGTTAATGCTTCATTAGAAATTAATGAGTTGTTAATGAAGAACAATTCTGCATGCAACCCTGTTAAAAGGCTTGTTTCATAAGTAAAATGAAATGTCATGAAAAGAGAAATGTGATTAGCGTCAGTGTCCACTAAACAGGTTGGTTCGTCAGATCAGCTGCATTCTTGTTCTTCTTCATCACCTATCAAATTTGTTTTTATTTCTGCTTATTTTATACATGCATTCGTGTTTACGATTGGTGAAAATTGTGAGATGAATGTCAAATTATTTCGTCCTCCTTGCAATTTTGACATTTAGGTCACGAGAGTTTCATATTCAGCTCACGGCGTGTATGTGTGTATGTATCTTGAGCCGACCTGTTAAATGGTCCAAGTAAATTAAATATGTCTGAACACCAAATCTAAAGATGTTTAATCAACCCCAATTGACTTAATTAATTTTTATGTCTGAACATGATATAAGCCAATGTTGCAACACATTTTCGCAATTTTTCTGAATTTAAAAGTTTATTCAATTAGCTTTAATTTGACACCCATTTTATTTAATTGTGAGAAGTGGTTCGCTAGTTATTGGCTATGGTGTTTTCCTCTGTGCTGTAAATAAGTTACTAAATTGTGAAAAAATATTAAAAAATTGGGGGTAACCTTGGCTGAGATGGTGGATATCTTTAAAGAGCTTAGTAAATTACGTTCCATTTGATAACAATTTATTTAGTTCGGTTAAGGGGTTTCCTTGTTCCTGGCCCTGGCGTTTTATAGTGGATTTAAAAAATAAAAGCGATAAAAGTCCCAGTTGAGCGATTATTTCTGTCCAAATAAAATATTCGTTCAAAAATAATTTTTTTCTTTGAATAAAAAAAAATCAAAAACATTAATCCTTACTTTGAATTTCTTATTCTTCGGGCTGTAAAATTTTTTTGTTTTATTTCACACAGATTCCACACATTTTTTCAGGTTGTTTGTTCTATTGACAAAATGTAAAACTGGCCCGATTACGGGGCAACACTTTCTGCTCTTAGCACAATTAAAGGGTTGTATTATTTTTGTTTCATTCAGAGAAAAATGCAATATTTTCATAGGGCGCAGGGCACATGTTGATAATGCTTCCATGTAATAATGCAACATTTTCGTTCAGAATAGAAAACGCTATTCGTATACAGATCAGAGATCAATCCAAATTATATAAAATACAACATTTCTTTGCTATAATAGGGGAATATTCTATCTTTATTTTATTGCGAAAATCCCGGGGCCAAATTTCAGCAATACCGGGATTTTCGGGGACTCAATCCCGGGATTGGATTCCCTTCTGTGTATATACATTAAGGTGGAGTGAATTTTTTTTTTGGAAATTCAATTTGTTCCAAAGCGGCACCTTTCTAGCCCAGAAATAAGCCTGTAAAATTTTATTGACCTACTCGCATGTTTAGAGGTGCCCCCAGCCCCACAAAGTTGAAAAAAATAGCACGATCTGGTACAAATGTAAAATTTCTAAAATTATAAAATCAAAAAACGAAGTATGAGGATTGATAAAGATGGCTAAGCTGAGTATTAAAGTGAATTTTTTTTTTTTGGAAACAACAACAAAAGTTATTAAAGGGAAAAGTTTATATTATGCATTTTTTAAATTGCAATTACTTTAAAACTACTGAACCGATTCCGAATACTTTTATACCATTCGATAACATCCCCTCCCCCTGCGGGTGTCAACCCCCCTTTTACCCACCTTACTTTACTTTTCATATATAAAATGTATATCAAATTAAAGGGAATCAAAATACCTATTGAACGGTATAAAACATTCGAAATCGGTTCTGTAGTTTTTAAGTAATTGCAATTTAAAAAATGCATAATATAAACTTTGACCTTTAATAACTTTTGTTGTTGTCGTTTCAAAAAAAAAAAATAAATAAATTCACTTTAATACTCAGCTTAGCCATCTTTATCAATCCTCATACTTCGTTTTTTGATTTTATAATTTTGAAAATTTCATATTTGTACCAGATCGTGCTTATTGCTTTCAATTTGCGGGGCTGGGCGGGCAGTTCGAAACGTCGCACAATGGGTGATTGCGGCAAAAAATAAATTCAAAATTAAAGTATGAGTAAAACCATTTTTTTAAATAGAGATCGATAGGTATATCAAATTGTAATAAAAAAGCTTATATAAAAATTGTTGAGTATATTTTCGTTTAGCCGTACAGGGTGCCCAAAGTTGAGCAACAAATATGTAGGTTCTTTTATTTCTCAATTAACACACCACATACAAAATGCTCTATCTCATTGAATTGTTAACATATGAACTCGAGTGATACATCATTACATAGATAATGATTTTCTCTTTCAGAAATTATAACCCGGTTGCATATAGCGTTCACTATTTAATTTATATGAATTTTCAAAAAAAAAAATTTTGCTTGACTTTGAATAAAAAAATAATAAAAAAAAAAAACAAAAAAATATGACCAATATCTTCTTAATCAAAATGCATTTTTATTTAAAAAATCCACTTGCTCCATTTGCTTTTATAATTTTTTCCCTTTTGCCTAAAACTGCTTTTTTGTGAACGCATTAATTATGTTAGTTTTGACATTATGAAAAACGTTTATATTTAGGCGACTAGTCGAATATTTCTTTATCGTCTTGCAGTAAATGGTGCATACTTTCAAATTATGAGGTAATTTTTTTTATCAGCTTTAATTTATATCCTTGGCAGCTTTTTTCTTTTGAAATATAAAAAACAAATGTGTAAAAATTGTAAAATTTTAAAATGAAATTAAAAAAAGAAAAAAACAAAAAATATGACCTCCTCAATTTTTTAATATTTTATAGTCCTAAATGTCTTTTATAACCACGTGAAAAAATCGTAAAAATTCGTTTGCTCCATTTTGTTTTATGAACTTTTTTATGGAAGGTGTTTTTTAAGTTTTCGTGCATTTTTCCCATAGAAAACGCTCTGAAGTATGCTTCAAAAAATTTTCATTTTTTGTATAGGGAATATTTGTCAATTTAGTGAAACTTAAATATAGATATTTCCAATTGTAATTAAGATTTTCGAATAAACTAAACGATGTTTTCAAGGGTAATGATTGTGCTTTCAACTGGTTTAATCGAATTTGAGTGGAAAGTAACTACATAAAAGATATTAAGCCGGGAATAGAGCCAAAAAACGTGTTTTTTTGTCAATTTGGGCATGAATATCTCAGAAACTAGAACCAATTTGGAAATTCTGACTCCAGATTCAGGTTTAGCACACTGAAGTCGTTTAGAAGAGTGGAATTTCATTTCTGGTATAAAATTTGTTTGAAATGCGATTTTTTTGTATGAAAATTTTATGATAAACGCTTATAAAATACTTAAAAGTGCATATAGTTTTAATTTAAAAACAGTGAAGTGCTTTACCCCTTTTCCAAAATGACTACTGCATTTGGTTTATATTTGAAAAATGTATACACTAATCAAAATTGAGCATTTTAACTATAATAGTTAGGAAAATGCTGAAATTTCAAAAATACCGTTATATGGGAGGTGGACGTATTTGTGGGTGGATTTTGTTCAAATTTTCACAGTTTACTAATTTCAACCAAAAAAAGCTTAAGTTCCGAGATTCAAGATTCTTGCTCAATTATTACTATTTTGGCCGCGTTTGTATGGAAGTGCCCCCACTGTGCGTCTTCCTATCGCCATAAAATTTTGTGGGGCTCATTAACTCATATAAAGGCAACTTTTCATTGCTGGTACGTTCAAAAAAAGAACAAAAAAAATCTCCATATGTTTTCACTCCACCTTAATATACATACATATATGTGTATATGTATTTGTCTTATATTTTTTTACAATTTCTGCAGTAATTTTTCTTATACCAATATTTTTTTTATGTTTTGCGAGTGATTCAGTGATTTACTTGTATATACATGTAAGTATTTTCATACGCACTTTTCTCCAAGCGTTTTTTTATTTATGTTTGTGCATATGGGGATTTTATCTCCGAATCGGATCTGATTTTCCTGGCCACTCGTTAACGACTAAATCCAATACACATTGAGGTACCAAGTTTTAAGTGACGAAAGTAGAGATTTAAAATTGGGGCAAAAACAAACGCAGCGTTCTGATTTATTGTTGCATTTATTTTGTTCATATAATATATAATAAACTGGCGCGGATATAAAGCTAACAAATTTTAGGCCGAGCTTCTTCCCCAATTCGAGATTCCTTAATTATTTCTTTTCTACTAATTGGGTTTTTATGAGAAGGTTTTTCATGGCAGAAATACACTTGTAGGGTATGCCACCCACTGCAGAGCGATGACCGCTATATTTTTAAAACCCAATAATTAGGTTTTAATTATTAAAAAAATTATTTAATAAAGTTTTTGGTTTTGATCTAGGGTTTGGGGTACTGTAGGCGAACACTCTACCCACCATGTGTATATGAATTTACATATTTATGTACATATGTATGTAGGCACGTCCATGAATATTTGTCATATGAATATCTGAATATTGGGTTTGTATATTAAATTTTATTTAGGGATGATTATACAAATTTTTTCATAGGAAATATGTATGTACATATGTAGTAATTTGAGTAAGGAAAATGCTCATTTCGCGTATGTGCTGTACTATAAGTAGTATAGATCTAAAAATTAAAAGCTTGAGAAGAACCTCCTTAAAGATTTCAGTTGTATCTAAAGTCAAATACAGTTTCTTTCAGACAAATGTGAAAAATGCCTTTCAGTACACTGAGGAAAAAATCAAAAGTAATCAACTAATAACAACGTTTATCCAAATAGAGGTTATATTACTTCCGTTTTTATGTGTGTGTTTTCTTTAAAAACGTCAATGTGAAAGAGGAGAGAAATTAATTTCAAGGTAAAATTTATCCCAATTGGTTTTGTCTGACATTCGCACTTTTTAGTATACATACACAATTCCAATCAGCTTATCTACTGCGATATCCTTCTTTAGATAATTCTTGACTATGGAGGTGTTGTTCTTACGTTAAAAAATAGTGTTGTCACTTGTTTCTTGTTTCTTTTCAATTCAAAATGCATTGACGTTGATTTAAAAATGCACATTGTTCAATTTCGAAAATGAATTGATATTAACCTGAATTTGTTTTTGTTTTAACGATTATTAATGTTAATTTAAACCAGGGCTGCAAACCACTCCAAAAATCGATATGGTTCGGTTCAGTGATTCGAAGCACTTAGAAAAAAACCGCGCGTGGCACAGAACACGTGATAAAAGTTAACTTCTTACATTACCTTAGTAAAAACCACTCATATATCTGTGTTGTGAGAATAATAACGAATGAATCAATGAAAATTATGGTCTATTTAAGAATAACACTGAGAAGAGCTCTCTGTTTCAGCCCTGTTCGACGCCTTTCATTCGATACCAGTATTGCTCAGCAGTATTTCGGGGTCATCCAGTCCAGAATTTGACCTATATCTGGGGACCTCGCCTGGGAATGATAGTCAGTGAATCTCTATGTAAAAGCCCTGCTTAACACCGTTTGTTTGATGCCATGGATGGCAAATAAGAGTTATTTTTGAACTTTCAACTCCAAAAGTGAATAGGAAAGAGTTGATGTTTTTATTGAAAGAATCACAAATAAAAAGTATCTTTTATTTGAAAGTATTTTGAATCACGAATAAAGCTGATTTTTTATTTGAAAGTTGATTTGAAATCAAAATTGATTGATTGATTGCTATGAATATGAAAAGTGGATGAAGGTTATGCGAATATCAGCTCGTCACACAAGTAACATGTTACATGATATCACATCATTAGGGAAGCTAAAAATATGCAAATGCATATTGCATATGCCAATATTTTTCTCGCTCTGAGGTTTAAAATATTTTACTTCCATCCTTTTCACACTTTCACTTCCAATTCGTTTATTGCCAATATTGCGATCCAGATGACGGAATTCAAAATTTCTAAATATACGCGCATTTTGATTGGTCGCAAAATTGTCATGCTACACAGTCAATCCGTATTGGCAATAATGTGATCCGGATCGCGGATTTCAAAATTTCTAAATATTTTGCGATCCGGAATCGCTATTCATGAATACTCGATGCTACACGGTCAATATTAATCGTTTTCCCATACAAGAGCTTTTTCTCGGAAAACCGCCAAAAATCACACTGGAAAATATAGTAAAATATACGATAGTTCAATGCAACCCTGCGTAATATTAATGGAATGGTTTTAGTTTGCTTTGATCTCATGTATTTACATCAGTGTTTGATTTTCCTATGCACGCGTGCGGGAGCTTTTTATAGCTTTCACACCGACAGCCTCACACCGACGAGTCAAAGCACTTCGTTCACACACAGAAATTTTGCAAATTTCAGTCAGCATTGAGCTGTTAAGCTAGCAGGTTGTGTTGCTCGAGCAGTCTCTGAATGCTTGTAAATGATTGTGTGTTGGGGGTGGTTTTTCTATTTGGATTTTTTTACGTAATATTTTTATTAGGAATCGTGATTTTGCATTTCGTCTCATATTTTTTTATTTTATTTTTTTCGTTTGTGGTTTTTTGTGAAGTTAATAATAAAAATACTATCCTTGAAAGAGTTTTTAGTGCTTAGCACGAAATTTTTATTTTAATTCAATTTTTAATTGTTGGGGTAAGTGGAAAAAAAATTCAACAACTATTTACAGCGAAGGTTGAGTGTATAGCTATTTCACGAAAAACCATTTTCGATCATCAGCACTCTTTTTCGGAAGTGGATGCACCGGGGATTGAACCCGAGTCCATTCCATCTTCAGCCGCAATGACCCAACGCATAAACACACTCGGCCATTGAGACTCTGTTCAAGCTGTTGGATTTTCCCCACTTTTGCCTTTTTCATTTTCAACATTAACGTTAGTGTGTACATGCTTTTGCATATATTCTCCACAAACGTGCTGAATTTTTGTTGTAGGCAGTTCGCAATGAACATTGTTGTTGGTATTTATTTTATGTATATACCAAACAACGTTAACAATTTTACTTGAAAGAGTTTTTAGTGCTTAGCACGAAATTTTTATTTTAATTCAATTTTTAATTGTTGGGGTAAGTGGAAAAAAAAATTCAACAACTATTTACAGCGAAGGTTGAGTGTATAGCTATTTCACGAAAAACCATTTTCGATCATCAGCACTCTTTTTCGGAAGTGGATGCACCGGGGATTGAACCCGAGTCCATTCCATCTTCAGCCGCAATGACCCAACGCATAAACACACTCGGCCATTGAGACTCTGTTCAAGCTGTTGGATTTGCCCCACTTTTGCCTTTTTCATTTTCAACATTAACGTTAGTGTGTACATGCTTTTGCATATATTCTCCACAAACGTGCTGAATTTTTGTTGTAGGCATTTCGCAATGAGCATTGTTGTTGGTATTTATTTTATGTATATACCAAACAACGTTAACAATTTTACTTGAAAGAGTTTTTAGTGCTTAGCACGAATTTTTATTTTAATTCAATTTTTAATTGTTGGGGTAAGTGGAAAAAACAATTAAAAATTGAATTAAAATAAAAATTTCGTGCTAAGCACTAAAAACTCTTTCAAGTAAAATTGTTAACGTTGTTTGGTATATACATAAAATAAATACCAACAACAATGTTCATTGCGAACTGCCTACAACAAAAATTCAGCACGTTTGTGGAGAATATATGCAAAAGCATGTACACACTAACGTTAATGTTGAAAATGAAAAAGGCAAAAGTGGGGAAAATCCAACAGCTTGAACAGAGTCTCAATGGCCGAGTGTGTTTATGCGTTGGGTCATTGCGGCTGAAGATGGAATGGACTCGGGTTCAATCCCCGGTGCATCCACTTCCGAAAAAGAGTGCTGATGATCGAAAATGGTTTTTCGTGAAATAGCTATACACTCAACCTTCGCTGTAAATAGTTGTTGAATTTTTTTTTTCCACTTACCCCAACAATAAAAAATACTATCCATTTGCAATTTAAAAATTTTAGTTTTCGACAATGATTGAGTTTCTTTTGGGTGTAGCCAAGAGTTTTTGTGCCTTTAACATATGCACAATGTTTGAAAGTATTAGTATGATAATCCCTGATTTACATAAATACAAATCTAAATTAATTAAGTATTTTATAGTATTTAAAAACTAATTTTTTAAATGGAGAAAATGTGAATTGTACGTTTCAGTTCTTATATTATTATTATTTTGCAAAATTCGTTAAATAAAAATGTAAGCTTGAAATGAAATACATAAATTTTTTGAGCATATTTCAGGTATTTTTAGGCGGTACCCCGAAATAAGTCCCAAATGAAATAAGTCCCAAAAAAAAAATGAAATAACTCCCAAATATTTTCCATACAAATTGGGACTTATTTCATAATGAAATAACTCCCAATGCATTGGGACTTATTTCATAATATTTTGTTGGGACTTATTTCATAATGAAATAACTCCCAAATGAAATAACTCCCAACGAAAATCCCTTGGGAGTTATTTCATTATTTTCCAGCTTTGGGAGTTATTTCCTATTTGTTGGGACTTATTTCATTTCTCTTAAAAATGCATTGGGAGTTATTTCATATTTCTTGGGAGTTATTTCATTTCTCTTAAAATTGCAATTTAACAAGCTTCGACGTTTTTGTAACGTTATAAAGTAACCGAAAGCCGGGATCCGTACGATAAATCGAAAAAAATGTCGAATCTTAAAAGACCGAATTGAAAAAAGCCTTATTATACATTTTTGACCGAATTAAAAACTGTCGAAATGAGGAAAATGACCGATAAAGGCCGAAATTTGTATACTTACATTTTTATCGCCGCCGCTGAAGGGTGTACCACGCAGAAGGGCATCACCGTGGCGGTAGCCACGGTTAGGGCACACGTCCGGACGGATGGCGTAGCCCAGGGTTATTTTTTATAAGCGCAGCCGAAGGCCGCCAACGCAGAAAAGTGTTCGGTGCAGTGAAATAACGCCCGTGGAAATAACGCCCGCGGGCCAAACCCCATATTAAAAAAAAACGAAAAATTGGAATTAAAAATCGCGCGATTTTTTATTCCAATTTTTCGCCTGCGGCGCTTTTTCCAATAAAACAAACACCATATTTAAAAAAAACGAAAAATTGGAATTAAAAATCGCGCGATTTTTTATTTCAATTTTTTGCCTGCGGCGCCTTTTCCAATATAACAAACACCATATTTAATAAAACCAAAAATTGGAATTAAAAATCGCGCGATTTTTTATTTCAATTTTTCGCCTGCGGCGCCTTTTCCAATAAAACAAACACCATATTTAAAAAAACCAAAAATTGGAAATAAAAATCGCGGGATAGATGTCCTTCTACGTAGTACTTTTTGGGAGATATTTCATATTTCTTGGAATTTATTTCATTTGGGAGTTATTTCATATTTCTGGGACTTATTTCATTGGGGAGTTATTTCATATTTTTTGGGATTTGGGGCCTCATTATGAAATTAGCCCCAAATATTGGGACTTATTTCATTTCCTTCTTTGGGAGTTATTTCATTTCTAAAAGTTGGGAGTTATTTCATTTTTATTGGGACTTATTTCATTGGGAGTTATTTCATTGGGACTTATTTCATTTGGGACTTATTTCGGGGTACCTTTTTAGGCATACTAGCATGTATATTTTGAAATTTTTCGTGCATATTTTTAGCTTCTCTACACATCACATCATATCACATGACATGACATCACATCACATCATGACATCACATCATGATATCATATCATGACATCACATGACATGACATGACATAAGGGTCCGCGTCCATATTATGACCCATATCTGGGGACCCGACCTAGAACTCATAACACTGGATCACAAAATGAAATTTGTTGTCTGCACGTTGGATGCAACTATCCTATCTATATGTAAAATCGGTTGCTGATTCCGAAAATCGGGTTAATTTTTAATTCTATGGGAAGGTTTTTGAGATATCGGCAATTTATCGTTATTTGGCCAATGGCTCCACTTAATCCAGTATGTATCTTTAACGCATTGAGCTATCTACGTACAGATAGGATAGTGGCGTTCGGAGTATTTTTTGGCTGTAGAGCAGTGTAATCAGTACATCTCTAAGTGAAAGCCCCGCTCAACACCTTTCATTTGATATGAATATTGCCCAGAAATATTCCGGGGTCATCCGGGTCCACTTTTTGACCCATATCTGGGGACCCGACCTGGGAATCATAATGAGTACATCTCTATTTAAAAGCCATGTTTAACACCTTTTATTTGATACCAATATCGTCCAAAATATTTAGGGGAAGTGTATCTGCTATTTTTAAAATCTCACTCCATAAAATCTCTGTATCGCCGCCTAAGAAGTTAATTTCAAAAATCTGTACCGGTACAAGACCGGTTTATGGTACCCCTGAACCACTGATTCGGTTCGGTTGAAAATGGTTCAAGATGATTTGTAATATTTACACAAACTTTGCTTCGTTAATTACAAAAATTAGTAAGTAAACCATAAACAAACTCTATATATTATAATACATATTATCACATATCATATACATTATTTCCATGGCCGTTATTTCAGTGCACCCTTAACAGTACTAATTTGTATAGCAACGTATTAACATAGATGAGCACCGATATGTAGAAACGAATGTTATTAAATGTTTGCACATCTGCTGATATTAAAAAGCAATTTTCATTATTTTCACCATTTCCATAACTTTCGCTATTTTCAAAAAAAATTCGAGGAATGTCAAAAAAATTAAAAAAAAAACGAAAATATAAATTTCAGAAATATGACCATGTCACGGTGGAGCTCGATCCCCGGACCCTTGACTTTTCAACTGATCAATCACTATCATTCAGTTGATATGTATTTGCATTTGTGAAAAATTGCTGGTATGTATTTTGGTAAATAACACAGTGTGAAAAAAAAACTAAAGTAGTTTTTTCGAGGTTGACATATGTTATAGGCCTTACCAAGCATACGAAGACTGTATACTTAGAATTTCCAATACATACCCAAAATCTGGGGTTAGGGGCCAAAATCCCCTTTTTCATAGGACAAGTCATATATTGTACCATAAATTTTTCTCTGTTTATCCCATCAACATGATTTTGCTGTAGATAAAAAGATGACATTTCGCCGCTTTTAACAGTGTACGAATGTATCTTGATAAATTCCAGAGAAACTGTAAAAAATATCAAAAATTCAATTCTTTGTTCAATTTTTTAATTTTTAATGTACATGTAGAACTATTTTAGAACAATCTCCTATTCATCCTGTTTGCAACGACATGTATCCGCGCAGGCGTTCCTAGGATATTTTACTTTAATCAATTTATACTCTGAAGATTTTCATACTAAAATTGCCGGCATAAAACTGTAGGTCCACCCAATTAGTAGGAAAAACAAAAGGAGCACACCTCGAAATTGGAGGAAGCTCGGCCATAAAACTCATCAGAGTTATAATAGCGCCATTGTATTATATTATACTTATTATTATACTGTTAAAAGCAGCCCAGTGAAGCTGGAACCCCCATTCAATGGATTTGAAAATTAATAGGCTAAGAATTATGTACTTCGCTGCGACAAATAACACTATGCCACTCCCTTCCCTATCGGCCTCCCTACCACTCTGCAATTTCCGTTCCCCCTATCTCTTCCTCCCCCTATACTACTCTCACTTTCTCCCCATCTCCCGTTCCTTATCAACAACGTTCCATGGCCATCCGCGTCCACATCTCGGTTTATATCATGATTACTACTATATTTTGATACAAATATTGCTCAAAAATGTTTCAAGATATTCCGGTTCATGTTTGGGCTTCAATATCGGGTACCGATTTAGATATCCGTATAGCGTTAAATTTATATGGAAACCCTGAGCAGCACCTTTAATTTGATGCCAATATTACGCAAAATTATTTGGGGTCATCCGGGTTCATGTTTTGGTCTCTATCTTGAGAACCGACTGGAAAATTGGAATGGAGTGAACTCTCTATTTAAGCTCTGATAACATCTTTAGTTTGATATCAATAATGCTCAAAAATATTTCGGGGCTATTTGGGTCCATGTTTCGGTCTCAATCCCGGGAACCGATTGATATATCCGTATAGTGTAAAATATATATGGATACCCTCATCAGCACCTTTAATTTGATACTAATATTGCAAAAAAATATTTGGGGCCATCCGGGTCCACGTTTTGGTCTCTATCTGGAGAACCGACTGGAAAATTGGAATGGAATAAACTCTCTATTGAAGCTCTGGTTGATACCTTTAATTTGATACCAATAATGCTCAAAAATGTTTCGGGGGCTATTTAGGTTCATGTTTCGGCCTCAATCCCGGGAACCGATTGAGATATCCGTATATTGTAAAATATATATGGATACCCTCATCAGCACCTTTAATTTGATACCAATATTGCGAAAAAATATTTTGGGCCATCCGGGTCCACGTTTTGGTCCCTATATGGAGAACCGACTGGAAAATTGGAATGGAATAAACTCTCTATTGAAGCTCTGATTAATACCTTTAATTTGATACCAATATTGATCAAAAATATTTCAGAGGCATTTGGGTCCATATTTTGGCCTATATCTCGGGAAGGGGTTGAGATACCAGAATTAAATGTGGTCAAAATTTTAATCTTATACCAGGTGATCATAGTGTCAAAATTTGAATGTGATCGGACGGGTAGTTTCGGCGTCCATAAGGAACAAACAATCAAACAAACAAACAAACTTTCTTCCTTATATATATAGATTTATGTGCTTCACGTTTTTTGAAAAACTCGCCCTTCAATGGATCTGAAATTCAATATGCAAAAATGAATGCTAGATTTATGTGCTAATTTCGTCCAACCACCAAATTTTTTTTTATTTAAAAGTTATATAAAACTTGAAAAAAATCTTAAAAATTCAAAAAACAAAAAAATTTAAAATTAAGCGAAACAAAGCTGAAGGCAGTGGTAGCTCAATGGGATTGTCATTGGATTACCAATCGAAAAGACTTAAGTTCGATCCTCGGTTGAGGCCGCCTGAAGAAGTCTGATGAGGGGATGTGGTGGTCTCCGAAATGGATCCATAACTTCTACCAAAAATTTTCTTCAATTTTCCTTAATTAAAAACTGGCCAATAGCTCATATAAAATTCACATAAAAATGTTTATTTTTATTTTAAGCATTAAAAACAAAACGCAGCAGTGTTCTCTATATCATTTTCTCTTCCGGGTTCGAAATTGTATCCAACGGTTTTCTCTTCATCTTTTCTCAATTCGAGTCGCAACTACAGAAATATAGCCTCCGATTGTTCTCCTCTTGTAGCCGCTGTGGTGCAGTGGGTAGAGTGCTCGCCTGCTATGGCAGAGGTCTCGGGTTCAAACCCCAGTCCGAGCCAAACACCAAAACAATTTTTCTAATTAGTAAAAATCCAATTATTGGGTTTTTTAAGAGCAGCGGTCACCTCTCGGCAGTGGGGGGCATACCCTCCGAGTGTATTTCTGCCATGAAAAAGCTTCTCACAAAAAATGCATTCGCCGTTCGGAGCCGGCATAAAACTGTAGGTCCACCCAATTAGTAGGAAAAAAACAAAAGGAGCACACCTCGAATTGGGAGAGAAGCTCGGCCATAAAACTCGTCAGAGTTATAATAGCGCCATTGTATTATATATTATACATATCAAAAAGAAGCATTAGAACTAATTGCATCGTTTCTCACAAAAACAATTGTAACAACTTTTATTTGGTGAGCTGTATCATTCCCTGCAGGGAACTCAATAACTAGTGAGCAAAATTTCTAGTTCCGAATTACGAAAAGGTGTCAAAAGGGAACTAGATCAATTGTAGTTAGACCCTCACCAGTTCAGAAGGACTGAATTGAATAACCATTATAAGACACACTTTGATTTGTATGCAATTTCGAAGTGACAAAAATTCTTTTCGTTCGTTCAATTACCGTCGGCCTTGTATATTTCTGCAATTCTCAGATGTTTAGTGAAGCATTTTATATAACGAGGCTTCTATTTGCATCTTGTATGAAATGAAATGTTCCCCTAATTATGCTTTTTCGATCCCTCAGGCTTATTATACTCAGCTGTACTAGTACACAGAGTATTATAATTTTGATTTCATAACGGTGGATTGTAACATAATGAAATAATCGAGATAGATATGGACTTATATATATCAAAATGATCAGGGTGAAAAGAGAAATCGATTGAGCCATGTCCGTCCGTCCGTCCGTCCGTCCGTCCGTACGCACGATAACTCGCATAAAAATTGAGATATTTTGATGAAATTTGAAATGCAAGTTGGTATCGAGACTGGGACGGTTGGTATTGAAAATGGGCGAAATCGGACCATGACCACGCCCACTTTTCCTATATAGAAAAAATCGGAAATTTGGTATCTCAGCCACTAATATAGCTAGAGTGATAAAATTTTACCCACGTATTGTGCTCAGGCCCTTATGAAGAAATTTGATGAAGTTTTGGAAAATGGGCGGTGCCACGCCCACTTATTAAGGGTCAAACATTGAAAGTTTTCTATGTCATAACTCAGAAACCGTTGAAGATATATCGATGAAATTTGGTATGCGTAATTTGCTTACTTAGACAAATGTTTTTGCGAAAAATTATAAAAATCGGTTGACCGGCACGCCCACTTTTATATATGGGAACTATAAAGGGGCCTAATAAAAACATTTTAAGCGATATCTCTGTGAAATATAAAGATCTGTCACTGAAATTTTGTGGCAGGAGTCCAACTAAGGACATAAAACAAAAAGTATAAAAATTTTGGCAAATGGGCGGTGCCACGCCCACTTATTAAGGGCCAAATATTGAAAGTTTTATAGGCCATAACTCAGAAACCGTTAAAGATATATCGATGAAATTTGGTACGCGTGCTATATTTACTTAGCCAAATGTGTGGACGAAAAATTACCAAAATCGGTTGACGACCACGCCCACTTTTATATATGGGTATTATAAAGTGACCTAATAAAATCATTTTTAGCGATATCTCTGTGAAATATAAAGATAATTCATTGAAATTTTGTAACATCAGTTCTACAATAGACCGGAAACAAAAAATAAAAAAAAGTTTATAAAATGGGCGTGGCACCGCCTCTTTTTACACAAAGGAATATACGAGCCTATTACTCGACAAATAACTGAGATATTATGACGAAACTTGGTTTATGCACTTTTATAACATGTGTTAATAGACACGCAAAAATGTGTTGAAATCGGTTTATGACCACGCCTACTTTTTAACAAAGATATTTCTGGAAAACCCTTTTGGAATTTGTAACGTGAAGTCTTTGTAACTAAAAGTCATAGAGGGATGCTATTTTGCACTAACAATAATATTTATATGCTTATTTGGATGATTGATACAAATTTTAAAAATGGGCGTGGCTGCGCCCTGTTTATGCAGCACTCGTTTCATATAAAATACACCCTATATCGAACAAACGCAAATAAACAATGAAAGCATACAGCTGAGTATCCAATGTTCGATTCCACTCGAACTTAGGCTTCCTTACTTGTTTTTATTTTTTTTTTATTTTATTACTTTTTAAATATTATTGTAAATTTTTAATAAATAAATAAATATTAGTTTAAAAAAAAAAGTAAAAAAAAAGTTTTCATCCAACTTGACACCGACAGGATTCGAACCCGCGCCCCTCAGATTGAAAGGCACATGCGTTAGCCAGTCTGCCATTACGCCACTTGCATGAAATGTGTCAAAGGCTGCACTTAAGCGGCAGATGTAAAACTGTAGAATTTGTAGGTACTTGTAGCTAGTTCAGAACTATCGAAATTGTGCCAATAATCGAACTAGTGTAAACTGTAGAATTTAGTACTAGATCGGAACTATCGAAAATGTAGTGCAGAGGGTGACAATTGACACCGCCTAGGACATCGCCGTGTTAAATTCGCCAGTTGATAACATGCAAAAGAGATTTAGCTCGCACTACTAGTGTCGAAAAATGCACTAGAAGCGACCTAGTTCGGAACTAGAGATTTTCCCTACAGGGATTCAATTTTATGTTTATGTATTAGCATATGTACATATCTATGTCTTTGTATATTTATTCACTTATGTATATATACATAGATATACCTTTATTTAATTTTCTTTCAAAAAAGTTTGTATCTTAAGTCTTTTGATTGAATATACTTACATATATATGTATATTAGACTGGGTTGGTCCCAATACGAAAGAAAAAAGTTGTAAAAGTCCACCCATAAATTTGAAGCTTACTTTGAGAGGGTTAAGGGACATACAAAAACAATTTTTTTTGACCCTTCGAAATACCGCCGAAATCGTTTTTATACTCAGCTGTACTAATACACAGAGTATTATAGTTTTGATTTCCTAACGGTGGATTGTAACAGAATGAAATAATCGAGATAGATATAGACTTATATATATCAAAATGATCAGGGTGAAAAGAGAAATCGATTGAGCCATGTCCGTCCGTCTGTCCGTCTGTGCGCACGATAACTCGCGCAAAAATTGAGATATTTTGATGAAATTTGAAATGTAAGTTGGTATCAAGACAGGAACGGATGGTATTGAAAATGGGCGAAATCGGACCATGACCACGCCCACCTCCCCTATATAGTAAAAATCGGAAATTTTGTATCTCAGTCACTAATAGAGCTAGAGTGATAAAATTTCACACACGTAGTGAGCTCAGACCCTTATGAAGAAATATGGTGAAATTTTGGAAAATGGGCGGTGCCACGCCCACTTATTAAGGGGCAAACATTGAAAGTTTTATGAGTCATAACTCAGAAACCGTTGAAGATATATCGATGAAATTTGGTAGGCGTGATATACTTAGTTAGGCAAATGTTTGGACGAAAAATTGCCAAAATCGGTTGACGACCACGCCCACTTTTATATATGGGTATTATAAAGTGACCTAATAAAAACATTTTAAGCGATATCTCTGTCAAATATAAAGATGTATCATTGAAATTTTATGTAAGGTGTCCAAATATAGACATAAAACAAAAAATACAAAAATTTTGGAAAATGGGCGTGGCACCGCCTCCTTTTAGAAGCAGTAATATACGAGATTTCTGAGCCCATAACTCGACAAATAATCGATACATTATGACGAAACTTGGTGTATACACTTTTACTACTTGTAGTAATACATGTTCAAAATTTTAGCGAAATCGGTTGACGACCACGCCCACTTTTATATATGGGTATTATAAAGTGACCTAATAAAAACATTTTAAGCGATATCTTTGTCAAATATAAAGATAATTCATTGAAATTTTGTGGCATGAGTTCTACAATAGATCGGAAACAAAAAATAGAAAAATTTTGGAAATGGGCGTGGCACCGCCTCTTTTCAGACAAAGGAATCAACGAGATTTCGGAGCCCATAACTCGACAAATTATTGAGATATTATGACGAAACTTGGTTTATACACTTTTATAACTTGTGTTAATAGACACGCAAAAATGTATTGAAATCGGTTTATGACCACGCCTACTTTTTAAAAAAGATATTTCTGTAACACCCTTTGGGAATTTGTAACGTGACATCTTTGTAACTCATAAAGGGATGAAATTTTGCACAAAGAATAATATTCATAAGCTTAGTTAGATGACTGATAAAAATTTAGAAAATGGGCGTGGCTACGCCCACTTTATGCAGCACTCGCTTTATATAAAGTACATAGTTGGGTCAGCTAACCCAGTTTTGCCAAACGAAAGTGCTACAAAATTCATGACAATGTAGCCTTGAAACGGTTTTACTAAATTAATAAACATTGTAGCCTTTGTATTCTTTCTAGACTGGATTTGGATGCTGAACCCCAAAGCTGTATTCCATATGTCCAGGATGGTTTTATCACCATATTAAATAAAAGTATTTTGTTGTCTAGGCTTAATTTAGATTTTGGACCAATGCGCCATTGCAAATTGCTTATTTTCAGCTTTGCTTGCATTATGTTATTATCAATATGATATTTCCAAGTAAGCCTTCTGTCTAACGTAACACCAAGGTAGGTGACGTAATCTTTTTGGGTTACTATTTTGCCATTAATTGAGACAGTGGGACAGGGATCTTTTTTTAGAGTAAAAGTGACTTGTACACACTTAGATTCATTGACTTTAATTCTCCAGTCTGAAAGCCATTCTTCTACAATTTTTAAATGGCTTTGCAACCGTCTGTCAGCCGTTGAGGGATTTGAGTGCACACTTAGTATTGTCGTGTCATCCGCAAATGTTGAAGAAATGAGATTTTCATTAGTGGGTAAGTCACTTGTGAATATTAAATATAGAATAGGTGCCAAAACACTACCTTGTGGAACTCCGGCGAAGATTGGATAGCTTTCAGTGGTATAACTTTTTTGCCTTACTCGAAACTTTCTTCCCGTTAGAAAGTTCTCTAAAATAAGGCATATATTGTACGGAAGTGTACATCTTATTTTAAATAATAGTCCTTCTAGCAAGGTATGGTCGAAAGCTTGTGCTACGTCAGTACACACATCGTCTACTTCGGCTGCTGATTTAAGGCTTGTATTTAAGTTGGTATGAGAACTGATAAATTTTTTGTACTTGAGCTAGTTTGTAAATTTATTGATTAAGCTCGAATTCAATTCGTTGAGAGATGGGATTATATCAATAATTGTAACACAAGGGGAGTGATGATAGCTCGAAAGCCGATTTTATCTTAATTAATTCTCTTTCGATTCCACGAGTTACACCAAAATATATTAAGTCGGGAGTTTTGCTTCTGTCAGTTGGCCAATATGTTGGCTGACCAGTGGAAATAATGTCTAGGTCATTGCTTAAAATTGCTTTGAATAGATTTCTTCCTTTTGGTGTTATCAGTCTGGAACCCCAAAATGTATGTTTAGCTTTATAATCACCCGCTGCAAGAAACCGTGGGCTCAACGGTAAAGAAATCAGTAAATTGGGATTCTGTTATATTGAAACGGGGAGGACAGTATATTGCAGTTACAATGAGCCCACCAGAGCTATCTTCTACGTGCACTGATGTTGAGTGTATATAATTCCTGCAATATTTTCCCAGCAGATGATGCTTAATCCGTTTTCTAATAAGTATTCCGGTTCCACCTCTAGCTTTACATTCAGGGTGCTTGGTGTCGTAGAACACAAAGCCATCAATACTAAAATTATTAAAGGTCGTCAAATAAGTTTCAGAGACTAGCATTATGTCTATCTGCTGTCTTTCTAGAAACATTTGGAGTTCATTCCGGTGTTGGCTTAGGCCGTTAGCATTCCAAAATCCTATATTGAGTGAATTCGTGGTCTTGTTAAGATTGTTTGTAATAGGAGATTTTGGTTCCTAATTAATTCTTGCATCATATTTTGCATTGATTTCATACATGATAAATTTCATATCAAAGGCTGAAAAAAACGAACATTTTAAACCCGACCCCCTCAGAATTTGATGAAATTTTGCATAGAGGTACATCTTACCTACTCAAACACAACCTCATTTTTAGAAATTGCATTTTCGAAAAATTGTTGGCGTGGCAAGGTATCGAAATATTCGAAAATATCCGAAAATAATCGAAAAATGACGATAATACTAGGTACTTTTAAAGTTCAGTTTGAAAAAAAAAAAAAATTTGAAAATTTTTTTTTAGGTGTAATATGTAATATAGAATTTTTACAGTGTATGTTTTCAAAAGGTGATTTTAATACCTTTCTAACGGTATAAAAATTTTTGAAATCGGTTGATTAGTTTACGCGTGATATCAAAATATAAGAAAGCCAAGAGATGCATTTACTTAAATAAATTAAAAAAAAAATAAAGAAAAAGGCCATTTTAGTTTTCAGATATGTTATATATATTAAATAGACCTTTCTAAAAAAAATTTGTATTTTTCAAAATAGCTTGATCTTTGAAGTGTTTTTTCAGTTTCAAATTTTATTTTGGAAAACATTTTTTTTTCAGTGTACTAAAACAAAAAAAATTTTACAGTGTATTTTTTTGAAAGCTAATTTCAATACCTTTCTAATGGTATGAAGGTCTTTGAAATCGGTAAAGCCGTTCCCTAGTAATCACACTTTAAAAGTACCTATTATCGTCATTTTTCGAATATTTTTGAATATTTCGATACCTTGCCACGCCCACAATTTTTCGAAAATGCAATTTCTAAAAATGAGGTTGTGTTTGGGTAGGTAAGATGTACCTCTGTACAAAATTTCATCAAATTCTGAGGGGTCGGGTTCAACGCATATTGGGTTTGATATGAAATTCATCACATATGTATGTTCTTGCATCATTTGCACGAAACTGTTTAAGGTTGTTTCCAAGTTTGCAGGTGGAGTGGGAGTCTCCTGTGTTTCAGGCTCCTCTATATCTTTGAGGGCTTGGGAATATCTCCTGAAATGGTTCTGACGAACATTATTATTGATCGTATTTGGAACATTTTGGCGGTTCGGAACTAGTTGAGTCTTTGGGATCAAGGCGGCGCACACTGGGGATTTTGCGGAAAAAAGTCAAATTGTCAACATACTCTTCATGCAATATGCAGTGATATTTTGGAATTTAGACTAAATGGTACAACCAAATCAAAACGAAATTACTCCGATCTGACTGCTAGTTTTTTTTTTATAGCCGTCTCAAACTCAGTACTTGTATGTTTTACCGAACCAACTTAATTTAAACCTAAGAATTTCAAAACGAATAATCTTTTATTATGTGAGCTAACGTTTTTCTTTTTATTTTTTATTTAAAGTAGGATATTTCAGTCTACTAAAATTGAAAAAATAAACTCTGCAGAGACTTAAGTTTTTTTTTTTGTTTATTTTTATGAACATATAACAAAAATCCCTTTTTTCTCCAAACATTTGGACCTGTAATTTTAGCGCCACTTGCCTCCAGTTGGAAATCACTACTAATACATTGTTTCATATCTGTTTTTACATTTTTAATCAATTTCAAGTGCCCCCAGGTGCCCCTTTTCAATTTATTGTATTATACAGTACAACATTTTTCAGCTAATTGATTCGCGACTCAATTCTGATAAGGCTCTTTTGTTTAACATAACTCAAGAACCACTAGTCGGATTTTGTTTAAACAAATTTATAAAAATCAAGAATTACTAGTACTTTCATCTGTTTATATAACGCTTCGCTACAGTTTCCCAGTTATAAATAAATATATGGAGAAAAAAAAATATTTTTTGCCTAAAAATAATTTTTTTTTTTTTTAATTCATAAAAAATCGAAAACGGTAAAAAAGTTCAAAGTCCTATTATTTTCACGTAAAGTCGCATAACCTATGAACAAAATGATACATAAATCAAGAAAATCGATGAACGCGTTTCGCTTTTATTCACAATTAAGTACAGGTATGGATTAAAAATTATTTTTATTTTTTACTATAGGTCCAAGGGAGGTACCCCTAGGGAGTGGCCGATTTCAATTATTTTTTGTACCGTCAATGCCCTTTATGAGGGTAATTGATATGCGAAGTTTCGTAAAGATATCTTACTTTTTTGAGCTGAAATTAAAATTTGTATTTAAATTTTTTTTTTAATTTTTTACTATAGGTCCAAGGGAGGTACCCCTAGGGAGTGGCCGATTTCAATTATTTTTTGTACCGTCAATGCCCTTTATGAGGGTAACTGATATGCAAAGTTTCGTGAAGATATCTTACTTTTTTCGGCTGAAATTAAAATTTGTATTTAAATGTTTTTTTTTTAATTTTTTACTATAGGTCCAAGGGAGGTACCCCTAGGAGTTGACCGATTTCAACCATTTTTGGAAATTTTCTTAACTAGCTCATATATAACCTGTCTGCAAAATTTCAAAGCCCTACGACAACTCCTTCTATTTTTTTCCGCTGAATGTATGGAAGCTTCCCCACTGTGCGGCGCTAGTGGTTTTCTTAGTAACCTTTTCCTTTAAGGAAGTACACACCGAGCAGCCTCTGTAATTTGCAGTGTGATTTTCTCCGCAATTACTACATTTCTTTAATTGTGAGTTGTCTCTTGGTTTCACACAATTCTTGGAAGTATGTAAATCCCCACAGATAACGCAAACACTAGGCAAGGTACAGTACCGCTTAGTGTGCCCAAACTCCGAGCAGTTGTGGCATTGTACCGGGCCCACCCGCTTGTGTGGTTCTTCCACCGGGATACGACGGTGCCCTATTGTTTCTTCTTTCCTATTCTTTTTTCTCCTTTTCTCCCATATTGTTCTCCCCCCAACATCCCCTTATTCCTTTTCCGTGTTGTGTATTTTTCCTATCCTCTGCTTATCCTTTTCTTCCTTCTTCATTTTATCTGTTTCAATAATTATTTTGTGTTTGTTTGTTTCTGGGTAAGAATTTCTGAAACGAATCACTTAAAATTGCAAAAATTCAATTTTAATCAATAGTGGTATTATCGAGTAGCTACTGACAATACAAACACATGCCTATCCTTATTTTTTTTTTAATGTTTATCCTGTTTTATCGCCAATTGAAATTTTTGGTCCTTTTTGTTTCAAAATGGAATATCTCGGGATATACTGACCCGATTTTGATGATTGAGAGACCAATTTCTTCGTCTTTAAAACCTCTACAAGACTACATTTTTTATTTTTAAAATTTTTAATTTTGATTGTATATATTTTTAAATTTTTGCGAAAACCGTGCAAAAAAAAAAGAGGCAATGCATCTTTTTGCACACAAAAAAAGCAAGATATGTAAAAATATGTTCTCTAAGATAATCCGTTGAGAAAAAAAATGGCCCGGCCCTATGAATACCAGATATTTTAATTTGAACACCACCTCCTCTCAATTAAAAAAAATATAATTTTTTAATTCATTTATTGAACAAGTTTTAGAGTAGTGAACCACTTAAAATTATCAAGTCAACATCTAGGAATGTGTTTTTGGGTATCTGAGGTAATTTTAAGTTGAATATGTGTGGTATTTTATAAAAAGCTTATGAACTATGTTGTGTGGATATTAGCGACAATTACAAACTAGAATCACGGTTTTTTTTTCAAACAGAAGTGTGATTATTTCTCGATCCTGCATAAGGCACTGTTTTCCGAGAAAAAGCAAGTTGGAATTTCAAATCAAAAATTAAAATTTTTTTGTTGAAACCAAATTTTACGACCAATGAAAGTTTAAAATTTAAACCTTAAAAGTTTAAATGAGAAAAAGTGTAAGGTCTAAACCAGAAAAGTATGAAATTTATTCCAAAAAATACTTTGAAATATTTGAACTTTTGTAAGTTTGAATTTTAAACCAAAAAGGAATAAGAAACTTTTAAACTTTCGAAAGTTCAAATCAAAGTTTAAAAAATATTCCAATATTTATAACAGTGTACATATCGTACTTTAAACCCTTCTTCTTTTAAAGCATTCTCAATTTCAATGGGATTCACGGAACTTTCTATTCCTTTCAACACAACTGACAAGCCGCGGCTACTCTTTAATTGGAATGTATAAAATGACCTTTTGTTATTTTCAAAATCGTTAGTTACTTTTCGGAAGTATTCCTCCCTGTAAGTTTGGATTTTCACTTCCTGGATATTTCCCTTTTTAAAAGGTACAATATGGAAGTTCTTTTTCCCTATTAATGCTACCAATTTATTTACAAGTATGCCAGAACTTGGTTCCCTCAGATAAATCGGTGGTTGTATTTTGTTTTATTTTATTTGATTTTATATTATATTATTTTACTTTATTTTTTTTATAACCACTCGGTTTATTTTTTTTTTATACTTTACGATACTGCAGATTCCTGGAAGGTGCGGATCTTTGGTTAGTGCATCGCCATCTATCGGTCAATTGCAGCTACTGAAGATTGGTTGTCAAGGCTGTTCGGAATGTTGCCAATTGCCCACCTGAACAGCTGATACCGCGAAAATCTAACAAATGAAAAATGTTTTTGCTTAGTGCCCGCACTTGTATGTACAGACACATGTACATTAGATGAGTTTTTTTTAGATATTCCCTCCGGCACCGGAATATGAAAATAGGATGTTTTAGAGTAAGTAAACTGAAAAAAAAATTTCACTTTTCCAAAAACTGGATGGAGCTACACCGAAAACCGCGAAAATTCCCAGAATTTCAAGGTATGTTTAGATTTATGTCTGAAAAAAGTTAGGATTCTGCCGAGAAATAAGATTTATATCCATCCGTACGTAGAATTAACCGCTAAATCGAATGGCGTATTCTGTTTTTTGGTACACTACCCAGGGAAGGTAATACCGCGGTTTAAAGTGGTCATTTTCTTTTTTTTCTCATGAATCTTCAACTTCTTGCCCTATACTCTTCCCGAAATCCGAAATTATTTTTTAACTAAATCACACGGTAGGCTGCGTTATTTAATGCGCTTTCCAGAAATGTATAGCTATCAAAAATCGAATAAAATTTGGATGAATTCATCGAGTTTAAATGAAGTAAAGTCGGGTATAAAAGGGTAACATACCTTAAAATTTCTTAAATTTTTTGACAATTTTGCTCTTGAAGGCGGTTTTTTGGGTTATTCGTAATTTTTTTATGTGGGTGGATAACTCTACAAATGTAAAAAAAAATACAAAGGTCGAGACCGCGGATAACGGACAAAAAGTGGAGCCGGATAGCGCCAAAACATTTGTCGGCAATATGGGTATCTACTCTTCATCATTGAACTCCCCTCACACTGTAAATTTGTGAAATGTCTAATGTTTGCTGACGATGTTAAGCTCTTCTTGAAAATTGACAGCATCTCTGATCGCGAAAAGTTGCAGCATGATCTAGCGTCTTTCATAACGTGGTGTGTCTTAAATCACTTGTATTTAAACATCAATAAATGCTCTGTAGTCACTTATGCTAGGAAGCCGAATACGGTCATCTTCGACTATTATCTGGATACTAATGTTCTCACTCGTCTCTCAGATATGAAGGATTTAGGTGTGATATTTGACGCCAAGCTTTCTTTCAATAAACATATTGATTGCATTACCTCAAAATCCTTGGGTCAGAATTTTTCAAATCAGCTCAAAAAAATTTTTTTTCTTTGATTTTTATGATTCGCGTCTTAATCGATAGCTCTCCGTGTCAAGAATTAGTTCCCGAAATATTTTTGCAAAATGAACATTTTTGCAATAGTTATTCGCCAAGAAAGTTTTACATCAACTCCTTTAAAAAAAATTATTGTTAATCGACGGTACAATTAAATTTAACGCGAACTACGCCAAATGTTAGGTAATTATGTATATTTTAAAATAGTTTTTGAAAAAAATAAAAAAAAAAATTTCTGTATCCTTTTTAAGGATAATTGTTGTTATCAATGTTCTCCGCCTAGGAAAAATTCGGAAAAAATATTGTAGATGTAATGATGCATCGCAAGCTGAATTCCGAAGGAAAAAAAGATGGGGACTTTTACCGTTTAAATGCAAAATGCGATTGAACGATTCCCCTCTTCAGCTTAGTAACATTACACCACTGTAAAATTATTAATTTGAAATAATTCCAAGAGATTCAGGTATAGGGGAGTTGGTCCGGTCTTCCTGATCTCAAAAATTGTTTTCTTTATATTTTGTATGGTTAGTTTTCGAGATAACGGTAAATTTTTGCAGTTTTGGGTATCACTACATTCAAACCTATTTTTCGCTAAGGTTGCAAGTGCGATAACCGCAAGCAGTACCTTGTTAGAAACATAATTAAAATACGCTTCTAACGACATGCAACTTGCAGTGATTGAACAAATCCTTGCTCGTCAAAATCAGAATTTTGTTGGATTTTCTGATTCATTTTTTTATTCAAATATTTATCGTTTTTATAAAAAGGATTATGCACAGTATACACAGTAGATTCTCTACATTACAAAGTTTTGGCAACGGTTGGTATAAACGAGTGGTACGAACACCAGAAAAAGAACAGACATCGCCCTTAAAAAATTTTCGCAAGTATGCTTCTGGCGGGATTTATATTTCTTTTAAATCTGTGCACTTTTAGTGCTTTTAATTAAAAGTTAATTTTCAAATCATAAATTATTGTATAAAAATAGTGTTATGACTTCATATAGTCAAAAAACAAAAAAATTCTCTCGATCAAAGACATATTTTTCTTTATTTTGAACACGCGTTTCAATATAAAATTTTCTTTGTTTTTTGTAAATTTTCTAAAAAATTTGGGAAAAACATTAACACAGCTATTCTACAATCCCTCGAAACTTCGATCGCGGCGACGCCGACTGCCACGACAAAACGAAAATTGGTTTACGACGTTTCGAACATAAGTGTTGTTAAGTGTTAAACAATGTTCGAATCAGTGTTAGGTAGCGTTTTTGCGAAATCATATGTATTTTAGACAGCAAATTTGTATTTTTGACAGCAAATTTATATTTTCAGTAAGTCTTATATTAAATTTTCAGAAAGAATATATTAAATGGTTAAGAAATGGATTCCATTGCTGCAGCAGCTTTTTCAGTGGAAAAATGAATGGAAGAACAAAGGAATTTGGACATTAATTTTAATAAATTTTTTTTAAATATTGCTTTCTATTATAAAAAAAAGTGCCAACATATATGAAAACGGCATTTATAGAATACTGTCACCAAGTTTCATACCTTGTAATCGGAAATTAACACCGACTAAGCTCGGATAGAATGAACTAATTTTATTTATTTACAAACTAATGGGAATTTTTCAGTGAAACTTTCAGGAAATATTCTTTGAATGATAATTCATCTACCTTTAACGCTTCAACTATTATTAAATTATAATATTAAAGTTCTCCAAAATGAGAATTCTGCCGACTGAGGTGTTTTTTTAAAGCGCGGCCGAAGGCCGGTGGAGCAAAAAAGTCTTCTACACTCACATTGCTTTAACAATGTTAAATTAAGCTCTGTTAACAGTTGACGATAAAACATAACTTCCTTTGCACCTTCGCACATCGCTATATACTCAGCTTCGGTAGAGCTAAGTGAAATGCTGTTTTGTTTTTTCGATTCCCAAGCGATTGGTCCACCGGCAAAGAAAACAACATACCCACTGTATGATTTCCGGTCGATAACGTTCGAACCCCAGTCAGCGTCGGTGAATCAAGAAAGTGTGCTGTTCATTCTTCTGTACGTGAAATTCGCGGTAGCTGTATGCTTTATATAACGCTGAATGTGCTTTGCTGCAATAAAGTGTTGCTGATCAAACTACCGATTAGAGACTGAAAAGTTTTAACATTAATCATGTCGGGGCAATTTTCCTGTGTACATTTTGCTAATTCAGTTCCACTTGGAAATGGAGTAGAACTCTCTTTACATTCCATCATGTTCCACGCTTTCAAAAGTTCATGCGCGTACCGCTTCTGATGCACAGTAATCGCACCTCTCATCCCATCTCTCTCTATTTCCATTCCAAGGTAAAATGAAATCGGCCCACGGTCTACTATTTCAACACAGCTTTTTAACCTCTCAATTATCTCATTCATTGTATATTGATGTGTGCAAGCCAATATCATGTCGTCTACATATATAGCAACAATAGCAATCTCACTGTTTTGTGACATAACGTAGACACAATTATCTGACAAACATTTACGAAAACCAATAGTACATAATACTTCATTAAACCTCTCATTCCATACTCTTCCCGCCTGTTTTAACCCGTATAAAGATTTTTTCAATTTACAAACTTTATTTCGCTGGTCCTCCTTGACAAACATTTCAGGCTGGTACATATAAATTTCTTCACTTAACGTGCCATTAAGATATGCTGATACTATATCAATATGATTTGCGAGTAATCTATTTTCTGCGCAAATTGCTAATATTAACCTAATCGTAGAATGCCTGACGACTGGCGCATACGTTTCATGATAGTCGATGTTTCGCTTTTGAAAGCAACCTTGCGCGACTAATCGTGCTTTATATCTCTCGACGCTGCCGTCGCTATTTCGCTTAGTTGAAAAAACCCCTTTATTTCCAATAATATTTTTTCCAGGTGGTTTATCCACCAAATCCCAGGTATCGTTCTTCATAGCCCCGTCACAATCAACTGCTGGATGTAGTTGCATTTTGCTGCATGTAGGTGCATCGCCACAATCATCTTGCGTTTCTTTGCTATCAGGGCATCGGAGCGAAAGTTTTTTTTTGTTAGTTCCGCTCACAAAAATTTTTTTTGTTGGCTCCGCTCTTAGCTCCCAATTTTTCTTTTTTGCGGTGATCAGGGATGCTGTTTGTGGGAATTTCTTACCAAACTGGTATAGGAAGTAAGTTTATACTAAATGTATAAAAACTGTTAGTAGAGAAAATGTGGTAGTAAAGAAATGTGTAATGGAAATTCAAAAATATATATAGTATTTCGACCGGTGGGCGATGATTTTTAAAATAAATGCGATAATAAAAAACTATTCGCTATCATCTTACGAGATGTGTCAATAAATGACGAGCCCATATGATATTTGTCCTCCTCTTACAATGTGCTAAACCGGTTAAAAGAAAAAAACTTATTAAAACTAAATAAATAACACAAACAAATATTAATAGTGATGCATGTCTACCAGACTTAGGCATTATTCGAATAAATTTGTATTTAAATAATTATTCGAATAAAATTTTTTGTTTAATTTTTATTTAGATAAATTAGTTACTAAATTAAAGATAAATTATTCGGAACTTTATAGGCTATTTCAAATAATGGGTTATATTAATAAAAACCAAGCATTTGCTTTTGCTTCAGATTTCAGACCTTTTACTCACATTTTGAAATTTGGTTCATACAAATTAATGTCAAATTTTCGAAATCTTGAGTAAAAGCATATGGTATATTTTTGTGAATACGACCCAATAAATATAAATTGTGGGTAGAAAAAAACAGCATTTGAAGAACATATAGATACATACATATGTACATGGTTTCTATTTTATCACAAAAATTTATGTAAATAAAAAGTATTTATTATTCGAACAATTCTTTTTGCAGTAAGCGAAATTATTTATTATTCAAATAAAGATAAAAAAAAAAAAATTATTCATCTACTTATTATTCGTTATTCGAAAAAATTTTGCTCAACTCTGATACATATCCACAAATATGTATGTAAGTGATTTTAGCTCCAACTCCGCTATTTTCAATGATTTTAGCTCCTTGCTCTTCGCAGCACTGCGCTCCATTGCCCCGAACAAATGTCAAATGCTTCTTCTTATCCTTACATGCAGCAAAAGTTGAAAGTTGGGAACTTTTTTATGGTAGATGGCGCTAGTGCTGCTGGATGAGTCGATCCCCATGCAAATACATACATTCGACTCAGCTGTCAATGCATGCTGCTCCGTCAAAATTTCATTGTGACGGGGCTATCATCAACGAATCGTACTCAGATTTCATCGCGTCCAACCATTTACGTTTGTTGTGACTTTCCATCGCCTCACTGACAGATGTAGGGTCAGCAACAATTGCATTCAAAACTTCATGAACATTTCCATCGTCACCTACGTATACTTTTCTTGGCCTTCCAACACTTCCAGTTCTATTGATTTTTGGCCTTCCTCTTTTGCGTTTTCTCATAGCCACTGTCCCAGCTTCTTCTTCTGCACTCTCCTCATTGACACTCTCTGTGCTTTCGATGCCGATTTCACCACTCGATTTTCCATTACCTTCTGCGCCAACTACATTAGGCGATTTTGCATTGCTTTCGATTTGGACTGTGCTATTCGAAGCTCCAACACTATCGCCGCTCTCTGTGGTAGGTAAAGCTTTATGAATATCGCCACCGACACCACTAGGTACAGCTACATTGCTTTCGTTTTCCCCGCATGCAGGTGAACTAGCTTGATTCGAATCGACACCAACAATGCCTGGCGTTTTCTCCTGATGCTAACTCACCACGGTTATCCATTATAGGTGAAGTACAATGTTGACTATTAGAAGCTTCCACATTCACCAAAGGTTGAGTAAAATATTCGCTATCATTGTTAATCGCTGTGCTAGCTTCAACATGAGCTTTTTGAGTGAGAATTTTCAAAAAAAAACTTACATTACGGGACGTAACGATACTTCTACTTTGACTGTCGTATAATCTGTACGCTTTGCTTTGAGCTTATGAGCTTGAGAATATCAGCTTTCGGCCTTTCGCCGCAAATTTAGAAACGTTCTGTTGCTTTTGCAAAGCTACTGCTTCGCAACCAAATGCTCTAAAATGAGAGACAGACGGTTTCCAACCAAACCAGCATTCGTATGGCGTTTTGCCTTGCAAGACTTTAGTGGGAGCACGATTTCTTAAATAAGTAGCAGTATTCACTGCCTCTGACCACAAACTCGTTGGTAATTTCGACTCTTCCAGCATACATCGACTCATTTCGACTAACGTTCTATTTGCTCTCTCAGCAATTCCATTCTGTTGAGGAGTATATGCTGCTGTCGTTTGGTGGACTATTCCATTTTGTTTCAAAAATAAATTAAATTCAGAACTCAGGTATTCCCTACCATTATCACTACGCAAAATTTTAATTTTAGAGCCAGTTTCTTTTTCTGCCCTTAATTTGAATTCTTTAAAAGCGTTAAAGGCGTCTGACTTGTGGTTCAGAAAATACGTGCTAATATATCTTGTGTGATCGTCAATAAACGTGATGAAATATGATGACCCCCCTTGGGAAGCATTGCGCATCGGCCCACAAATATCTGTATGTATGATTGCTAACTTTTCTTCACTGATTACTGAGCGGTACGATTGGAAAGGCTTACACGAAATTTTACATAAAGAACAAGTTAAACATGAAAAATTGTTTGGCATTTTTATATCCAACCCTCGAACCATTTCTTTACTTGACAATGCATGTAAATCTCTCGCATTCAAGTGACCATATCGCCGATGCCACAATTCAAAATCCGACTGTTTACCACAATTCATAAATGCGAATTCTTTCTTAAAAAATTCAGTGAAAAATATGCCGAATTTTTTCTCAGCCACAAAAATTAGTTTTCCGCCTTTCGTAAAGGCCATAGCTTTATTTTCAGTGAATTTTACTGAGTTTCCATTCCTAATAATTTTGCCAACAGACAAAAAAATTGGATTTTAACTCGGGAACAAAAAGTACTTCGGTTAGTGTAATGTCAGCGTTAGCTGATTTAATATGCACATTACCTATGCCTATTGCTGAAACACTTTCGCCGGATGCCAGTATAACCTTTTGTGTATGCTCTCGGTACGTTGAAAATTCGCTTCTATTGTTGCATATATGTGAAGATGCTCCACTGTCCAGAATCCACTGCTTGCTGTTGTTTGCCAAATCGCTGTCACATGAACCAAAGACAACATCTGACTTCTCAGCACTTTTGCATTGCGCTCGCACATGCCCTCCCTTCCCGCACGAGTAACATTTAATATTGTTTTTGGAGTTTTTATCACAAAATTTCCGCTTTGGCTGCCGCTTACCTTTCGTGCCGTCCACCGCGTACACTACTTGCTCACCTCCGCTGACTTTTCCCTTGCGCCGCTCTTTTCATTTTTAAATTGTCGATCTTGGGTAAGTCGTCTCGGCTCGTGATGGCCACAACGAAATTCTCCATTTCTTCCGGCAGGCTGCACAATAACATGATACTTAAAATGTCGTCTGGAATAGTTACGTCTATTTCCTTCAAGCTGTCAGCAATCGCGCAAAAACTACCAACCTGACTACTGTAGCTTACGCTGGATTGAAATTGAAAACGGACCAACTTCTTGAACAGATTTACTTTCCTTGTAGGACCCTTTGCACGATAGGTATCCGCTAACTTAAGCCATGCACCTTTTGCAGAAAGACTATTTTTTATATGCAATAACTCTGAAGGTTTAACGCAAAGAGTTATGGTCGCCAATGCTTTTCGATCAATTACCAACCACGCTGCTTTCTCTTCCGCAGTTGCCGTGGCGCTACAAAGCCCCTCAACAGCTTGCCAGTAATCCAACGTCACCAAGAGACTTTTCATTTGAACAGACCAAACCGCATAATTTTCGCCATTCAGCTTATCAATTTGCGAAAGCACACTCGCCATTTTTATCGACCAACGATTAACAAATAACGAAAAACAAATAATTAGACAAAACTAAATTATTAATTTTCGCGACCACGTGTATTTAAAGATGGAGCCTCACACTGGGCCCATAACCAGTGTTAAATTATAAGTAAGAATGAAGTCCGAGGAATGAAACACACGACCGTCTTAGTTAAGCGATTTTAATTGAATGAATAATAGATACATAAATGACAATTACAAAGTGACGTGATATGCTAATACATATCGGATGATGATATTTGGAAATGAACTGTTATATAGTTGAGTTGTAGATATAGGGTGTTCTAACAGATTTAATTTAATTTAATTTAATTTAATTTATGGGGTAAGTGGAAAAAAATTCAACAACTATTTACAGCGAAGGTTGAGTGTATAGCTATTTCACGAAAAACCATTTCCGATCATCAGCACTCTTTTCGGAAGTGGATGCACCGGGGATTGAACCCCAGTCCATTCCAACTTCAGCCGCAATGACCCAACGGATAAACACACTCGGCCATTGAGACTCTGTGCAAGCTGTTGGATTTTCCCCACTTTTGCCTTTTTCATTTTCATCATTAACGTTAGTGTGTATATGCTTTTGCATATATTCTCCACAAACGTGCTGAATTTTTGTTGTAGGCAGTTCGCAATGAACATTGTTGTTGGTATTTATTTTATGTATATACCAAACAACGTTAACAATTTTACTTGAAAGAGTTTTTAGTGCTTAGCACGAAATTTTTATTTTTAATTCAATTTTTAATTGTTGGGGTAAGTGGAAAAAAATTCAACAACTATTTACAGCGAAGGTTGAGTGTATAGCTATTTCACGAAAAACCATTTTCGATCATCAGCACTCTTTTCGGAAGTGGATGCACCGGTAATTGAACCCGAGTCCATTCCAACTTCAGCCGCAATGACCCAATTTTCGATCATCAGCACTCTTTTCGGAAGTGGATGCACCGGTAATTGAACCCGAGTCCATTCCAACTTCAGCCGCAATGACCCAACGGATAAACACACTCGGCCATTGAGACTCTGTGCAAGCTGTTGGATTTTCCCCACTTTTGCCTTTTTCATTTTCAACATTAACGTTAGTGTGTATATGCTTTTGCATATATTCTCCACAAACGTGCTGAATTTTTGTTGTAGGCAGTTCGCAATGAACATTGTTGTTGGTATTTATTTTATGTATATACCAAACAACGTTAACAATTTTACTTGAAAGAGTTTTTAGTGCTTAGCACGAAATTTTTATTTTTAATTCAATTTTTAATTGTTGGGGTAAGTGGAAAAAAAATTCAACAACTATTTACAGCGAAGGTTGAGTGTATAGCTATTTCACGAAAAACCATTTTCGATCATCAGCACTCTTTTCGGAAGTGGATGCACCGGGGATTGAACCCGAGTCCATTCCAACTTCAGCCGCAATGACCCAACGGATAAACACACTCGGTCATTGAGACTCTGTGCAAGCTGTTGGATTTTTCCCACTTTTGCCTTTTTCATTTTCAACATTAACGTTAGTGTGTATATGCTTTTGCATATATTCTCCACAAACGTGCTGAATTTTTGTTGTAGGCAGTTCGCAATGAACATTGTTGTTGGTATTTATTTTATGTATATACCAAACAACGTTAACAATTTTACTTGAAAGAGTTTTTAGTGCTTAGCACGAAATTTTTATTTTTAATTCAATTTTTAATTGTTGGGGTAAGTGGAAAAAAATTCAACAACTATTTACAGCGAAGGTTGAGTGTATAGCTATTTCACGAAAAACCATTTTCGATCATCAGCACTCTTTTCGGAAGTGGATGCACCGGGGATTGAACCCGAGTCCATTCCAACTTCAGCCGCAATGACCCAACGGATAAACACACTCGGCCATTGAGACTCTGTGCAAGCTGTTGGATTTTCCCCACTTTTGCCTTTTTCATTTTCAACATTAACGTTAGTGTGTATATGCTTTTGCATATATTCTCCACAAACGTGCTGAATTTTTGTTGTAGGCAGTTCGCAATGAACATTGTTGTTGGTATTTATTTTATGTATATACCAAACAACGTTAACAATTTTACTTGAAAGAGTTTTTAGTGCTTAGCACGAAATTTTTATTTTTAATTCAATTTTTAATTGTTGGGGTAAGTGGAAAAAAATTCAACAACTATTTACAGCGAAGGTTGAGTGTATAGCTATTTCACGAAAAACCATTTTCGATCATCAGCACTCTTTTCGGAAGTGGATGCACCGGGGATTGAACCCGAGTCCACTTACCCCAACAATTAAAAATTGAATTAAAAATAAAAATTTCGTGCTAAGCACTAAAAACTCTTTCAAGTAAAATTGTTAACGTTGTTTGGTATATACATAAAATAAATACCAACAACAATGTTCATTGCGAACTGCCTACAACAAAAATTCAGCACGTTTGTGGAGAATATATGCAAAAGCATATACACACTAACGTTAATGTTGAAAATGAAAAAGGCAAAAGTGGGGAAAATCCAACAGCTTGCACAGAGTCTCAATGGCCGAGTGTGTTTATCCGTTGGGTCATTGCGGCTGAAGTTGGAATGGACTCGGGTTCAATCCCCGGTGCATCCATTTCCGAAAAGAGTGCTGATGATCGAAAATGGTTTTTCGTGAAATAGCTATACACTCAACCTTCGCTGTAAATAGTTGTTGAATTTTTTTCCACTTACCCCAACAATTAAAAATTGAATAAAAATAAAAATTTCGTGCTAAGCACTAAAAACTCTTTCAAGTAAAATTGTTAACGTTGTTTGGTATATACATAAAATAAATATGTACCAACAACAATGTTCATTGCGAACTGCCTACAACAAAAATTCAGCACGTTTGTGGAGAATATATGCAAAAGCATATACACACTAACGTTAATGTTGAAAATGAAAAAGGCAAAAGTGGGGAAAATCCAACAGCTTGCACAGAGTCTCAATGGCCGAGTGTGTTTATCCGTTGGGTCATTGCGGCTGAAGTTGGAATGGACTCGGGTTCAATCCCCGGTGCATCCACTTCCGAAAAGAGTGCTGATGATCGAAAATGGTTTTTCGTGAAATAGCTATACACTCAACCTTCGCTGTAAATAGTTGTTGAATTTTTTTCCACTTACCCCAACAATTGAAAAATTGAATTAAAAATAAAAATTTCGTGCTAAGCACTAAAAACTCTTTCAAGTAAAATTGTTAACGTTGTTTGGTATATACATAAAATAAATATGTACCAACAACAATGTTCATTGCGAACTGCCTACAACAAAAAATCAGCACGTTTGTGGAGAATATATGCAAAAGCATATACACACTAACGTTAATGTTGAAAATGAAAAAGGCAAAAGTGGGGAAAATCCAACAGCTTGCACAGAGTCTCAATGGCCGAGTGTGTTTATCCGTTGGGTCATTGCGGCTGAAGTTGGAATGGACTCGGGTTCAATCCCCGGTGCATCCACTTCCGAAAAGAGTGCTGATGATCGAAAATGGTTTTTCGTGAAATAGCTATACACTCAACCTTCGCTGTAAATAGTTGTTGAATTTTTTTCCACTTACCCCAACAAATTTAATAATTTTTTTTTAATTTCCTAAATTCAAATTCGATAAGAAAATTGTGAAAAATCTTAACGATTGTAGGAAATCGGTGCATCGATGGAATCGGTGTATTGCATATGCAACTGAATAAATTCGCGAATAAACTCCCTACAAATAAAACTATCGGCACAACGAGTGCGCAGGAGTCGACGAACGAGTAAAGCTACTTCAATACGAAAAAGCAACTCTGAGTGGCTAAATTAGTACATTCACTCCAGTGATGCCATTTTCACTTCGATCGAAGTTTTTCACTTCACTTTTATGCCTGTCACTTCGACACTTCCTCTTTCCCAAAATCACTTCAATTTTGACCAATCAGAATTAATTTACTTTTATAATTTATTCTTAAAAATTCTAATAAAAGTTGCATATGTATGTATGTAGGTAGGTGTTTATACAATCATAATATATGGCATCCCTCATTGAGAGGTGAATGACACATTATATTTCCACCCCCATGCCTAATGGTCTTTTAGGTGTAGTATGGTGCAAATCCTTTGCCATTTGGACGGCGTTCTGAACTGCTGGAGTCATGCCCACAAAGATTACAACAAAGAATTCGATCTGTGATGCATTAAATGGACTATTTAGCTTGGGGTGGAAACATGATGGTTTAAGGAAGTGGAACTTGGTAAAGCGTTGGTCTGTTATTTTCGCTAAAGAACACATTGACCGTTATAAAGTACAGGGTTACTTAGTAGAATATTAAGCTGTCATATTGCCAAGGAAACATGTCATATATTTTCTTGACCTCGCGGGAACGCTTCACTTCGATTTGCTTCGAATCACTTCGATTTTTCAGCCGCTTTAGTTCCCTCGAAAATTGCGCTGACAACACTGGCTACGCTTTTGTGTATGCATGTATGTATGTATTGGCAAATATCAAACTTGTTACTTGTTGCTTATCAACAACTTTCCATGACCATCCTGGTCCACATATCGGTCTGTATCATATACATAAATCGATTTAGGTATCGAAAAAAAGTTAGTTGTATATTGGAACCCTGATTACTACAACATTGCTCAAAAATATCTCGAGCTATTCCGGTTCATGTTTGGGCCTCAACATCGGGAACCGATTGAGATATCCGTATAGCGTTGAAACATATATGGTAACCCTGAGACGCACCCTTAATTTGATGCCAATATTGCGAAAAAATATTTGGGGCACATCCGGGACCACGTCTTGGTCTCTATGTGGAGAACCGACTGGAAAATTGGAATGGAATGAACTCTCTATTGAAGCTCTGATTTATACCTTTAATTTGATACCAATATTGCTCAAAAATATTTTGGAGCCATCTGGGTCCATATATTGGCCTAGATCTCGGGAACCGGTTGAGATACCAGAATTAAATGTAGTCATAATTTTAAATTTCAATGTGATCGGCCCGGTAGCTTCGGCGTGCATAAGGAACAAACACACAAACAAATAAACAAACACCCTGTAAAAAAGTGTGCGACGAGTCTCTAAAAAGATTTGTCCGGGAGCGCTCTCTTTCGGGTACAATTAGTCTACAATTGTTCCCAATTGTACCCGAACGGGTACATATGTATACTAATTGTAGACGAATTGTACCCGAAAGGGTATCAAACGGGTACAATTAGTCGCACAAATGGATGTGTCGCATTTGCTACCTGTTCGGGTACAAAACGGGTACAATTGTGCGCTTTTGCTACCCGTTCGGGTACAAACTGGGTACAATTAGTCTCTTCATAGGACATGCTCAAACAAAAGAGAACACTTCAACCCATATAAAGAGATACAAATGGGTAGTAATCGCATGCTCCCTTGCGAGTTGTCCCGGATGTATCCCGGAGTGATCGCATTTTTTGCAGGGCAAACTTTCATCCTTATATATGTACATATGTATGTATATACAAACATATGTAGATATAAAATACTTAAATTTTTTCAGTTTCTATTTTGCGATTTAATTGTATATGCACCTGATATCTGTTTACATTATTTATTTCACCACGTGTTGGGAAAATCACATTTGTAAAAGCTTTTTACATTTGTCAAGTTACACACAGAATAGGAAAAATTGTCAGTTTGATAAAAATTTTGACTATTTGTCAACTTATTGATAATTTGTCAATTTCACAGAATAGTGCTGTTAGAATTTCCAATACACCCCCAAAATCTGGAGATAGGGGCCAAAACTCCCTTTTTCATAGGTTAAGTCATATATTGTACTATAACTTTTTCTCCGTTTATCCCATCAACATGATTTTGAAGTAGTTGAAGAAATGACATTTCACCGCTTTCGTAGTATACGCACTGTTAATGTGCCTTGATAAATGTCAGAGAAACTGTAAAAATAATGAACCGGATTGTTCGCCGTCTGTGCCCTCCCCCTCTCCCCCTTTCTAGAAGAAAATCCTGGATCCGCCCCTGTCTACATAAATGGAAATTTATGATATCTAAAGCAATTCATACACTACTGATTCTTATCGAAAGTACCTTATCTCAAATTTAGAACATGGACAGGTAAAATAATGCAAGATAATCTGCCGGCATGTTTCATTCAATTAACTATATTGTTTTGAATAGATAACACTGGATCACAAAATGAAATTTTTTGTCTGTACTTTGGACGTGACTATCCTATCTATATGTAAAATCGGTCGCTGATTCCGAAAATCGGGTTCATTTTTAATTCTATGGGAAGGTTTTTGAGATATCGGAAATTTACCGTTATTTGGCCAATGGGTACACTTAATCCAGTATAACTCTTTAACACAGTTATATTCCTTAGGGTGACACCAAACGAAAGAAAATTAAATTTGCTTTTCATGGCTCCTATAACATTTTTCTCTAACTCTTATAGTTTCTGAAATATTGACGATTAAATTTTAATTTTTTCGATTTTTTACGATTTTTTGAAGAAAAAATTGACTTTGTCAGACAATATCTTTAAAACCAATGTCTTCACCTTCGGTTTTAATCTTTTACGTGAAGCTCCATTCCATTAGCAAAAAAATAAGCTATCAACGAAGAAAATCCATGGTAAAATGGAAAAGTTATAGGCGATCAAGTAAATACAGCCAAGTCGCACAATGCCTCTACACGGGTATATTTTATGCATGTTATACCCGTAAATGGGCTTGTATCTACTGCGCTGCCAATGTGCTGCTACTGCAGATGTGTAGGTATTGGTACAATATGCATAGAATGTACGCGTGCAGAGGCATTGCGCGACCTGGCTGTATTTACTTGATCGCCTATAACTTTTCCATTTTACAATGGATTTTCATCGTTGATAGCTTATTTTTTTGGTAATAGAATAGAGCTTCACGAAAAGGAGTAAAACCGAAGGTAAAAGTATTGGTTTTAAAGATATTGCCTGACAAAGTCAATTTTTTCTTCAAAAAATCGTAAAAAATCGAAAAAATTAAAATTTAATCGTCAATATTTCAGAAACTATAAGAGTTAGAGAAAAATGTTATAGGAGCCGTGAAAAGGAAATTTAATTTTCTTTCGTTTGGTGTCACCCTAAGGAATATAACTCACTGTGTTAAAGAGATATACAGGATTAAGTGGACACATTGGCCAAATAACGGTAAATTGCCGATATCTCAAAAACCTTCCCATAGAATTAAAAATGAACCCGATTTTCGGAATCAGCGACCGATTTTACATATAGAAAGGATGGTTGCGTTCAGAGTATTTTTTGGCTGTAGAGCAGTGTAATCAAATAATTAACGCACGTAGGCATGGTAATTAATAATACACTGGCGCAGATATAAATTCAACGAGTTTTATGCTCTAAGCACATTCGAACCGGCAGCGACAAGCAGCAACCTGTCAAAATTATATTGCACACGTTCATATAAGCGCAAACATTTTATCGGCAGCGCGACATCATGCCAGCAGGGTTGCATTGGTCGTTGTCGCCAATATAGAACTAGAACTATTTCAGATTTGACAAGCGACAATGCAGATGTACAGGCGGAAACGTGTGTATGTGTGCGGTTTAAGTACGTGGCCATGCGGCACGCGGTCGGCTTTAAAAATTTGCTACGTTTACTTCAGGCGACGTTTGATGTCATGAAGTTGGTCGACAGATGCTGCTCTGCAGTTGCCGGTTCGAATGTGTTTAGAGCATTAGGCCGAGTTTCTCATCTAATTCGAGGAGTGCTCCTTAATTTTTGTTTTTTCTACTAATTACAAAATTCTGAGAGCGAATAACGATTAAAATACGCAAATCTATCGAAATCTCACACATACCAAAATAAAAACGCAAAAATTATCGATAATCGATCGGATACGTGGAGATGGGTTATTTAACAAGATTATTCGCTACAAATTTCGAATGCGAATTAAGTTATGTGGAGACGGGCTTTTATGCCGGCCCCGAACAGCGAATGCAAACCAATTCGAGTTTGAAAGTTTTTTTATTAAGGCTGAGCCATACGTGCAATAAGATTTATGAGCTTAGTTTGATAATGGATCATATTAATAAAAGCCAAGCTTAAGAATTCACACCTTTTACTCAAATTTTGAAATTTGGTTCATTCAAATTATTGTCAAATATTTTAAATCTTAAGTAAAAGCATTTGCTTGGTTTTTATTAATACGGCCAAATATGTATATCTATAAATATAATAAAATTGTAACAGGTCGATGTCTGTAGATTGAAGATATTCAAGAAAAACAGATAGGAGAGATCGTTACTGGACCAGCGGAACCCAAATCTACAATTTAAAAAATTTTTGTCTGTCTGTCTGTCCGTCTGTATGATTGTGCGCGCATCACGCAAAAACTACTGAATAGAATTGCATGAAACTTTCACCATTCTATCCTAACGTCTAACTTAAAATTTAGGACAACTTTTATTTGGATGTCTCATCCTGTTCCTGAGTTATTGACCAAAATGTGGGAAAAATGTGACGAAATATGTGTTTTTTAACCATAACGCCCGCGTCATACAAAAACGAAAAAACTTTCAATAATCATTTTCTAGACGTCTCTCCTAAAATTTAAGATGTCTTTAGTAAAACCGAAGGTGAAAACATTGGTTTTAAAGATATTGCCTGACAAAGTCTATTTTTTCCTTAAAAAATCGTAAAAAATCGAAAAAATTCAAATTGAATCGTCAATATTCCAGAAACTATAAGAGTTAAAGAAAAATGTTATAGGAGCGATGAAAAGGAAATTTAATTTTTTTTCGTCACCCCAAGGAAGATACCTCACTGCGTTAAAGAGATATACAGGATTAAGTGGTAAATTGCCGATATCTCAAAAACCTTCCCATAGAATTAATAAAAATGAACCCGATTTTCGGAATCAGCGACCGATTTTACATACAGATCGGATGGTCGCGTTCAGAGTATTTTTTGGCTGTAGGGCAGTGCATTCTGCGTCAAAGTTACGCATCCCCTTTCGAATTGTTCTCACTCCCACAATTATGTGAATACGTCGCTGAACGTTATATATAGTTCAGTTGTGCTGCATATCTCTCACGTGACACATAATTTTCTGTGGTAAGTTTTGTAAATTTCCCAATATGAGGGGTCAGTGAGTCAAAATTACGCATGATTATCTTTATCGTGACTTTCAGGAAGAATTGCTCACGTATTGCATAAGGACAAGGATGACTTTCATTCATCAGAACATTATACTGAAGAGAAAGTATAATAAAACAAGTAAGGAAGCCTAAGTTCGAGTGGAATCGAACATTAGATACTCAGCTGTATGCTTTCATTGTTTATTTGCGTTTGTTCGATATAGGGTGTATTTTATATGAAACGAGTGCTGCATAAACAGGGCGCAGCCACGCCCATTTTTAAAATTTGTATCAATCATCCAAATAAGCATATAAATATTATTGTTAGTGCAAAATTGCATCCCTCTATGACTTTTAGTTACAAAGACTTCACGTTACAAATTCCAAAAGGGTTTTCCAGAAATATCTTTGTTAAAAAGTAGGCGTGGTCATAAACCGATTTCAATACATTTTTGCGTGTCTATTAACACATGTTATAAAAGTGCATAAACCAAGTTTCGTCATAATATCTCAGTTATTTGTCGAGTAATAGGCTCGTATATTCCTTTGTCAAAAAAGAGGAGGTGCAACGCCCATTTTATAAACTTTTTTTATTTTTTGTTTCCGGTCTATTGTAGAACTCATGTCACAAAATTTCAATGAATTATCTTTATATTTCACAGAGATATCGCTAAAAATGATTTTATTAGGTCACTTTATAATACCCATATATAAAAGTGGGCGTGGTCGTCAACCGATTTTGGTAATTTTTCGTCCACACATTTGGCTAAGTAAATATAGCACGCGTACCAAATTTCATCGATATATCTTTAACGGTTTCTGAGTTATGGCCTATAAAACTTTCAATATTTGCCCCTTAATAAGTGGGCGTGGCACCGCCCATTTGCCAAAATTTTTATACTTTTTGTTTTATGTCCGTAGTTGGAGTCCTGCCACAAAATTTCAGTGACAGATCTTTATATTTGACAGAGATATCGCTTAAAATGTTTTTATTAGGTCACTTTATAATACCCATATATAAAAGTGGGCGTCGCCGTTAACCGATTTTGATAATTTTTCGCCAAAACATTTGTATAAGTAAGCAAAGTAGGCATACCAAATTTCATCGATATATCTTCAACGGTTTCTGAGTTATGACATACTTTCAATGTTTGCCCCTTAATAAGTGGGCGTGGCACCGCCCATTTGCCAAAATTTTTGTACTTTTTGTTTTATGTCCGTAGTTGGACTCCTGCCACAAAATTTCAGTGATAGATCTTTATATTTGACAGAGATATCGCTTAAAATGGTTTTATTAGGTCACTTTATAATACCCATATATAAAAGTGGGCGTGGCCGTCAACCGATTTTGATAATTTTCCGTCGAAACATTTGTCTAAGTAAGCAAATTACGCATACCAAATTTCATCGATATATCTTCAACGGTTTCTGAGTTATGACATATAAAACTTTCAATGTTTGACCCTTAATAAGTGGGCGTGGCACCGCCCATTTTCCAAAACTTCATCAAATTTCTTCATAAGGGCCTGAGCTCAATACGTGGGTAAAATTTTATCACTCTAGCTATATTAGTGGCTGAGATACCAAATTTCCGATTTTTTCTATATAGGAAAAGTGGGCGTGGTCATGGTCCGATTTCGCCCATTTTCAATACCAACCGTCCCAGTCTCGATACCAACTTGCATTTCAAATTTCATCAAAATATCTCAATTTTTACGCGAGTTATCGTGCGTACGGACGGACGGACGGACGGACGGACGGACGGACGGACGGACGGACGGACATGGCTCAATCGATTTCTCTTTTCACCCTGATCATTTTGATATATATAAGTCTATATCTATCTCGATTATTTCATTATGTTACAATCCACCGTTATGAAATCAAAATTATAATACTCTGTGTACTAGTACAGCTGAGTATAAAAATATATGAGTTGTATTGTGGCAGCTGTAGGGAAGTTGGTAAAGTGTTCGCCTACCATACAATTGGTCGCGGTTTCAACCCCCAGCCGACCCAACACCAAAATTAAATTTAATTAATTTTCTAATTAAAAGTCAATTATTAGATTTTTAAAACATCGGTCACCCATCGGTAGTGGACGGCATACCCTCCGAGTGTAATCCTGCCTTGAAAAACCTTATACCAACAAGTAAGGAAGCCTAAGTTCGAGTGGAATCGAACATTAGATACTCAGCTGTATGCTTTCATAATTTGTTTGCGTTTGATGGAAACACGTTGTAGGTACTTTATATAAAGCGAGTGCTGCATAAAGTGGGCGTAGCCACGCCCATTTTCACCATTTTTATCAGTCATCCAACTAGGCATATGAATATTATTTTTTGTGCAAAATTTCATTCCTTTATGACTTCTAGTTACAAAGATATCACGTTACAAATTCCCAAAGGGTGTTCCAGAAATATCTTTGTTAAAAAGTAGGCGTGGTTATAAACCGATTTGAATAAACTTTTGCTTGTCTATTAACACAAGTTATAAAAGTATAGAAACCAAGTTTCGTCATAATATCTCAATTATTTGTCGAGTTATAGGCTAAGAAATCTCGTATATTCCTTTGTCTCAAAACAGGTGGTGCCACGCCCATTTTCCAAGATTTTTCTATTTTTTGTGTCCGGTCTATTGTGGAACTCATGCCACAAAATTTCAGTGAATTATCTTTATATTTGACAAAGATATCGCTTAAAATGTTTTTATTAGGTCACTTTATAAGACCCATATATAAAAGTGGGCGTGGTCGTCAACCGATTTCTCTAAAATTTTGAACATGTATTACCACTGGTAATAAAAGTGCACACACATAGTTTCGTCATAATATCTCAATTATTTGTCGAGTTTTGGGCTCCGAAATCTCGTATATATTTGCTTCTAAAAAGAGGCGGTGCCACGCCCATTTTCCAAAATTTTTATGTTTTTTGTTTTATGTCCGTAGTTAGACTCCTGCCATAAAATTTTAATGATATATCTTTATATTTGACAGAGATATCGCTTAAAATGTTTTTATTAGGTCACTTTATAATACACATATATAAAAGTGGGCCTGGCCGTCAACCGATTTTAACAGTTTTCCTCCAAAATATTTGCCTAGGTAAGTAAATCATGCTTACCAAATTTCATCGATATATCTTTAACGGTTTCTGAGTTATGGCATATAAAACTTTCAATGTTTGACCCTTAATAAGTGGGCGTGGTACCACCCATTTTCCAAAATTTCATCAAATTTCTTCATAGGGGCCTGATCTCAACACGTGGGTAAAATTTCATCGCTCCAGCTATATTAGTGACTGAGATACCAAATTTCCGATTTTTTTCTATATAGGAAAAGTGGGCGTGGTCATGGTCCGATTTCGCCCATATTCAATACCAACCGTCCCAGTCTCGATACCAACTTGCATTCCAAATTTCATCAAAATATCTAAATTTTTGCGCGAGTTAGAGTGTTTACGGACAGACGGACGGACGGACATGGCTCAATCGATTTCTCTTTTCACCCTGATCATTTTGATATATATAAGTCTATATCTATCTCGATTATTTCATTTTGTTATAATCCACCGTTATGTGATTAAAACTATAATACTCTGTGTACTAGTACAGCTGAGTATAAAAATGCATTCACCGTTAGGAATCGGCATAAAACTGTAGGCCCAGCCAATTAGTAGGAAAACCCAAATTAAGGAGCATGCTTCGAATTAGGAAAAAAGTTCGACCTTAGAATTCGTTACAGCCAGTGTATCATATTATATTATGTATTGTACATAATTCTTCTTCTTCTTTTTAATCAGCTCGTAACGGTCTAAACGATTTTGGCCTATTCCAAAAAAGCGCACCAGTCGTGTCTGTTTTGTTCTGTCTAGCGCCAATTGGAAATACCGAGGCAGGTCGAGTCGGTCTTCGCCTGATCTTCCCAAAGCAGAGAAGGTGTCCCTTTTCTTCTTTTGTACATACTGCCCTTCAAAAAAAGGCAATAAGTGCAAAAATGATACATATATGTCGCGAGGACAATATTTGATATATTCCAAAATTGTGTTTGACCGACATTCATAAAAAAGTTTAATTTTTTTTTTCTGAATGAGTTTCCAGTTCATTTAGATTGTAAGTAAAAAAGTTTGATTTTTGCAGCAAAGTTATTCAAAAAGGGATGGAAAATAGGTATTTTCTAATTTCAGGAGAAAATTGAAGAAGTTCTTTTGGTTTAGTTTTTTTTATAGTAAACAAATTTAAATATATTTTATTTATTATATGTCACACACACATTTATAAAATTGTAGTAGCATTACAAAAAAAAACAGAAGGGGGACTAAAAGGGGTCGTTATTCCCTTCATATAAAACTTTCATGGTCGTTATAAAAACACAAAGCAGTAGATTAAACAATGAAATGCCAATCTTTCGAAAACAAAATTGTACACATGTATTTATTATTTCAACGTAGTTCACAACCAAATAACTTATGTATGCATACCTACATGCTAAAAATAAGGCAGATAATTTATATTTTCGTAACTTAAATAAAGTCACAATATATATATCGTCGTTTAAATTTCATAACCGCCTAAGTGAAATTGCTAACCGCCTAAGCGGCACTTGTGCCAAAAATAAAATTTGCCAATAATTCAATATGTTCCTACTTCTATACGAAGTTGATACTTTAGTCAACAAAATGATATACATAACTATTTAAATTTAAGTTTATACGCAGAAATAAGTTTGAAATGAAGGAGTTTTATGCTCTTCTGTAAAATTAATTCTCATTTACTTCAATAATATCATAACGTAGGATAGGCGGTTATACACAGCGACTATTCTTGTTTTCTGCGGTGGCGATAAATTCATACATACGTACATTCAACAACGAAGAATGCCTCACACAAATTTACGAATGCAAAAGAATATTCGCGAGTGTTCAATGAGCGCCAGCGGTGAAATTCATTTTATGCGCTCGTGAGCGTCCAATGAGCGCTCTTTGAAAATTCATTTTTATTCATGCATATGTATGTAGGTACATATATTCATACCCATAACTTTGTTAAATAAAATACCTACCTACATATGTATTTCATAGTATCAAATTTTTCTGTAGTCCCCCTTGTCTTTGAAAAGAAATGTTTAACGACACCCATGGAATCTTGCTTCCCTTTCTTACAGTATATCGTTACTGTGAAGTTTGACCAACAAAACAATTGAATAGTAGCAATATAGAAGTATTATATATATGAACAAAGCTAATGTTTACATTTGTTTTACATATCTATAATAAAGTTTGTGCAAGTACAGTACAAATTTGTAAATAAACTGTGAAGATATAGCTGAAAAACCCATCATACGTCAATTTTACGCATGATTATCTTTAACGTATGTAAAAATATGATTATCTAACTAGGGATACACACACAAAAGCACACATTATTATTTAGGTAAATACCCAATAAACATAGCGGCGAATATTCGAGAACATTGAATAATTACAAATGAATCTTTAAATCAAGACTGCTCAGCTCATAGGCACTCAAAGCACAATTTTTTTTTTGTTTTGCTCTGAATTATAGGCACAGCAACATATTTTCATTTCAAATATAAAAATTAAATTTTCTTTGCACTGCCATAAGCACTCAGATATAAAAAAATTTCTATGTACATACGTGCCTATGATTCATATGTATGTATATGGGTATGTGTAGAGCACACGCACTTTGTATAGGAAGCTCAAGCACTGGCGTAAGAAATCGAAATTTACACTAACAAATGTGAATGAAAAAAAATTAAAAAAATGGCAGCACTGAAAAAAATTAGTATTCAATAAAATGTTCATATAAAAAATACTAAAATTTTTGAATGTATGTGATACTACCATTTGAAAATAAATTCTTCAATAAAATTTTATTGGAATTCATAAAAAAATTGAAATGAACAAAAAATTTCTCAGTGCATATAAAAAATTTGTAGATGCATTGTGTTTCGTACTTTCGAGAGCGTTGCATAGGCCTGCTTTAAATTATTGAGCTGGACTCTCCCACTTCTGGAAATTTTGCCGTTATCAACCAAAAGATAGCAACAATAATAGAGATACACAATATGACATATTATTATAATTCACAATGTTCGAAAATACCGAACTCGATATCCAAGGTGTATACAAACATATGTATATCGTCGGTGATTTTGCAATGTGTGCCTTCACTGTAGTAAATATGGGGGCTGGTGTCTCCAAGTCATTATGTATTCTACAGCGACAACTTCATATTAGATACGGATACAAAACCTTCCTACACCTGGGGAATATTCATTTCTTGGTCCAGGATAAGGACATGTGAAAAGCGAATAATAATCCCCAAGTAATCCAGATTCAGGAATCATGGGTAAATCGTGAACGCATCTGTGGCCTTAGAGGGATTTCTTGAGGCAACATCCTGCACCATATAGGGACAGGAAGCCCGCGGGCTTCTGTCACTGTTCCGCGATCAGTAGGAAGCATGATGTTTGTTGAAATGACAAAAATGCTTTTGTTTATCCAAAATATGGTTAATTAGAGATAATTAGCTAATTTTACTAAAAATTAATGTTGTATACTCTTTAATATTTATAAAAATTAATAAGCTAATACAAGAATTACTAGAAAACAGCATAATGGTATATAGAAACTATGGTCCCATTGTCTCCGTATGGCTCCAAAAGAGGTACTTTGTCAATACCTCTGCAGAAATGCGACGAAAAGTGCATGTTAAATGTCTGTAGAAAATTATATTGTGTGTCGCTTTTATGGGAAGTAGTCCTGGTGACTAAGTATATAGTGAATCAATACCGTTTCTCTATAGACCTTTACTGCAGGGTTGTCACTTTCCACTTCTTCTTGAACACACCTAAATAACGTGTTTACTCTTTTGACAAGCACATAGATTTTACTTTTATATATAGCTTTGCTTTTATATATCAAACTTCAGCGAAAAGTAAATTAATTATTGTTGGGGGTAAGTGGAAAAAATTAAATTTTTTTCTCCCTCTTGAAAAAAATTGGTCATGGCGCCATAGCACGGCTTGCAGTATCATCGACAATATACATATCGCACCCTAAATCATAAAGGGGCACAACTCAAAATTTTTCGAAATCGAGTTTTTTTCATAAACGGGTATACGGAACATATCTCTGTAGATTGCCAAAAAAAACTTTTGAATAACTGTCTCTTTCGACCGAAAAATAACCATTATACCTGGCCCTTTGCCATACGATTGCTTGTAATGAAAAAAAGTTTTTTGGCTCTCCTGAAAATTTTTGAATTTTGAGTTGTGTCCCTTTATGATTTAGGGTGCGATATGTATAACATTTTCTCGGTTTGAGCTCGAAAAGAATTAGTTCCATATGCTATTATATTAACAAGAGGAAAGATTACTTATATTAAGACAACCACTCCCTTATCTCAATTTCCTTCCGAGAATGGGCCGGCTTTCGGATTGTTCGAGAATCAAATAGTTATCGAATTGAATAACAGTATTTTCCACACCAACGAAGGCCAGATATTTGAGTCGACACATATCAAAGTCGCCTAAGTCCACGAACCGAATTTTTCAGATTTTTCATGTAATGCACTTAGACCGAACACTTTAATAGTTTAAGCAGGTCAGTACGCCTAAGAAACGTTAAACACCTAAGTAAAACGTATTTAAATACACATATTTTCCAAACCAGTCTATGGGAAAAATAAAAAAGAAACTAAGTTTTCTCGAAATAGTTTTTGATGGAATTAAGGGACTTTGATATGTAGTGACTCATTTATTTTCGAATTGTTTATTAAGACGAATGTTTATTGGGTATGTACAAGTAATGGAAAATAGAAATTTCAAATTGTGCCAAATTTGTAAACAAATATGTGCATTTTCAAGTTCATTGTGTAATAAATTTCAAGGTCATGTATAGGTACCGTCACCTTTAAAATATAAATTTGAAGTAGGAACATAGTATGTATTTTATAATAAAGATATATAAATTTTGTCTTTAAAACATACCTATATGTATACCAGATTCAGAAGATTGGTTTATAATAAGTGACTATACTTTTGACCCCTTTTGAAGACTAAAAACTGATTAATAAGAAACTGGTCACGCTACAGATCGGAATGTGATTGTTTACCTTACACTGAAATAAATTTTGGTATAAATTTTAAACTTTTTTGATCGATATATAGGACACGAACGAAAAATTATTAAAATTTAAATTTTGAAAAGTTTAAAAGATTTTTAAACTTTTAAGGTTCAGATTTTATTCCAAATGAAGATTTATTTTAAGACTTTCAAAAGTTTAAAATTTAAACATTTTTTCGGTTTAAATTAAAAAAAATGTCTGCTCCCAAATCCTCTTCATGCTTTTCCCTATTGTATCTTCTTTCCTACCCTCTTTTTCTCCTTTTCTTCCATATTGTTCTCCCCCCAACATCCCCTTCATCCTTTTCCATATTGCATCTTTTTCTTATCCTCTTTTTCTCCTTTTCTTTGTGTTTGTTTGTTTTCCATTTAAACAACACCACAAAGTCGTTCATTCAAATTGTCTAATAACTATAAATGAGCCTTTTATATTGTTCTCTTCTCGAAAAAGCAAGTTAGAATTTCAAATCAAAAATTAATATTTTTTTGGTTGAAATAAAATCTTACGACCAATGGAAGTTTCAAATGTAAACTTTAAAAGTTTAAATGACAAAAAAGTATAAGATTTAAACCAAAAAAGTCTGAAATTTATTCCAAAAAATACTTAGAAATATTTAAACTTTTGTAAGTTTGAATTTTAAACCAAAAAAGAATAAGAAACTTTAAAACTTTCGAAGGTTCAAAATTTAACCCAAAAATGTTTTAAATTCCTTTCAAACCAAATCAAAGTTTAAAAATATTCCAGTGTACTACTTTAGAAAAAAATATTCTTTAGCCCGCTTTGTACATAAAGTTATAATTCTTCAAAAATGTTTCCATCTTCAAATAATTAGTATTGAGGATCGAAAAAATATACGTATGTAACTATATACGTATGTAACTATTATGGAATAATCGAAAAAATAATTACTGAATTTTTTATAATGTCGATATTGGGAAAGTAGTTATTTTCGGTCTCTGATACATACATGTGTAGTTAAAACAAAATATGTACTCACCCTGCAGTAAATTTGTTTCACTGCTGAAGGATCAGTGATGATTCTTTGTTGAATATTCATCACTGTCGTCATAACTCAGTATATTTTTATTTGTTTTTGTTTTTTTTTTTTTCTGAGGAAAGCAAACCATTTATATGAAAAATTCAGCAGTCTTTATATGAAAGTATTCACTGATGCCTCCTCGTCATAGGTGAATTGCATCAGTGATTCATTAAGGATTCATTGCGGATTTTTACTGCAGGGCAGTAGGCCCAAAGATCTACAAATCATCAATACTTTCCTCATTACATCGTCGCCTGAGAAAACGAAAATCGTATGTTACAAACCATAGTTTCGAGAAAATCGACTTTAAAGTTTAAATTGGAAATTCTGAAAAAACTATACAGAAGATTTTTCTATTATTTGGACGAGCGTAGCGATCATTATATATTTTGCAATTAGCAAAAGTTGAATATCTTTAAAGTATTAGGAGATAAACGACTTTTCATTCAGTACGTCTGGGCACCAATACCTGCTTATAATAGCACATATGTACGACAAAAATGCTTCTCATTTTCCAAACCGGAATGCCCATGAGGCTCACATTTTTTGAGATATCGACATGAAATTCGACAGTTGATTATATTTTCATGGTCGTTTGATTATTTGTCGGAATCCACCACATCGGACTAAGATAAGATATAGATCCCATACAACTGATTGTTCAGATATAGCTGTTTTCGGGTATAACTTCCGTATTTAAGAAACAAATTATACTAAACTTTGCAGTAACCTAACTTTGTTATGTACTTCATTCCTATAAATTTTTCTATCTCGACTTCATCTTTTTAATTCCTACTTTAGTCAGTGAGGAAATGATCTGCGCTCAATTTGTACGTGCCATTCAACATACTTTAGGAGTATATTTAACAAAAACAAGTATCCTGGCATGAAAAAAAAATCGCATCACCTCACAAATGGATCTAGTAGGTATATAACAACAATAAAAATGGATTTTGGATTCAAATTATTTTAACTATTTGCTGAATATGGGATCGCTAAGGATAGTAGAAGAGGATCCCAACAAACGTTCGGAGTCAGAAAGGAATCCTAAACCGGAGCGTTCATACCCATTGTGAGCTCATTTCATATGAGCCTGAATAAGAGTCATATTATAAACATATTGCAGACTCATATATGACTCCAAAATTATAAAAGCTCCGCGAATGTTTGCTGTGATTGGAAAGACGGTTGAAATACGGTGAAAAAATAACACAAACAAATATTCGAAAATTATCAGAAAACGATTGCACAATTATTAAAAACAAGTAAGGAAGCCTAAGTTCGAGTGGAATCGAACATTAGATACTCAGCTGTATGCTTATTGTTTGTTTGCCTTTGATGGAAACACGGTGTACTTTATATAAAGCGAGTGCTGCATGAAGTGGGCGTATCCACGCCCATTTTCCAAAATTTTTCTATTTTTTGTTTCCAGTCTATTGTAGAACTCATGCCACAAAATTTCAATGAATTATCTTTATATTTGACAAAGATATCGCTTAAAATGTTTTTATTAGGCCACTTTATAATACCCATATATAAAAGTGGGCGTGGTCGTCAACCGATTTCGCTAAAATTTTCAACATGTATTGCTACAAGTAATAAAAGTGTATACACCAAGTTTCGTCATAATATATCAATTATTTGTCGAGATATGGGCTCCAAAATCTCGTATATTCCTGCTCCTAAAAGGAGGCGGTGCCACGCCCATTTTCCAAAATTTTTGTGTTTTTTGTTTTATGTCCTTAGTTGGAATCTTGCCATAAAATTTCATTGATATATCTTTATATTTGACAGAGATATCGCTTCAAATGTTTTTATTAGGTCACTTTATAATACCCATATATAAAAGTGGGCGTGGTCGTTAACCGATTTTGGCAATTTTTCGTCAAAACATTTGCGTAAGCAAATATATCACGCGTACCAAATTTCATCTATATATCTTCAATAGTTTCTGAGTTATGACTCATAAAACTTTCAATGTTTGCCCCTTAATAAGCGGGCGTGGCACCGCCCATTTTCCAAAATTTCATCAAATTTCTTCATAGGGGCCTGAGCTCAACACGTGGGTAAAATTTCATCGCTCCAGCTATATTAGTGACTGAGATACCAAATTTCCGATTTTTACTATATAGGGGAGGTGGGCGTGGTCATTGTCCGATTTCGCCCATTTTCAATACCATCCGTTCTCGTCTTGATACCAACTTGCATTCCAAATTTCATCAAAATATTTCGATTTTTGCGTGAGTTATCGTGCGTACAGACGGACAGACGGACGGACGGACAGACGGACGGACGGACGGACATGGCTCAATCGATTTCTCTTTTCACGCTGATCATTTTGATATATATAAGTCTATATCTATCTCGATTATTTCGTTCTGTTACAATCCACCGTTAGGAAATCAAAATTATAATACTCTGTGTACTAGTACAGCTGAGTATAAAAAATATATTCGATAGAGACTCGAAAATGGTTAAAATGCGATTGAAATAACACTCGAAAACGACTCCCCAAGAAGAGCGGCACGCAAGGCAGCATTTTCTACCGAAAAATGACTCTTTTATGATTAAGCGCAGGTAAGATTATTTTACTCGTACAAAGAGAAAAGACTCAAATATGATCAATAATTTCATAAAATGCCGTGGGAAATTTGTTTTGGTTTACTCTGTGGCAAACAAAAATTACATTGTGATGTAAGAAATATTTATAAGTTTAATTGAGTTTCGCAAAATAGTTCCGAAAATCGTTCATTGTGCACAAGTGCCAAGATACTTCCGAAAGGGCCGAAAAGTACATAGGCACGAGTCATTTTCCAACACTGGTATATACATACATACAATCTGAGAGTAACGACAGGTGTTGAAAAGTTCTCTTTGCTTTAATTATGAGTGATTGAGCAAGTAGAAGAGTTTTGGTTTTTTAGTATTCATTAACTGCTTCAGTTTTCACGATCATTTAGTTTTTTTTTGTAATATTTTTCTATTATATTTGAATAGAATTACACTGTGGAACAAATTCAGGTCAACAAAAGTTAACTCGGTTCTGAAAGTTGGGGGTGAAAATAGAGGCTAAATTAGAAGACCCGTATCGCGGCGTTTGCTTAGGTTAGTTCGAATTTGTTTTTAATCGACCTTTGAACTTTGCAGGCAAATGCCGATTTTCAGCATATTGTTTGTATGGTTTTTTTGCTATAACTCGTCGACTAATTGAGATTGAGGCATTGCGCGACTTGGCTGTATTTACATGATCGCCTATAACTTTTCCATTTTACCATGGATTTTCTTCGTTGATAGCTTATTTTTTAATAGAATGTAGCTTCACGCAAGGGAGTAAAACCGAAGGTGAAAATTTTGGTTTTAAAGATATTGCCTGACAAAGTCAATTTTTTCTTTGAAAAATCGAAAAAATTCAAATTGAATCATCAATATTTCAGAAACTATAAGAGGTAGAGAAAAATGTTATAGACCCCTTGTATAGGAAATTTAATTTTCTTTCGTTTGCTGTCACTCCAACAAAAAAATCTCAATTAGTCGACGAGTTATAGCAAAAAAACCATACAAACAATATGCTGAAAATCGGCATTTGCCTGCAAAGTTCAAAGGTCGATTAAAAACAAATTCGAACTAACCTAAGCAAACGCCGCGATACGGGTCTTCTAATTTAGCCTCTATTTTCACCCCTAACTTTCAGAACCGAGTTAACTTTTGTTGACCTAAATTTGTTCCACAGTGTTATGCAAGAAGGAAGATAAAAAATTGTTTATATGTATATTTGCAGGGCAAACAATAAATAAACGTACATATATATGTATACATATATCAAGTTATATCTACTTCGCCAAATTGGTTTAGTATCAAATAATGGTATAAGAATATCAAAAACAATAAACGTGGCGCGCAAACTTTAAACGCTTGTGCGAACATTTTTTCTTGCATATATGCACTTTTGGATTTTTTTAATTGATTTTTTACGAATTTATTGCGTTAAAGTCGTACATGTCCTCTTCGCGATGACAGTGATAGCTTCAAAAACGCAAAATGACACTTTAAATGGCAATTCATGTATGGAAAATGTAAGTTAATATAAATATCCTAACATCAAATTAATATCACTTAAAGAAGTAAGGAGGGGTGTTTGTAGGAAACACATTTTATTTTATATAAAACCATTATACCAAGCTTTTAACACGTGGGCTGCCAGTGTATCACCGGTGATACACGCCTAGGCGCTTAAAATTTAAACAACATTTTAAAATAAACAAGTAAGGAAGCCTAAGTTCGAGTGGAATCGAACATTAGATACTCAGCTGTATGCTTTCATTGTTTATTTGCGTTTGTTCGATATAGGGTGTATTTTATATGAAACGAGTGCTGCATAAACAGGGCGCAGCCACGCTCATTTTTAAAATTTGTATCAATCATCCAAATAAGCATATAAATATTATTGTTAGTGCAAAATTGCATCCCTCTATGACTTTTAGTTACAAAGACTTCACGTTACAAATTCCAAAAGGGTTTTCCAGAAATATCTTTGTTAAAAAGTAGGCGTGGTCATAAACCGATTTCAATACATTTTTGCGTGTCTATTAACACATGTTATAAAAGTGCATAAACCAAGTTTCGTCATAATATCTCAGTTATTTGTCGAGTAATAGGCTCGTATATTCCTTTGTCTAAAAAGAGGCGGTGCCACGCCCATTTTATAAACTTTTTTTATTTTTGGTTTCCGGTCTTTTGTAGAACTCATGTCACAAAATTTCAATGAATTATCTTTATATTTCACAGAGATATCGCTAAAAATGATTTTATTAGGTCACTTTATAATACCCATATATAAAAGTGGGCGTGGTCGTCAACCGATTTTGGTAATTTTTCGTCCACACATTTGGCTAAGTAAATATAGCACGCGTACCAAATTTCATCGATATATCTTTAACGGTTTCTGAGTTATGGCCTATAAAACTTTCAATATTTGCCCCTTAATAAGTGGGCGTGGCACCGCCCATTTGCCAAAATTTTTTTACTTTTTGTTTTATGTCCGTAGTTGGACTCCTGCCACAAAATTTCAGTGATAGATCTTTATATTTGACAGAGATATCGCTTAAAATGGTTTTATTAGGTCACTTTATAATACCCATATATAAAAGTGGGCGTGGCCGTCAACCGATTTTGATAATTTTCCGTCGAAACATTTGTCTAAGTAAGCAAAGTAGGCATACCAAATTTCATCGATATATCTTCAACGGTTTCTGAGTTATGACATATAAAACTTTCAATGTTTGACCCTTAATAAGTGGGCGTGGCACCGCCCATTTTCCAAAACTTCATCAAATTTCTTCATAAGGGCCTGAGCTCAATACGTGGGTAAAATTTTATCACTCTAGCTATATTAGTGGCTGAGATACCAAATTTCCGATTTTTTCTATATAGGAAAAGTGGGCGTGGTCATGGTCCGATTTCGCCCATTTTCAATACCAACCGTCCCAGTCTCGATACCAACTTGCATTTCAAATTTCATCAAAATATCTCAATTTTTACGCGAGTTATCGTGCGTACGGACGGACGGACGGACGGACGGACGGACGGGCGGACGGACGGACATGGCTCAATCGATTTCTCTTTTCACCCTGATCATTTTGATATATATAAGTCCATATCTATCTCGATTATTTCATTATGTTACAATCCACCGTTATGAAACCAAAATTATAATACTCTGTGTACTAGTACAGCTGAGTATAAAAAGCAGATGTTCGCGGGGTCATCACAGCTTAAAAGCATGCTCAGATGCGTCGCCAGCATGGCTTTTACTCTGGGTAAAAAATCCCGTTATAATACAAAAAAGCAAAAGTAATTTTGTTCCTGGCACCTGTGAGTGGTTTATGGTTGTGATCACCGGTGATACACTGGCAGCCAACGTGTTAAATATTATTGTTAGTGTAAAATTTCATCCCTGCATGGCTTTTAGTTACAAAGATGTTACTTTACAAATTTCCGAAGGAAGTTTTAGAAATATTTTTTTAAGTAGGCGTGGTTATAAATCGATTTCGCTAAACTTTCGCACGTGTATTACTACAAGTGATAACTTGATGTAGGTACACAGTTTCGTCATAATACATATATCGACTATTTAATTATTTAAAATCTTGTAGATTCCTTTGACTAAAAAGAGGCAGTGCCACGGCCATTTTCAAAACCTTTTTTGTTTTATGTCTATAGTGGGACTCATGCCTGTAACTTTCAATGAATTATCTTTGATCAAATTCGATTTGCATATTTACTTAGGTACTTTAATACCGGTATTCTGTAACTCTGTCTCATCTCAAATCTCTAAATTGATACGATTTTTGTGACTTCAGCCAATTTTGGTATTCTGTAAGCCACAGTTACTAAAAATTTCACCAAAGACTGTGGTGAAAATGTACTGAGACTGTTTAAAATAACAAAATAATTTAACGAATACTCACTAATCGAATATATACGAAAATAGATTTTGGAAATGAATTTATGAGCAATATATTGCATTAAAAAAATAAAGCGTACCATTACTACTTATCTATATATATATTATATATATTTTTTTTAATGCAATATATTGCTCATAAATTCATTTCCAAAATCTATTTTCGTATATATTCGATTAGTGAGTATTCGTTAAATTATTTTGTTATTTTAAACAGTCTCAGTATTGTTATTTTAAACAGTCTCAGACTGACCACAAAACATATGGGATTTGCAAAAGTATTGAATTTTTTCGCTCCCCGCGCATTTTCTGATAGCTTGATAATAGAAAATAAGATCTGCATAAATATCTGACCATCTGTAGTGGAAAATAGCCACGCGCATTTGACCTAAAGTTCCAAAAATTGACCTAAAAATTATGCATGGCTTTAGAGACCAATATCTCTTTAAACAATTATTTTCGGAGAAATAATGTAATACTCATCTTTATACAAAATGGGAACATATTCTCCATATGATATTTATACCTACACTGAGGGAAAAAGGCAATTGTAACAAGTAATAGTCCAACCACTGACCGACGGCGTCATATCTCTCAGTTACTGTTGTATCATAATAAATTAAAACCAAATATGAATTGCAGTTTTGTTTACTTCTGACTGCGTGCTTCTACATTTTCTACTACTATTTCTTAAAGGCTTTTAGGAATATGTACATATGTATGTGCACTAAGAAATCTAATTTTTGCAATTAATAAAAATGCAGCAATTATATACAGATACTATTTTTGTTTAAATTTTTAGTAATAATATTCACCGCGGTTATTTTTTAATTTATGTATTGCATATGTACGTATTTCGGTCTTTTTGTTGTTTATGCTTGTTGTCAAATTCACGAGTCTTGCTGGCTCACCATATATTATTCACCTGACAGCTTTTAAAAATTTGCTATCCGGGGTAATTTTGCTAAATTGAACAGTCAAAAATATTCACAATGGTCAAATATATTAAATGCAACAGTCAAAAATATCCACAATACATAGTAAAATTTAGTAAAGAAAACACAGCAGAAAAAACTTCATTTTCTTCTATTTAAATTTTTATCTCCATATAAAAACAAATAAAAACGATTGATACAATATGTAGTAAAACTTAGTAAAAACAAGTAAGGAAGCCTAAGTTCGAGTGGAATCGAACATTAGATACTCATCTGTATGCTTTCATTGTTTGTTTGCGTTTGATGGAAACACGGCGTATTTCATATAAAGCGAGTGCTGCATAAAGTGGGCGTAGCCACACCCATTTTCAAAAATTTTTTCAGTGATCCAACAAAGCATACGAATATTATTCTTTGTGCAAAATTTCATTCCATTATGACTTCTAGTTACAAAGATGTCACGTTACAGATTCCCAAAGGGCGTTCCAGAAATATCTTTGTTAAAAAGTAGGCGTGGTCATAAACCGATTTCAATAAATTTTTGTGTGTCTATTAACACAAGTTATGAAAGTGTATAAACCAAGTTTCGTCATAATATCTCAATTATTTGTCGAGATATAGACTAAAAAATCTCGTATATTCCTTTGTCTAAAAAGAGGCGGTCCCACGCCCAATTTCCAAAATTTTTCTCTTTTTTGTTGCAGGTCTACTGTTGAACTTATGCCACAAAATTTCAATGAATTATCTTTATATTTGACAGAGATATGGCTTAAAATGTTTTTATTAGGCCACTTTATAATACCCATATATAAAAGTGGGCGTGGTCGTCAACCGATTTCGCTGAAATTTTCAACATGTATTACCACAAGTAATAAAAGTCTACACACCAAGTTTCGTCATTATATATCAATTATTTGTCTAGTTATGGGCTCAGAAATATCGTATATTCCTGCTTCTAAAAAGAGGCGGTGCCACGCCCATTATCGAAAATTTTTGTGTTTTTCGTTTTATGTCCGCAGGTGGACTCCTGCCACAAAATTTCTATGATATATCTTTATATTTGACAAAGATATCGCTTAAAATGTTTTTATTAGGTCACTTTATAATACACATATATAAAAGTGGGCGTGGTCGTCAACCGATTTTGGCAATTTTTCGTCCAAACATTTGCCTAAGTAAGTATATCACGCGTACCAAATTCCATCGATACATCTTCAACGGTTTTTGAGTTATGACTCATAAAACTTTCAATGTTTGGCCCTTAATAAGTAGGCGTGGCACCGCCCATTTTCCAAAATTTTATCAAATTTCTTCTTATGGGCCTGAGGTCAACACGTGGGTAAAATTTCATCACTCCAGCTCTATTACTGACTAAGATACCAAATTTCCGATTTTTTCTATATAGGAAAAGTGGGCGTGGTCATGGTCCGATTTCGTCCATTTTCAATACCAACCGTCCCAGTGTCGATACCAACTTGCATTCCAAATTTCATCAAAATATCTCAATTTTTGCGCGAGTTAGAGTGCGTACGGACAGACGGACGGACGGACGGACTGAGGGACGGACGGTTGGACGGACGGACGGACATGGCTCAATCGATTTCTCTTTTCACCCTGATCATTTTGATATATATAAGTCTATATCTATCTCGATTATTTCATTCTGTTACAATCCACCGTTACGTGATTAAAACTATAATACTCTGTGTACTAGTACAGCTGAGTATAAAAACGCCAAAAAACCTTCATTTTCTCTATTTACATTTTTATTTCCGTGTAAAAAAACGATTGCGGCAATAGTCAAATTTATTAAAAAAAAACTCAAGAAAAAACTTAAATTTTTGTATTACATTTTTATCTCCATATTTAAAAAAAAAATACACTTATGTTAACATAATTTTATAATCGGCAACATTCGGAATAGTTATTGAGGTAGTTTGGGAACATATTGAAAGATTCGTACTAATTTACTACAAAATGATCACTCCGGCAATCCTGTTGCAAACAGAGCAATCATGAGAGCATCAGCTGACACGTTATTACGTGAAAAATCAAATTGAGCTAGGTTTCTACGATACGTGCGTCAAGAGAGCCGTCGTCATGCGTTGGTGACTGGGCATTTATGGTTCCAACAGTCATCAACGCCCGCACATACCCGTGTCAGCTGACACGATCTATCTTATGGGAGTTGCATGTAAACGAAATCTCACCGACGCACAATGGGAACGTTTCATACAAAAAACGGTCATAAATAGTAAAAATGGACCTAGAGTGCTCAAATTTTGAAAATAAGCTTTTTTTATGAATATTAGTACATGGTGTAAAAATGGACTTAATCTGATAACAAAAACCATTAAAATGCATTTTCGAAACTAATTATGTTAGAATGCTGAGGGGAAATTATATATATAGGTATAAGCATATATTTGTAACTACTTGAAAAATATTTAATTATCTATGTGACGTTTATGTATACTTATTTAAAATCTGTACTCTTAGGGCTTGGATCCCCAAGTAAACTCCCATTTATAAGGTAACGGCACAGGTGGGAGACGAAATAGATAAATGCAAATATCAACAAGTTTATGCGTACCAAAGACTTTATACCATTTATGAATGATAGAAATTAAATTTTATCTGTTTAATTGAATAAGTTACAAATACTTAAATTTATCTACATATGAACAATCCGTTGTATGGGAGCTACATATATTTTATCAGAGACATAACTGTTATAAGAAATATTCAAAAAAATTGCTTCATAACAATTAAAAAATCTTTTTCTTTCATTTCTTAAGAGTTATTTCAAACTGAAAAAAAATATTTTTCAGTCGTAACTATTATGTTTGAAAAATATTTTTTTCTGTTGCTCATAACGATTATGTTCAGATTTTTATTTTTTCAATTGCCTCATAACTGTTATTCATGAGAAAAAAATTTTTTCGTTGCTCCTAACTTTTATTTTAAAATTTTTATTTTTTCCGTTGCCTCATAACTTCTACATTTCAAATTTTTTAATTTTTTCGTTATATTGTGAGTATTATTTGCAGAATATGTTTCTTTTTTTGGTTATAGGACTTTATTTTTTGGTGAATAATATAAGATTCATATATGTACGTGAATGCACGATTAGATGGCTTAGTGTGGTAGGAATTTGTTGTCCATGCTAAAGGTCTTCGGTTGTGATTTTTAAAAACAGCGTTTACTCCACGCAAGTGATTTTTAGATAAGCATTCGTGTAAATCATATATGGTACACAGAAAAGACCCCCTACTTTCCTTCCCCTTCAGTAGAAGTCCTTAAAATCCTTATAACTCTAAGTCTATTTGCGTAAATCTATGATATTTGGTATATGGGCCACTACAACGAGCTTAGACAACTTTGGAAAAGTGTGCGTTGTCACCCATCCTTCTTAGCCCATCTGGCTTTTTAGCTAAGGAAAGTGAAAAAAGATTGAGACAGGGATAGGGATAATTGAAGATTAGGGGGGAGAGAGAGGGAATAGGAAAGGGAAAGAGAGAGAAAGAGGGAGAACTAGTGATGGGCGAGTCCGAGATGTTTAGACAATCGAGAGAATCGCCATCGTTGCAAAATCACAATCGAGTCAAAAGTTGACTCGCTCCTCGACTACACAATCGAGATGTTTTTGCGATTGTTCCGAGTCGGCGAGTCGGAGGTTGTTTCGATGACATCTCGACTACACAAGCGAGATGTTTTTGCGATTGTTCCGAGTCGGCGAGTCGTAGGTTGTTTCGATGACATCTCGACTACACAAGCGAGATGTTTTTGCGATTGTTCCGAGTCGGCGGGCCGGCTGTTGTTTTGATGATATGTTTTAGTTGATAAAATAAACTGAATGAGGTTTGTTGATAAAGAAAGTAGGATTTTGAATGGAAGTGAGGCAAATACATAAATAAATTAACCAAATTGAAAAATATGCTATACATAGACGCTGCATTATTGCAATCACAACTAAACAGTGTCGTGCATAATAATAATAATTAATTATTTAAACATTAATAAATTTTCTGAAGTGAGACGCTTATGAAACAAATGAATTTTACGAGTAGCAACAACGGCAATAGATTTGTACCACTCTGTATGTTTTGTAAAGCAATTTTAATATTCAAGCGGCAACAACAATTATTATGTATTTTTTGCAGCGAGTCGGAGATGTTGTAGGGTTGCTTTGAAAACGAGAGGAATCGTTGGCGATTCCGAGATGTTTTAGCGATTGTTTCGACTGACGGCCATTTACGACTTGACTCGAATACGAATGAAAACCATCGAGAGCATTCGAGATGTTTCAACAATCGAGAGAATCGAATAAAACATCTCGGACTCGCCCATCACTAGGGAGAACTGAAGCTTCGTGGAAGATGGAAGATCATAAATTAATTCGATTTTAATTTAGGTTTCGAATGGATTTCGCTTGGATTTTTATTTTGGTGTATTGCCAATTTTACTTTAAATATTTTATAATTTAAAAAAAAATATTGAATTTTCTTCCGCAGAAGACTTCGCGGGTATGGATTAGTCAATAAATATAATAGAACGTTATATGTATGTACATTAGAGTGCGTTTAATTTGTATGAACAAATTAAAAGTTCATAAAAAGACTGTATCGCCCCTCAATCGGTAGTAGCATGGTCAAAGATATCACATAGATTTTTCACCCTAATGCTCCACGCCTTAACCGCCACCAATCTGGACCAAAATTTATCCGTGATTTCTTTAACCATGTCGAGGGGGCGATACAGTAAAATATCGTTAATTTGAATTTTAAACGCACTCTAATTTACATAGATATCGACGCTTCCGGACAATATCGTGCTAAGTCTGACTACCGCAATGATTTGTTTTCTTATTGCTATCGATTTTTATCACGAGATCGATTATTTTATTTTCGAAAATCGTTTCCGCGGAAAAAAATCCTATGGATTATTCTAAGTAACTTTGCATATGAAACCATGGGTTTTAACCGATTTCTAATCAGAATTTTTTAATTTTAGTTAGGATATTTTTACAGCTAGTATCAATTGAAACATTCTAGCTTCGGGTTTGGGAACAAAATAAATATACTGTATTACATAGCACCATCCAATTACATACACTAGATACCGAAATATGAAGTCCTATGAGCAAAAAGAGGAACCAATTCCACAAAATAATACTCCAATACAAAGTAAAAATCAAAAATCTGAAATAGAAATTAGCTATAAGCAACAGAAAAAATTTATTTTCATGAATAACTGTTATGAGGCAACGGAAAAAATAAAAATTTCAAAATAAACGTTATGAGCAACGGAAAAATTTTTTTCTTATGAATAACAGTTACGAGGCAATTGAAAAAATAAAAATCTGATTATAATCGTTATGAGCAACAGAAAAATTTTTCTTTCCCATAATAACTTTTAAATGTAAGGGAAAAATTTTTTCATTGAAATGTGCCCAACGTTTTTGATTTCAAAAAATTCAATAAGAGTTATTTTTCGTCTCTGTATTTTATACTGGATTTGGGCGATTCCGACAAATGATAAACTTTACATAAAAATACATAGTATTTCGGCACAAAGTTATAACACTATTTCATGTTCATGGCTGGTATAAAAAGCAGCAAATGATAGTATATCGCTCATTTACTTCAATACTATCATACCTTAGTAAGCTGATTTTACGAAAAAGCCCTTTAAGTTTTCGATCGCTATATATGTACATCAATAGTATAGCACAGACAATTTTTTGATCTCAAACTCTAAATTTTCAATATATCAGACCGAAATTGCATCATATAATGCACATACATATACATGCACACACATGCATACCCATCCTTACCTGAAAACTCGCGTTTTTGAGTTATGATACTTTTTAAGTAAATAGGCTAAAAGTAAGTATATATGTAAATATTCTATATAAAATTGCATTAGTTAATATATTAGCGATTTTAAAGCATAAACATATGTCAAAACTGCTCAATGCTTTTTTCTCTAGCTACACATGTATAGATATGTATGTACATCCATAGTGATAGCGCGTATATACACCTCGTCGAAAAATATGAATAAGTGAGAAGAGCGCGCGTGGATGATAAAACTGACTATGGGGGGTTATAAAGCACACTTGGGGTCAACATATATTAAAAAATTGAGGAGACCTTTTTTTTGTTTTTTTTTTTTATTTGATTTCAAACTTTTGGAATTTTTTTCAATTTTTTTTTTTTTACCCTGCAAAAAATACAATATGTAATAGAACCTATATAGCTAATTCAAAAATGAGCTTCTGTATTTCATATTGTGAACCATTTTCTATATTATGGACGTAAATTGGATGATAAATCTTCTATACATTTAATTTTTTTTAATTTTGAATATGTCATTATAAATGTAATTTCAAAAATGCAATTTTAGCCAGTTAGGAGAATAATTAAAAAACGCGAAGGCGCGCGTGAAATTAATATCTGTTAATGTGATCTGATAAAGAATATGTTAGTTCATAACACAAAAAAAAAACCAAGATACCTTTTTTTTTTGTTTTTTAATTTTATTCCTTAAAGTTGACGAAGAAAAAAAATTTTCTATATTTTTTTATCAGTATTTGAAAAATCATATAAAATCAGATTTCAAAGTTAGAAGAAACAAGATTACTTCCTAGAAAAGTAGAGGTCATTTTCTATATTTAGATGTCAAAACGAAATATATACGTCGATAAATGGCTTAGATAGAGCTTTTCGTAACAGGTCATAAAATTCATAATTCATATGGCATATTTTTTGTTCAACTTTGAGCACCCTGTATGGCTAAACGAAACGGAACTCAAAAAATTTTACATGGGCTTTTTTTTGTCCCATAAGATATCTGTCGATTGCAGTTAAAAAATATTTATTTATCACTACTTTAATTTCAAATTTATTTTTGGCCAAAAAATCCCATTGTGCGACGCTGACATAAACGCCCATAGCCGCCCGTATCGAAGAAATCAAACGAGTTTTGATTTTTCCCATAACAACGTGTCAGCTGATTGCTTTTGCTCAACGCGGTGTTGCCGAACGAACTTTTTTAGCCACTAAAATATTTGAACGGTATTTTTCATTGTATTATTAAACGAAATCAATGCGAGTGTAAAATGTAATAGAATGTATCTTTGTTCATAGGAAAAACCGCTTAAGTTTACTTAAGCGAAATATGAGTTATTAGATAATTGTTTAGCTCATTTATTGAAAATAATTATCATTTCTGTATATTGTTATTAATTCACATGTAACCATTTTTAATGCGTTTATTTTAGTTTCGAATAAATAAAATCGATATTATCCAGTTATAACTTTCATATTTTTCGGAGCATAACTTCGCACAGGATGAAATAAAAAAATTGCATAAAAGATGTTATATTTGAAATATTTAAATGTTTGAATGAAATAATAGTTATTTCATATCCCTGCTACATAGGAAATGGATAGCGTATTTTTCAAATAAATGAGAAATTAGGCAATGACGAGAAAAGAGTAATTTACGATAAATAAAAGTAATTTTTATTTCAAAATTATCCCTTTTACCATTTTTTAACGGATCAATGGATAGCGGGCCAGCGGCTAGTGAACAACTGATATTTCCGTCATAAAATCCACACAGGCAAACAAAATTGCGACGAAGGCAGCTTTTAGAAAATTGTTTGCGTAAGCACGAAATAAAAATTGCTTATGGTTATTCCTTTATTTATTGTCAAAAAAGTGTATATTTTTCATTGTTCAACAAGAAAATTACAAAATGCATCAGAAATGCAACTCTGACTCCTGAGGAGGGACAGGACCACACCACTCAAAAAAACTGTTTTTACCCCGCCGTCTTTTGTTAACAATTTTTTATTGCGTTAAAAAATTAAGTTCCGCTTCGAATTCGTGTTCATGTGATCAAAACGCGTCGATTCACCATGTCACCTAAACTAGATAATTACCAAAACTCTGAATACAAAATCGAGCATATTTTTATTTAAAATTTTCGCCTACGTCTTTTTTTCTGAAAGAAAACAATATATTTAAAAATTTAAATCGAGAATAAATATCGGTACTAAGTTTGGGTATTTCATGCGAAACTTTTGTGTCTTCCCATTATTTCAAATACGGCAACACTCACACGGCTGTTCAAAATAGAAAACAGCTGATTTTTGTGTTGTCATGCGGGCATGAAATTCGTTCAACTCGTTATGTTTACGGGTACTCGATTCGTTCGGTCGACTCGTTGATGACTGTCGGCACCCTTACACTACAACTCCATAAGACAGGTTGTGTCAGCTGACATGGGCTACGTGCGTGCGTCGCACACTGGGGCCGAGCGTGCTCAAAATTCAGTTTTTAAATAATGAGTTTTTCAACAATATAAAAACGCAGTATTGTTCCCTATAAAATTCTACACTTCTGGCCCAATTTTCAGCTTTCTATCGTTTTTCAGTTGGGAGTTATCCATACACAAACATGGCAAATTTTCCAAAAAATAATTTTTTTCCAAAGTGTGAAATTTTAATGTGTATTTGAAATAGTTGGTGTAAGAGAAGGATATAAAATTTTATTATTCTGCTTTTTCCATAACATTAAGTGAAGCTTACTTAATCGATGAGTGTTTTTTTTTTGGAACTAGATGCTTTAAAAAATTAATTTTTAGTATAAAACTAAACCAGTGGCGGACCTATCATAAATTGCCTGGGCAAGCCTATGTGTGAAGCATAACCATTAGCCATTTATGTAATTTCCTTTGCTGTATTATTTAAAAGTCTGATTGTGTTCCGTCATTGACTTTGATTTAGAGTTCTCGATTTCTTTTTAACATTTTCGAGTGGCCCGGATAAATGCTTTTCAATGCTCGAACGCTCGTTTGTTTGTTTATTACGCGTATGTTTGTACGGGCATTTGAACAATTCGGGTATTTGAAGATCGTTTTTTCTCGTTTATTTTTTTTTTTTTTTGTTTTTTTCATATGTATTTTTTATTTTTGTTTTCCTGGTACATATTTTTTTGTTTGTGTACTCAGAGAAAAGGAATCAAAAATAAAATTTTTATTTTTATAATGCACGTTTAAAACGTCAAGTCATTTTTATTTTATAAATGAAAATTTTTAAATTAAAAATTAAATTTTTTAAATTAAAATGTATTTAGGATTTAAAAAGAAACATGTTTAAATTAAAAATTAAATTAATGGAATAAAAACGATAGTTTTTCCTTCAAAATCCCATAGTGCTTAAAATGAAAATAAACATTTTTAAATTAAAATTGTTTTTTCTTGATTTTGCAATTTTACTCTGAACATTTTTAAAATAAAAAATTTCGTTTTTACATAATTCTTAAATATAAAAACGTGCGCTAGGGAAATCTTACACGAAAGCGCAGAGGTATTTTTAGTTTCCTTATACCGACGGAAATTTCAGCAGTAGCAAGTGTATTTGCTTATTGCCTAAAAAATGGGTGCTTTAGTGTTTGAAAAGCTGAGGTCCAATTTGATTTCCACCGCTTTTTAAAATTACCTATCTTGATATTGTGCCAATAGTCGCCAAAAATCACAATCAACCCTTTTATAATCTGGTATTTGATATTTATGGTTGCATATTATGGTTGCAGATGTAAGAAATTATGTGCATAAGTATGTACCTACATGCAAACGAAAATCAAATCAAATATGCATATGGCTGTGAATACTGAACTTTTGAATGCCGAAGCCAGCTTCATATTCGCATACAAATTTGATGTGAAAAATAAAAAAAGTGCTTTGCTAGTTTTTTTTCAATTTAAGTCTGAAAATAAGCAATTGGTTTCTCCTTAGCGAAAGCGAGAAAACAAGCTATATTATTCTGTTTTGAAAGCCACGTAAAAGCTAATGTGTGGAAACGTTGAAGCATGCTCACTGTGCTGTGATTGGCTGTACAAACAAAATACACATTGTGAGGTGGATTGGTGGTGTGTTTGCACTATTTTCAGGCTTTTAGGCGCATGTTACAGTGGGGGCTATATTATTGAGAACTTAAATAGTAAACACATTTAAAACGTAAAATAACCAGATTTTAAAGAATTTCGTATGAAATGAACGAAAATGTGTACGCAAGCCGGGCTTCTCGGCTTGTATGAAGCGACCGCCTCTGAACTAAACGTACCTCTTTTTTTTAAATATTTTTTTTCAAAATGGATTTTTTTTAATTTGCGCAAAAAAGTAGCAAATGTAAAAATGCAGCAGTAAAATATGGTCCTTTGTGACAAAGAATCCGAGTTCAGAACCAAAAGCAAAGTGCGCATTTAAAAAAAAGTGAGTTTAAAAATTGCATTCCAATTTTAGTTAAAAAAAAAACACCTATATCTGGTTGAATTTGATTCTTTTCCATCTTAAATTTAGTTGATCCATTATTTACTGGTTACTTTAATTACAAATTGTGGTTAAGGCTACTTGTCAAGCCAGGTTTCTTTAATTTAGACTTGTAAGTTGGATTACAATATGAGTTCTTTGAAGCACAAGTTGTGTTTCTCCAATTTTGTTTTTTTTTTATGTTAGGCATGAAAATGTGTGGGGAAATACGTGTTCTGCTTACAACGCTAACGGTGAAACTCCTAATTCCCATATAAAAATACTTGTGACCACAGAAAATTTTTAATATCTCGAAACAAAAAAATGGAGAAAACCATTTTTGTATATGTACATACATATGTACTTGCACCTGCATATTTCATCAATGGGTTAATAAATAGCCGCTAATGGGTTAATACAATACACATTGGCTATTTTTGTACAGACATACTAATATAATAATAATATAATACAATGGCGCTATTATGACTCTGACGAGTTTTATGGCCGAGCTTCTGTCCCAATTCGAGGTGTGCTCCTTTTGTTTTTCCTACCAATTGGGTGTACCTATAGTTTTATGCCGGCTCCGAACGGCGAATGCATTTTTTGTGAGAAGCTTTTTCATGGCAGAAATACTCTCGGAGGGTATGCCGCCCACTGCCGAGAGATGACCGCTGCTCTTAAGAAACCAATAATTGGATTTTTACTAATTAGAAATTTGTTTTTTTGGTGTTTGCTTGGACTGGGGTTTGAACCCGAGACCTATGGCATAGCAGGCGAGCACTCTACCCACTGCACCACAGCGGCCACCATACCACAGACATACTAATTTTGATTTATATAATTTGTTTACAGATCTTAAAGAAAACTGGTCACCAATGGGTTAATTCATGACCGTTTTAATGGGTTAAGATTCCAAAGATTACTAGTTTTAGTGTAGATACAACTAATATGATTTAAATATTTTAATCTAAGAATTAAGTGAAAAAATTTGGTTAAAAATGGGTTAATGCGTGGTCGTTAAGGGGTTAAAATTCTTGGGATTTACTATTTTAGTATCGATATACCGATTCTCATTCAAGAAAATTAAACTCGAAACTAAAATAAAAAACATAGGTCACCAACGGGTTAACTCATGACCGTCAATGGGTTAAGATGCCATAGATTAACTGCTTTAGTGCACATAAAGCGATTCTGATGTAAAAAAGTTGATTTCAGAATTTTGAGCGTCCTCATATATATAAGTGGCCCCAGTGTGCGTCGTTGACATGGTGTATTTTATATAAAGCGAGTGCTGCATAAAGTGGGCGTAGTCACGCCCATTTTCAAAATTTTTATCAGTCATCCAACTAAGCATATGAATATTATTCTTTGCGCAAAATTTCATTCCTTTATGACTTCCAGTTACAAAGATGTCACGTTACAAATTTCCAAAGCGTGTTCCAGAAATATCTTTGCTAAAAAGTAGGCGTGGTCATAAACCGATTTCAATAAATTTTTGCGTGTCTATTAATACAAGTTATAAAAGTGTATAAACCAAGTTTCATCATAATATCTCTATTATTTGTCGAGTTATGGGCTTCGAAATCTCGTAGATTCCTTTGTCTAAAAGGAGGCGGTGCCACGCCCATTTTCCAAAATTTTTCTATTTTTTGTTTCCGGTCTATTGTAGAAATCATACCACAACACTTCAAAGAATTATCTTTATACTAGCTGACCCGGCAGACGTTGTTCTGCTTAAATTTATTCCTATGAAGCCTAAAGAAGTCTTTGTTTACCGTATTGCTAACCATTATCTTAGAGTCCATCTTAATGACTGCGAATAATAAAAAATTGTCTATTCTCTGAACAGTTATAGTTATATTCGCCGCGACAAACATACCTCCCCCGAAACCTATCTCTATCTCAATTCCTATCTCTATTTTAATCTCAATCTCAATATCAACCTCAATCTCTATCTTTATCTCTATCTCTATCTCTATCTCTATCTCTATCTCTATCTCTATCTCTATCTCTATCTCTATCCCTATCTCTATCTCTATCTCTATCTCTATCTCTATCTCTATCTCTATCTCTATCTCTATCTCTATCTCTATCTCTATCTCTATCTCTATCTCTATCTCTATCTCTATCTCTATCTCTATCTCTATCTCTATCTCTATCTCTATCTCTATCTCTATCCCTATCTCTATCTCTATCTCTATCCCTATCTCTATCTCTATCTCTATCTCTATCTCTATCTCTATCTCTATCTCTATCTCTATCTCTATCTCTATCTTTATCTCTATCTCTATCTCTATCTCTATCTCTATCTCTATCTCTATCTCTATCTCTATCTCTATCTCTATCTCTATCTCTATCTCTATCTCTATCTCTATCTCTATCTCTATCTCTATCTCTATCTCTACCTCTACCTCTACCTCTACCTCTATCTCTATCTCTATCTCTATCTCTATCTCTATCTCTATCTCTATCTCTATCTCTATCTCTATTTCTATCTCTATCTCTATCTCTATCTCTATCTCTATCTCTATCTCTATCTCTATCTCTATCTCTATCTCTATCTCTATCTCTATCTATATCTCTATCTCTATCTATATCTCTATCTCTATCTCTATCTCTATCTCTATCTCTATCTCTATCTCTATCTCTATCTCTATCTCTATCTCTATCTCTATCTCTATCTCTATCTCTATCTCTATCTCTATCTCTATCTCTATCTCTATCTCTATCTCTATCTCTATCTCTATCTCTGTCTCTGTCTCTATCCCTATCCCTATCCCTATCCCTATCCCTATCCCTATCCCTATCCCTATTCCTATCCTTATCCTTATCCTTATCCTTATCCTTATCCTTATCCTTATCCTTATCCTTATCCTTATCCTTATCCTTATCCTTATCCTTATCCTTATCCTTATCCTTATCCTTATCCTTATCCTTATCCTTATCCTTATCCTTATCCTTATCCTTATCCTTATCCTTATCCTTATCCTTATCCTTATCCTTATCCTTATCCTTATCCTTATCCTTATCCTTATCCTTATCTTTATCCTTCTCCTTATCCTTATCCTTATCCTTATCCTTATCCTTCTCCTTATCCTTATCCTTATCCTTATCCTTATCCTTATCCTTATCCTTATCCTTATCCTTATCCTTCTCCTTATCCTTATCCTTATCCTTATCCTTATCCTTATCCTTATCCTTATCCTTATCCTTATCCTTATCCTTATCCTTATCCTTATCCGTATCCGTATCCTTATCCTTATCCTTATCCTTATCCTTATCCTTATCCTTATCCTTATCCTTATCCTTATCCTTATCCTTATCCCTATCCTTATCCTTATCCTTATCCTTATCCGTATCCTTATCCGTATCCTTATCCTTATCCTTATCCGTATCCTTATCCGTATCCTTATCCTTGTCCTTATCCTTATCCTTATCCTTATCCTTATCCTTATCCTTATCCTTATCCTTATCCTTATCCTTATCCTTATCCTCATCCTTATCATTATCCTTATCCTTATCCTTATCCTTATCCTTATCCTTATCCTTATCCTTATCCTTATCCTTATCCTTATCCTTATCCTTATCCTTATCCTTATTCTTATCCTTATCCTTATCCTTATCCTTATCCTTATTCTTATCCTTATCCTTATCCTTATCCTTATCCTTATCCTTATCCTTATCCCTATAGCTACCTACCTTTACCGGGACCGTCCATCACCATCCGGACCCACTACTTTAGCCATCTCTGGGAAAATAGCTGTATGTGGAAGTGTGCTCAACGCTTTTCATTTGCTACCAATATCGCTCGAAAACATTCAGGGGTTATCCGAGTCCACGCTTTGGCCCAAATCTTGGAACCCGGCCTTGGCATCATTATTTCAAAAGCTCTTTGTTGAAGTCCTCCTCAACAGCTTTCATTTGATACCAATTTCGCTCAGAAACTTTCCAGGGTCACTCGGTCCCACGTTTTAACCCATATTTGGGAACCCGGCCTAGGTATCGCAATGAAAATAACTTCATGTTGAAGGCCTGTTTAACACCTTTCATTTGATACCAATATTGCTCGAACCATCTCCTCGAGAATACGAACAACTGACAAAAAATTTTACAGAAATCTGCCCAGCCGTTCTCATCTGATGAGGTTAGTAACATTTTTTACACCATTTTTATATATATAGATTTGACAAAGATATCGCTTAAAATGTTTTTATTAGGCCACTTTATAATACCCATATATAAAAGTGGGCGTGGTCGTCAACCGATTTCGCTAAAATTTTGAGCATGTATCACCACAAGTAATAAAAGTGTACGTACCAAGTTTCGTCAATATATATCAATTATTTGTCGAGTTATGGGCTAAGAAATTTCGTATATTCCTGCTTCTAAAAAGAGGCGGTGCCACGCCCATTTTCCAAAGTTTTTACGGTTTTTGTCTTACGTTCGTAGTTAGACTCCTGCCATAAAATTTTAATGATATATCTTTATATTTGACAAAGATATCGCTTAAAATGTTTTTATTAGGTCACTTTATAATACACATATATAAAAGTGGGCGTGGTCGTCAACCGAGTTTGGCAATTTTTCGTCCAAACATTTGCCTAAGTAAGTATATCACGCGTACTAAATTTCATTGATATATCTTCAATGGTTTCTGAGTTATGACTCATAAAACTTTCAATATTTGCCCCTTAATAAGTGGGCGTGGCACAGCCCATTTTCCAAAATTTTTGTGTTTTTTGTTTTATGTCCATACTTGGACTCATGCCACAAAATTTCAGTGATAGATCTTTATATTTGACAGAGATATCGCTTAAAATGTTTTTATTAGGTCACTTTATAAGACCCATATATAAAAGTGGGCGTGGCCGTCAACCGATTTTAACAATTTTTCGTCAAAACATTTGCCTAAGTAAGTATATCACGCGTACCAAATTTCATCGATATATCTTCAATGGTTTCTGAGTTATGGCTTATAAAACCCTCAATGTTTGACCCTTAATAAGTGGGCGTGGCACCGCCCATTTTCTAAAATTTCACCAAATTTCATCATAGGGGCGTGAGCTCAACAGGTGGGTAAAATTTCATCGCTCTAGCTATGTTAGTGGCTGAGATACCAAATTTACGATTTTTTCTATATAGGAAAAGTGGGCGTGGTCATGGTCCGATTTCGCCCATTTTCAATACCAACCGTTCCAGTCTCGATACCAACTTGCATTCCAAATTTCATCAAAATATCTCAATTTTTGCGCGAGTTAGAGTATTTATAGACGGACAGACGGACGGACGGATCGATTTCTCTTTTCACCCTGATCATATATAAGTCTATATCTACTTATCTCGATTATTTCATTTTGTTACAATCCACCGTTATTTGATTAAAACTATAATACTATGTGTACTAGTACAGCTGAGTATAAAAACAAACTAAACAAAACACGTATGCATGTATTTACACACAATGTCAACAAATACTTTTTTTATTTTTGTTGACTTCCCATTAAACACTGAAAAAGAAATTCTCAAACGTTTGAGAAAGTATTGTGTCTAAATTTGAGAATCAGCATATATATAATTTGAAAATAAACATATTTTCAAATGTTCACCAAACATTGTTTATCAATTTTAGAATAACTTACAACACATTTGAAAAAAATTTGTTTCGCATTTTGTACCATTTCACCAATTTCATCATGTCAAGGTTTCACGGAACGAAGAAATTTTTTATGTTTGCAAACTGCAATCAGCGTTCGTTGTTTTACTTAAGCAGTCTCTTAACGGTTGAAATGATGATGGTTGAAAATGATTGTGTGTAATAATGATTCTGTATTTCTTACTCTTATTTTATTTGTTTGTTGCTTTTAGTGATGTTACACAAACTTTAATAAAAACATACTTTGTTTCTCATATGGGTGTATGCATATTAAAAAAAGATATTAATATACTCATGTGCTATACAAAATGCACCGGCGAAATTCACCCACACGGGTAAATGAAAAACATCACATCAGAGTACAAATATGTAATACATATGTACATATTATGTATATCTATTTATTCCATTCCATTTCTGCGCTCATAACACAAACTCTCTCACTATCCCTCAATTTTTCTGTACTCTAGTGTACAAATATGTAATACATATATACATACATACATCTATTGATTGCATTCCATTTCGTACCAACTTTGAAATTTATCAAATTGAGAATCAGCCCAAAATCCCATAGTAAAAATGTGCCTTTTCGTTCGAGAACGCTAACAAGAGAAATTTGAGGTGCATTCGATAACTAACGTTCGATATTTGATAATAGGGTTACTTCTCAAATGAATCTCAAATTGAAAATGAAGAAAATTGTTTATTGGGTTTGCCAGCTGCCAACGTTCCAGGGTTAACCACTCAATAAAACAGTTCAATTAAAAAAAAACACAATAAAAATTACTAAGGAAATGAAGAAAACCAGAAAAGTGGTAAATAGGCTACGTAAAGCGTTTGGCAATCGTCGTGACTACGCAACGGAGCGAACGAGAAAACGTAAAAGCTTATAAAATACCAACTTTTAGGTGAAGGTGAAAGTAAGTGAACGTGAGTGACTGCGACGCAACGAGTCACGGCGTTTTGTAAAATAAGGGCGTAAAATTCGTTCAATCATGGCAAACGCGCCACCTTGTAGGTACTTCCTGAATAAGGCTATACTGTTTTGCATCACCCTGTTCTTTTGTTAATTTTGCATAAGCAATAGTGCTGCTTTTAAAGTATGCAACTATACGCTTGCATTTTGTTAAAATTACTTTAACCTTCTCTGTCGACAAAGCATCTTTCACTACAAGATTGATGAAATGCGCGAAGCAGGGTAAATTCTTCTTCCCAAGAAGTTTGCAAGCCTTAAGCATTGATGGAGCGTTGTCTGTAACTACATAGATAACTTTTTCAAGTATGTTCCATTTTGTTGGCACATACGTAGCGATTGCCAGATATTTTCAGCAGAGTGATTCAGCTCATTTGCGAGCTTTGATGTTCCCAAAACCACCGAGCGTAACTTGAACTCATTGTCTATATAATGGCACGTCATATAGCCTTCATTTCCCTTTGACGACCATCCGTCCGTAGTTATAGCACAGCTATCGATTTTGTTAAGACTATCTTGCAATTTTTTCTCTAAATCATTAAATATGTTTTGGAGATAAATATTTCGGATAGTAGATCGCGATGACAATTTATATCGTGGGTCTAGGCACTGGACGAACTCAATAAATCCCTTGTCTTCGACTATCCGAAACGGATGTATATCTGTAGCTATCATTTTGGCTAGAGCTGTATCCAGTTCCACTTTCCGCGAGGAATTGTTTTCATACGTTGGATTGGACTTTATTGGGAAATAATCTTCCAGCGTGGCGCCAGACTTGGTAGATGCAATAATCAAAGGGTGCGTACGCTTGAGATGGTCCATAATGTTTGTGGTGTTTCCGCTCGTCTTTTAGATTTTCTCACACGATAAACATGTGGCCTTCTTTTTAGTTGGGCTTAGCATAAAATGCTTCCAAATAACCAAATTACTCTTCGGTCGTTTTTTACCAATAATAATTTCTGTAAATAGTGTAATATATTGAGATAAAATTTGCATCAAGATAATAATAACACTGGATCACAAAATGAAATTTTTTGTCTGTACTTTGGTTTTTGAGATATCGGCAATTTACCGTTATTTGGCCAATGGCTCCACTTAATCCTGTATATCCCTTTAACACAGTGAGCTATCTTCCTTGGGGTGACACCAAACGAAAGAAAATTAAATTTTCTTTTCATGGCTCCTATAACATTTTTCTCTAACTCTTATAGTTTCTGAAATATTGACTCGCCTGCTATGCCAGAGGTCTCGGGTTCAAACCACGGTCCGAGGAAAACACCAAAACAATTTTTCTAATTAGTAAAAATCCAATTATTGGGTTTTTTGAGAGCAGCGGTCACCTCTCGGCAGTGGGCGGCATACCCTCCGAGTGTATTTCTGCCATGAAAAAGCTTCTCACAAAAATGCATTCGCCGTTCGGAGCCGGCGTAAAACTGTAGGTCCACCCAATTAGTAGGAAAAACAAAAAGGAGCACACCTCGAATTGGGAGAGAAGCTCGGCCATAAAACTCGTCAGAGTTATAATAGCGCCATTGTATTATTATTATTACACCGCTCTACAGCCAAAAAATACTCTAAACGCGATCATTCTATCTATATGTAAAATCGGTCGCTGATTCCGAAAATCGGATTAATTTTTAGTTATATGGGAAGGTTTTTGAGATATCGGCAATTTACCGGTATTTGGCCAATGGCTCCACTTAATCCTGTATATCCCTTTAACACAGTGAGATTTCTTCCTTGGGACACCAAACGAAAGAAAATTAAATTTCCTTTTCATGGCTCCTATAACATTTTTCTCTAACTCTTATAGTTTCTGAAATATTGACGATTCAATTTGAATTTTTTCGATTTTTTACAATTTTTTTAAGAAAAAATTGACTTTGTCAGGCAGTATCTTTAAAACCAATGTCTTCACCGACCCTTTTGTTTGGAAATTAATAAAAAAAAATCTATTTTGGGCAGAGCGAAATTTGCCGGGTCAGCTAGTCACTTATAAAAATAGTTATGAATATAATGTCTTATCTCATCACTATTTACTTCTACAGTGCTATTTACACTTGATCGAAATGGCGGAAAAAATAAGTTAGCAAAACCAGCAAAATTTTATTATTTTGCTAATTTCATACAAATAAACTTGTTTTATTACAGAAAATAGCAAGCGAGCAAGCAAAGAGCAAACAAATTTGTAAGTTTTTATAAATTTTGACGTTCACCTCAATGTTTTGTTTATCTTGTGACCTCCTCGCCACCAGAAATAAATTTTGGTTGCATTTTACTCTTCATCTTCTCTCACCCGGATCCCAACTGCAAATATGTAGCCTCCGCTTGTTCTCCTCTTAGTTAGCATTCACTGATTGCTATCTTTATTTCTCATTCTGCTTTTTCTTCTTTATTTTATATTCTCCTCCGGATTTGAAATATGACATCAACCTGAAATTCTATCTGATCATCACATAGTGGAACATTCAACATTATATTTAATTTAAAACACCCTTTTATACTTCCCCTTACCCGAAAAAGCATCTATGAATTATATGAATCATTGTAAAAACAAAATTAAAAAAAAAATGTTTTCATTAATTTTTTTAACAACGGAAACTGTTGCATCAAATACTTTTGCCTTTAAATCAACTACGGGGACTTTTGGAGAAAATTTTCTGCTAAAAATAAACTTCTGTTTGGATTTTTCTCTTCATCTTCTCTCCATCATTATTGTTTTGGTTGGTTTTCTCACAAAAAAATTTTTTGAATCAATTGTTGGATCAAAAACTTTGCTGTAGAAACAAATACTTTTGCTGATGAATCAAAGACGGAGATTCAACAGCCGAAAGTTGTTGATTTAACTACGGGTATTTTTGCAGAGTGTATTTTGTTGTTGTGTGTTGTAAAACTTTGCAATCTGTGATACGTGCTAGTGTTATGCTATGGATAGCGAACCCCCCTATTTTCTTTTGGTTTGTTAAGAAACCGTGCAGGCCCGTAGCTAGGGGGGCATTGTGGGACAATGCCCTGCCTTAAAATCAGACTTCCCTACCTTAAAAAGGCCAACAAGTGAGATTATTATAATTAAATTTTTTGTCATAGTTTGAGAAAAAAAATTATTGCGGTTGCAATGTATGATATGGAGCATTCACCCTGCACTAGTGATGGGCGAGTCCGAGATGTTTTATTCGATTCTCTCGATTGTTGAAACATCTCGAATTCTCTCGATGGTTTTCATTCGTATTCGAGTCAAGTCGTGAATGGCCGTCAGTCGAAACAATCGCTAAAACATCTCGGACTCGCCAATGATTCCTCTCGTTTTCAAAGCAACCCTACATTTCGGACTCGCTGCAAAAAATACATAACATTTGTTGTTGCCGCTTGAATATCAAAATTGCTGAAAAAAGTATACAGTGGTACAAATCTATTGCCGTTGTTACTGCTCGTAAAATTAATTTGTTTCGTAAGCGTCTCACTTCAGAAAATTTATTAATGCATTAATGTTTAAATAATTAATTGTATTTATTAAGCACGACACTCTTTAATTGTGATTGCAAAAATGCAGCGTCTATATATAGCATATTTTTCAATTTGGTTCATTTATTTACATATGTATTTGCCTCACTTCCATTAACAATCCTACTTTCTTCATCAACAATACTCATTCAGTTTATTTTATCAACTAAAACAAATCATCAAAACAACAGCCGCCCCGCCGACTCGGAACAGTCGCAAAAACATCTCGCTTGTGTAGTCGAGATGTCATCGAAACAACCTCCGACTCGCCGACTCGGAACAATCGCAAAAACATCTCGGTTGTGTAGTCGAGATGTCATCGAAACAACCTCCGACTCGCTGACTCGGAACAATCGCAAAAACATCTCGATTGTGTAGTCGAGGAGCGAGTCAACTTTTGACTCGATTGTGATTTTGATACGATGGCGATTCTCTCGATTGTCTAAACATCTCGGACTCGCCCATAACTACCCTGCACCACAGAGATAATTAAATAAGACCATCGAATTTTTGTAGTTTGGTTAAAGGAATGGTTCATTCCGGCACTTTTTTGACAAAAACTAACCTCACTGTGAGCGAATAACACCAAAAGCGCGGAATTGATTTCTAAGGCTGTGTGCTAATCTAAAACATTTTACTCGATGGAAAAATGAGGTGTCTAAATTTTCTATGGTTATCGTTTAATCATTTTCGAGACTTTTATTCTCACCTTGACTTGTGTGCATACCTACAGGGGACCCACATACAAAATTTAAAGATCATAGCTCTCTTAGGTATGGGATAATCGAAGGAAATTAAATTAAAATTAAAAATTTTAAAAATTAAATTTTCTGTTGCATTTAATTTTTTAATAATATTTTCGGCTTTAATTTTGTCTCTCGCTCATTTGCGTATGGCGGTTGGTCCCTATCTTCACCGCAACGGGAGGCGTTTAAAGACACATATGAACTTTTTGCATTTATAGCGACCATAGGATGTAGTACTGCAGTGTGCGAATCAACCTTTTCAACACTAATAGGGGCGTCAGAATGAATACTTTTCCGTCAATCCAGCAATCCGTTTAACTTTTTTTTTCGGATATACATATTTTATATTGTATCATTCTTTGAGAGTATAACAATTTTTATAAAATCTTAACCTAGAATACAACTCGTTATTCGTAGCCACTACTTCAAATAACATTTGGATGAAAAGCAATTTTATTTAATATCAAATAAATACTTGTGAAGACATATCTGTAGTAGTATACTTATGTGAGTATTTTTTGGCTTTACTTATAGTATTTATGTACGTAATTTCATTTTATATTCGGCTTGATGTTCTTCATTTTCATTTTCATTATATAGTATGTATTTATGCCTTCGGAATGGAGTGGAATTCCAATCAGCTGGTTGTATAGTATTAAAAGTTCGACCGACTTGAGGACAGGATCCTCGAGGAAACAATTGTGTGTTGCAAAAGTAAATGCTGTTGCAGTTTACGGATTGGAAGGAATTCCAATAAGCTGCATGTATGAAATTGGGAGTTTTTACGGCCTATGGGATAGGATCGTACGGAACACTCATGTATTAGTAAAGGCTGTTGCAGCTTTTGGAATGGAAGGAATTGCAGTGAGTTGCATTTTTTTTAAATTTGGAGGTTGTACGACCTAATAGGATAGGAGGAGTTTTAATTTTAGTGGCTTGGCTTGGTCACAATTAAGTAGAATATCCTTTCTTTTTAACCGCTTAGGATACCTCTGTTCTAATAGATTCTTAGTCAATATGTTTGGATGGTTGACTAGCCTGCTTGTGTAATTAGATTGCATTTTTGTTATTTCTTCACTCACAGTGTTTATCTTTAGGTCGCTATGGATAGCGGAATTTTTCATATACCAAGGCGCTCTACATATTGACCTTAACGTTTTTGATTGCAGGCGTTGGATTCTTTCTAAGGTGGATTTGGATGAAGAACTCCAAAGTTGCATCCCATATATAATCACCATGCTAAATAATAGTAATTTGTTCTCCAAGCTCAATTTGGATTTTGGACCAATTATCCATTGTAATTTGTTTATTTTCAACTTAGATTGAACTATTTTGTTATCAATGTGATTTTTCCATGTCAATCTTCTATCCAGTGTGATACCAAGGTATGTTACGAAGTCTTTCTGGGGTATCGTTTCACCATTTATTGTTATGTGAAGGGCATGTGTCTCTTTTTAGCGTAAAAGTTACTTGGATGCATTTGGACTCATTGATTTTAATTCTCCAGGTCGAAAGCCACTCCTCTAGTGTATTTAGATGGTGCTGTAGTCGACTTGTAGCCACGATGGGACTTGAGTGGACGCTTAGAATTGCTGTGTCATCCGCAAAAGTTGATGTTAGAAGATTTTCGTTTGTTGGCAGACCACTTGTAAAAATTAAGTATAGAATGGGACCTAAAACGCTTCCTTGTGGGACTCCTGCAGATATATAGTAACTTCCTGTGGTATAGCTTTTTTGCCTTACTCCGGATTTTCTTTCAGTTAGAAAGCATTCTAGAATCGCGCAAATGTTATATGGAAGTGTGCGTCTTAGTTTGTAGAATAGCCCTTCCAGCCATACTTTGTCGAAGGCCTGTGCCACATCTAAGAATACTGCAGTGCAATATCGTTTGGTTTCAAAAGCGGACCGTATGTTTGATACGATTCTATGCACTTGCTCTATCGTACCATGTTTCTCTCTAAAGCCAAACTGGTGACTTGGTATGGTCCCATGCAATTCCAAGATGGACTGCATTTTTCTCAGCAACAATTTTTCAAATATTTTGGAAAAAATTGAGATTAGGCTTATTGGTCTATAAGAGGTCACCACTGTCGGGTTTTTGCCTGGTTTGGGAATCATTATTATTTCGGATAGTTTCCACGTTTCAGGAAAGTGGCATAGGTTTAGGAGACTGTTGAAAATATATAGTAATAACTTAGTTCCAACTGGAGGGAGCTGTTTTATCATTTCGCGCGTTATCCTGTCATACCCAGGTGCCTTGTTTTTCTGAATGTTATTAGAAATAACATTGATCAAGTCGTTTGAAATTTTTAAGTGCGCGCTACAGGGAGTATTCTGTTGCAGGTGTGGCTGATAGTGATATCAATCTATTTTGAAAATCTGTTTCCCTGCTAGTCTCCAATAGTTCTTGAAGTTCTTTCGTGCATTTGTTTAATTTGTATTTCAGAAATGGAGAACGGAGCCTTTGCCAGTCTCTCCTAAGTTTTCTTTTCTTCAATACCAAGTTCGTGATGGCTTCCCCCTTCAGGAAACTGGGATTTTGGGCACATGTTTTTTAATCCGTGAGTTGGTTGCTACTCTTGCTACCATTTGGAGAGCGTTAGTGAAACCGATAATCGCACTCTCCACCTCGCCAGGTGATGGGAACTTATGTATTTTTTGTACTTAAGCCAGTTAGTATATTTATTAGTTAAGCTAGGATTTAGTTCGTAAAAAGTTGGGGATGTGTTAATAGTTATAAGGCTAGGTAAGTGATCGGATGATAGATCGAAAAGTGGTTTTATCTGAACTCTTCCTCGCTCTAGGCCGCGAGTAACAGCAAAGTCGATGAGGTCGGGTGTTTTGCTTCTATCAGCAGGCCAATATGTTGGTTGACCGGTGGAAATTATATCTAAACTTGAATAGCTTTCCCTTTGGTGATATTAATCTAGATCCCCAAAAATTATGTTTTGCGTTATAATCTCCCGCTGCAAGGAATTTTGTGCCTAACTTGGAGAAGAATTCAGTGAATTCGGATTCCGTTATATTGTAGCTGGGGGGACAATATATTGCAGTTATGGTCATCCCACCAGAACTATCATCTATATGAACGGATGTTGAGTGGATGTAATCTTTGCAATATTCTTCCAGAACATGATGTCTAATTCTTTTTTTGATAGGTATACCGGTTCCACCTCTAGCTTTTCCTTCCGGGTGTTTGGTGTCGTAGAAGGCAAAGCCATCAATACTAAAATGATTGAAAACTGACAAGTGAGTTTCGGATAATAGCATTATGTCTATTTGGTGGCTTTCTATGAAGATCTGGAGATCATTCCGGTGTTGGCTTACACCGTTGGCATTCCAATAACCTATATTGAGGGAATTCATGGTCTTGTTAAGATTGTTTGTAGTAGGAGGTTTTGGTTCCTAATTAATTCTTGCATCATATTTTGCATTGATTTCATATGATCTTGCATCATTTGCACAAAGCTGTTTAACGTTTTTTCCAAATTTGTAGATGGAGTGGGAATCTTCTGCGTTTCTGGCTCTTTCATACCTTTCAGGGCACTGCAGAATATGAAAATTTCTTCAAAACTCTTGGAAATCGATTTTTTGCTGGGGGCGATTACAATGCCAAACACACATTCTGGGGCTCTCGTCTCATTACCCCTAAATGAAGAAAACTATATAATGCTATTAGCAAGCTCAGTTTAACTCCATTCTCTACTGGAACTCCCACTTATTGGTCAACAGTTAAAAATAAAACACCCGACTTAATCGATTTCTGCGTGGTGAAAGGCGTGCCTTCCTCAGATATAAATTTCAAATCGTGCTTTGAATTGTCTTCCGACCACTCTCCAATCATGGTAACAATTGATAAAAATTTTACACCAGCAGCGGAACAATGCAGCCTTTACAATCGGAAGACTGACTGGGTATACTTCCGACACATCATCACGTCTAATCGTGACTTGAAATTAACTCTGAAATCTGATGAAGAAATAGAGGCAGCAGTCGAACATTTTAACAGCTGCATCCAACAAGCTGCGTGGAAATCAACTCCCACCCTCATCAAACAAAGACGGACATGCGTTACCCACAGCATACAAGCTAAGCTCAAAGAAAAGCGACTCGCAAGGAAAAAAAGGTAACAAACCCGTCACCCCGACGACAAGAAAAGATTGAATGCTCTCACCAAAGAACTCAAAAATATCCTCAAAATTTAACACAACAGACAAGTTCAACAATATCTCAGTAATATTGATGCAACAGCTGCAACTGATTACTCCCTTTGGAAAGCTGCTAGTAAGCTAAAAAGGTCGATTCTCTACAATTCTCCTATATGAATGGAAAATAACGAATGGGCGAAAAGTGACGCAGAGAAAGCAAATACTTGAACTCTCACTAAGCACAACAACAGAAGTGAAAAATACTCTGAGTCATCCCTATAAAATGGACCTCCCCATAAAACGATTCGCAATATCGGAGGTAAAAACCGTAATAGCGAAACTCAACCCAAAGAAAGCTCCTGGGTACGATATTATTAATGGCAATGTACTAAAACACTTACCTTACGAAGGCATAAAATTTCTCACCCAACTGATTAATGCAGTACTAATAATTGCATTCATAACCCCTCAATTGAGAGTTGCTCAGATGAAAATAATTCTGAAACCAGGAAAGTCCCCCGATTCGGCAGCGTCTTACAGACCCATTAGCCTGCTGCCCATTGTCTCAAAAGTCTTGGAAGTTCTTTTCATTAAAAGACTCCTACCCAAAATAGAAGAGCGTAACGTTATACCTAATCACCGGTTTGGCTTCAGAAGAGCGCACAGAACTATTGAACAAGTACATAGACTTACCGAGAAAATCTATTCTGCCTTTGAGCAAAAAAAATACTTTTGATCGCGTATGGCACGACAAATTACTTTCTATTTAAACAATCTTATCTAAAAAATCGTTACTTTTTCGTCAAAGAAGGAGCAGAGCAGTCTGAGCTTTACGAGAGCTTAGTAGGCGTCCCGCAAGGTAGTGTAATGGGCCCAATACTGTACCTACTTTACACAATAGCAGAAGGAGTCACTATCGGCACTTTTGCCGATGACACTGCCGTACTGGCTGCAGACCTCAACCCTAACGTGGCCTCACTCAAGCTTCAGAGAAGTTTAAATAAAATTACCCATTGGCTGAAAGACTGGCGGATAAAGTCAAAATCTGTCCAAGTGACGTTTACCACTAGACGTAACACTTGCCCACCCGTAAAACTCAACGGCATTGATATACCGCAAAGTGACGTAACAAAGTACCTTGGTATGCATCTCGACAGAAAACTAACATGGAGAACACACATATTCACCAAACGAAAAGCTCTTGGTATAAAACTGAGAAATCTTTATTGGCCCATGAATCGAAACTCCCAACTATCAATTGACAACAAACTCCTGCTCTACTCAGCTATCTTAAAATCAAAAATGTTGCACTTATTCTGTATTTTCTTCGGGCTGTAAAATTTTTTTGTTCTATTCCACACATTTTTTCAGGGCTTTTTGTTCTATTGACAAATTGTAAAACATTTCTACTCTTAACACAAGTAAAGGGTTGCATTACTCTGGTTTCATTCATCACATGTAAATTTCGACATTTTAATAGAGCACAGGGCACATGTTGATAATTCTACCATGTAATAATGCAAAATTTTAATTCAGAATAGGAAACGGTATTAGTATACAGATCTGAGATAAAAAAAAAAGTATATAAAATACCCAACAGACCAGGAAGTAAGCGAAATGTAATAGGACTTGAGAACAAGCTTATAATAATTATTATAATTGTCCATTGAAAGCTTATTGCAATACAGTTTCCATAACCTTAATTGTAAGCTTATTCACAAGCATGATTGTAATAATTGAGGAACACTTACTTTATGTAAGCGTTTCTCAATACTCCTTATGTTAAAAAGCTTGAAAAGAATATTAAAATAAGCTTACCTTACACTTGAAATGAAGGCTTGAAAAACTATTAAGAGCCCGTGCACAATTGGCTTTGTCTGCTCCAACTTTGATAGAAAAAATCTTAAAGCAAAGCGAAATTCCAGATGCTTGCTACAATTAACACTCCGACAATTTCCACTTCACTTCTTTGCTTTAATTTATAAACCTGATTTTTAGTAAATTATTTGCGGAATTTGCTTCTTTCTGCTTATTCGAATGTTATTTTTACTTTTCTCTGTTCAGTTCTCACGAAATTGCGCGAAATCGCTAAAATATGTCTAGATATACAAACATCCCAGCAAGAACGGACTAACGCATTCACCAACACATACGCAAAATAATCAGCTGTCCACTAACCCAATAAGTTATATAATCCCTGCAAAAAATGCGATTAATCCGGGACGTGTCCGGGATCAATCGCAAGGGAGCATGCGACTAATACAATTTTACATCCCTTTATATGGAGTGAATTGATCGCATTTGTTCGAGCATGTCCTATGAAGAGACTAATTGTTCAACTTGTATACCCGGACGGGTACCAATGTAGATTAATCACTAACATACAAATGTAGATCAATCGCTTTCATCCCGAACGGGTACGAATGTAGATTAATCGCTTTCATCCCCAACGGGTACAAATGTAGATCAATCGCTTTCAGCACAAACGGGTACAAATGTAGATTTTTTCCTTAAAAAATTGTAAATGTTCATGCATATTTAAATAAAGATTATATAATGTTTTACTTTTGTAAAAAAATCTCAATAAATAAATTAAAAAAATTGTAAGTTTTGAGTATGCATTATATGAGCGTAATGTAAAGGATTTTTTCATAGGATATTTTAGACAACATTTTGTTAAAATTGTTATTAAAAAAGGGTGTTCAATTCATTTTACAGGTTGTTCTACAATTTTTTAAATACATTGTATATTTTTGTAAAATGTCTACATTTAAGGAATCTAGATTTGTACCCGTTCGGAATAAAGGCGATTAATCTACATTTATACCCGTTAGGGAACAATTGGTCTACAATTAGTCTACATTTATACCCGTACGGGAACAATCGGGGACTAATTGTGGACCGATTGTTCTCGAAAGAGATCAATCGAGGACAAATCTCTTTCGGGATTGATCGCACATTTTTTTGCAGGGATGCATTAAACTATCCGTAGTACTACAAAAACTCACACGTACAGAACAGAATACGTTATATTTTGTCACCAAGCCTGTACAAACTCATGGAAAGTTTTCAGGTTTATAACGCATAGTATGTGTAGTTCTACGGATGGTTTAACGCATTATATAACATATAGTGTTCTAACTGGAATACACACACACACACACACACACACACAAGGGGAGATGTTTGTCAAAGTGTAAAAAAGTTGAGACATGGCTAACTTTATACTTTGCTTTACTCGCTTCACCTCAATTGTGAACATATCCCTTTGAAAAGCACATGCTGAACGGAACTGTCAAAGCAAAACTCTGAGGCAAAGCGAGGTTGAAGTCAATTGTGCACGGGCTCTAACAATAACATTTTTTTAAGCTTGCTCTAAAATTTTTTAAAATTTTGTTTTTATAATGATTCATATAATTCATTATTCCTTTTTCGGAAAAGGGAAGTATAAATTGAGGCTTTTATATAATATAATGTTGAATGTCCCACTATACGATACCGTTGGATTGAATTTCAGGTTGATGTCATGGAGGAGAATATAAAATAAAGAACATTGCAGTAAAGATGAAGAAGGAAAGGAAATAAAAAGAAAAATGCAAATAAAAATTGTAGCAAGCTGTTATGTATATATGTGTATATATTAGACATATACGCCGACAGTGATTCCGGCGGCGGCGGCGCTATTCCAAAAACATTTCGGCGGCGGCGGCGACGCCGGCGTGCTTTTTCGCGCCGGCGCGCCTGCCCCAAATCTACAAATCACAATCCTTATTATACTCAGCTGTACTAGTACACAGAGTATTATAGTTTTAATCACATAACGGTGGATGGTAACAGAATGAAATAATCGAGATAGATATAGCCTTATATATATCAAAATGATCAGGGTGAAATGAGAAATCGATTGAGCCATGTCCGTCCGTCCGTCCATCTGTCCCTCCGTCCGTCTGAAACACTCTAACTCGCGCAAAAATTGAGATATTTTGATGAAATTTGAAATGCAAGTTGGTATCGACACTGGGACGATTGGTATTGAAAATGGGCGAAATCGGACCATGACCACGCCCACTTTTCCTATATAGAAAAAATCGGAAATTTGGTATCTCAGCCACTAATATAGCTAGAGTGATGAAATTTTACCCACGTGTTGAGCTCAGGCCCCTAAGAAGAAATTTGATGGAATTTTGGAAAATGGGCGGTGCCACGCCCACTTATTAAGGAGCAAACATTGAAAGCTTTATGAGTCATAACTCAGAAACTGTTGAAGATATATGAAATGATGAAATTTGGTACGCGTGATATACTTACTTAGGCAAATGTTTGGACGAAAAATTTTCAAAATCGGTTGACGGCCACGCCCACTTTTATATATGGGTATTATAAAGTGAACTAATAAAAACATTTTAAGCGATATCTCTGTCAAATATAAAGATATATCATTGAAATTTTATGCCAGGAGTCCACCTGCGGACATTCAACGAAAACCACAAAAATTTTGGAAAATGGGCGTGGCACCGCCTCTTTTTAGAAGCAGGAATATACGAGATTTCTTAGCCTATAACTCGACAAATAATTTATATATAATGACGAAACTTGGTGTGTACACTTTTATTACTTGTGGTAATACATGTTGAAAATTTTAGAGAAACCGGTTGACGGCCACGCCCACTTTTATATATGGGTATTATAAAGTGACCTAATAAAAACATTTTAAGCGATATCTTTGTCAAATGTAGAGATAATTCATTGAAATTTTGTGGTATGATTTCTACAATAGACCGGAAACAAAAAATAGAACAATTTTGGAAAATGGGCGTGGCACCGCCTCTTTTTAGACAAAGGAATATACGAGATTTCTTAGCCTATGACTCGACAAATAATTGAGATATTATGACAAAACTTGGTTTATACACTTTTATAACTTGTGTTAATAGACACGCAAAAATTTATTGAAATCGGTTTATGACCACGCCTACATTTTAACAAAGATATTTCTGGAACACCCTTTGGGAATTTGTAACGTGACATCTTTGTAACTAGAAGTCATAAAGGAATGAAATTTTGCACAGAGAATAATATTCATATGCTTAGTTGGATGACTGATAAAAATTTTGAAAATGGGTGCTGCTATGCCCACTTTATGCAACACTCGCTTTATATAAAGTACCTACAACGTGTTTCCATCAAACGCAAACAAACAATGAAAGCATACAGCTGAGTATCTAATGTTCGATTCCACTCGAACTTAGGCTTCCTTACTTGTTCAAATATTAATTTTATTTAGTTACCTTAATATCGCTGGCTGAATGGAATAGATAAACTAATTCCCACCTTAAATTGTTGAAACTTTTTTATTAACAGCAAAAAACAATTGTTACGTAAACTAAAATATTAAATAAAGAAAATAAATATTAAAGAATATACACAAATCCATATGTAAGGGTAAATTTAAATTCATTTGCTTATTTTGTATGATAATAAACAGGCATACATATATTTACATATGTACATATTTATATATATATAAGGCACTTTAAAATAAATATATGTATATACAGTGTTGGAAAAAATAATAGGGACAAAATTTTGCAATTCTCCATTTATTTCATTTTAAGGCCAAATAATAATTACCATATATTGATGCTTACACGGAGAGGACATGCTTTAATGGCTCTGGGGTGGTTTTTGCATAATAATTTAATTTTTATGAATAAAAATAATGAAATGTATTATTTAAGTTGGAAATAATAACAGGGAAAAACTTTAAATTGGATTGTTTTTTCAAATAAACTACAATATTACTGCTGCAGCTAGATTTAAACTAATGTTTAGTTGAAGCTCCTTTATTTTTTATAAAAAAAATGAATGTGTATGTGTGTGTGTGTGTGTGTTATTTATGGACTCCCAAAGCAGAGCTGTAAAAAGCTGCAATCAGATTGTATTGCAATCATAAAAAGTGTATAGTATTGCAAGCAACATTGATTGTAAATCATATTGCTAGCAAATTTTTTGATTGCAAAAATAAAAATTTCAAAAATTTAGAAGTATGTTATTGCAATCGACCTTCACCATGAATCATTTTGATTTCAGAAATTAGAATTGCAATAATTTACAAAAGTTTCATTGCAATCAGCTTTCACCGTAAATCATTTTAATTGTAAAAATTACAATTACAATACACTTTTCTCGTAAATCATTTCATTACAATAATTTACAAAATTTTTCATTGCAATAAAGTTCAAACATAAATCATTTTCATTGTAAAAATTACAATAGCAATAATTGTATTGTAATAAATTTTCATCGTAAATCAAATTTGATTGAAAAATGTTTGATTGCAAGGCTTGCAATAGCAATCAATTTCCTCATAACTTTATACGAATGCATTGGGTCTGATGAAAGGCAAGCGCCTGGGTAATTCGAGTAATACCGGACATTTATATCACACGCTTAGCCGCGTAATAACCCATGTCCCGAGTACATACAAATGTATGTAGTTGTGTACATATTGGATGGTGCCGGGCACACGGTACTGGTAATATTTGCAGTCTTCAATTTGTATAAAGTCTGGATGATAGGATGATGGGAAAGAGGATGAGGGTGCGGATGGGGATAAGGATGTATAATAGACTGGGTTGGTCCCCATACGAAATAAAAAAGTTGTAAAAGTTCGCCCCTAAATTTGAAGCTTATGTTGAGAGGGTTAAGGGACAAAAACAAAATTTTTTTTTTTTGATCCCGCGAAATACCGCCGAAATTGTTTTTTTGTTGTAACTTTGTTATTTATCATCCGATTTTTAAAATTGATACGTCATTATTTTCGTATTTCGAAGCTCTATATTTTCTTCTAATGTCCTTTTGAACTCTGAAGTCAAATAACAAATTTACAATAAAAAAACTACTTCGGCGGTATTTCGCGGGATCAGAAAAAAATACAAATTTTGCCTTTAATCTTCTCAATATAAGCTTCAAATTTAGGGTCGGACTTTTACAGCTTTACATATACTGAATTGCTTAAAAAAATTAGTTAAATAATAGCTACGTTAAATATTCGTCGTGACGTAACTTCTTTGTTTATTAATATAGTAAAACCGTTTCAAGGTAACATTGTCATGAATTTTGAAGCACTTTCATTTGGCAAAACTTATCATGGACATTCAAATAAGTTAGCTGACCCAACTATGTGAAAACGACTTCAGAGCTCAAAAGGACATTAGAAGGAAGTGTAGAGCTGCAAAATACGAAAATAATGACGTATCAATTTTAAAAATCGGATGACAAATAACAAAGTTACAGGAAAAAAAACTATTTCGGCGGTATTTCGCGGGATTAAAAAAATTTTTTTTTGTGTCCCTTAACCCTCTCAACATAAGCTTCAAATTTAGGGGCGGACTTTCACAACTTTTTTTTTCGACCCTATCTAATATATATTTATTTTTGTACCATTTGCTTTTTCATTTACTACCGGATATCTCATTACTGTCATACATATGTATGTATGTATAGTTGTTTAACATAAAAATATATATACTTATCCCCATCCGCACCCTCATCCTCTTTATCATCATCTTATCATTTAGACTTTATACAAATTGACGACTGCGAATATTACCAGTACCGTGTGCCAATATGTACATTAGGTTACATAGCATATTTTCTCAACCTCACCCCCTAGGTCAATGCTAATATAGTCCAAGATACCACATATACATTTTTGTCCCGATCGAAACCCGTTAAGGGGTGTCGCACAGATGCCAAAGTCCAGAAAACTCTATGGAGGCTCAAAAATTTAAGTTTAATTTTTTGCATATCTAATGCACAAATCGATTGTCCTGTACTCAGAAATACTAAATGCAAATTTTGGTCTCGATCGGAGGTGGTTAAGGGTTGTCGCAGATGGGTCAAAGTTCAGACTACCATATAAAGACCAAAGAATTTAATTAATTTTTTTTTATCTAATGGCCAAAGTCGATAGTCTTGTACTCAAGGATACCAAATATAAATTTTGGTCCTGATCGGAGACGGTTAAAGGGTGTCGCCCGTGGTCCCATATGGTTATCTAAACTTTGACATGTTTGCGGCACCCCTTAACCATCTCCGATCGGGACCAAAATTTATTTATGGTATCTTTGATCGTGCTGTTAACGATGTAGGGGGTGAGATCGAAGAAAATCGCTAATCTAATTTTAAGGACACCCTAACGTACATACATACATATGTACCCGGGAAATGGGTTATTACGCGGCAAACCGTGTCATATGAATGCCGGGTATTACTCGAATTACCCAGGCGCTGGCCTTTCCTCAGTCCCAATACATTCGTATAAAGTTATGAGGAAAATGATTACTATTGCAAGCCTTGCAATCAAACATTTTTCAATCAAATTTGATTTACGATGAAAATTTATTACAATACAATTATTGCTATTGTAATTTTTACAATGAAAATGATTTATGAGAAATGTTTATTGCAATGAAATTTTTGTAAATTATTGTATTGAAAATTTGTACAATCAAAAAATTTCAATAAATTTTATTGCAATGAACTTGATCCCCTAAGATTTCAATAAACGTTTATTGCAATAAATGGAAGGTAAATTATTGCTGATTGTAGTTATTTTACAATGAAAAATTTTTTACAAATGTTGATTGCAATCTATTCAAATTGCAATTTTTACAATCAAAAAACTGCAATAAATTTTCATTGCAATAAAACTGGTAGAACAATCAGTGATTGCTGGGACGATTGATTGCAGCTCTTTACAACTCTGTCCCAAAGTAATCAACCGATCTTTATGAAATTTTCACAGTAGATTCATATGGTATATGCGCTGGTGATAGGGTATACAGACTTTCGGAAAAGTGGGAACTTCCCGGAATATATGCCCAAATGTGGACCCAGAGCGACCCAGCAAGTATTTGAGCAATATTGTTATCAAATGAAAGGTGCTGAGCAGGCCTTCAACATAGAGTTATTTTCATTGCGATGCCTAGGCCGGGTCCCGAGATATGGGTCAAAACCTGGACCCGGATGACCCCTGAATATTTCCGAGCGATATTGGTAGCAAATGAAAGGTGTCGAGCAGGGCCTCACCATACAGATATTTTCATTGTTATTTTTAAGTCGGTTTCCCAGAGATGGTTCAAGTAGTGGGCCTGGATGGTGATGGATGGTCCCAGTTTAGGTCCCAGGTAAAGGTAAAGGTAAAGGGAAAGACCCATTATAACATAAAAGCTTTTGTTCGTCGCTGCGAAGCGGGACGGGTATTTGCTAGTTTTTTATAACTTCCTAAGTTCTTCGTGGCATAGGGTTGACCAAATCAGCGGAATTTGCAACTGGTATTAAGTACCAAGCTTCTTTAATTTTTTTTCCATAACTCTTGCTTATTTTTCCATTTTTGATCCCCCATCGTCTTCTTTAATATTCCCCATAGGGCTGAGGTTCGACCACTGTGAGGGCTACTCAAAAACAGCAAATTTCTTACGTTCAAACTATGAGTTTTCGATTCTGGAGCCATGTTTGGGATAATTTTCGGCATCTAATGATAACAAGGAGGGTTGAAATGGTGCAGTTTTGAGTAGAACAATTAGCAACAGAACTCGATAAGTAGGACTAAATGGAAGAGATCCCAGAAAAGTTCCGTATCTGAGAAAAAATTATGTAAGCCAACGAACTAAAATTTTCCAGTAGCTTAAACTCTTTAGGACTGAGGCTAGTAAAGTAGGGAACAGCCAAAGTTTTTGTTAATAACTTTTAACCGGCAAAAAATAAAACATTTCAGCATTCAGCTTCGTGTTCCTGAGGTCAAAACACGTCGATTGGTTCCTTTTTTTAATTTTGAAGAACTTTAGCAGTTAGCAAAACTAGGAAAATATGTACACATCTCGCTCCATACGGGTATGGCGCGCCAGCGCACGCCGCCGCGCCGATACGCCGATTTCACGGATTATGGCGGCGGCGGCCGATTATGAAGGTAATCGGCGCGGCGGCGGCGGCGTCAATCGGCGGCGTATATGTCTAGTATATATGTATAATTATGTTAATGTTTATGTTATGTTTATGATGTTTAATGTTTTGACGGTCTGGCAGCCCCACTAATGGCAATATCACTTATGTCAAAGCTAATATTCAGATATGGCAATGTTATGTGTAATGTATATTTATCTCTTTCGCACTTGTATAACTATCATAAATCGTACAGCTGAACGTATGGAACACTTTTGAACAATGGGTATTATAAGAAAGGGGGCTGCTCAGTATTAAGATCAAATGTTTGTTTAGCGATCGGCGGTGAGTGCTCCTCCGGCAAAGTATTGGGATCGTGGTAGGCGATAAGCCAGCCGTTTCCAATATTAGCCATATGGAGTTTGAGTAAGGATGACTGCCTAGGAGTGTGGACAGCGATGGTTGGCCGCTCCAAAGGTAGTTGGTGCCTTCCACTGCTGCTAATTTGCTAAACCGAACGTTTTGTAGTTAGGCGTTAGTGTGACATTTGTTATTTTAATAAAACAACAACAACACCCACCTCTATTAAATTTGCGTTTTTTACAATTGGCGCCCAACTAAGTGGCTTGAAGAAAAAATTTTTTTCAAAACGAATCTACCGAGAAGAAGCCCACGAATCAACGCAATGATGACTCTTTCAACTGAACAGTTCCAGCAGCTCCTGCGATCCGTAAGCAACACCAATGTTCGCGTTGGTACATTTAGCACGTGCAGTGCTCGTTTCAACGGTGAGCGCAACCACGTTAAAGTGGAAGAGTTCATCGCTGCAATCTCGACGTTCAAAGCTATAGAAAAAATTAACGACGCCGACGCAATCAACGGAATGCCCATGCTGCTCGGAGTGGTGGCGAGGCGTTAAGGGACAAGTGACCACATTTGTTGACGTCGTCCGCATGCTTCGTGAAAGCTTTGCACCAGCAAAACCGGCATGGCGAATTTATGCTGAAATAATGGATGGTAAACAACAAAAGAACGAGCCCACAGACAGCTTCGTCCGTAAGAAGCGTACATTGTTTGCGCAGTTAAGCAACATTCCTGCCGAAGCGGATCAAATCGACATGTTGTCTGGCATGCTAAACGCGAGTATACGAGAGAAGGTAAGCCGTCAAAGGATCAACTCTTACGAAGAATTGCTTAAAGATGCCCGTGAAGCAGAGTTAGTTTTATGTGAACGCGAAGTTCTGAAAAAGCCAAGCGAACAAATCGTTCGATGTTCGTTTTGTCACAAAAAGGGGCATACGCGAGAGAGTTGCTTCAAAAAGCAGAAAAGTGATGCGAGTGATGCAAATGCAGCCACAATTGCTTCAGCCATAGCTGTTAAACCGAAGTTGGCATGCTACGGATGTAATGCACCAGGAGTGACGCGCGCAAACTGCACCACATGTAGTAAAAACAAAAAGTCCCCTGGTCCGGCAGTGAACTTTAATTCCATATTTCCTGTCGATGTTGGTAGAGACATCCCAATGGCGAACGTGACAATTTTTGGTGTTCCTGGTCAAGTGTACTTTGACACTGGTGCCAAAACCAGTGTGGCAAGTGCAAACCTAAAGCGAGTAATGGATTGCGCTGGCAGATGGTATAGTTTCGAGGAAAGTTTGTTTGGCAACAACGTGTGAAATTTTGATTGGTGGCAGAAGTCTGAGCATTCGTTTCATCGTCCTGCCGAATGCAGATCGTAATCGTACGCTCCTTGGTGCCAATTTCTTGGAGAAAGCGGGTATAGTTTTAAATATGGCACAGAGGTACTGGTATTTTGAGGATGATCCAATGCAGCACTTCGATTTTGCCCAAGCTGCGCCTTTCAATCTTATTGAAACCATCACATGTGCAAGGAAAATACCAAAACACCAGATACCAGTCAGCCAGCCTCGTCCCGAAAATCATGTGTCTAAAAGACCGAAAAATGACTACTCGCCACATTCCATTCAGGCTATTTTCAAGGATTCGATACCGCCAGATATGATGACGCCGAAACGAGCAGATTTGTAGGGATGGCAAAAAAAATTTAATAATCGATTAACCGTTTTTTAGGTTAATCGAAAGGGTTCGATTATTAATCGCGAATAATCGTAGGGAACTAACCGATTATAACCGTTTTTCGATTACAATTATTGATAAATTAATACGTAGTACCCCAAGAGGACAAACAAGCTAATTTTTTATACATACTATGTATGTGTGTTCGTTTTTATTATAATAATAAAAAATCGTAATTTCAGCGAAAAAATCGTCAATATTTTGTTACTATCTCATCTTTACAAAAAACACGTTATAAACAAAAAAAGTGTCGGCTTTCCACTAAGAAAGCGCACCACGAAAAAAATTACTTTTTCAGGGGCTCACAGATATCTCAAAACTGAAATCAAAACTTGCAGGAAGTTTACAGTTTACGAGATAATTGTCGTTAAGGTTGGATGGGTCCATAGATATTACACCAGGAAGAGAATTATGTCGGCTGAGGATTATTTTTTTAAAGCGCGGCTGAAGGCCGCCAACGCAAAATGTTGTTCTACACACATACATATATGCATTTGCTCGTTTTAATACGTGCTTTTATCTCGGCAATAGATCGCAATTTTCGTGTTTTGTTTGGTAAATTTCAAAATTTTAACAACAAATATCTTGTAAACTACAAGCCTCCGGAAATTTTTGATTTCAGTTCCAAGTCCTGTGAGAGCTACTCTACCCCCCTGAAATAGTCATTTATTTCGGGGCGTTGTTCCTTCATGGAAAATTTTCCCAAAAACAATTTTAAAGAGGTACGAATTCATACAAATTCGTATATAAATGAAATCATATTTAAAAAAGCTGTGCACATTTATCTACACATTGCGCTTACTTATATGAAAAAATAAATAAATAACATCATCAATCATTCAGTAATACTAATTCATAACATTTTGCCTTGAAAAATAATTTACAAACTCACTCGAATGAAAAGGCGGTAATTCTCAACTATTTTCGACTTGAGAGGAAAACGGTTAATCGAAAAAATAATCAAAAGAAAAAAACCGATACATTTTAACCGTTAACCGAAAGAAATTAACCGATTATAATCGTTTTTCCGGTTATAGTTGCCATCCCTACAGATTTGGCAACATATTTTCCTAGCCCTCGTATACGATATGCGGAAGATTTTGACGAAAGCGATAAGTACGGCCCTGAAATCCCAGTCAGCGATTACTCACCACATACGATCCAATCCATTTTTAAAGATGCGTTACCACAAAATGAGACCACGCCGAAGCGACAAAAGGAACCGGGGCTCTTTCCCAGCCTGGTATACAAGCAAAGCCAAGACGACAACAACGATTTCGTTAGGATCAACACACTGACGATGAATATATTGAAATCAACGGATGGAATCAGGTTGGATGACAAACAAAAACAGCAACTTGACAATGTGCTGGAAGCGAATGCTGAGGTATTTGGTAATATCACCGAAGCAACACCATATGCAGAGCACTATATAGACACAGGTGAGCATCAACCGATTTTTAGTCCCCCGTATCGTCTTTCTTTCGCCAAAACACGGGAACTAAAGGAGGAAGTGGAGAAAATGATTGAATCGAAGGTTATTGTTGAGGGTGAATCACCATGGGCGTCGCCAGTCGTAATGGTACCCAAAAAAACTGGTGGAGTGCGTATATGTATCGACTATCGAAAGGTGAATGCGGTAACCGTTCCTGATAGATATCCACTGCCACGCATGGACGATTTATTGCATCAAGCAAAAAGTACCCAATTTATGTCAACACTTGATCTACAAAGTGGTTATTACCAAATAAAGGTTAATGATAAAGATGTGTATAAGACTTGTTTTATTACTCCTTTCGGTACATATTTGTTTAAACGAATGCCTTTTGGTTTGCGTAACGCCCCTGCGACGTTCCAACGACTTATGGATCGTTTTAAAGCATCCATTCCAAAGGTCCAACTTTTGATCTATCTCGATGACTTAATTGTGTGTTCCCAATCCTTTTTAGATCATCTCAAAGATATCGAATTGGTTCTTTGTAGATTGAGGGAATATAAGTTGCGTGTAAATAATGGCAAAAGCCGATTTTGTTGTGAGCAAGTCAAGTACTTGGGGCATGTTCTGACAAATGATGGGATATGCGTCGACCCAGAAAAGACACTTGCCATAACTCTGAGGAAAGAACCGAGGAACATTAAAGAGTTGATATCGTTTATTCAGACATGTTCTTGGTATAGACGATTTATTAATGGTTATGCCGAGATATCGAAACCATTAACCGAACTGACCAAGAAAAATGCGAAGTGGGTTTGGGATTCTAGACAAAAGAAAGCCCAAGATAACTTACCTTTTTGTATAAAAACTGACGCTAGTTCTTATGCGTTAGGGGCAGCTTTACTCCAGGGGGAGGAAAACAACGAACATCCAATCGAATACGCAAGTCGATTACTGTCAGCCGCCGCACACTGGGGCCGAGCGTGCTCAAAATTCAGTTTTTAAATAATGAGTTTTTCAAAAAAATAAAAACGCAGTATTGTTCCCTATGAAATTCTACACTTCTGGCCCAATTTTCAGCTTTCTATCGTTTTTCAGTTTTGAGTTATCCATACACAAACATGGAAAATTTTCCAAAAAATAATTTTTTTTCAAAGTGAGAAATTTTAATGTGTATTTGAAATAGTTGGTGTAAGAGAAGGATATAAAATTTTATTATTCTGCTTTTTCCACAACATTAAGTGAAGCTTATATAATCGATGAGTGTTTTTTTTTTGGAACTAGATGTTTTAAAAAATTAATTTTTAGTATAAAACTAAACGTACCTCTTTTTTTTAAATATTTTCTTTCAAAATGGATTATTTTAATTTGCGCAAAAAAGTAGCAAATGTAAAAATGCAGCAGTAAAATATGGTCCTTTGTGACAAAGAATCCGAGTTCAGAACCAAAAGCAAAGTGCGCATTTTAAAAAAAAGTGAGTTTAAAAATTGCATTCCAATTTTAGTTAAAAAAAAAAACACCTATATCTGGTTGAATTTGATTCTGTTCTATCTTAAATTTAGTTGATCCATTATTTACTGGTTACTTTAATTACAAATTGTGGATAAGGTTACTTGTCAAGCCAGTTTTCTTTAATTTAGACTTGTAAGTTGGATTATAATATGAGTTCTTTGAAGCACAAGTTGTGTTACTCCAATTTTATGTTTTTTTATGTTAGGCATGAATATATGTGGGGAAATACGTGTTCTGCTTAAAACGCTAACGTTGAAACTCCTAATTCCCATATAAACATACTTGTGACAACATAAAACTTTTAATATCTCGAAACAAAAAATTGGAGAAAACCATTTTTGTATACATACATATGTACATATTTCATCAATGGGTCAATAAATAGCCGCTAATGGGTTAATATAATACAAATTGGCTATTTTTGTACAGACATACTAATATAATAATTATATAAAACAATGGCGCTATTATAACTCTGCCGAGCTTCTGTCTCAATTCGAGGTGTACTCCTTTTGTTTTTCGTACCAATTGGGTGGACCTACAGTTTTATGCCGGCTCCGAACGGCGAATGCATTTTTTTTGAGAGGTTTTTTCATGCAGAAATACTCTCGGAGGGTATGCCGCCCACTGCCGAGAGGTGACCGCTGCTCTTAAAAAACCCAATAATTGGATTTTTACTAATTAGAAAAATTTTTTTGGTGTTTGCTCGGACTGGGGTTTGAACCCGAGACCTCTGGCATAGCAGGCGAGCACTCTACCCACTGCACCACTGCGGCCACCATACCACAGACATACCAGTTATGATTTAAATAATTTATTTACAGATCTTAAAAAAAACTGGTCACCAATAGGTTAATTCATGACCGTTAATGGGTTAAGATTCCAAAGATTACTGGTTTTAGTGTAGATACAACTAATATGATTTAAATATTTTGATCTAAGAATTAAGTGAAAAAATTTGGTTAAAAATGGGTTAATGCGTGGTCGTTAAGGGGTTAAAATTCTTGGGATTTACTATTTTAGTATCGATATACCGATTCTGATTCAAGAAAATTAAACTCGAAACTAAAATAAAAAACATAGGTCACCAACGGGTTAACTCATGGCCGTCAATGGGTTAGGATGCTATAGATTAACTGCTTTAGTGCAGATAAAGCGATTCTGATGTAAAAAAGTTGATTTCAGAATTTTGAGCGTCCTCATATATATAAGTGGCCCCAGTGTGCGCCGAAAGAAATTATTCAACTACGGAGCGAGAAGCTTTAGCTATCGTGTGGGCATGTGCCAAATTTCGAGGATATATTGAAGGGACCGAGGTAGTATTACTAACAGACCATCAACCCTTGAAGTGGTTACTTACCATAAAGTCTCCATCTGGTCGATTAGCACGATGGGCATTACAGATCCAACAGTACGATTTTAAGGTCAAATATAATCCTGGAAAAACTAATTCCTTGGTCGATATGTTATCTCGCCCTCCATGTGATGATATCAAAATAGAAGACAACCATATATGTGCGTTTCAGATCGATTTTCCACGTAAAACCTCAAAAGAAATACGAGATTATTACTTCAATAGAATCTCAGGATGATAATTTGGCATTCTGGTCAAGTAGAGGTTATTTACTAAATGACGGAATCCTGTTCTGCTACGCTAATGAGGAGAAAGAAGATGCTCAAATGGTAGTACCACAACATGAGCGCGAGGAACTTTTGAAGAAATACCACAATGATAGTACGGCAGGTCATTACGGCGTAGAAAGGAGTGTTCATAGAATCGCGAATCGTTATTTTTGGCCAGGCATGCGGACAGATATAGCAAGGCACGTTAAAACTTGCATTGAATGTCAACGGTACAAAGCATCAAATATGAAACCTATGGGACTTTTTCAAACTACAAGCTGCAATCAAAGATTCGAAGTGATTGCGGTTGACTTATTTGGTCCTTTACCAAAAACTAAAGAAGGTTTGCAGTGGATATTGGTGGCTGAAGATGTTGCATCACGCTGGGTAGAACTATTTCCACTACAAGGAGCAACTGCGGAAGCATGTGCAAAGACATTAATCAATGACATATTCCTTCGCTATGGAATTCCTCGTCGACTGAAAACGGATAATGGTGTTCATTTTGTATCAGCAATAATGCAAAAGGTAGCATACTGTATAGGAATCGAGCAACAATTTACGCCTGTCTACCACCCGCAAGCTAACCCTGTCGAGCGCAAAAATAGAGACATCAAAGCACAACTGGCAATCCTCGTTGGTAACGAACATAACACTTGGGACATTAACCTACCCGCCATCAGATTTGCGATGAATACAACCAAATGTCAAAGTACCGGCTTTACCTCAGCTTATCTTACATTTGGTAGAGAGCTACGAACTTTAGATGATGTGCAACATGACGTTAAGGCGATTGTGGAGTCCGAAAACTTTATTCCACAAATTACGCCTTACTTGCGGAATCTCAATAACGCTTTAAAACATGCGAACGAAGCTGAGCAGCACATGCAAGACAAAAACAAAGACTACTTTGACCAACGCAGGCGTCCCCAAGATAACTTCGATGTCGGTACAGAAGTACTGGTAAACACACATACCTTGAGTCAAGCATCAAAAGGTTTAACGTCAAAATTTGTTCCAAAAAGAGATGGGCCATATGTTATCGTCCGAAAGGTTGGTTCATCATCCTATGAGATTGCTGCTAAGGACAATCCGAATCTACCATTGGGAACATATCACGTATCATCACTGACGAAATATAAGCATCGTATCGAAGATCAATCTCCAGCACCAGTACGGCCATTACGAAAACGTGGTCGTCCCAGAAAGGATTAAAGTGTTGTCGTGCGCTCGAGACGAGTTCATCACGCCAAAGGGGGAGAATGTAGCAAGCTGTTATGTATATATGTGTATATATGTATAATTATGTTAATGCTTATGTTATGTTTATGATGTTTAATGTTTTGACGGTCTGGCAGCCCCACTAATGGCAATATCACTTATGTCAAAGCTAATATTCAGATATGGCAATGTTATGTGTAATGTATATTTATCTTTCGCACTTGCATAACTATCATAAATCGTACAGCTGAACGTATGGAACACTTTTGAACAATGGGTATTATAAGAAAGGGGGCTGCTCAGTATTAAGATCAAATGTTTGTTTAGCGATCGGCGGTGAGTGGTCCTCCGGCAAAGTATTGGGATCGTGGTAGGCGATAAGCCAGCCGTTTCCAATATTAGCCATATGGAGTTTGAGTAAGGATGACTGCCTAGGAGTGTGGACAGCGATGGTTGGCCGCTCAAAGGTAGTTGGTGCCTTCCACTGCTGCTAATTTGCTAAACCGAAAGTTTTGTATTTAGTCGTTAGTTAGGCGTTAGTGTGACATTTGTTATTTTAATAAAACAACAACAACACCAACCTCTATTAAATTTGCGTTTTTTACAAAATTTATTTTTTTCTTTTTTCTACTATTTATACATACATATTTATAAGCTTACAGCAAGCTTTCACAAGTAATATTTTTCTACAATTACATTTGTAAGCTTATAAACAGGTGCCGTTTTGATTTTTCTACAATTGTTCTAAAGTCTTTTTCAATAGCTTACACAAGTATTTCTCAAGCTTAACGCTTATACTTGTAAGCTTGTTATAATATTATTCTCAAGCCTTTTCGTTTATTGGCTAATTTTCTTTACTATAATGGAGGAATATTCTCTTTGTTTTATCCCGAAAATCCCGGGATAAAATTTTAGCAATCCCGTCATTTACGGGGTATCAAAAAGGATGGGGTTCCGGGATTTCGGGATTGGAATCCCTAGTACACACATATGTATGTATGTACATTAGATGCGTTGTTTTTATACTCAGCTGTACTAGTACACAGAGTATTATAGTTTTAATCACATAACGGTGGATTGTAACAGAATGAAATAACCGAGATAGATATAGACTTATATATATCAAAATGATCAGGGTGAAAAGAGAAATCGATTGAGCCATGTCCGTCCGTCCGTCCGTCCGTCCGTCTGTCCGTCCGTCCGTCTGTAAACACTCTAACTCGCGCAAAAATTGAGATATTTTGATGAAATTTGGAATGCAAGTTGGTATGGAGACTGGGACGGTTGGTATTGAAAATGGGCGAAATCGGACCATGACCACGCCCACTTTTCCTATATAGAAAAAATCGGAAATTTGGTATCTCAGTCCCTAATATAGCTGGAGCAATAAAATTTTACCCACATGTTGAGCTCAGGCCCCTATGAAGAAATTTTATGAAATTTTGGAAAATGGGCGGTGCCACGCCCACTTATTAAGGGTCAAACATTGAAAGTTTTATGAGTCATAACTCAGAAACCGTTGAAGATATGTCGATGAAATTTGGTACGCGTGATTTACTTGCTTAGGCAAATGTTTTGACGGAAAATTGTCAAAATCGGTTGACGGCCACGCCCACTTTTATATATGTGTGTTATAAAGTGACCTAATAAAAACATTTTAAGCGATATCTCTGTCAAATATAAAGATCTATCACTCAAATTTTGTGGCATGATTCCAACTATGAACATAAAACGAAAACCACAAAAATTTTGGAAAATGGGCGGAGCCACGCCCACTTATTAAGGGGCAAACATTGAAAGTTTTATGAGTCATAACTCAGAAACCGTTGAAGATATATCGATGAAATTTGGTACGCATGATATATTTACTTAGGCAAATGTGTGGACGAAAAATTACCAAAATCGGTTGACGACCACGCCCACTTTTATATATGTGTATTATAAAGTGGCCTAATAAAAACATTGTAAGCGATATCTTTGTCAAATATAAAGATAATTCATTGAAATTTTGTGACATGAGTTCCACAATAGACCGGAAACATAAAATAGACAAATTTTGGAAAATGGGCGTGGCACCGCCTCCTTTTGGACAAAGGGATATACGAGATTTATTAGCCTTTAACTCGACAAATAATTGAGATATTATGACGAAACTTGGTTTATACACTTTTATAACTTGTGTTAATAAACACGCAAAAATTAATTGAAATCGGTTTATGACCACGCCTACTTTTTAACAGATATTTCTGGAATACCCTTTGGGAGTTTGTAACGTGACATCTTTGTAACTAGAAGTCATAAAGGAATTAATTTTTGCACAAAGAATAATATTGATATGCTTAGTTGGATGACTGATAAAAATTTAGAAAATGGGCGTGGCTACGCCCACTTTATGCAGCACTCGCTTTATATAAAGTACACCGTGTTTCCATCAAACGCAAACAAACAATGAAAGCATACAGCTGAGTATCTAATGTTCGATTCCACTCGAACTTAGGCTTCCTTACTTGTTTTGTATGGGATTCTTTAAACCTTTTCAGATCCTCCCTCCAGCACCGGAATATTAAAATAGGATGTTTTAGAGTAAGTAAAGTGAAAAAAATTTCACTTTTCCAAAAACTAGATGGAGCTACACAAAAACCGCGGAAATTCCCAGAATTTCAAGGTAAGCCTAGATTTATGCATGAAAAAAGTTAGGATTTTGCACAAAAAAAAAATAATATCTACCCATACGCAGAATTAACCGCTAAAGCGAATGGCGTATTCAGTTTTTTGGTACACTTCCCACGGAAGGTAATATCGCGGCTTAAAGTGATCATTTTGTTTTTTTCTCATGAATCTTCAAGTTCTTATCCTATACTCTTCCCGAAAGCGGACATTATTTTTTAATTAAATCGCACGGTAGGCTGCGTTATTTAATGCGCTTTCCAGAAATGTATAGCTATTAAAAATCTAATAAAATTTGGATGAGTTCATCAAAATCATCACTTTAAGCCGCTATATTACCTTCCGTAGGGAGTGTACCAAAAAACTGAATACGCCATTCACTTTAGCAGCTAATTCTACGTATGGGTTGATACCATTTTTTTTCTTGTGCAAAGTGCTAACTTTTTTCATACATAAATCTAAACATACCTTGAAATTCTGGGAATTTGCGTGGTTTTCGGTGTAGCTCCATCCAGTTTTTGGAAAAGTGAATTTTTTTTCAGTTTATTTACTCTAAAACATCCTATTTTCATATTCCGGTGCCGGAGGGTGGATGTAAAAAACGCATCTAATATACATATGTACAAATTAATAAAATCCAGACTAATTTTTTTAACTCATTCTCAATTGTTGAAATCCAGTTTTCAAGTAAAATATATCTAAATATCTTTGTTAAATAAAATACCTATTTCATAGTATCAAAATTTTTCTGGAGTCCCCCTGTTTTTGAAAACAAAAGTTTAACGACGCCCATGGAGTCTTGCTTCCCTTTCTTACAGTGTATCGTTACTGTGATGTATCACGAAGAAAACAATTGAATAGGTACTAGCAATATAAAATTATTATATATACTAGCTGACCCGACTGACCTCGTTCAGCCTAAGAGTTGTTCCTATAAGGCATTAGAGTCCATCTTAATGACTGCGAATAATAATAATAACAGGATTCGCCGCGACAAACCTACTTCCCCCTATCCCGAACTTTATATCTACCTCTTTTTTTATCTCTATCTCTACCCCTTTCTATATCTATCCCTATCTCTATATCTTTCTCTACCTGTATTTCTATCTATCTCTATCTCTACCTCTATCTCTATCTCTGTCTTTATCTTGATCTCTATCTCTATATCTATCTCTATCTATCTCTATTTCTATCTCTAACTCTATCTCTCTCAATATCTATCTCTATTTCTATCTTTATCTCTTTCTCTATCGCTATCTTGATCTCTATCTCTATCCCAATCTCAATCTCAATCCCAATCTCTATCTCTATCTTTATCTCTATCTGCATCTCTATCTCTTTCTCTATCTCTGTCTCTATCTCTAACTCTAATTCTATCTCTCATTATCTCTATCTCCTTATCTGTACCTCTATATTTATATATTTCTATCTCTGTTCCTATCTCTATGTTGTTCTCTATCTGCATCTCTCTCTCTTTCTCTCTCTATCTCTACCTCTATCTCTGTATTTCGATATCCCTTCCAATATTGCTATTCCTATCCCTATCCCTATCCCTATTCCTATCCATATCCCTATCCCTCCAGTTTTTTTCGTAAGTATGGTAGTAATATTATTTATCTTCGTACCGCTTTCCAGAGTCCTATCATGAACACTTCCAGAGATATTCAGCATGAAAGATTAAGTTTATATGAGAGGTGACACGCTCCCTTTTCCAATAGCTCCCATTTGATACTTTTTATGTCCCTAGAAATATCCAGCGTCCTACCATTAACACGTGCAGAGATATTCAGCATGAAAAACTAAGTTTGTATGGGAGATGCCATGCCCCTTTTCCAATAGCTCCAATTTTCTTTCGTAAGTATGGTATTGATATTGTTTATCTCTGTACCTCTCAATACTAAACACAACAAAAAAGAATTATCGAAATCGTTCCATCCGTTCAGGCGTGATGCGATGACCAAGGCAATAGTGATTCATTTTTATATATCGTCGTACCATACGAAAACTATCACTTTTAAAATTTCTGGCGAAAGCTATCAATTAAAAAATTCTGTACGAAAAGTAGCACATTTGACTTTTGGCTGACGAAAAGTAGCAGAAATTATATACCGTTTTTACATTAAAATTGTTGTTGTTTAAACGAAATTGATAGTTTTCGTCAGCCACAAAACATCGTATGCTAGTTTTCGTATGCTACGATGATATGTACCCTGTGGGGAAACATTCGAAAAAAACCGGATAATTTGCGTGAATAATGAACGACATCATCAAAATTGTATAAAAGTATGTATGATGAATTTCATATCAAAGACTGAAAAAAACGAACATTTTGTACCCGACCCCCTCAGAATTTGATGAAATTTTGTGTAGAGGTACATCTTACCTACCCAAACACAACCTCATTCGAAATATTCGAAAATATTTGAAAAATGACGATAATAGGTACTTTTAAAGTGTGATTACTAGGGAATGGCTTTACCGATTTCAAAGATCTTCATACCATTCTTACAAAAAAATCACTGTAAAATTTTTTTTTGATTTAGTACACTGAAAAAACAAGTGTTTTCCCAGTTTGAAAAAAAAACATTTGAGTTTTTTTTTCAGTGTAATATAGAATTTTTATAGTATATGTTTTCAAAAGGTGATATTAACACCTTTCTAACGGTATACAAAATTTTGAAATCGGTTGATTAGTTTACGCGTGATATCAAAATATAAGAAAGTAACCGAGAGATGCATTTACTTAAATAAATTAAAAAAAAAAAAAATAAAAAAGGCCATTTTAGTTTTCAGATACGTTACATATATTAAATAGACCTTTCTAAAAAAAATTCTTGTTTTTCAAAATCGCTTGATCTTTGAAGTGTTTTTTCAGTTTCAAATTTTATATTGGAAACAAATTTTTAACCCTCTCCTTCCCAAATTAAGAAGCAGATGAAGAAAAAAATCAAACAATGGGTTTTTCTAGTATAAATAGCATTTAAAATGATCCTGCATTAAATTTTTTTTGATATCTGTATTTCAGTGGGTGGTAGGGTTTGGTAGCCATATGGCTACATTGGGAATTAATGCATACAAATTTAAACATATTTGGTTGTATGAAGTTTATCATTTATTTATACTTTTTTGCATCATTTGCTATGAAACAAATAAAAAAAAAAAAATATTTTTTGATGTTAAATACAAAGCAATATTAAATTCTGTACATTTATGTCTAGAAGACGAAGTCCTGCTCTTGCAATATTTGCGTTTTCCTTTTTCTAAATAGATTGGTAATGGCCAATGGTCAGCACCATCATAATGCATGTCTGAGATCTGTCTTTTCGTACCGGATTTCCTCTGTTTTTGTGTTTTTGGAACTGGACCGTTGCTGTTTAGATGAGATGGTCTTCCCCTATTTCTGCCATTTTTAATAAAAGCAGCATTTATCATCCCATCAGCAATTACTGCTTTGAACTCTAGAAACGTTTTTTTGTCGGCATTTTCTTTTGTATGCAATGCCTCTTATACAATAAGCAGGAATTGACAACACAAATTGGCGCGTAACCGTCTAAAAGATTTGGCCGAATCCAAAAAGAGCGCGCGAGTCGTTTCTGCTTAGTGCTGCCTGGCACCAATTGGATATACCAAGGGACGACGAGTTAGTCTTCACCTGATCTTCCCAACGCAGTGGAGGTCTACCTTTTCTTCTGCCTTTAGCAAACATCTGGGACGTGATAAAATATGCGGAAGTAGTATTTTTGTTTCCAATTTTGACCTATAAAGCCTAACCATCATATTGCTTAGGTTCACCCATAGATGGGGAATAATGATTAGTAATCCTAATAATTACTAATCGGATTAGAAACTTTTTTTTTAATCCTAATTGATTAATTAGGATTAGATGGCTATTCTAATCGACTACTTTTTGATTAGATTAGAACTAATCAAAAATCTAATCACGATTAGTGACGATTGGCATATCTAATCAAAACTAATCAAAAATAAAATCGATTAGATTTCTCGACTAGTTTTGATTAGATTTGATTAGATCATTAGATTTTGAAATATTTGCAATCGTGAAGTTACTACAGTACAAAGAGAAATTGAATAAGCTTTCCGATGAGCTGAATCTGTCTCCTTTTCCATCAAGTGATTTTCAATATTTGGAGTCGTACAAGCTGCTAATGGAGCTTGGACTTTCTCCAAGGTGAAGCCAATGTGAAATATGGTTGTATTAATCCTGCGTTATTTTCTTTGATAGTCCAACCATTGACCGACGGCGTCATATCTCTCAGTTACCTCACGCAATAGTTGAAAATCGACACCATTCACGCACGTAAACGCACGCATACCCAACGCAAGAATCAGTTGTTTTCCTTTGTTTACATTCTGCATTGTTTTTGGTTTGTTTGGAATGAGTTGAACAACAGCGTTACCATTGTACAGCAAAGTATACATGCAGTTTTTGATTTCGTAGTAACTTGTGTTTGGTTTCGTAGTAATTTTTCTTGAAAATCGTATTATTCATAGAATTTATTAATAAATAAATTTTTAAATTGAAAATGTTGTATCATGATAATTTAAAACCAAATATTAATTGCAGTTTTGTTTACTTCTGACTGCGTGCTTCTACATTTTCTACTACTATTTCTTAAAGGCTTTTAAGAATATGTACATTAGGCATATAACAAATTTTGACGAAAAATTTGGCATACCACCACGTGGTGGCAAATATTGTACAAATAATGAATATCACTTTTTTAGGTGATTTCGGTTCAAAAACGTTCCGCGCAAAAATGGATTTCTAAAAAAAGTCAGATTTTTTTTTAATTTTTTTTAATATTTTTATTTTTACATTTTTGTCAATTGTTATATGAAATAAGTTTTAAGTTTAAAGTATATGATGATTTACGCAATAGTAAAATGTCTTGCACAATTTTAATTGCCCGCTCTGCGCAGATGTACAAAACTTTTTTTTTTTTTCAGCAGTTCTGATAAAAAAGTAATTTCGTTTTGCGCGGAAACTTTATTGCAATTTCGCAAAAAAAAAAAAAATAATGGGGTTCATACTTTTTTATGCTCTATTCGACTATAGTATGCCGTTTTTCGTATTTGCAAAAATTGTAAAAAGTTATATGCCTAATGTACATATGTATGTGCACTAAGAAATCTAATTTTTGCAATTAATAAAATGCAGCAATTATATACAAATACTGTTTTTGTTTTAATTTTTAGTAATAATATTCACCGCGATTATTTTTTAATTTATGTATTGCATATGTACGTATTTCGGTCTTTTTGTTGTTTATGCTTGTTGTCAAATTCACGAGTCTTGCCGGCTCGCCGAGTATTATTCACCTGACAGCTTTTAAAAATTTGCTATCTGGGGTAATTTTGCTAAATTGAACAGTATTCACAATAGTCAAATGTATTAAATGCAACAGTCAAAAATATCCACAATAGTCAAATTTAGTAAAGAAAACACAGCAGGAAAAACTTAATTTTCTTCTATTTAAATTTTTATCTCCATATAAAAACAAATAAAAACGATTGATACAATATGTAGTAAAATTTAGTAAAAAAAAAACGCCAAAAAACCTTCATTTTCTCTATTTACATGTTTATTTCCGTGTAAAAAACGATTGCGGCAATAGTCAAATTTAGTAAAAACAAGTAAGGAAGCCTAAGTTCGAGTGGAATCGAACATTAGATACTCAGCTGTATCTTTCATTGTTTGTTTGCGTTTGTTCGATATAGGGTGTATTTTATTTAAGCGAGTGCCGCATAAAGTGGGCGTAGCCACGCCCATTTTCAACATTTTTATCAGTCATCTAACTAAGCATATGAATATTATTCTTTGTGCAACATTTCATTCCTTTACGACTTCTAGTTACAAAGATGTCACGTTACAAATTCCCAAAGGGTGTTCCAGAAATATCTTTGTTAAAAAGTAGGCGTGGTCATAAACCGATTTCAATAAATTTTTGCGTGTCTATTAACACAAGTTATAAAAGTGTACAAACCAAGTTTCGTCATAATATCTCAATTATTTGTCGAGTTATGGGCTCCGAAATCTCGTTGATTCCTTTGTCTGAAAAGAGGCGGTGCCACGCCCATTTTCCGAAATTTTTCTATTTTTTTGTTTCCGATCTATTGTAGAACTCATGCCACAAAATTTCAATGAATTATCTTTATATTTGACAAAGATATCGCTTAAAATGGTTTTATTAGGCCACTTTATGATACCCATATATAAAAGTGGGCGTGGTCGTCAACCGATTTCGCTAAAATTTTGAACATATATTACTACAAGTAGTGAAAGTGTATACACCAAGTTTCGTCATAATATATCCATTAGTTGTCGAGTTATGGGCTCAGAAATGTCGTATATTCCTGCTTCTAAAAGGAGGCGGTGCCACGCCCATTTTCCAAAATTTTTGTATTTTTTGTTTTATGTCCATAGTTGGACACCTTCCATAAAATTTCAATGATATATCTTTATATTTGACAGAGATATCGCTTAAAATGCTTTTATTAGGTCACTTTATAATACCCATATATAAAAGTGGGCGTGGTCGTCAACCGATTTTGGCAATTTTTCGTCCAAACATTTGCCTAAGTAAGTATATCACGCCTACCAAATTTCATCGATATATCTTCAACGGTTTCTGAGTTATGACTCATAAAACTTTCAATGTTTGCCCCTTAATAAGTGGGCGTGGCACCGCCCATTTTCCAAAATTGCACCATATTTCTTCATAAGGGCCTGAGCTCAATACGTGTGTGAAATTTTATCACTCTAGCTCTATTAGTGACTGAGATACAAAATTTCCGATTTTTACTATATAGGGGAGGTGGGCGTGGTCATGATCCGATTTCGCCCATTTTCAATACCAACCGTGCCAGTCTTGATACCAACCTGCGTTCCAAATTTCATGAAAATATCTCAATTTTTGCGCGAGTTATCGTGCTCACAGACGGACAGACGGACGGACATGGCTCAATCGATTTATCTTTTCACCCTGATCATTTTGATATATATAAGTCTATATCTATCTCGATTATTTCATTCTGTTACAATCCACCGTTAGGAAATCAAAACTATAATACTCTGTGTACTAGTACAGCTGAGTATAAAAACGCAAGAAAAAACTTAAATTTTTTTATTACATTTTTATCTCCATATTAAAAAAAAAACAAGCAAGGAAGCCTAAGTTCGAGTGGAATCGAACATTACATACTCAGCTGTATGCTTTTATTGTTTGTTTGCGTTTAATGGAAACACGTTGTACTTTATATAAAGTGAGTGCTGCATAAAGTGGGCGTAGCCACGCCCATTTTCCAAAATTTTTATCAGTTATCCAACTAAGTATATGAATATTATTATTTGTGCAAAATTTCATTCCTTTACGAGTTCTAGTTACAAAGATTTCACGTTAAAAATTCCCAAAGGGTGTTTCAGAAATATCTTTGTTAAAAAGTAGGCGTGGTCATAAATCGATTTCAATAAATTTTTGCGTGTCTATTACCACAAGTGATAAAAGTGTACACACCAAGTTTCGTCATAATATCTCAATTATTTGTCGAGTTATGGGCTAAGAAATCTCGTATATTCCTGCTTCTAAAAGGAGGCGGTGCCACGCCCATTTTCCAAAATTTTTGTGTTTTTTGTTTTATGTCCATAGTTGGACTTCTGCCATAAAATTTCAATGATATATCTTTATATTTGACAGAGATATCGCTTAAAATGTTTTTATTAGGCCACTTTATAATACCCATATATAAAAGTGGGCGTGGTCGTCAAACGATTTTGGCAATTTTTCGTCCAAACATTTGCCTAAGTAAGTATATCACGCCTACCAAATTTCATCGATATGTCTTCAACGGTTTCTGAGTTATGACTCATAAAACTTTCAATGTTTGCCCCTTAATAAGTGGGCGTGGCACCGCCCATTTTCCAAAATTTCACCATATTTCTTCATAAGGGCCTGAGCTCAATACGTGGGTAAAATTTCATCACTCCAGCTCTATTAGTTACTGAGATACAAAATTTCGGATTTTTACTATATAGGGGAGGTGGGCGTGGTCATGGTCCGATTTCGCCCATTTTCAATACCAATCGTCCCAGTGTCGATACCAACTTGCATTCCAAATTTCATCAAAATATTTCAATTTTTGCGCGAGTTATCGTGCTCACAGACGGACGGACGGACAGACGGACGGACATGGCTCAATCGATTTCTCTTTTCACCCTGATCATTTTTATATATATAAGTCTATATCTATCTCGATTATTTCATTCTGTTACAATCCACCGTTAGGAAATCAAAACTATAATACTCTGTGTACTAGTACAGCTGAGTATAAAAATACACTTAAGTTAACATAATTTTATAATCGGCAACATTCGGAATAGTTATTGAGGTACTTTGGGAGCATATTGAAAGATTCGTACTAATTTACTACAAAATGATCGCTCCGGCAACCCTGTTGCAAAGAGAGCAATCAGCTGACACGTTATTACGTGAAAAATCAAACTGAGCTAGGTTTCTACGATACGTGCGTCAAGAGAGCCGTCGTCATGCGTTGGTGATTGGGCATTTACACTACAACTCCATAAGACAGGTTGTGTCAGCTGACACGGGCTACGTGCGTGCGTCGTTGACTGGTTGGGCTATGAGTAATAAACCGCTAAAATTATCCAGAAAACCCGAAGTTTTGAGCAATGTGAGCTCAACAGCAGTACAATTAGAACAGAGATCCCCAAAACTCTAACTGCAGCAGTGTTAGTAACTGCAGCAGTATTAGTGAAAAACGACTACCCAGCAAAAAACATGATTACCTCGGAAATGAAAGTAGAATGGAAATAAACGCTGGCAATCGCTTCCCTACTCGCTTACGGAATCCATTATTTTAACACGGGCATGTCATTGGCGGTAAGGTCTAACTATCGCCTTACGTGGAAGCGGAGACGGAATGTCTTGATCTATAGATCGGAATCTTATTCTACTATGCATTACTGGTAATGCGTAAGATAAGGGAGACAATCTTCAGGCATTCTATGGCAATGGATTCTGTCATGCAATACATGCAGCAGCGATTACCAAATTTTTGCTGGGTACCCAGCAGGGCTTTCTCTTACATGTAATGGGTAAAATCATCGAGAAATCTTGATTCATCGCTTACACTTTCGAATACGGATTGCATTACTTTAACATAGGCATGTCACTGGCGGTATTGTCTTACAATATTGTAGACAATAATGCATTATATAATCGCTACTAATATTGGAAAAAATAAGCTGTTACAAGTAATAAGTTCTTTCACTGGTATAAGTAATTGCATATATCACACAATCCAGTATAGTAATCTATAATGTATTATAATAAAAACTGGCAAAATAAACGAGAATGAGGGTAAATTTCTTTACAAAATTGCTATTTACAAAAATTTAAATCAATGTAGGCTTTGCAAAATATATCGACAGTGTTCCAAATCTTTTCGCTATTTTATGCAATGCCGGTTAGCGAAAAAATAATTTTAAAACTATGAGTGAGCAATTTATGCCGAAAACAAATAGCACACAGAATGAATCAAGAATCAAAACATTCTTTGAAAAATGTATTAAAAAAACTATTTGAATAATAATTATTACACTATGTATTTGCACAGCTATTGGCTTATTTAAAAAATGTTCAACGATGGAATAACGCGACTAACCACGACAATTTTATAATGAAAACTGGCAAAATAAACGAGAATGAAGGTAATTTGCTTTACAAAACTGCTATTTAGAAAAATTAAAATCAAAGCAAAGCGTTTGCAAAAAAATAACGGCAGTACCCCAAACCTTTTCGATTATTTTCTGCATTACCAGTAAGCGAAAAAATAATAATTTTAAAACTGTCGCATTACAAGTAATGAGCAAAGTAAGCGAAGGAGTGTTTATTAGCTATTTGTAATGCGTTATTTCATTGAATACAAGTTCAAGCCATTACCAAAATATGGAAAAACCCTGCTGGGTAGTTGAGTGCCCAGCTACTACCGTCGCATCGTTCAGTAGCTTGCGGGCAAGCAAAAAGACAACAACGTGCACGCATATATTTTTCGCTTTTATGCGCTGCTATACCACGTCTCACAATGAAAACGAAGTATGCGTGTACGTTCGTATGAAAACGAAGTATGCGTGTACGTTGTTATCTTTTTGCTTGCCCGCAAGCAACTGAATCGTCGCACGGTCGTAGATGGTCACCTAACTTTTGCGCTCTTACTGTGTAACCTAAATCAAACGCACGCCGTCAATTTACTGTCAAAAATTTCTCATGCCCATACAACTTGTATGGGAGTAACCGAAATTGAACGGCGTGCGTAAAAAGCAAATTCGACGCCCAATTTTTGTTTTGCGTGACAGTTGAAATTAAGCATTGTGGGTGATTGTTTGCAAAAAAATTTACACTTGCTTTTGATATCGTGTCTGTTAGGTACATATTCCACAAAATAACAAGATTTTCTCTGATTTTCTGTATTTTTCTATTTCTTTATCTGAACACGCACGCAAGTCAATTTCGGTTCAACGCATATGAAAAATTTGCGTGCGTGCGTTAAATTGACGACTTGCGTTTGATTTAGGTTACACAGTTACTACGACAAAACGAGAGAGTATAACAATCTGTGTGAGTTGAGCGTTGCACCTCAGTGCTATGAAACAAAGACCCCTGAATTAGAACATCAATTGAGAGAACGGTTTAAACCATTGGTGGGCAAATGAAATGTAAGCATGTATTGGTAACCGCGAGCGTAAAGTGGCTACCATGGGACAAAGAACATTTGCAGTCAGTTGATTAACAAACAACAGCGAAGCAACATCGTGCACCGCTTGATTGTTTTATGATACTATTTATGTGCGTACCTACATATGTATATGTGTTTGTTCACTGCTTGTTAAATGCTTTCATTCATTAAATAGCGCATAATTTACTATTGCATAAAAAATAAAAGCAAAGCGACGATACGTGTCACCCCTTTGCTTGCTGAAACACAACTGACATGAAAATTCTGTTCTAACACCACTGTGACTCAATTGATTTTTCGCTCTCAACAGCAACTGAAATAAGAGCGTAAGAATACGTGTGCTGAGAGTAACGCTCATATGAGTCAAAATGCCCACCATTGGTTTAAACCATATTTTACATTGGCTCCTGAGGGCTTTTTAAGAGCTAGCCATGGGTAATGGCGCAATTTTTTTGGCGCTGATACAATAACGCCAGCGCCAACCGTGGCGCCAACTCACGGTACTGGCGCAATAACACCTTTAGCGCAATTGTCATCGAATAATCGATAAATAACATTTTTTCGCTTGTTAAAGCCCGTCTCCACATAACTTGATTCACCAGAGAAACGTGTAGCAAAACATCTCGCTCAATAACCCGTCTCCACGTGGCTAATCGTGATTCAGTTTGACATTTCTCTTTCTTGTTCTTCTTAAATGTTTGTATATTTGCTTATATTTTGCGTTTTTGTTTTGGTCTGTGTGAGATTTCGATACAAAATTAGAGAAGACATCGATATCTTCGAGGTTGGCAAGATGATTCAGAATGAAACAGTGTTTCAATCTTCACTCTCAGAAATTTGTATGGAAATTGGCGAGTTTCGGTACTGGTTCCGTGTCGAAACAAGATTGAGAGAGAAAATGCAGAAAAAAAGAGCGAAACATGTTATGTGGAGACATGGTATTACTGTTTACCATCCCCGTTTTATTTCTTTTGGCGCAATTCTGCTTACATATACGAGGACACAATTAATTTTAATTTTCATAATCATTTGGAAAAATATTCCGTATATATGTGAAAATATGCTGGAAATTAGAGTCACTTAGATCACTATCAAGCACACATAATTGTGACGTGGTCATACGTATACATATACTATGATGCTGTTATTGGCGTTGTGGTTGCGCCATTTTACACTAGCGCTATATTGGAGCTGGTGTTAGCGCACGAAATTGAGTCAGTGTTATATTGCAATAGCGCATCATTGAGTTGGCGCTACACTGAGTTGGCGCTATATTGAGTTGGCGCTATATTGAGTTGGCGCATTTCCCAAATCGGAGTTAGCGCAATAACACCAGGGTTGGTGTCAGCGCAATTGCGCCGCGCAGCGCAGTGTTACCCATGCCTATTAAGAGCAGCGGTCACCTCTCGGCAGTGGGCGGCATACCCTCCGAGTGTATTTCTGCCATGAAAAAGCTTCTCACAAAAAATTCATTCGCCGTTCGGAGCCGGCATAAAACTGTAGGTCCACCCAATTAGTAAGAAAAACAAAAAGTAGCACACCTCGAATTGGGAGAGAAGCTCGGCCATAAAACTCGTCAGAGTTATAATAGCGCCATTGTATTATATATTATACTTTATGAATTAAATGACAAAAAAAAATATTTCAAAACAGTTGATCTAATCAAATTTAATCAAAACTAATCGAGAAATCCAATTGATTTTTATTTTTATTAGTTTTGATTAGATTTGCTAATCGTCGCTAATCGCCATTAGATTTTTGATTAGCTCTAATCTAATCAATTAGTAATCAAAATATAAAGAATCAAAAAAAATCTAATGATTAGATTACTTAATTTTTCTAATCGTAATGATTTCTAATTCTAACCGAAGTTCCCCAGCTATGGGTTCACCCCACTCATAACTCGTTGCTAGAGTTCAAATCGAAAATTGCATATAGGATGATAAATGCTGGTTTTATTGACGACAAAAAATAGGAAAGCCATCTGATCAAAACAGCAACCGTCCAATTCCAAAAACGGAGACATCATGTAGTAAAAGACCGATTTCAGACATATAGTATGATGGGGCTGGCCATTGGCCATTACCAATCTAGAAAAAGAAAATATATAATATAAATAATGTAATGTTTGCTTTGTGTTTAACATAAAAAAATAATGTAGTTGTTCTACGCAGGCTTCAGGTCAAGTTGAAAAAATGTTTAACAATTTTATTTTTCCCAATATATTTCGGTCACCCACGGTGATAAATCTCAAGGGATTCCTTTAACACGGCACTTTCCTTTGACATGTAGTTTAAAAAAAAATAATTTTTATTTGTTTCAGAGCAAGTGATGCAAAAAAGTATAAATACATGATGAACTTCATACCAAATATGTTTAAATGGTAAATTTTTGTATGCATTAAATCCCAATGTAGCCATATGGCTACCAATCAATTTTAGCAAATATATTCAATCTTACTTACTCTTTTCACCTTCTTAATGCTAAAATGTATTTTTCAAGCATTAACTTACACGAAAATATTTTTTTGTACAAATAAATAAATTAATTGTATATATTTTATTGATAAGAAACTTATAAACCAGCCTAATGCAGAGGGCACGTGGGTTGCTAAATAAATGTCCAAATTTTCAATGTTTGCCAATGTATAATTAGAAATATTGAGGGCTAAATCATTTAAGCAATGTTGGCTTTAAGCATTGTTTTTTTTAAATGGAAAAAAATTCCGTAGCAAGACGTTTAAATATAGATTTTTAATTTGGTAGCCATATGGCTACCATGGGAAGGAAAGGGTTAAGTGTACTAAAACAAAAAACAGTGTATTTTTTTGAAATCTAATTTCAATACCTTTCTAATGGTATGAAGGTCTTTGAAATCGGTAAAGCCATTCCCTAGTAATCACACTTTAAAATTACCTATTATCGTTATTTTTAGAATATTTTCGAATATTTTCAAATATTTTCAAATATTTCGATACCTTGCCACGCCCACAATTTTTCGAAAATTGCAAAATTTCATCAAATTCTGAGGGGGTCGGGTTCACCGCATATTGAGTTTGATATGAAATTCATCGTATATGGAAAATTATAAAAGATGTCGATATACGGAATTTGTATGTATGTAGGGACACGAATTTCGATACGATACGATACCAAATCGATATTTTTTGCATTTGATACCGATACTTTTTACTCGATTCTTTTGCAACGATATTTTTTGGTATCGAGTACTTCAACCACGGTATCGAACAAATGAGTACATTCAGTGATGGAAAATTACAATTGTGTCATATTTGCCCAAAAAATTGTTCAACGCAAAATAGTGCCGAAAATCGGTCGAGTGTGCAGAAGTCACAAGCTGCTTCGTAAAGGGCCGAAAAATGCACAAGCACGAGTAATTTTCACTGGTAATAATAATAATACAATGGCGCTATTATAACTCTGACGTGTTTTATGGCCGAGCTTCTCTCCCAATTCGAGGTGTGCTCCTTTTTTTTTTTTCTACTAATTGGGTGGACCTACAGTTTTATGCCGGCTCCGAACGGCGAATGCATTTTTTGTGAGAAGCTTTTTCATGGCAGAAATACTCTCGGAGGGTATGCCGCCCACTGCCGAGAGGTGACCGCTGCTCTTAAAAAACCCCAATAATTGGATTTTTACTAATTAGAAAAATTTTTTTGGTGTTCTGCTCGGACTGTATTCTGAACCCGAGACCTCTGGCATAGCAGGCGAGCACTCTACCCACTGCACCACAGCGGCCACAATTTTCACTGGTACATATCGAAAAATAGGTCTGATCCACGTGCTGAAATAATTGCAGGTTTGGGCTACTTCGTAAGGTTTTTTGTATGAAGTTGTATGAAGTTACCCAAATCTGTTTATTGATTTTCACATTAAACGAGGCGCACACCACCGAAACTTGCTTACAATTTTCAATTACCATGCGATAGAAATAATGATAACTGGAGATATACATAGGATTATATATTTGTCATTTTCATACGATAATTTGACGTTTGCAAATAAAAAAAAATATATATGGAAATACAAATTTTAAATTTGCCTCTTGTAAGCTTCTGCTTTGGCCGTAAGGGGAAAGAAGAAGTCCGGAAGAAAAATCATACTGCACAATGGCTTCTCTTTATAACATGGAGTGCAAGCTATTCTGCCACTTGAGTTTCATCATTTTTTGTTTCGATAATTTAAATTCAAATTTCCAAAAAAATTCAACGGTGGATACATATAATCTCAATGAAAATGAATTGTTAATGTTATTTAAGATGTTTATTTTTCAAAATACTAAATATTTTGCAAATATCTTTTTACAACTGTGATTGCTTTAAATACACCTGTTGTTTTGTAAAAGCTGTTGGTTTGTAAAAAATTTTGTCAAGAACTTAATAAACTTGTATAATTTTTTAATCAGCTTGAACTATTCTTATGAGTTGGAAAAGGATTTACGTCAAAATCAAAACTTTGAAACCAGCATACTATGCCATGGAATTAGCACTAATACAGCGATATGCGTATGCCTCAGGGTGCAGTTTTATTGCGTTTTAGGTAACTTTCTAGAAGACGGTGCAACTATAAACCGTTTTAATAAATATCTTTTAAATGTGGAAAAATCTTTTATTTCCGCTTTCGAATTCATAATCTAGAGGTCAGAACGCGTCGATTGGTACCTCTTTTAACTATTTTAGAGGAAATTTTAAGGTTGCACCTTCTAGAAAATTACCGCTTTCGATACCGATACTTTGAGTATCGAGTAGTTTAGTTTCGATATTATCGGGTTCGCGATTCTTTTTAACCGATATTTTAAATGAGTACCAGATCGATGCTTTTGATTCGATATCATGTCCCTATATGTATGTATGATGATCTGCACTGAAATCCAAAGAAGAATCACTCTTGCCAATAAATGCTACTTTGGACTAAGTAGGCAAATGAAAAGTAAAGTCCTCTACTCGGCGAACCAAAATCACACTCTACAGGACACTCATCGTTACAGTCCTCATGTACGGCGCAGAAGCATGGACTATATCAAAATCAGATGAGATGGTGCTTGGAGTATTCGAGAGGAAAGTTCTTCGGAGGATTTATGGACCTTTGCGCGTTGGCGAGGGCGAGTATCGACGGAGATTTAACAATGAGCTGTACGAGCTGTACGCAGACATCGATATTGTTCAGCGAATAAAGATCCAGCGGATCCGCTGGGCAGGTCATGTCGTGAGAATGGACGAAGGTGCTCCGGCCAAGAAAGTATTTCTGTCGAAACCCGCTGAACGCAGAAGAAATGGGGGACCTCCACTGCGTTGGGAAGATCAGGTGGACAGTGATGCTGGCTCCCTACACTGAAAAAACAACTTACTCAGATTATGGAAAAGTGGGAATGATTCGGCGCTAAAGACATATTTCCACATTTTGATGTACGATTTTCTTCAAATCAAGGAATAAAAACCACGTTTTAAAGAAAAGTGTACATCAAAATATGGAAATATGTCTTTAGCGCCGAATCATTCCATTTTTCCATAATCTGAGTAATTTTTTTTTTTAGTGTAGGTATTCCCAAATGGCGCCACGCTGCACGAAACAGAAATAGCTGGCGCGGTATGTTGGATTTGGCCAAAATCGTCTAGAGGGTTACGTGCCAATTAAGTAAGTAAGTAAGTAAGTAAGTATGATGATCATATAAAAGGAAGGACCCTAAATTTTCTAGCTATGCCACTGCGCCTTTATATCCATTTATAGATGATCATACATGACCTTTTCCAACTAAGTGGTGCTGAAAAGTGCCCATCTATGTTTACTACATATGTATATTCCTGAATCAAGGATGGGCATTTTTCAACTACCACTCAATTTGAGTGGTAGTTAAATCTTGTATTTAACTATCACTAAATTGGAGTGGTAGTTAAATATTGAATTTAACTACCACTAAATTTGAGTGGTAGTTAAATCTTGAATTTAACTACCACTAAATTTGAATGGTAGTTAAATCTCGAACAATTTTGCAGGCTGAGTGCACTCAAAATTAGTTGAATCATGCCCAACCCTGTCGTGAATGACGGTATACGCAGTCATATAAAAGCACAACATTTGTTCGTAATTGAATTTTATGTGCATATGTACATATGTATGTATGTATGTTTTTATCTGCCAGTCTAAATTTCGTTCATATTTAATAAATTTCCACTACGGATATTGGTGAGTTTTAACATTTAAAACTGCAGTAGGTTAATCGCCTATATGTTAGCGATTGCCATTTGTTTTGTATAAAAATTTCGCATGAATCTGTGGACGTGCTTCAAATAAATTGGCTTAACGATGATCACTTAAAACACGGCCACTGGAGCTTGTATTCAATCACGGTAATTTGATATTACTAGTCGCGCCTGTTTGGTGGTCAATTCAGGTAATGTGGAAATGTTGAAATGTTGAAAGTTTAAAATTTCGTAAAACAATTTACACATGTGTACACGAATCATTGTCGGAAGAGAAGATTGGCAGTTATTTTTAAGAACTTAAAAAAAGTGTTTAAATCAGCAATGGAAAAAGAAGGCGTGAGTAAGAATCATAACTTTCAGGAAATTTAATTGTTTTAATTTTCATTTTATTATTAAAGTCTTGCGTAATATAAGTTCTGGTCTTAGAAAGCATACGTCACTTAACATGGATCACCCTAAGTAATTTATTTTGATTTTGAACTGTATTCACTATCACAAACCAAATAGAACTGACGAGCAAATTATTGCTTCTGAAAATTTGATTAATTACAAAACATCAGCCGCTAAAAAGTCAGATTTTGGCTGAAACATAAGTACTTGTTACCTTCCCTGTTATATGGTTGTGAATTGTATGCTGCCTTGGATAGTGTTTGTCGTAGGAAACTAAATGCGCTATATAACAACATTGCGCGATACATTCATAACGTCAACAGAAGGGAGCACATCTCGGGATTTGCCATAAGAATATGCAAAATAACTTTTGATGGCTTGCTGATAATAATGCTCTACAAAGTACTAGCAACGCTCGAGCCCATCCATCTTAGAGAACGGCTTTCTTTATGTAAATCCACTCATTTTCCTACTATCATATCTTCGAAATACAACTGTCTAGAAACAGAACGCCAATTCTCTGTCTTCTCTGTACATTTCTGGGACAGTCTTCCTCCCATGATTAGAGCAAGCAAAAGCGGGACACGTTTCAGGAATGAGCTCATACAACACTTTGCAAAATGAATGTACCTAAAGGGTATTTTCTTTTTATTTTTTAGTTGCTTGCTTTTCCGACAGGGTAGGAATATGATGTAAAAAAGACACTGAAGATGGTACATATTAGCCGAAATCGGTTTGTCTCCAAACCTAACTTGACAAGTGATGACGGAAAGTTCCACAATACATCATGGTATTTTCTCACTTTTCTTAATCGCTATCACTTCTCCCCTACATTTCTCACTGGCTATATCTTTTTCACTACTCACTAGTCCTTTAATTAATTTCAGATAAATTTGTATTAGTATTAAGAAAATTTGTGTTAGTCTTAAGATGAATTACATATGTACGACCACCCTCTGTAATCCATAACCTTCGGTTGTTGTGCTTGTACTTTTCCACATTAAATAAATTAAAAGTGCTCACGACTGCCCGTGGAAAATGAAAACTCCGTTAACTTGTACTGTACTGATGAGTTTAGTTATTGAAATCATATTAATTTTATTATATAACTAGCTAACACCCGTCCCGCTTCGCAATGAGGAATAATAGTTTTATATAACAATGAGTTTTTCACTCTACCTTTCTCTGTCTCTCTACTATTTCGTCAACTCCGGCCGTCTCTTCCACTCCCGCTCCCTTTCCCGCCATTTCCCTTTTTCTTTCATTTTCACTTTTCTTTCCCTTACCTCAGAGCACCGGGTTGGGAATTACATCGGAGATATGTAGCTGGAATCATCCGGGTCCACGATTTGACTCATATCCCTATTCAACACCATTCGTTTTATACTAATATCGCTCAGAAACATTCCGGCGTTCTTGAATCAATGCGTAGTATGCATACATGGACATTAGATTGCGTTTAAAATTCAAATTAACGATGTTTTATTGCCATAGAAGACTTACATTTTTAGTGTCGCATATGGTAATCTAAACTTGGACCCCCGCACATAGGTAGATTTTCAAGTTTTATGGGGCCAAAAATATTTTATTGTCTACATCTATTCCAAATTGGTTGTTTAATGCAAAATTTTGATAATTTTTGTCACAAGTCCATTTTATTGAAAAATATATACAGTGACTCAAAAAAAAATCATACCTGTCGAAAATTTAACTTTCTTATTTTCGTTTAAAAATGTAGAAAATTTTTCAATAAAAATCGTTTTAAGCAGGATTTCTAAGCTTATGAAAAAAATCCGAAATATGGTAGAAATTTCTAAAAATGGATTAAAAATTTCAAAGCGAGGCCGGAATTTATAGAAGATTTTGAGGAGATTTCTAAGGGCACTGTTATGTAGCCAACCAATTTTAGTGTAAAAAATTTAATTCTCAAAGCTCTGAAAAAATCCGCCGATTTTAGAATTTTTTTTCTGTAGTGTGCTTGCCAAATATGTACGTGAGACCGTTCCAATTTAAGTTTCCGAAAGGCCAATGCAAATTTTCAAAAAGTTGAATGTTGCATATTTTTATATTAAAATTGAATCAGCTGCAAAACTGCTCAAAATCTTCTAAAAAATGTAGCTTTAGAATTCTCAGCCTCTTTTTATGATAAGTATTTCCTTGACCTTGAAAATTGGAAATACTAAAAATACTGTCTAAAAAGTTAACATAAATCGCCGATAAATATATTGGTTACTTTCGAGCATCACCTACATTAACCAAGATATGCGTTAGAAATATAAACATTAAAATCAAATGTAAAAAACAGAAAACAAAATTTAATTGATTACGAGCTTTTTGGCCGGTTTGGAAAAAAGCAAACAGAAATGTGCCTTTATTCTCCTACGCGTTTCGGCGTTATCAGTCTATTTTTATTGCAAAACAAATTAAAAAGAACACAACACATTAGATAATCACAATTAACCCTGATTAATTAAATACATATAATTAAATACATATACTTAAAATTATTTAAAACCAATTAAAATAAATTACTTACAGTTAGAATACTACAATCACTTCACATTACATTTACAACAAACATACGTATTCATAAATATTGCACTTTTATTTTCTCTTGACATTCTTTCTTGTTATTGTTGCTCTATATGCTCAGTTTATGTGGTCCACGTCTTCTTTAAAGTTCATTGCGTCTTTTAGAGCCCGTGCACAATTGACTTCTACCTCGCTTAGCTTGGCGGGGTGTAATAAGGCCTTTTGAAATACACAGAGCCAAAAAGTTCACCTACAATCAAAGAGACTGCCACCTAAAAAAGCTATTTGGCCGAGGAGAGGGAGAGGGGACAAAATTGAAGAAATTTTTGCTAGAAATTCTTCTGGATTTTAGCTTGAATTTCCTCTTAAATTTATTTAAAAGGATATCGTCTGAAAACGAGGAGATAACTTCTTATTTATTAATTTTTTATGTCATTTTGTAAAAAAAATTAAATTGTTAGAAGAAATCTGCTTGTTTTTAGGAGAAAATTTTTATAAAGCAAATCAATAAGGACATCCTCTAATTTTTACTTGAACCTTTTTGAATTTATTAAAAAGGAAAACTTTTTATTTTTAAAAGAGTCCTTATTAATTCAAATTTTGCTTTAAACGTCTTAACATACGTACATACATACATATGTACATATATACTCGTACATACTAGAAGTATGCATAACAGTTATTGCAACCAAAGTAAGATAAAGCCTTTATTCAGTGGCGTAGTAACGGGGGGGGTTTTGGGGACAAAACCCCCCCCGAAAGATTCGTTTTGACCATAAAACCATCTTTGACTTTATTAGCATACATTTCTTTTTCAGGAAAAAATCAATGAGAATAGTAATTTTTTGAAATTGGTAATTCGAAATTTAGCGCTTTTTCACGAAGTATTACTTATAATTCTAGCGTTTGTTGAGCCGTAGGAAAGTGCAAGAACCGCAGGAATTTTACCACAATTTACATTCTTTGTACTTATATTCGCTCTTTTGTGGTAAAATTCCTACGGCTCCTGCACTTCCCTACGGCTCAACAAACGCTACAATTATTATACAGTATTGCTGTTATTAACATGCCAATAACAGAAAAGTAACGCCAATTATTTAAATTTCAAGTTTTCTTTCAATTACTTATCATCTTAATCAAATAATATTAGTATAAACTACAATGGGAATAACTATGCCATGTATAAGAGTATCTGAACTTGAGATTTTACTTAATGTCTGTCAAAATGGAATATTAAAAAACTAAATTATATAAGAAAATTATTATTTATAACCGTAGCACATAGGTAGAAATATTTTATTGTGTACATCTATTCCAAATTGCTTGTTTAATGCAAAATTTTAATAATTTGTGTTAAAAGTAGAGCTCTCGATTTTTTTTTTGAACATTTTCGAGTAGCCCGAACAGTTGTTATTAAAATGCTCGAAGAGTTGTTTGTTTGTTTATTACCCGTATGTTTGTACGGGCATTTGAACAATTCGGGTATTTTGAAGTTTGTTTTTTTCTTTTGTTTATTTTTTTTTTTTTTTTCTTTATACATATGTAGTTTTTTTATTTTTGTTTTTCCGATACACATTTTTTTTGTTTGTAAGCTCGAATGCTCGAATGTTTGTACGGGCATTTGAACAACAAACGGGCTTCAAACAAAAACGATCAGATCGAATTGCTCGATACCCGGGTATCTAGGGCTCTAGTTAAAAGTCGATTTTATTGAAAAATATATACAGTGACTCAAAAAAAAAATCATACGCCAGAGTTTTTAAATTTATTTCAAACAAAATTTGACTCTCTTATTTTCGTTTAAAAATGTAAACAATTTTTCAATAAAAATCGCCTTAAGCAGGATTTCTAAGCTTATGGAAAAATCCGAAAAATCGTAGAAATTTCTAAAAGTGGATTAAAATTTCAAAACGCGGCCAGAATTTATAGAAGATTTTGAGGAGATTTCTAAGTGTACTGTTATGTAGCCAAAAAATTTTAGTGTAAAAAGTGCTATTCTCAATGCTGTAAAAATTTCCGTCGATTTTAGTAATTTTTTTCTGTAGGGTGTTTGCGTTATATGTACGTGAGACCGTTCCAATTAAAATTTCCGAAAAGCCAATGAAATTTTTCAAAAAGTTGAATGTTGCATATTATTATATTACAATTGAATGAGCTGCAAAATTGCATACTCAAAAATCTTCTAAAAAATGTAGCTTTATAATTCTTAGCCCCTTTTTATGATAAGTACTTCCTTAACTTTGAAAAATTAGAAATACTAAAAATACTGCCTAAAAAGTTAACAATAATCGCTGCTAAATATCTGGGTTACTTTCGAGCATCACCTACATTAACCAAGATATGCGTTAAAAATATAAACATTAAAATTAAATATAAAGCACAAAAAGAAAATTATTGTAGGTACATATGAAAAACCCTGTATCTAGTACTGAAGTGCGGCTTTGTGCGACGTGATTTTTTGTCGGCTAACTACTAATTGTACTAGATATCATGTCCGAGGGTTAATTTGACTGAGTCTGACAGAGCAACATAACAAAACCAATTTTTAACATGAAAAAGAGTGATAATTTTTTTTTAAATATCCCAACTTTAAAAGCTTAAAACTATAAACTTAGAATTATTGGAAACCAAGGATATTATTGAAAAGTGTTAATAATTACTTGAACCTTTAGGATTCACCACGATTACTTAAATGAAATGCTTTAAATAATAAATATTCAAGTTGAAATTAGCACTTAAAAATATGTAAGAAAAAAACAAAAAAATTAACTTCAGATATGCTAAGTTGCGACCATCTGGGGCAAGTGCAGAGTATGGGGTCGGGAAAAAAGCGATTAATTATTGTTCCCCATTCTATTTCCAATATGTGGGTATGTTTTTTTCTGTAATTGTAACAATTTTACAAAATTCAATTTTGGGCGCATAAAACTTGAAAATCTACCTATGCGCGTAGATTTGCAGAAGAGAATATGAGACTTACTTTTGAAGTATAGTTAAAGGCCCTTGGCAACTGACAATCTGGCATGTCAAGGAGTGTGTATGTGTGAGTTTTTTTGTGTGTTAGTGCAATCGGCAGTCGTCGTGCTACACGTTCTTGTTCGGGCTCGCGTTGATGAGAATCAAATCTTTTAGATATTTGCGTCAATCACCCGACACTCACACATATGTATACACTTCTTAACATTCCAGATTTTAAGTGGCCAAGGGCCTTAAGAGTTTGATATATGTATTATAAGCGATATTTGTGTACTAAAATGTTAAATTATAGTCCGAAAAAAATTACATTTCGCTAGCTTAGAGTGGAAACTGTGTAAGTCCACTTTTATGAAAAAGTGTATTTTTATGTAGAACGCTAGAAAAATCAAATACGCACCGCGCTAAACAAGTCTGAGATACTTGTCATATTTCTACTCGTTGTTATTCAGTGATACGCAAATTGTGTAAGTCCAAATATTTATATGAACAGAAATTTTTTTTCATTTCGAATTTTTTTGTTTGTCTCTCCTACAAAGTTTTAAAAAAGGACTTACACAATTTGCATTCTAAGCTAGCGATTTTTATCATTTGTAAAAAAAATTGTAGTTTTTTTTGGTAATTTTAATTTTGGTAAATTTTTTACATTGGCTGTAACCCCCCCCGAAAAATTCTCTAGCTACGCCACTGCCTTTATTTTGTCATTTTCAAAAAAGAAAGGTCTTATTTCACATTTAAAACGCAATTAGGCCTTTTTTTAAATGTGCAATAACCCCTTTATTTATTTACGCGAGAACTTATGAGAATTCCAATGAGCAAATAACTGTTATATAAATAACAGAAGGACATCACCGTGGCGTGAATGTGACACACGACCGGACTTGGATAGCGTAGCCCAGAGTCTTTTTTATAAGTGCGGCCGAAGGCAAAAGTTTTTTCTTTATCTTCTCTTTCCGGAGTAATATCTATGGCCCGGTCCACAGTGCTTTTGCGCAAAACACCTTTCTGCGTTAGCGGCCTTTGTCCGCGCTTATAAAAAAAATAACCCTGGGCTACGCCATCCGTCCGGACATGTGCCCTAACCGTGGCTACCGCCATGTTGATGTCCTTCTGCGTAGTATACCCTTCAGCGTAGGCGGGGTCTGGTACGATATCGACCCCTTTGCGCGATTTTATCGTAACGGTCATTTTCTGGAATTTCACTTTTTGATGCAAGTTTAATCTACATCCGTCAGCGCATCACCTGGTAAAATATTATAGCTGAAATCCTTATAGTTGTGCCAAAAATTGGCTTTACTTTCTATCGTAAGGGACAATCGACACTTTTTTCTTGAGCTCGAATTTATCTTATCGCCCATATAAAAAATATTTTGAATATAGCTAGCAAGTAATTTGATGTACTATTTATTGTGAAATTTAAAATAGAATATGAAGGGGATTGTAAGCGTAATGTAGCCATGGTACCATGATTATGTTTGGATTATCTTATAACCTTAAACGAGTTTTTCTTTTATGTATATTTGTATGTATATTAGTTTATTTATATATTTCTATATCCACTACTATATCGGGAACGGCTGCACAGATTTGGATGGAATTCGTTTTATACATAGTATGCCTAATTTTAAAATATTCTACCCACGTGCTGCCCATGGGGATGTTTTTCCAATGCTGCCACCTTTTTGGAACTAAAAAATTAGATGTGCTAATATGGACATCAAATGAATGGTATTTTACGACGTATTTCAATTAAAATATTGCTCAGTGGGATTTCTACATAACCTAATTTTATTAATTCCTTTGTCAACTATCGCGAAAACGGTTTGACTGAGTTGGCTCATTTACTTACTTGGTTAAATGTTTGTATATTTCTATATGGTGAACTGGAATACTTTCTAGGGCAAAGAATCACGTCTGAGCTTGACCACCCAGGTACTAGTAATTTATGGAAATAAGAGAATGCCCCACTTGCATGTAAAATAATGAAAACTAGCGATTAAAAATACTTACTTATTTAGAAAAAATAGCAACAGTATTATCTGTTTTTGTGTCGCCTTTAAACGGCATCTGCTAATCTAATTTGTTTTTGGAGGGTTTTCTGACATTTACTGATTGGGAGTCGCTGGTTCAAATTCACGTTCGATGTGTAGCTTTATATTGTAGACTAGAAACGACGACAGATGTTGCTCTGTCCAACCATTGACTTATTGGAATAATGTAAAATTTTTATATTTCCACTTAGCTCTCCTTCTCCCTGCTCATTTATCTCTCCCATTTCTCTTACTCTCCCACACTCTTTCCATTGCTCCGTCATAATACAAGAAATAATCTACCTATTTACCAAATTTCCAACAAACTTCTTCTTCTTGATTGACGCTTAACCGTCTAGACGATTCTGGCCGAGTCCAACAGAGCGCGCCAATTGCTTCTGTTTCGTGCAGCATGGCGCCACTTCGGAACACCTAGGGAGGCAGCATCGCTGTCCACCTGATTTTCCCAACGCAGTGGAGGTCTCCCTTTTCTTTTGCGTTCAGCGGGGTTCGATAGAAATGCTTTCTTGGCCGGAGCACCTTCGTCCATTCTCACGACATGACCTGCCCAGCGGAGCCGCTGGATCTTTATTCGCTGAACAATGTCGATGTCTGTGTAAAGCTCGTACAGCTCATCGTTAAATCTCCGTCGATACTCGCCCACGCCAACGCGCAAAGGTCCATAAATCTTACGAAGAACTTTTCTCTTGAATACTCCAAGTGCCATCTCATCTGATTTTGAAATTGTCCATGCTTCTGCGCCGTACATGAGGACTGGAACGATGAGCGTCCTCTAGAGTGTGATTTTTGTTTGTCGAGAGAGGACTTTACTTTTCAGTTGCCTACTTAGTCCGAAGTAGCATTTATTGGCAAGCGTGATTCTTGGTTGGATCTCCGTGCTGACATCATTCTTGGTGTTAATGCTGGTTCCCAGATAGACGAAGTCCTTAACAGTTTCGAATTTGTAGCTATCAACATTGACGTGGCTGCCAAGGCGTGCTGTTTCTTTGTATGATGACAGGAGGTACTTCGTCTTGTCCTCGTTGACCGCCAAACCCATTTTCTTAGCCTCTTTATCCAGCTTGGAGAAGACAGAATATATGGCACGCGTGTTAGTGCCAATGATGTCGATGTCATCGGCGTACGCCAGCAGTTGTACACTCTTGTGATATAAGATGCTTCCTGTATGGTTAAGTTCTGCAGCTCGTATTACGCACGAAAGATAGTCACCTTGTCTGAAACCTCGTTTGGTCTCGAACGGCTCGGAGAGGTCCTTCCCAATTCTGATGGAGCTGGTGGTGTTAGTCAACGTCATTTGGCATAGCCGTATAAGTTTAGCAGGGAAACCAAATTCAGACATTGCGGCATACAGGCAATTCCTATTCGTGCTATCAAAAGCGGCTTTAAAATCGACAAAGAGATGGTGTGTGTCGGTTCCTTTTTCATGGGTTTTTCGAGTATTTGTCGTATTGTGAAGATCTGGTCGATGGTAGATTTACCAGGTCTGAAGCCACACTGATAAGGTCCAATCAGATTGTTGACGATAGGCTTCAGTCTTTCGCACAATACACTTGCTAAGACCTTATATGCGATATTCAGGAGGCTTGTCCCACGATAATTGGCGCGTACTGTGGAGTCTCCTTTTTTGTGGATTGGGCAGAGCACACTTAAGTTCCAATCGTCGGGAATGCGCTCGTCCGACCATATTCTGCATAGGAGTTGATGCATGCTCCTTATCAACTCTTCGCCACCATGTTTGAATAGCTCGGCTGGCAAGCCGTCAGCGCCCGGGGCCTTGTTATTCTTAAGCCTACTGCTATTCGCACTTCGTCATGATCAGGTGGTGGAACATGCCTACCATCATCTGCTATTGGGGATTCGGGTCGTACATCTTCTCCTTCCGCACTTTCACTCTTGCCATTATCTAGAAAGGAGGAGAAGTGATCCCTCCACAACTTAAGTATGCTCTGGACATCAGTTACCAGATCACCGTTATCATTCCGGCAGGAATTTGCCCCGGTCTTGAAACCTTCAGTCATCCGCCTGATTTTTTGATAGAATTTTGGAGCATCGTTCCCCCGCCAGCATCTCAAGCTCTTCACACTCGCGCCTTTCAGCCTCCCTTTTCTTCTTTCGAAAAAGGCGCCTCTCTTCCTTCTTCGCCGTTCGATAACGCTCCCATACGCTTCGCGTTGCGCCCGCACACAATGTAGCCCTGTAGGCGGCGTTCTTTCTTTCCGAGGCATCGCGACATTCCTTGTCGTACCAGGTGTTTTTGTGGGCTCGCTTGTATCCTATAGATTCCTCAGCGGCGATACGAAGTGAACGAGCGATGTGTTCCCATTCCTCAGATACATCGTTTGGTGAAGGGTTGCTCTCAGAGAGCAGGAGTGAGAGCCGAGTGGTGTATTCATTGGCTGTCTGCGTCATGTGCAGCCTTTCGACTTCAAACTTTCCTTGCTGTCCTGTTGGCACCACGGATTGTGTATTTTTTTGTGCTGGAATCTGGTACTGCTAATGACCATGTTTCGTGACCCGGCGAAGTCGATCAGCCTCGTCCCATTGGGACTGGTTACGTCGTGGAGACTGAATTTTCCGACTGTGCTTCCAAAGATACCTTCCTTACCCATCCTGGCATTAAAATCGCCAAGCACAATCTTAATGTCATGACGGGGGCAGCGGTCGTAAGCATGCTCTACCTGCTCATAGAAAGTGTCTTTGATCGCATCGTCCTTCTCTTCCGTCGGTGCGTGGGCGCAGATTAGAGATATGTTGAAAAATCTCGCTTTGATGCGGATGGTGGCTGGACGCTCGTTCACTGGCGTGAACGACAGTACTCGGCGGCTGAGTCTCTTTCCCACCACAAAACCAACACCAAATATACGCTCCTCTGCATGGCCACTGTAATATATAGCGCAAGGCCCACATTTCTTCTTGCCTTGCCCCTTCCACCGCATCTCTTGTATGGCGGTGATGTCAGCTTTCACTCTTTCGAGGACACCAACCAGCTGGGCAGAAGCACCTTCCCAATTAAGGGTCCGGACGTTCCAGGTGCTTACCCTCAAATCATGGTCCTTTAAACGTTTGCCGTGGTTGTCATCAGAAAGGGGTGGTCTCATCCGAGGCTTTGTTGTTGTTTTCATTGGATAGGATTTTTACGTGGTGGGTCCCAAGCCCGACGTACAACCTGCCCTGCGGGAGTTGTATATTGTTACACGTTTATATAGCGAGCCGCTTGCTCCAAGACAGACGCTGCAGTTATTCCCCTCAACAAGCCCTTAAACCGATTATGTCGGAGTGGCCTTGTCGAGTTGTCGCCTTCTCACTTTAGTTCACCACCAAACGGGTGTTCGGTGGCTATCCAGAGGACACTGCGCGGAAGTCGTGAGCTGCTTGCTCCGCATGCAAAAGAATCGCTCTGGCCACCTCCAGGTGGATGGCAGTCAGAAGTTTTCCCCATTTACGTGGACTTCTACACACGGAGCCATCCTCCAACAAACTTACATATTATAAAAACCAATTTTTCCAATAGATCGGTCCCTGGTCTGGCGGAAATCGAAACTTAAGAATAGAAGGCTAGTACACTACTGACTATATTACCATGACCCCATCATTAAAAACACAAACGTATGGAATAAAACACTTGTATTTGTTATACAAACCTTTTTTTTTTTTGTTTTATCGTAAGGGACATTTATTCAAACAAACTCATAAAAAATTGAGAGCGAAATTATCGTAAGGGACAAAATTATGTTTTTTTCGCAAACTGCACATTTTTTCAAGAAAAAAAATTATCATTTTCAGTATATTAAGTAATTACCTAATTTCGTGTTCCATTTCGTTTCAAAATACCTATAAAAAGTAGTAAAAAACCGAAAAAAACGCTCTCCTGTAAAATTTGTTTTTGTCCGTTACGATAAAGTCGCACAAAGGGGTCGATATGTCGAAAATTTTAATGTCGATCTCGCGTAGGAGGCCTTCGGCCGCGCTTTTAAAAAATAACCCTCAGCTTATAGAATTCTCTTTTCGGAGTAATATCTATGGCCCGCTCTACAGTACTTTTGCGGCTATTTCAACTCGCAAAATTGGTATCGATTATTAGCCTAGGCACTTGTCACAAAGTGAAATAAGACCTTTAGAATCTTATTTCGCATTTCAAGTGAAATAAGACCTTATTCTCAATCGATAGCGATATAAGGCCTTAAAGGCCTTATTTCAAAAGGCCTTATTACACCCCGCCGCTTTGCTTCAGAGTTTTGCTTTGACAGTTCCGTTCAGCATGTGCTTTTCAAAGGGACATGTTCACAATTGAGGTGAAGCGAATAAAGCAAAGTGTAAAGCAGCGTTGCGTGATTCGAATCAATTTTGATTTCAAATCAACTTTCAAATAAAGAATCAACTCGATTCGTGATTCAAACATCTTCAAATCAAAGATAATTTTTATTTGTGATTCATTTCTCAAAAGAATCAAAAATACCCTTTGATTCGTGATTCAAACCATTTTCAAATCAAAGATAAATATTTGTGGTTTGCCGGCTCCAGGTCTTAAGAAAAACAATCAAAATATTTTTATATATTTGATGCCAATATATTTCGATTACTTTCAGTAATCGTCTTCAGGGCCACTATTAACAATTAAATAAAACAATACATTATAAACAAATCACAACAAATCACAAATTATAATTATAAATCGTCGTACCATACGAAAACTAACATATTTAAAATTTCTGGCGAAAGCTATCAAAAAAAAAATTCTGTACGAAAAGTAAAATATTTCACTTTTGGCTGACGAAAATTAATAAAATCGACTTTTGGCTGACGAAAAGTAATAAGTTCGACTTTTGGCTGACGAAAAGTAACAAGTTCGCCTTTTGGCTGACGAAAAGTAGAAATTTCGACTTTTGGCTGACGAAAACTAGCATTTATTTTTTATTTTTCTGCAAATTTACAGGGTCTATATTCGTTAGCGCTACTTTGGTTTGTTATATTAGAAGGGATGGAGATGAATAAAGCTATATACAATATATTTTCGGTTATAACAAGTTAATAAAGGTATAAAAAGTGTACCGATTATACCGCTGAATCTAAGATGTGCGCTGTTGAACACTTCCCTTATTTCAACTTTACCAGAATTAATTATGAGTGTATGTACGTATCATATATGTATATCATTGATCGTTACGTTAAGCTTTTTCTTCTAGAGAAAAAAATTATGCAAATAAATTGAAAAAATTGAAGCGATCGCTACGGAAACTAAAAAATATTTATATTAAAATATATAATATATTATATGAATATTTTTTGCTGTTAATATTTGTGATATGAATATGGATTTATTGTGTAAGTATAAAAATATAATTTTGAACAAATGAAAATGGTTTCTGACCCAATTTTTCAGTTCCAATTTCATCGACGGATTCAGCTGTTGTTATCAATTCGCAGACATTCGCTCATCGTAGTGGCATTAAGCGTAAAAACCAACCGAAGCTTAATGTTCGCAAACGAAGTATAAACGTAGAATCGTGGATAGATTTCCAAGCAAAGAAGGCCCGTAGTACAGGTACTGTTGGAGTTGGTAGAAAGGGGAAACTTATAAATCCACGGGTCGTACGAACTGGCTGCAATGATCAACAGCCTGGCCAAAAATGTAGGATCGTGTGTCATATGCGAATAAATGATGATGACCGGGAGTATGCGCACAAATTGTTTTGGGGTCTTGGCGACAGAACAAGGCAGTGGGAATGCCTAAATAACTGGGTGGTTTTGGAGAAAGACTCATCTTTAGACACAGATTTCATTGGCTTGGAAGCAGACGATTCCGACGAAATGGAGCAAGAAGATAGCAGGAAATATACATTTAAACTACCCAGAAAGGGCGGTGTTGGAATGGGTGTTGTTTGCAGCAAAATGTTTTTACGAACATTAGGTGCCGTATATACCAAACCCGATAGTTTTGCCGATATGTATTATCATAACTTTTTTTTATTAGATATTTCTTATCAGTGGGTCAAAACCGCTCGGGAGAAGAAACGGAGACAAAATGAGACTGGTATAATTGAGCCAGATCGCCGTGGAAGACATATAGAAAATCGTCCTTTTCGGTATTCGGATGAAACGTTAGCAGAGGTACGGGCTCACATTGAGAGCTTTCCTGTTGTACCTTCTCATTTTTGTCGGGAAAACACAAGCAGAAAATATTTGGAAGAGCATCTGTCCTTGCGTAAAATGTATAGCCTATACGAACAAACGTTGTAGACTCAAAATAAGAGCGGTGCATCGAGATATAAATATGAATATATTTTCAAAACCGAGTACAACTATAGCTTTTTCAGGCCTAAAAAAGATAGGTAAATTTTAAAAATATTTTTGCATCACATTACTACGAGTATTATTTAAATACTGCAGGTGCGAACAATGTGAACGTTACAAAAACTATAACATCGAAGAAAAATTGGACCACACTCCAGAGTATGAGAAGCATATAAACAATAAAAAAGTTTTGAGAAAATTGATGAATGAAGCCAAAAATGATGCAATGAAGTCCGAAAATATTTGTGCTGCTACTTTTGATATGCACAAAATTTTGACGACTCCACGTTCGGAAGTTGGTCCCATGTATTACTATTCAAAACTAAACATTTGGAATTTTACAATATTTGAGCTAGCTAGTCATGACGCCATAAATAATTTATGAAATGAAACAATTGGCTGTAGAGGATCCAATGAAATAGCTTCATTATTGTGGATATTTATACAATACAAAGTTATTGATTGTGGTGTCAACGAATTCAGATTCTTTTGTGACAATTGCGGTGGGCAAAACAAAAACCGAACAATATTTGGAATGCTAATTAAAGCTGCTATTGTTTTTGAAGTGACTATAACGCTAAGGTAACGCATAAGGCAATCATAACATTTACTTCTGAGAATTATTCTTATATGTATGTAATAGTACGAGATTCCACTGCAGTAATATTACAAGCTCAGTGGCTAACCATCCATCTTTATATTTTTACATGAACCTCAATGAATTCTACGAGTATTGGAGGCAAGTGTATTCCATAGCGTAGGAGCAACAGTTTCTTCTTTATATATATATATAAATATGTAGATTTAGTCACCCAACTTTATGAATGTGATATTTCCGCATTGGCATCTATGATTATAAGTATACGTGTCTTATTTACGTTTCCTGGCAGATTTTTGGAAGCTGGTCACACGCAAAATGCCGGCGATTCAGTACACGCCTGCATTGAAAATAGGGCCAAAGGCAAATCCATATACACGCAAGACCAGTGGGCGCAAATAATACAGAAAAGTCGATGTGGAAAATCTAAAAAACCGTACATAGTGAAGCAAGTTTCCCGTGAAGAAATTTTAGATTTTCAGTCAATGGCTGATAAGTTTTTCAATATCAGAAACCAAATCCAAATAGCCTCGGTAATGGAGTTATTGGTAAATCCGCAAAGCGATGTTAATATAAAGTATGATATACCGTCGGCACCAGCATTGGTAAATGTGCTAAAAAGAGGAGTAAAGATGGACGATATTAAAGTATATGTAATGGAAGAGGCGTATAAGGAAAAAATTGCCTTGAACGACAAAAAAAGACTTAAAGATTATGATAGAAAAACGCCTCATTCCTGAGGAGCATTTGTTTTTTTTTAATAACATTTTATCCTAAGATTTTTTACCTTGAATATGTATGTGTTCGTTTTATTGGAAGTAATCCGTACATGATATGTACTACATAACACTCGTATTATACTCGTATGTATATGTATATGCACTTTTTATTATAGTTGTTAAATTTTTTTGTTTGTATGTATATTGCCACATTTCAAATTGTAGTTGCATATTTATGTCATTATAATAATATTATATGATATGAATGTATGTACGTATATTCGTATGTATGCTCTTTTTATTGTTCTAATTTTTTTTTACCTATCCATTTCATTTTTTTACATACGAAGTTCTTATGTGTATTATATCTCAAAAATAATAAATTAGCAATTATGCACCTTCTAACGCCGCAACTAATTTTTATTTATTTCTTTCATCGACTATTAGTTTTATTTTTTTGATGTAATTATTTTATGATTTTGCAATTATTGTCAATTGAAATAAATCCCGTGGGTCTCACTGTTACGCCAATCTCTGTAAGATACTTTAAAGTCTTATATTCCTGATTCGTTTACAAATGCCCTCAAGCCGTGTCAACCTTCGGGACATAAAGCCCGGCTTGCTACGAACGTAATGATGCATTCAACTCACATAATATAATAATACAATGGCGCTATTATAACTCTGACGAGTTTTATGGCCGAGCTTCTCTCCCAATTCGAGGTGTGCTCCTTTTTGTTTTTCCTACTAATTGGGTGGACCTATAGTTTTAAGCCGGCTCCGAACGGCGAATGCATTTTTTGTGAGAAGCTTTTTCATGGCAGGAATACTCTCGGAGGGTATGCCGCCCACTGCCGAGAGGTGACCGCTGCTCTTAAAAAACCCAATAATTGGATTTTTACTAATTGAAAAATTGTTTTGGTGTTTGGCTCGGACCGTGGTTTGAACCCGAGACCTCTGGCACAGCAGGCGAGCACTCTACCCACTGCACCACAGCGGCCACATTCAACTCACATACTTATTCAATATCTATCTATCTTTTATAATATGCCCATATTGTAAAGAAATACCTATCTTTATATCGAACCAAGACCCTGTAAAATATTTCCAAATTCAGTTTAGGTACTAGTTTTCGTCCTTCACAAGCCTAAAATGATAGTTTTCGTCAACCAAAAGTCGAACTTATTACTTTTCGTCAGCCAAAAGTCGAACTTAATACTTTTCGTCAACCAAAACTTGATTTTATTACTTTTCGTCGGCCAAAAGTCGAACTTTTTACTTTTCGTCAGCCACAAAAAATATGATGTTAGTTTTCGTATGGTACGACGAAATACAAAATTACATACATTTATATGCACGTCCGTCCTGTATGACGTGGAGTTGTCAACTATCTGTTTTTAATAAATGTTTGTATATATGAGCGGTTACAAAATAAAAATAACAGTCTGGTCGAAAAACTTTTTACAATGGGACATATCACAATAGCCGAAAAAAGAAAACTTACTACTACTTCTGCACTACCTCCTAGAATTTATGGGTTACCCAAAATACATAAAGACGCAATGCCACTTCGACCAATTTGTTCCACCATAGGATCACCATCATACGGGCTGTGCAAATATATTGTTGACGTACTAAAAAAAGTAACCACGGACTCTATATATAATATCAGAAATACCCTGGATTTCAAAGAAAAAATTAATAATACTTATATTTGGGATGACGAAAAACTTATTTCCTTTGACGTGGTTTCACTTTTTCCGAGCATTCCGATACATCTAGCACTTGACGTTATATCAGAAAAATGGTCAACAATAAGAAAATTTACGAATATTCCAAAGCGAACATTTATGGAAGTAGTTCAATTTTGCATCCAGGAAAATAGATATTTTAAATATAAGGACAATATATACACGCAATTAAAAGGACTACCAATGGGATCTCCAACGTCTCCAGTAATAGCAGATATTGTGATGGAGAATTTGTTAGACAGCACAATAGAAAAGTTACAACGAAAGCCAAGAATGCTCACAAAATACGTTGACGATTTATTCGCAATAATTAATGAAAATGACATACACACAACTCTAAATGCACTTAACTCTTTTGACAAAAATATTAAATTCACATTTGAAATAGAGAAAGACCATAAATTAGTATATCTTGACTCAGTTATCAATAAGCATGGAAACCAGTTGAAATTAAAGTGGTATAAAAAACCGACAGCATCAGGACGAATCGTCAACTTCAATTCAAAACACCCTAAGACGATGATAATAAATACAGCAATGGGCTGTATACGAAGAATGATGCAGACTTCGGATGAAATTTACCACAACGATATTCAAAAAGAAATATTTTTATTATTAAAAAACAATGATTTCCCCGAAAAAACTATAAAAAATTTATTAAGGAAATATAAGTCGCAAAATAGTCAAAAAGCCAACAAACCAGTGATTTTCAAGTCGGTAACTTATGTGCCGAAATTGTCAGAGCGACTAAAACAATCAGACTGCTACAATAATGACAAAGTAAGAATCGCACATAAACCAGAAAACACATTAAAACAATTTTTCAATAGAGTTAAGTCCAATATTCCCCCGTTTGAAAGAAGTAATGTAGTGTATCAAATCCCCTGTAACGGTAATAACATCGAACCATGTAATAGTGTATATGTAGGCACAACCAAATCAAAACTAAAAACTAGACTAGCGCAACATAAATCAGATACAAAAAATTGCAATAAAATAATAAACCAAAAAACGGCGCTTATGGCCCACTGTGCAAGTAGCGGACACTCGCCAAATTTTGAGAAGACAAAAATACTGCAACAAGAACAACATTACAGCAAGCGTTTTACCCTCGAAATGTTACATATAATTAACACACCGACAAACATTAGATTAAACTACAAAACGGACACGGATAATTGTGCTCATATATACAAACATTTATTAAAAACAGATAGTTGACAACTCCACCTCATACAGGACGGACGTGCATATGTAAATGTATGTAATTTTGTATTTATAATTATAATTTGTGATTTGTTGTGATTTGTTTATAATGTATTGTTTTATTTAATTGTTAATAGTGGCCCTGAAGACGATTACTGAAAGTAATCGAAATATATTGGCATCAAATATATAAAAATATTTTGATTGTTTTTCTTAAGACCTGGAGCCGGCAAACAACAAATATTAAGCAATAAAGGTCGCCAAACATTACATATATCAAAGATAAATTTGATTTGTGATTCATTTCTCAAAAGAATCAAAAATACCCTTTGATTCGTGATTCAAACCATTTTCAAATCAGAGATAAATTTGATTTGTGATTCATTTCTCATTTTTGATTCTTGATTCAAAAAATATCTTTGATTCGAATCAAATTTTTTATTCGAATCAAAAATTTTATTCGAATCAAAAATTTGATTCGAATCGAAAATTTATTGCGAATCTTGATTCAAAATATATTTTTGATTCGAATCAAAAATTTTATTCGAATCAATAATTTGATTCGAATCAAAAATTTTATTCGAATAAAAAATTTATTTAGAATCAAAAATACTGTAGCATATCAGAAATATGCAAGTACATTCTCGGTAACTTAAAGCACAAAAATGTATAAAATGCACCAATAACAGCCAAATTGTATGCTGACGCCAAATGTGTACATGTGTATGTATGTATGTACACATATACATATTTCTGATTGTCGTATTTACGTTTGTGCTACGCCGTACGTACATACATACCCTGTAGGAAATTTAATTAATTTTAAATCACTTTATAAACTACTTTATTTTCTATAACAACTAATTGAAAATGTGACTTTTTCCTTTGCAATGAACTGACTTTTTTAACACGGCGATGTCATAGCAAGCAGTCAATTGCCCTATCCTGCATTTGTTTTCAACTACTTTACTAGTAGTTTAAAATAAATAACTTTATCTTGAGTTTCTTTTCAACTACTTTATTTGTTTAATATAAATAACTTAATCCTGCATTTGATGTCGAAATTCAAGAAATGGTAAAAATGCGAAACAAATTTTCCTCAAATTTCGCAAATCGTTCTCAAGTTGATAAACAATATTTGAGAAACAATTGAATTTATGTTAATTTTCAAATGATAAATATGAAACAATATTTTCTCCGTTTGAGAATTTCGTTTTCAGTGTTTAATGGGAAGTGAAGCTGAAAAACGGTAACCAAAAAATGGAAAAAACAATCTTGGCATACTTAGATCTGAAAACATGTGTTTACATATAAATATGTACATATACAAGAAATTGTCCCGCGCTGCATTTGTTTAAAGCTACTTTAAAATTAGTTGAATATAAATCACTTTTTAATATATTTATTTTTGCAACTAACTTTTTTTTCCGTGAGGGTACATACGTATGTATATATGTGCATAGGCACATTATTTGAAATAAAGTTTTGATTCAAAATAAAGTTCAAGTTTGAATCAAGAATCAAAAAAGATTTTTGATTCTTTTGAGAAATGAATCACAAATCAATTTTATCTTTGGTTTGAAAATAGTTTGAATCACGAATCAAAGGGTATTTCTGATTCTTTTTTGAAACGAATCACAAATAAAAATTATCTTTGATTTGAAAATATTTTAAATCAAGAATCAGAAAATATTTTTGATTAGTGATTCAGTCAAATCAAAATCACGCAACCCAGGTGTAGAGTTAGCCATGTCTCAACTTTTTTACACTTTGACAAACATCTCCCCTTGGGTGTGTGTGTGTGTGTATGTTTGTGTATCTACACTTATTTTAGCGATTTCGCGCAATTTCGTGAAAAGTGAACAGAGAAAAGTAAAAAATAACATTCGAATAAGCAGAAAAAAGCAAATTCCCCAAATAATTTACCAAAAATCAGGTTTATAAATTAAAGCAAAGAAGTGAAGTGGAAATTGTCAAAGTGTTAATTGTAGCAAGCATCTGGAATTTCGCTTTGCTTTAAGGTTTTTTCTATCAAAGTTGGAGCAGACAAAGCCAATTGTGCACGGGCTCTTATTATTTCTTGTATGCGCAGACACTAGTGTCAATCTTGTTCTTCTCTCGATGTCTAGTATTCTCGCGTTATCAAGTGCTGCGTTAATGCCATGATCCAACAATAAAGGTTTTCGCATGACGACATACCTTCATACATAGTGGGGCCATAAGTGTCATGCAAAGAGGAATGTAGAAGAATTTGACAGATTCGGCCCCTATGGAAATGCTAGGGTGCGTGTGTGTGTGGCATATGTCAACAAAAAAATGCTTGTGTTCGTGTGTTTATGAAGATTGAAGAAGAAGTCAGCTGATCTTATGCATTCTCCTTTATTGTTGATCCATGGCTAATGCTAGCTGAGTTCCCGTGGCAGTGATCCAGATCCGGATACAAATTTTGCAAGCAAATGCGACAACAATTTTGTGATCCTGGTATTTATCTGGATTAAAACAACCTATTACAATCTATACGGATCCGAAATTGATACAGATAAACGCCAGGATCACAGAATTCTTGTTGCATTTGCATGCAAACTTCTTATCCGGATCTGGATCACTGCCACGGGAACTCGCCTGCTGTTGTTGATTTTTTGTTTCTAATGCCTGGTTTTCACTAGGTCATATATGACGTCAAATATTGTCAAACAAATGAAAACGGGTTGGCATATTGTGTCAAATGCGTTTGCAGTCAGTTTTGACCACTCGCTGTCATATAAAATGACAGCCATATGAAAACACTCAAATTGTAGTTTGCCAGCGCATTGGGCAACATTTGACACGCAAAATTCATTTGCCAGCGTGTTGGCAAATTTTTTTCGTTTGTCAAGCTCACAGCTGATTCGCAGGGCCACGGAGCGTGTCAAGGACCGAAGAGCTAAGGAGCTATGGCTTTTTCACGGACGGAGCTGGAGCTAAAATTATAGGTAGAAGCTGGTCTTCATCTAAAGTGATAAAGTAATAAATTTTTAAAGTTTATCAGTTTATCCGCATTTTACATGAAACCACCTTGGTAAATAATTGTTTAAACTCTTGTCAGTGTCAACTTGATTAATAAATAAAAAAATCCAATAAAATAAACAAAAAACAAGTAAGGAAGCCTAAGTTCGAGTGGAATCGAACATTAGATACTCAGCTGTATGTTTTCATAGTTTGCTTGCGTTTGATGGAAACACGGAGTACTTTATATAAAGCGAGTGCTGCATAAAGTGGGCGTAGCCACGCCCATTTTCAACATTTTTATCAGTCATCCAACTAAGCATATGAATATTATTCTTTGTGCAAAATTTCATTCCTTTTTGACTTCTAGTTATAAAGATGTCACGTTACAAATTCCCAAAGAGTGTTCCAGATATATCTTTCTTAAATAGTAGGCGTGGTCCTAAACCGATTTCAATAAATTTTTGCGTGGCTATTAACACATGTTATAAAAGTGTATAAACCAAGTTTCGTCATAATATCTCAATTATTTGTCGAGTTATAGGCTAATATCCCTTTGTGTAAAAAGAGGCGGTGCCACGCCCATTTTCCAAAATTTTTCTATTTGTTGTTTCTGGTCTATTGTAGAAATCATCAGAGATATCGCCTAAAATGTTTTTATTAGGTCACTTTATAAGACCCATATATAAAAGTGGGCGTGGCCCTCAACCGATTTCGGAAATTTTTCGTCCAAATATTTGACTAAGTAAGTATATCACGCGTACCAAATTTCATCGATATATCTTCAACGGTTTCTGAGTTATGACATATAAAACTTGCAAGGTTTGACCCTTAATAAGTGGGCGTGGCACCGCCCATTTTCCAAAATGTCATCAAATTTCTTCCTAGGGGCCTGAGCTCAACACGTGGATAAAATTTCATCGCTCCAGCTGTATTAGTGACTGAGATACCAAATTTCCGATTTTTTCTATATAGGAAAAGTGGGCGTGGTCATGGTCCGATTTCGCCCATTTTCAATACCAACCGTCCCAGTCTCGATACCAACCTGCATTTCAAATTTCATCAAAATATCTCAATTTTTGCGCGAGTTAGTGTTTACAGACGGACGGACAGACGGACGGACGGACAGACGGACGGACGGACGGACGGACATGGCTCAATCGATTTCTCTTTTCACCCTGATCATTTTGATATATATAAGTCTATATCTATCTCGATTATTTCACTCTGTTACAATCCACCGTTATGTGATTAAAACTATAATACTCTGTGTACTAGTACAGCTGAGTATAAAAATGCCGAAGGAAACCACAATTTCTTCTTTTAAATTGAAAAAGTAAAACTGACAATGTGTCAGACTTGAGTTTTACCGAAATTTATAAATTTACGCAACAAAATCGTTCGGTAAAGTGATAAACTTTGCTTAAATATATTTTCATACAAATTTTGACAGATAATTTATTACAATTAATATTTTATCACTTTACCGCATTTACCAGCAGTTTACCACTTTAGATGAAGACCCTTAATATTTTATTGGAATTCATAAAAAAATCTAAATGAGCAAAAAATGTTTCAATGCATATAAAAAATTTGTAGATGTATTGAGCTTTGTACTTTCAATACGAGAGCGTTTAGCTTTAGAGAATAAAGGTAGGTTTAAAACCGAAGATGGTTTTAAAGCGATCCTAGATTATGCCAAATAGTATCGAGTTTACCTTTATCTCAGGTAAGCGTTGAGCGTCTCTTTTCATCATTAAAAATTGTCGTATCTGATTTAAAACAGTCTTGTCGATTTGAAGCGGAGCCAATATATAAAAAATCGGAGCGAGAACGGAGCCCTATGCAAAAAAAGGATGGGAGCTAATGCCTATATGACACTACGTTTTTTTCTTGTTTTTTTTTGGTGTGGAAAATCCACCGAACGTCAAAATACAAAAACAATTCTTCTGTAGGTTGAAAAGAGACAAAAACTCCCTCAAAAACAATTTGATTGACATTAAACTTCAAACTTAATGAAAATAATATTTATTTCAAGAATTAATTTTTTTTGGAAATTTGAATTTAAATCACTGAAATAAAAGTTATGAAACTCAGATGGCAGAGTAGCTGTGTATTCCATGTTATAAAGAGAAGCCAGTGCGCAGTATACTTTTTCTTCCGGACTTCTTCTTTCCCCTTACGGCCAAAGCAGAAGCTTATAAGAGGCAAATTTAAAATTTGTATTTCCATATATTTTTTATTTTATATATAATTTATTTTATAGTTGTCAAATTGAAACAATTGTCAGAAAAACCTGCCGAATGCAAAAAAACCTACGGAAATACAAGGTGGCTCGTTGGTTTTTAACCGCCTAGATGGTATTTTGTTGGTATTTCGTTTGGTTTTTTCCAGAGATACTTAACGAACGAACCGATTCTATTTCGTTTTGTTAATTCACAATGCTAAATTATCAAAATGGTTTTGTTTCGTTAATTCACAAAACTAAATTATCAAAATGCAACCGGTAACGTTGAAACGAAGTAAATCAACAAGAGGATTGCCTGCACGAGGCGCAAACATACACAGCTGTCACTCAAATCGTAGCAGTTCGTGTGCATATGCATATATCTATGTGTGTGAGTACTCGGCCGATTTTTCGCGACGGCATTGCGAGCGCACTAAGCATTTCAACGTTATAAATTTGGTTATGATAACGCTAATTAACGAAATGAAATTATTTTGATAATTTCTTTTCGCTAATCAACGAAATGGTATTATTTCGATAATTTCATTATCGCTATTTTGCGGCTATAAATTATTTTGATAATTGCGTAAACGGTAAAAACGTGAATAGTTTCAACGACAACGATTGCTTTTTTTCGGTAAACGATAATATTAACGTTACGATGCATCCTTGGTTTTTTCAATATAGCTTGCTCGCTTTCGCCAACGCAAAACTGTATTTGACCATCTCCTTCACTCAAAAAAACCTTGTAGAGTACCGGAAAAAAAAACGTAGTGTCATATGGGCATAAGAGCAGCAAAAAATTTTGGAAGCGGAGCAAACGAAAAAATCCTTTGCACCGGGGCCCTGGTTTGTCGAGCGCACAGCTGATTGTGATTGTGCGAGTATTATAAATTTTTTTATTTATTTTGTTAATAGTATTTTAATATTAGAAAATGGAAGAGTTATTAGTAAACGATTTCCAAGTTTTTGTGCAACCTAGAAATACCACCACCACAAGAAAACCACGGGTGAGAAAACTGACCTTGCTGTCCGGCTGTCAAAAGCTTTTACTTCACGTTTGACATGAGAGATGAAAACGGACTGTCAATCAACTGACACCAAAATTTGACGGCAATCTTTGACCCACACTGCTCTATCGACTTCATGTCAGTTTTTGAAACGTAATGAAAACACATTTGACTCAAAATGACATATTGTCATCTAGGACAGTGATTTGACGTCAGTGAATTTGACCTAATGAAAACCAGGCTTAACATGTTGTGTTCGCCTATTCTAACACCTAATGCGCGCTTTGTTGTGCCTATGTACATATGTATGTACGTTTTATTACAAACCTCGTCATTGTTACAATTGCATGTAATTTCGTAAATAGACTACGTTGTGTTGTTGTTCTTTGTTAATTTTGTCTTTTGTCCTACTAAATATTTTGTTAGTGTGTGAAGTGGTTTGTGTGAAAATATACATACATTTCTTTAAATTTTTGTTGTTTTTGTTTGTGTGTTTGTCTAGATATTTTGTTGTGTTTTCTGAACGCCTGGTTGTTGGCCAGGAATGGACAACGAGCGGAAAATCATGAACATCTTACACAAAAAGGGGTATCCAACGAAAATAATTACAATATGGTTAACAAAAACAAAACGTCTATGAACAGCATGTACAACATCTTCCTCGCGGAGATCTTTATTTACTCAGAGGAAAAAGGACAATGGTTTTATCAACCAACTTCTTGGTTGATTTATTCATATTAAAAGGAAAAAAATGTAATTTTCATTGTACCATTTACTAATATTTTGGTAACAATCATTATCAAACAAAAAGTTTGTTTCCCCAACGTGTATATTTGTTATATTCAGCCTTGGGCACCACTACACTCAAGCCATTACTAAACAAGTAAGGAAGCTTTATTTACAAAATTTGATTGTAACATTGTAAATGGCTCACTGATTTTGCGTCCATGGTTTTTAATCGATTTTTTTTTATTTGTTAAGAAACGCCTTCGAATAAAAATATAAAAATTAGATTTTCTTTGCAATGCCATAAGCACTCAGATAATTTATCACAATTAATATTTTATCACTCTACCGCATTTACCAGCAGTTTACCACTTTAGATGAAGACCCTTAATATTTTATTGGAATTCATAAAAAATTTAAATGAGCAAAAAATATTTCAATGCATATAAAGATTTTTTAGATGTATTGAGCTTTGTACTTACAATACGGGAGCGTTGAGCAGGCCTGCTATAGAGAATAAAGATAGGTTTAAAACCGAAGATGGTTTTAAAGCGATCCTAGATTATGCCAAATAGTATCGAGTTTACCTTTATCTCAGGTAAGCGTTGAGCGTCTCTTTTCATCATAAAAAATTGTCGTATCTGATTTAAAACAGTCTTGTCGATTTGAAGCGGAGCCAATATATAAAAAATGGGAGCGAGAAAGGATGGGAGCTAATGCCTATATGACACTACGTTTTTTCTTGTTTTTTTTTTTGGAAAACCCACCGAAAGTCGAAATACAAAAACAATTATGCTGTAGGTTGAAAAGAGACAAAAACTCCCTCAAAAACAATTTGATTGACATTAAACTTCAAACTAAATGAAAATAATAGTTATTTCAAGAATTAATTTTTTTGGAAATTTGAATTTAATTTACTGAAATAAAAGTTATGAAACTCAGATGGCAGAGTAGCTGTGTATTCCATGTTATAAAGAGAAGCCAGTGCGCAGTTTGACCATCTCCTTCACACAAAAAACCTTGTAGAATACCAGAAAAAAACGTAGTGTCATATGGGCATAAGAGCAGCAAAAATTTTGGGAGCGGAGCAAACGAAAAAATCCTTTGCACCGGGGCCCTGGTTTGTCGAGCGCACAGCTGATTGTGATTGTGCGAGTATTATAAATTTATTTATTTATTTTGTTAATAGTATTTTAATTTCAGAAAATGGAAGAGTTAGTAAACGATTCCCAAGTTTTTGTGCAACCTAGATATAGCACCACCACAAGAAAACCACGGGTGAGAAAACTGACCTTGCTGTCAAAAGCTTTTACCTCACACTTGGCATCAGAGATGAAAACGGACTGTCAATCAACTGACACCAAAATTTGACGGCAATCTTTGACCCACACTGCTCTATCGACTTCATGTCAGTTTTTGAAACCTAATGAAAACACATTTGGCTCAAAATGACATATTGTCATCTAGGGCAGTGATTTGACGTCAGTGAATTTGACCTAATGAAAACCAGGCTTTAGATCATAAATATGATATATGCATGTATGTACATATATATGAATGCATTTGTGTACGTATATATGTATGTATGTACATATGTATGTATATATTTATAATATTTTAAAAAGCCTTAGGTCTTATAGCGATATATATGTACATTAGAGTGGCCCCTATTTTCGAAAGTCGGAAATTTGCAGGTGTTACCCCCTGATATATTTTTGTTTATTAGAAAAATAATACCCTGAAAATTTTGGCCCGATTGAACAACTCAACCCCGTGCCACGACGAGTTGAAGTTGAAAAATTGGCACCATCACTTTTAGTAAGCGCTGCTTTTGGCTATTCCGCGATAAATATATATATGTGCGTACCTATACCCGAAAACCTAACTCCGAGATGTTTACAAGTTTAACATTGCATAAAATTAATCAAAGTACTTTTATTATTTTACCGTTACAATTGCTTGAGTAGCAGGATTCGTAGAAGATGTATGTTCGTATGTAGATGACATCAAATTTTGGTTCTTACGTAAAAAGCAACATAGTATTAGAACAAAAAATCAAACATTTCACTTAAGAATAGTGTATTAATTTAAAATCATAGTCTATATGCTTTTCTTCCAATACAACAATTTTAAACGTGCAACTGGTGAAGTCAGTTAACTGAAGCACACGCCACACATAGGTACTTTTTTAGCACATGTGAGACAAATTAGTTATTTACATACATAGCAACAGTGAGTATCTGTCGGCATTGGGAAAGCTTGTATCAATATCATGGTCACTTTACGCGTAGTTAGCGTAACTACCGTTTGAAAATGCTTCAGAAATAGAATATCGAGACGGTCCAGCACTATTCATGATAGAGTTCTCAATGTCGGTTTCCCATTCATGTTCTTCGAGTCATTTATAAGAATTTCATCCGAGGGAGTACTTAGAATACTAAAATATTAAAAGGTTCCAATTTTCTACATTTGGACACCATATTAGTTGAATTCTGTGGTTTTTAGGTTCTTTTGCCTGTGGATACTAGGGGTATTGTTCTATGGCGAACAATTTTCTAGAAATATTTAACCCTCTAACGACCTTCGGAATTATATTTTTTGCCTACTTTCTAAAAAGGGGGAAAAGCGACCTCATTATAGCTATTGCAATTGTTTGGGGGTTTTACTATGTGGATAGTGGTCCTTCATTCTGTGTGAGCAATTAGCTACCCAAATCGTCAACTGCAAACGCTGGCACAGTGAATGAAATGGAAAAACTCCAAATATTTTCATACAAAATTGGACTTATTTCGTTATGACATAAATCGCAGTGTGTTGGGACTTATTTCATTTCCTTCTTTGTGAGTTATTTAATTTCTTTCATTTGGGAGATATTTCACTGCTCCGCAAACGCTTTCAATGGACTTTCAAGAGAATTAAAGTACTGAATTGCATTTCTTATTTGTGTACGAGAATGTACATATATGTATACTAATAGAGGGCACTTATTTTTAAAATTTTCCGTATAAATATGTATGTACGAGTATATGAAAAACATACATTAAAAAGATCAATTTTCTCAAATTGTTTGTATATAGGAGTAAATAAGGATCCATGACATTTTAGAACTTCAATGTATAGAATATCAGTATATTTTGTTTATAAATCATTTATTTGTAGAATCTAATAAATAACCACCTTGTAATCTACTAAAATTCAAAAATAGAAGAGAATTCGTCCAATATAAGCGTCCACCGAACCATAAAACCTTGGTTCATTATTTCAACACATTGTGGCACGGGTAAACGTTGACCAATCGAGCAAATATTAAACGGGGAATATTTTCTTCGTACATGAAACCATTTCAGGGGGTAACGTCTCAAAAAAGTAAAATAATTTTTTTTCCATAGGCGTAAGGGCCACTCTAATGTACATATGTATGTATATTGAAGTTGCACTTTAACAATTTTATTATGTATTTATTCAATCTAATAAAAAGTTTATATATGTATGAGTTTAAATACATCCCAGCAGTATTTGAGGTAAGGAGGTGCATATTCAGTAGAATATTCAGTATGAAAAATACCCTGAAACTGAGTTCAAAAATCATGCCTGAAAAAATAACTGAACACGCAGTGAAGACATCAGGTGTATTGAAATATATGCTATGGAAGTCCTCCCTGCGTATTCAGCCCTTTTTTCACATGGAAACTCTCCCTTCTCGTTCGGTTTTTTAGGTAGTTGATTTTCGACGCCACCTCTATATAAAACGAAAGCGAAAGTTCAGATTTTGGAACTACATCTCTACTGAATATTCAGTAGGAAATATGTGCTGTTTTCCAGCGATAAATACTGCTGGGATATTTGTATTCATTCGACACATACATACATATGTATGTATGTATATGCATATGAAATAGGACTTTATTGAAAAAAATTCTGAAATAAGACGTTTTACAAACAATTTTTGAAATAGCCGTCGATATGTAGTCTAGGTATATATGTAAATATTTTATTTAACATAGGTACCTACATCTTTAGATTTTACTTTAAAACTGGAATTGAACAACTGAGCGTACGTTCAAAATACAAGTTCGGATTTTATTAAATTGTACATATGTATGTATGTATGTATGTATATAATATTAATGCATGCACTATGTATGTCTATTCAATAATGGAATGCGGGTAATGATATTTTCCATTTCGAATGTATATACATAGTACCTACATGTGTACAAATAAATAAAATGCGAACTTATTTTTTTAATGCTCAATTGTTCCCAGCAGTATTTATCAGCTGGAAAACCGCACATATTTCCTACTGAATATTCAGTAGAGATGTAGTTCTAATATCTGAACTTTCCCTTTCGTTTTTATATAGAGGTGGCGTCGAAAATCAACTACCTAAAAACTGCCGAACGAGAAGGGAGAGTTTCTGTAGGAAAAAAGGCCTGAATACGCAAGGAGAACTTCCATATCATGTATTTCAGTACACCTGATGTCTTCACTGCGTGTTCAGTTATTTTTTCAGCAATGAATTTTGAACTTACTTTCAGGCTATTTTTCATAATGAAAATTCTATTGAATATGCACCTCCTTACCTCAAATACTGCTGGGTTGTATTCTAGTTTTCAAGTAAGAATTAAATACATACATATATATGTATGTAGGTATTTATCCCCGCAAACAATTTTACCAGACAATTTCTGATTCAGACAATTCTGAAAATATTCTGAGTAAAAATTTGAGTATTTGGACAAGACTTTCCGATTTCTTAGGTATTTCTATCAGAAATGTCTGGGGAAATTAATTTTTTTCTCATCCGACAAATCTTATAGATATCAGATCGATTTCGTACAGATATTCCAAAATATTTTAAATTGTTTTCCTACCAGAAAATTGATGACAAATCACTTCAATTTTGAAAAAAAAAAAATTTGTAAGCTTAGCTCATCTGCTGGAAATATACATATGTAAGTAATAACAATTGTTGTGTAAGAAAATAAAGAAAATTGCAATACAATTTTGCTCATACATAGGTTTTCTCAATTTCCAGAAAACGGCACAACAATTTGAATTACTAAAACAATTCAAATCCGAACAGGATATGAACGCCGACCCTTGGCCATACGATGCTGTCCTATATCAACCCTACGAAGAAGTAAAAATCCTGCTACCCGAAAAAGCCAGTTGCTTGTCCGTTAAAACCTTCCTGAAAATGTGCGAACTCCTATTCGAAGTGCGTGTGAGTGCCAATGCTGAATTCATGTCACCCAATGACCGCATGAAAAAATTGCCATACTTGAGTGCAGGTAATCTCAGTTTGGCCGAGTTCGAACCGATTGGGGCTTTGTCGAAAACAAAGGTGCAGCATTGGGTCAATTTTAAATATAATAGATCTTATACTAAGTACCGATGTACATATACATACATACATATATATGCATTTACATATATCTATGCAAATTAATTTTTATATAATAAATAATTACAAATTAATTAATTTGCCACTACATGTTCTTATATGCATGAAAATTCTTGAAATATCTGTAAGATATCCATTTTTCAAATAAATCAGAAATTCTCACGATTTTTCTTCAGATATCTGTTAGATATCGATAAGATTCGTCGGCAAATATATCAGAATTCTGCACGATTTTCTTTAGATATCTGTAAGATATCCATCAGATTCGTCGGAAAACAAAGAATTTCCCCCCATTGTTCATTCAGAAATCTGTTAGATATCTGTACGAATCGTCGGTAAAAAATAAAGAATTTCCCAAGATATGTCTGTAAGAATTCCTGTCAACGTCTTCATATATTTATCTTGAAGAAGTCATACAGAAATCTTATTGATTTCGGAGTTTTTTGCCGACAATCTTATAGAAATCTAACAGATTTCGGGTAAAATTGTTAGCTGGGTATGTTAAATAAAATATTTAACAACCCTGCAGTAAATTTGTTTCACTGCTGAAGGATCGGTGATGATTCTTTGTTGAATATTCATCACTGTCGTCATAACTCAGTATATTTTTATTTGTTTTTGTTTTTTTTTTCTGAGGAAAGCAAACCATTTACCTATATGAAAAATTCATCAGTCTTTATATGAAAGTATTCACTGATGATTCCTCGTCATAGGTGAATTGCATCAGTGATTCATTATGGATTCACTGCGGATTTTTACTGCAGAGAACCCTTAACTCATACATATGGACTACAAATGTACATAAATATATATGTAGGTACATCGGTATGTAAATATAAATTTTTATAAATATTAATTTAAATAAATTGAATAATTTAATTAGTTTGAATAAATACATACTTAATAAAATTTAAACTCGATATACCTGCATACATATACATACCTATCGCTATGAGAGCTAAGGCTTTTTAAAATATTATAAATAATAGCGTTTGTTGAGTGTAGGAAAGCGTATGAGTTGCAGGAATTTTACCACAAAAGAGCGAGAGGATCAGAGGATGTGAGCGAGATAGGAGACTAGCTATTTGTAGGAATCCGCACACAGAATTTGTGTGGGTACTTTCCTAAAATGTGTCAAAATCTCTGAAGAAGAGGAAGAAATTGTAAACAGTGTTAGCACAGCCTCAAAAAATTTGGTATCACAAATTGATACATTTATGGTTTTTTTGGTATCACCGAAAAATGTTTGAAAAAAAAAAATAAAATTAATAAAATATGCTGCTTTTGGGTTCTAACACCGAAAAATTTTTGAGAAAAAAATTAAAATTAATAAAGTAAGCTACTTTCGTGGTTTTAACGATATCGTTTTTTTTAACATAAAAATATAAAGATAATACTTAAATTTCACATGCAAATAAATATGAATACTCTGGTACTGTACCGAGTAATATAAAAGTTCTATAAAATGAAACGGGTCAAAAGAGCTGGGTGATCTAGTTGCCAGAGCTGATTTTGGAATTGAATTGGAGTCATTGAATCAGTTCTTAAATATTTGTCGCGCTGTCCTCCTTTAAGTGAAAATGCCTGCTATGCGGAGTGGTCCAACCAAAAGTTTGATAAAAATAAAATTTGTTCTAAGCCAAAATAAAAATTATCTACGTATCATTCACATGTAATTGTGCTTAGGTGTTTTTTTTTTTTATAAATTCAAGTACTCCCTCATGAAGGCGATAAAAGTATTCCACGCAGGATTACTGTGGATGGGTACGTAGATTTTGCCCCAGAAAGAGGATTATGTGGTCCTTTCAACCCGTTATCACCAAAATAAAGGTATTTTGAAAAAACAAATATTTATATTTCGAAAACTATCGGCCTCCGGACTGTTCCGACTTCAGATATAGGATCGGAGGATGGTGCAACGCCCCTTTTATAAACGGTTTTTACGATCGGTAAAGGAAAGCGTGACCATGAGAAAAACACCATGAAGGCATCAATTTGTGATACCATAATTTTTGAGGCTGTGGCAACACTGTTCCTAAGCGTCATTTTTGACACTAAATAGCATTTCGCACAAATGCGTTTGTTGAACTTTTGCCCTCATCTTCAGTTTGACATAAAATAGCATTATACCCAAAATCTCACCAAACAGACCTAATATGTACATACATATGTATGTACATCCATATATACGTACACACATGCATGAATATGTATGTACATACATACATACATCATATTTATGGTCTAATAAACGCACGCCATCATCCAAAAATTGCGCCATCACAATGCCATTAGCTGCTGCACAACAAGTGGCCGCTGTGGTGCAGTGGGTAGAGTGCTCGCCTGCTATGCCAGAGGTCTCGGGTTCAAACCACGGTCCGAGCCAAACAAATTTTTCTAATTAGTAGAAATCCAATTATTGGGTTTTTTAAGAGCAGCGGTCACCTCTCGGCAGTGGGCGGCATACCCTCCGAGAGTATTTCTGCCATGAAAAACCTTCTCACAAAAAATGCGTTCGCCGTTCGGAGCCGGCATAAAACTGTAGGTCCACCCAATTAGTAGGAAAAACAAAAAGGAGCACACCTCGAATTGGGAGAGAAGCTCGGCCATAAAACTCGTCAGAGTTATAATAGCGCCATTGTATTATATTATTATTATTATGCTGCACAACAAACCCTTGTGAACGCATAAAATGATAAACTCAAAGAGCGATCAAAAAATGATAAACTCAAAAAATGATCGCTAGCGCAAAAATTATAAAATAAACTCATAGAATGAATTTTCAAAAAATGAATTTTCAAACGATCTCTCATTTTAAAATGAATTTATGTAAGAGTTTATCGCCACTGCAGAGACCCATCGATCGCTGTTGACGTGCGTTCATTTGCGTTCGTTGTCACTGTGTATTTGCGCTCATGAGAGCGTGGCATAGCTCAGAATTATAGAGCAGTCAAAGAACGTAAATTTTATAAGAAGGGAATGTTCGTTATTTTGGACGAGTTCGATAAAATCTGCTCTGAAATTTCAATCCAGTATGCGCGAGTTGCCTCACACTATTTTTCGCGTCCCGAATTCACTTGACTTTTTTATTTTGGGTTTTCGACGCGAATAAGTAATAAGAACGAATAAGAATAGAAAATAGAAATCTCTGACTTCTGCATGCATACATTTGGCATACATATGTACATATGTATGTATGGACATGCAAATATGTGTACATATGTACATACATATATACGTATGCAAAATTAATTCGGCGCTTATTTTTATTTTTGATATGCGCCTGGTGCATCAAAATTATGAATCAAGGTTTGTTTGGGACTTCTTCCCTCAAACAACGCCTTTTCGTCATCTAGAAGCCTAACTTCAAATAAGTTTAATAAGTTTCAGGATTTTAGATTCACCTCCATAAAATATGCGATTAATCCCGAAAGGGTTTGTCCCGGTATAAATGTAGGCAAATTTTTTCAAAAGTAAAACTTATTACATTATATTAAATTAAATTATATTATATTATATTATATTATATTATATTATATTATATTATATTATATTATATTATATTATATTATATTATATTATATTATATTATATTATATTATATTATATTATATTATATTATATTATATTATATTATATTATATTATATTATATTATATTATATTATATTATATTATATTATTTAAAACTTATTGTATAATATTTATTTAAATCTTCATGACTGATTTATAAAAATATTTGGAGAAAATACTTAATTTTAATTTAAAAGATTTCACTACAAGATGGAACCGAATCGAATAAACTTTGTTCTAATATACATATACATATAACAATTAACCATTTTTAGAAATTTTCATAACAAAAAATAGCCTTATAGCTTTGAATGAAGGAGATTAAACTACATTTGCAACCTTCGGGATGTAAGCGATTGATCCCGAACACGTCCCGAATTAATCGCATTTCTTTCATACAAAATGTTAAATTCGAGTCTGCCAGTTGGATATAGAAACTTACGTACATGCATACATAAATAATCATAGGCAAAACTGGTTTGCCAAAGAAGTAAGATCGTCATCATTAGAACCAAAAATGCAAAGCATTTACGAATATACCCAACAGCGAAAATGTAGATTATAGAATAGATGATGTTTGCATATATGTACATATACAAACCTCACAAACAAAACCAAACTCAAAAAATAACAAAATTAATATTTGTAAACTCTATACACTTCTTTATGCACATTGTAAATCAGTTTGCATTGTGTACAAATTGTGGTATTGGTCGTTCAAAAGGTGTAATGTGTTAGGCATCTTGGCATTGGGTATATGTCACTAGAACAGAATAGCGAAGAAGCAGATATGTGTGGTGATACAAAAACAAAAGCAGCCAATCGAAGCCCATGTTATTTGTCAACATCGCGAAAAAAAAACCGCGGACACCAACACAATTAAAATTGTCTGTATACCTATGTGGCCTACGTAAGATGTGTGCGTAGCTCTATCGCATTTTCTTCTTTGTGCAGCCAGAATGCCCTGTGCGCATAATCAGCATTTGGAAAGACAAAATAAAAATGGAAATCATAAGTATTTGATATATTGCTAAATTTAAACACCATAAATTCTGATTTCGATAACATCCATTGTTAGAATGTTCAAAAAATGTATATGATCAATAAATTTGCATATTGTCATAAACAATATATGTATAACAACACGTAATGTATAGAGATAAACATGTTATTATTAATTATATATATACATATTGTAGAACCACTTAAAACATATATTTAGTTATTATTTAAATAATACTTAATATAAATAATAAGCTAAATATTTTGATTTTGAACATATGTTATGGCCAGCCTTGGGCACCACTACACTCAAGCCATTACTAAAAAATGAGTGTGTGTTGGTGCGCCTACTGTAGGATAAAGTGAAAAATTACTAAAAATAATCAGTCTGCATGCAGATGTTGAGCGAGCAGGGTCATGCGCGGACGCTTCGCGAAATTATGAAACAACGTACGTATACACATACATATATACATACATATGCTTGTTGTTTGGCATCTGCAAATAGAATAAAAGAATTTCAAGCGACGATCACCTAGCGACCACTTGCTTTCACGCCAGTCGAAGGCAAACTGATTATTTTTCCTAAAGGACGATCGCCAAGTCCCATCGTAAGCGCTCGTTTTACGCTCTTTATTTGGCTGTAGTAGTGACAATCGGTGTGTATACGTACACGGGCGCTTACTCTCATTTAGCAGGTGCTAAGGTTTTGCCCAAGGCTGCTTATAGATCATATGTATGTACCATTGTGTACGGAGTACAGTGAAATGACTCTAAGATGTGTTTAAAACAGGTCGAACAGCTGTGCTCAGCTGATTTTAAGAGTTGCTTATTTGGTATCAAGGGTCCCAATTTCTGGCTGAGTTGCATTCGATAGTGTCCCAAAATTTGAATTAAATAGTATCATTAACAAAAAAAAAGTTGCATAAAAAATACCTTTTCATTGACTATTATTAAATAAAACTATATTTCTAGTAATAAGAGTTTGTTTTGTGCACAGGTTTCTATTTATTTTGCGAAAATTTAGAAAAAAAAATAATAGTTTTAAAAGTTTCTAAAAAATACATCGAAATGCAACCGAGTGCTAAAATATGCAACCTTGCAAGCAGCTTTTGGTTTTATTTCGCCATTTTGTATAAAAATAAAAATATCAATTATTGCGTTGCTGCTGAAAATATTCGCAAATTCAGTAATTTATTGGACTGAACAACATGGCTTTCCACATAACCTATCTGCCATTGCATACGATCCCATTTCCAAATTGATGGCAATTGGAACCCCAACTGCCGCCATTAAAGTATTTGGTCAACCGGGTGTTGGATTTTAAGGTCAACACATACTTGAAAGTAATTCAGCTACTCGAATGGGTTTATGGCACTGGAAGTGTACTCTCGGTAACTGCATCAAATAATATAATATTATGGGAACCTGACGGCGCCACACTAGTGCCCACAAAAATATTACAATTCGATGGCAAATTAAAAAAAAAAGTCATCGCTATACTGTTCATTGGAAAAGCATATTGTTTGGATTGGCACCGAAGGTGAAAATATCTATCAATTTGATTTGGCTTCGTTCGTGAACCCGTAATACATCACGATATTGTACTGGAGCAAGTACTCGCCACATATAAACTAGATCCGGGTGCCATTGAATCCATTAAAGAATTGTCAACGGTAGGTCATGCTTATATAGCACCGGGGCATGGTCAGAGAGTTGGTTTGTTTGAATGAAGCAGGTACGCAATTTACATGGTATGCGGATGGTTATTATTCCACATGGAATTTGTTCAATGGCGAAGCACCAAAAAATATCAATTACGTTTCATATCTACCTTACGTGCAATTATTTAGCATCGGAAGTTAGTCAAAGTGTTTATGAAAAAATTGTGCATGCCGGCGATGAACAGGATGCTGATTGTAGCATTATTGAATGACCAATAAATGGTGGCGTTTTTGAAGACGAAGAAGGAGCAAATGATGGTGATGTGGATAGTAGGGGAAAATTGTATGAAATATTGCTGACTGGTCATGAGGATGGTTGAGTGAAATTCTGGGATTGTGCTGGTGTTGTGTTGCGGCCACTTTACATATTCAGAACTGTGCCTTTGGGTAGTATTTTTCGTGTTGAAGTTACAGGGATAGTGTAAGTGTAACCGCAGGCAAGCATAACATTCATAGGCTTTGTTCGGAAACTCAGTTTGAAGCACAATCTGCCTTTGTAGTACAAGCAGAGCGTTCATAAACGTAAATTTTTATTAAGCATAGCTCATCACAATCAGCAAAAAATTTTGTACTGCCGCTGTTGCGTTTCATGCTGCGTTTCTGAACATACCCATAGCTTTGGAGGCGAATTGTCAAACTACCCCATCCGGAGTCCTCGTTCATTGAACAATCAAAATTGGCCGGAGAAAGCAGAAAAGATGGGTCGGCTTTCCATTATTACAGCACGCCCTGAGGAAAATGACTTATACAAGGGTGTAGAGGGGCTCTCACAGTTCCCAAATCTTAAAACCAATCTAGCCGGAGGCTTGTAATTTCCGAGATATTTGTTCTTAAAGTTGCTAATTTTACTATGTATAAACACTATACGCACACAAACTTGCGCAAAAGGTGTTATATACAAAACCACTGTGGTCCATGGATTTTAATCCAGAAAGAGAATTCTGCCGGCTGAGGGTTATTTTTTTTGAAGCGCGGCCGAATGCCGCCAACGCAAAAAGGTGTTCCGGCAAGTTTGGTTTTCACATGTGGGATCTGTGAGAGCCCTCTTACACCCCTGTATAAGTCATTTTTCTCGAGGCGTGCTGGAATAATGGAAAGTTTCCCTTTTTGAGTACTTAAAGTGAATTAATATCTGAGATTTATTTTTTAATATTAAATACATTGAATGTACGTACACACGTAATTAATATATGTATGCAATTCTAGTGCAAGATAAATATGTTAATGAACGATACGACATTGTACCTTAGTTTTAAAATTTTATATATATTAATTTCTAATTAGTTTTAAGATTTCATAAAAATTGTTACTTTCTAATTAATTTAATGATACAATAAAATCTATATCCCAATTCTAAAAATGTAGTTGGACAAAAAAGTAGATTTTTCTGTTCTCAGGCTACTTTAAGGGCAGGTACATTAGACGGTCACGCCTTATATGGACCGAAAAAAGTACCCCCCCCCCCCCTTTATTTTGTCTTTTTGCAAATGAGCTTATAATGAGTCCAGGGGCGGATTTACCTCTAGAAGCGCCCTGGGCAAACAAATCAAGCCGCGCCCCAATATTTCCAAAAATAAACCGTACTTGCCTTCGTGTGGTGACATTTCATTACTGATATATTTTACGGATTGAAAAAATTTGATTCGATTCTTATATAGGTACCACATTTTTCCCATTTTCTAACCTTCAAAATGATCTGATCTTAAACCCTAATTATTAGGTGGCACAGATTTCGCAATATCATTAAATTGCAGTTCATCATACGAATCTGAAAAACAATTTTATAGTGAAAATGTTTCGTCCTGAAACTAAACTCACTCTTTTCGAGGAGTTTGAAAAAAAAAAAAATCAAGTTTAGGGATTTTCGACAGTTTTTTTTTTTTTTGAATAATCTTTCATTCTTGTTGTAATATTGAAAAAAAAACATTTTTTAGTAAATAAAAAAAAAAATTTTCTTTGGCTTAGTTTTGGCGCCCCTATTGAAACGGCGCCCTGGGCAGCTGCCCATGTTGCCCCTATGTAAATCCGCTCCTGAATGAGTCTATATCAAAATCGCCTAAGTTCACGCACCCTATTAAATTTTACCGAATTAATAGCTAATTTTCTTTTATTTTTCTACCAAAAATAAAATTTACTAGTCTCAAGCAACGAGGTTTGTGGGAAAGTGACATTTGCTCTCAATGAGAGATGTTAGCAAAAAGTAAGGATACACGAAGTTATCAAAATTTGCTGGTTTTCCATGTTTTTGGGATAAATTGGATTACTACTTCCATTTTCACCTTTTTTTTAATAAAAGCATATAGCTAATTTGATTTACGTTTACATTTTTGTTTGACATATTTTTGTTTTGTTCTTATTATCGCTAGTAAAATTTGCTAGTTGAAATTTGTTCAACAAAAATTAGCAAGGAGAGTTAGTGGAACTGTAATTTTTGCTCTCTCAATTTTCTGACAATTCGCTTTCTTTGACCAGTTAGTGTATAAAGAAATGGACCTATTAATAACTTTTATTTTCTGGGGGAAAAATAAAACTCAAAAAATAACTTTTATTTTCAGAAAATAAAACTCAGAAAATAATGATTAAAAAACAACTTTTTGGATATAACTCATAACCGTTACAGTCCCTGCATAAAATTCATTAGAAAAATAATTTGGTAATAAAAACAGTTTGTATTCAAGCAAAGCTTGAGAAATAGATATGTACTTAGCATGAACAAACTCACTGAAAAATTTTGTTCGATGTTCAAAATTACTATAAACTAAAATAAAGCTTAAAGAGTTGTGGCGTTTTGATATTAAAAGCAACTTTATTTATTTCAATATTTGTTCATATTGTAATACAATAATATGGAAAAAAAAATTTGCGAAAGTTTTGAAACACGGTAACACTTCCTCAGATTTTATCAGGGTTTATGAGGTGCAGAATCTCCACGAAACCCTGAATTAGACAAAAACGAGAGCAGCAACCCTAAATTTTTGAGAAATATATATGTATTTTTACAACAACCACCTCCGGCCGCCATGCTGAACTGCCCTTCAAAAATTGACGCCATGCTGGTCTGCCCGTCAGTTTGAAATTTGGCGATGGCACATCGACCATATATCGACTTTTTTAATCGATTTTCGATGAGCTAAGTCACTGTACGTTATACACTATGGTATGTACATAGCAGTGCTGCCACTGGCATAAAAATATAACCAACAAATTGTTTAATAGTAACAAAAAATTGGTTGAAAATTTCAACGAACATTTTGTTATATCAACAAATATCATGGTTAATATAACCAAAAACACTGTCTAATATATCAAAAATGGTAATGGTAATATTAAACAAAATTCACATTAATTCCATGTGAAATTAGTATGTACTATTAACCAACTTTTGGTTGATTTTTTCTCTCAGTGTACATACATTTAATAACATATAACAAACTATTACATCAAACATACCTTATTTTTTCTCCTTTTTACAAATTAATAATATTACACTTAACATTTAATTAAAAAAAACACACATATTTATATACATATATATGTACATATTGTGCCTGAGCTCGTCAGCTGTTGTCAATATTCATTTTATTACTGCTTTGTATGTGCAGCTGATTTTGTCGACTTCCTCCTTATGATTCATCGCATAGTGTATTTGTTGTTGTATAGGGCTACGGATCCAATGTTATTCATTTTCTCGTTTTGTTTTCTATATCTATTACTAGCAAATACCCGTCCCGCTTCGCAGCGACAAACAAAAGCTTTTATGTTATAATGGGTCTCTCCCTTTACCTTTACCTTTACTTTTACCTTTACCTTTACCTTTACCTTTACCTTTACCTTTACCTTTACCTTTACCTTTACCTTTACCTTTACCTTTACCTTTACCTTTACCTTTACATTTACCTTTACCTTTACCTTTACCTTTACCTTTACCTTTAATTTTACCTTTACCTTTACCTTTACCTTTACCTTTACCTTTACCTTTACCTTTACCTTTACCTTTACCTTTACCTTTACCTTTACCTTTACCTTTACCTTTACCTTTACCTTTACCTTTACCTTTACCTTTACATTTACCTTTACCTTTACCTTTACCTTTACCTTTACCTTTACCTTTACCTTTACCTTTACCTTTACCTTTACCTTTACCTTTACCTTTACCTTTACCTTTACCTTTACCTTTACCTTTACCTTTACCTTTACCTTTACCTTTACCTTTACCTTTACCTTTACCTTTACCTTTACCTTTACCTTTACCTTTACCTTTACCTTTACCTTTACCTTTACCTTTACCTTTACCTTTACCTTTACCTTTACCTTTACCTTTACCTTTACCTTTACCTTTACCTTTACCTTTACCTTTACCTTTACATTTACCTTTACCTTTACCTTTACCTTTACCTTTACCTTTACCTTTACCTTTACCTTTACCTTTACCTTTACCTTTACCTTTACCTTTACCTTTACCTTTACCTTTACCTTTACCTTTACCTTTACTTTTACCTTTACCTTTACCTTTACCTTTACCTTTACCTTTACCTTTACCTTTACCTTTACCTTTACCTTTACTTTTACCTTTACCTTTACCTTTACCTTTACCTTTACCTTTACCTTTACCTTTACCTTTACCTTTACCTTTACCTTTACCTTTACCTTTACCTTTACCTTTACCTTTACCTTTACCTATACGTTTACCTTTACCTTTACCTTTACCTTTACCTTTACCTTTACCTTTACCTTTACCTTTACCTTTACCTTTACCTTTACCTTTACCTTTACCTTTACCTTTACCTTTACCTTTACCTTTACATTTACCTTTACTTTTACCTTTACCTTTACCTTTATCGGGACCACCCATCACCATCCGAGCTCACTACTTGAACCATTTCTGGGAAACCGACTCAAAAAATAACAATGAAAATATCTGTATGTTGAAGCCCTGCTCGACACCTTTCATTTGATACCAATATCGCCTAGAACATTCGAGGGTCATCCGGGTCCACGTTTTGAACCATATTTGGGGACCCGGTCTAGGCATCGCAATGAAAATAACTCTATGTTGAAGGCCAGCTCAGCACCTTTCGTTTGATACCCTTATTGCTCAAACACTTGCTGGGTCACTCTCTCACTCTCTATTCCGGGAAGTTCCCACTTTTTCGAAATTCTATATACCCTATTATGTGCGCTAGTACCACGTGAATCTACTGTGAAAATTTCAAAAAGATCGGTTGATTACTTTGGGAGTCCATAAAGGACACACACACACACACACACACACACACACACACACACACACACACACACACACACACACACACACACATTCATTTTTATACTCAGCTGTACTAGTACACAGAGTCCCAACAAACATTTCTGTAAATGTTCTTAAAATAAACTTACAGTAAGTTTCCTCTTATAAGCAGGAAATAAGCGTTTCGGTTATTAATTTATAAAACGTGTTCAAAATAAACCTTTTATAAGTGTTTAAAAGTTGACGTTTACTATACGTTTAAAAAGCAAATATTTTGTAAGCATTAAGATCGCACATTTACAAACTAGTTACCTATATAAGCGAATTGCAAATGTTTACGGAAAAAAGCCGATAAGTACCGTTTCTTTCTGAAAAGTGGAAGTAAATCTGAATTGTTTAAAATAAAAAGTGAAAAATAGTTGTCTTCAATAGTGAAATTAACAATAAATATAAGGTACATTTATAAATAAATAAGAGGTGTAAATCATGTCTTCTTCAAAGTCAATGAAATTTGTTAAGCAAGCCTGGGGAAAAATTATGACTGATGCTGTAGCTGAAAAAATGTCCTGGAGAGAAACTGACAAGAAGACGTGTGTTCGGAATTTAACGATTGCTGTAGCCATACGTCGTAAGTAAAGTAGCATCACATTATTGTATCCAGCTGTTCGTAGTATCTAAACAATATTTATTTATCCCTTTCCAGAGACCTTTGTGCATGAGAATGGTGGGGACGAAAAAGACTTTATAGCTGCATCAAATCCATTCTTTCAGTTTGCTAAAAATCGCATCAAGATGGCTGCTTCAGGTGCCAAAGGCTAATTTAAATTTATTATACACGCTCAACATAAAAAACATAAGTACTTAATTCTTTATAACTTTTACTAATGACATGTATAAAACAATTGAATTTTCGATATAAATAAATTTACTGCATAACTAAAATAAGTTCCACACTTATTATATGTAATAAAATGAAGTTTAAATAAATCTTTATATAAAAAACTTATAAAAAGCTTACTTTGATACATTTAATCTAAGCTTTAGTTGCAACACTTATTACCAAGGTTCCGTTTCGATTATATTTCGCTTACTTTCAATTGTTTTATAAACGAAAAATCAGCGTTTTGTAAGCTTAATGCTTACTTCATAAAACTTGTTTTAAGTTTATTGTAAGTTAATTTTGCTGGTTGGGTTTAATCACATAACGGTGGATTGTAACAGAATGAAATAATGGAGATAGATATAGACTTATATATATCAAAATGATCAGGGTGAAAAGAGAAATCGATTGAGCCATGTCCGTCCGTCTGTCCGCCCGTCCGTCTGTCCGTCCGTCCGTCCGTCTGTAAACACTCTAACTCGCGCAAAAATTGAGATATTTTGATGAAATTTTAAATGCAAGTTGGCATCGACACTGGGACGGTTGGTATTGAAAATAGGCGAAATCGGACCATGACCACGCCCACTTTTCCTATATAGAAAAAATCGGAAATTTGATATCTCAGTCACTATTAAAGCTAGAGTGATGAAATTTTACCCACGTGTAGAGCTCAGGCCCCTATGAAGAAATTTGATGACATTTTGGAAAATGGGCGGTGCCACGCCCACTTATTAATGGTCAAACATGGAAAGTTTTATATGTCATAACTCAGAAACCATTGGAGATATATAGATGAAATTTGGTATGCGTGATTTACTTACTTAGGCAAACATTTTGATGGAAAATTGCTAAAATCGGTTGACGGCCACGCCCACTTTTATATATGTGAACTATAAAGGGGCCTAATAAAAACATTTTAAGCGATATCTCTGTCAAATATAAAGATATATCATTGAAATTTTATGGCAGCAGTCCACCTGCGGACATAAAACGAAATCCACAAAAATTTTGGAAAATGGGCGGTGCCACGCCCACTTACTAAGGGGCAAATATTGAAAGTTTTATAAGCTATAACTCAGAAACCGTTAAAGATATATATATGAAATTTGGTACGAATGATATATTTATTTAGGCAAATGTGTGGACAAAAAATTACCAAAATCGGTTGACGACCACGCCCACTTTTATATATGTGTATTATAAAGTGGCCTAATAAAAACATTTTAAGCGATATCTTTGTCAAATATAAAGATAATTCATTGAAATTTTGTGACATGAGTTCCACAATAGACCGGAAACATAAAATAGACAAATTTTGGAAAATGGGCGTGGCACCGCCTCCTTTTGGACAAAGGGATATACGAGATTTCTTAGCCTTTAACTCGACAAATAATTGAGATATTGTGACGAAACTTGGTTTATACACTTTTATAACTTGTGTTAAGACACGCAAAAATTTATTGAAATCGGTTTATGACCACGCCTACTTTTTAACAGATATTTCTGGAACACCCTTTGGGAATGTGTAACGTGACATCTTTGTAACTAGAAGTCATAAAGGAATGAATTTTTGCACAAAGAATAATATTGATATGCTTAGTTGGATGACTGATAAAAATTTAGAAAATGGGCGTGGCTACGCCCACTTTATGCAGCACTCGCTTTATATAAAGTACACCGTGTTTCCATCAAACGCAAACAAACAATGAAAGCATACAGCTGAGTATCTAATGTTCGATTCCACTCGAACTTAGGCTTCCTTACTTGTTAAGGTTCAATTTAGCCAGAAAATGCTATATATCGTCGTTTAAAGTGCATTTTCGCGTAGCGGACGGTGGTTGAATTTTAAAGGAGAGCATAAAAACTATTTCATTTCAAAACCGTTACTTATTTCTGCGTACAAACTTAAATTTAGATAGTTACGTAGATCAGTTTGTTAGCTAAAATATCAACTTAGTGTAAAAAAGAAACAAATTGAATTATTAGGACTCCTTTTTATACTCAGCTGTACTAGTACAGTATTGTTTTAATCACATAACGGTGGATTGTAACAGAATGAAATATATATATATATATATTAATATATATAGATATAGACTTATATCAGGGTGAATAGAGAAATCGATTGAGCCATGTCCGTCCGTCGGCCTGTAAACACTCTAACTCGCGCAAAAATTGAGATATTTTGATGAAATTTGAAATGCAAGTTGGTATCGACACTGGGACGGTTGGTATTGAAACTGGGCGAAATCGGACCATGACCACGCCCACTTTTCCTATATAGAAAAAATCGGAAATTTGGTATCTCAGCCACTAATATAGCTGAGTGATGAAATTTTACCCACGTGTTGAGCTCAGGCCCCTAAGAAGAAATTTGATAGAATCTTGGAAAATGGGCGGTGCCACGCCCACTTATTAAGGAGCAAACATTGAAAGCTTTATGAGTCATAACTCAGAAACTGTTGAGATATATCGATGAAATTTGGTACGCGTGATATACTTACTTAGGCAAATGTTTGGACGAAAAATTTTCAAAATCGGTTGACGGCCACGCCCACTTTTATATATGGGTATTATAAAGTGACCTAATAAAAACATTTTAAGCGATATCTCTGTCAAATATAAAGATATATCATTGAAATTTTATGCCAGGAGTCCACCTGCGGACATACAACGAAAAACACAAAAATTTTGGAAAATGGGCGTGGCACCGCCTCTTTTTAGAAGCTGGATATACGAGATTTATGAGCCCATAACTCGACAAATAATTGATATATAATGACGAAACTTGGTGCGTACACTATCATTACTTGTGGTAAAATTTTAGCGAAATCGGTTGACGACCACGCCCACTTTTATATATGGGTATAATAAAGTGGCCTAATAAAAACATTTTAAGCGATATCTTTGTCAAATATAGATAATTCATTGAAATTTTGTGGAAAGAGTTCCACAATAGACCGGAAACAAAAAATTTGCAAATTTTTGAAAATGGGCGTGGCACCGCCTCTTTTTAGACAAAGGAATATACGAGACTTCTTAGCCTATAACTCGACAAATAATTGAGAAATTATGACGAAACTTGGTTTATACACTTTTATAACTTGTGTTAATAGACACGCAAAAATTTATTGAAATCGGTTTTTCACCACGCCTACTTTTTAACAAAGATATTTCTGGAACACCCTTTGTGAATTTGTAACGTGACATCTTTGTAACTAGAAGTCATAAAGGAATGAAATTTTGCACAAAGAATAATATTCATATGCTTAGCTGGATGACTGATAAAAATTTTGAAAATGGGCGCGACTACGCCCACTTTATGCAGCACTTGCTTTATATAAAGTACCTACACCGTGTTTCCATCAAACGCAAACAAACAATGAAAGCATACAGCTGAGTATCTAATGTTCGATTACACTCGAACTTAGGCTTCCTTACTTGTTATATAATAGATTCGTGCATTGTCGAAGTCCGCCGCGTGGTTGTTGTTTGTCAGATGCTGGGCTAGTGCAGTTGTCATTTTCTTATTTTTCGCGTCTGATTTGTGCTCGTTGATTCTGACACCCTATGCCCTTTTTGTTGTACCAATGTATATTTGGTAGCAGTGCTCGTTCTCTTTTCCAGTACAGCTGATTTGATAAACCACATTATGTTGTTGTTCCTTGTTTTTGAGGATATTATGTAAGTTGTTTAGAGTGGTCTATATGCATAATTAATTTTGTTGTTGGTAATAATTTTGTCCAGCGATTTTTTGTCTGTTAGTCCCGGCAAATATGCTATACTTGTATATATTTTATTGTTGTTATCTCTTTCTTTATTATCCCATTCGATCCCATTGTACTCGCTTGAGTACAGAAAAAACAGCTTTTTTGAAGCGCTGTAAAAAGCTAACGCATATATTTTTCTTAAAACAAGCGCTACTTTATAATACAGCGAGATGTCGAAAATTAATATATACTTTGTTTTTGTTCCTTTTGGAATCCCATTTTCCGCTATTCACTTGACTCTGCGCTCACTTTTACTATTTTTCTTGTTTTCATAGTTCAGTTTGCAATAAGTTCTCTATTACGCAAGAATTATGTTGTCACGGACAAATTTTAGTTTTAAAATATTTACAATACATACATTTTTTAGACTCTATAGCAGAAATACGGAAAAAAGTGTGGACAAGTGCGTTTGGATAGGTTTGAATTCTAGTGTACTCGTATGAGTACAGTGGGAATATTGATATACATTTTGTGTGTATATTCCATATAGATTTGAAAATGGATATTCGAAAATTTTACGGTAAGAGTTTCAAAATCTTTCTGCGGCTAACGACTATGTTGAATAAAGCGACCGTAGTCACTTCGATTTCGCTATGATAACCACCAAATACCCACTGAGACACCACAGACGAGAAAGAGATTACCGAGGATAATATATTTTGTGATGATGTACCAACGGATGTTCCGGGCAAAGTGGAATTATTTTTTAACAGTGACAATTATGATGATATTCCACTTGCAAGCTTATAAACTTTGACAAAATATAACCTTTACATACCGTCAAACAATGGTCAAGGCGGGAAAGCCGCAACGTGAATGCCCATCAGCCAAAGTTGATCGCAGGATATAACTCAGGAATGGAGGAGTTGACCTCCACGGTCAAGCTTTACAAACTTACCGCATAAAGTTTTGGGGAAAGGAATTGCGGTGACCTCTTTTAACCACAATGATAAACTCATGCGTAGTAAACGCATGGAGACTTTACAAAATTGCAACTAATAGTCAATGCGACTTGTTACAATGCCAACGAGAAATTGTGCGACTATTTACGAAATTACAATATTCGTCAATATCTACAAAACGGCATGAATAGCCGCTATAAGAATACCCAATCAGCTGAGGTGGGGGATGTCACCAAAGAGCGCGATTCATTTGCATGGCCTCTAGTGGGTTAGAGGGCTTAGAATATACCCGTGGTTAGGAATGCCTGCCGTAAGAGGTGACTAAAATCCACCGGCATAGAAGGTTGATGACCAAAAAAATCGGTCGCACGACGGTCGGGCTAGTGTCAGAAGGAACTAGTACCCGAACGTACTGGACTTATCCGGCAAAGGACTGTTACTTCCCAAAACTTTCGGGAAGGGTCTTGGTGGCTACTACAACAACAACAATATGGATTTGCGAGTTATGCAATGTAGCCCTACACACAACTTTCATACTGTTAACCAGGCCACTAGTGAAAGAAGCCTTTTCAGTTAAAACTACATATGCATGTACATATTTTCATATTAGCGCAATGTACATACATTATCCCATTGTACTCGCTTGGGTACAGCTCAAAATAGACATTTTTTTAAATTTTTTTTTGGTTTTTTTTGTGAAAGGAGCTTAATTACACTATTTAAATAAAGGATTTATAAACACATTTAAAAAAAAATTGTTTTATACATGGTTGGGATCTAATGGGTTATTGTTTGGGCGTGCTAATGTATTTATTGTTGTGTTTATCCATCTTTCAGTGAGAGCGTCGGGGTATCCATTTTTATACAACATATTTTTAATTTTCTTCTTGTTTTCATTTATGAATTCCTGGTCGCTAAGTGTAAATATTTTCTTTATTAGTTTTATTGCTGTATTTTTCTTTTGAGTAAATGGATGATTAGAATGAAAATTAATGATCCTCGACGAGGCTATATATTTTGCGTACCAGTTTGTTTTTATTATATTATTGTTTCGGTGTATTTTTACGTCTAGGAAGGGTAATGATTGGTTTTCTTATTTTTCACGTAAATTTAATTTTTTTATGTTGCTCATTAAATGTCTTCATTATGCCTTCCACGTCCATTTTCTTGTTAATTGCAAAGATGTCATCTACATATTTTTTTTGTATTTTATTTGTATGCCTTCTGTTTTTAGTTCCTGTATACCGTAGTCAAGAATTTTGTCAAGTATTATATCCGCTACAGTTGGATATAGTGGGTTCCCCATTACTTACTTAATTGGCACGTAACCGTCTAGACTCTAGACGATTTTGGCCGAATCCAACATAGCGCGCCAGCTATTTCTGTTTCGTGCACCGTGTCGTCATTTGGGAATACCTAGGGAGCCAGCATCACTGTTCACCTGATCTTCCCAACAAAGTGGAGGTCTCCCCTTTCTTCTTGATTGAAATTGTTTCCTTGTAATTTTGTGTGTTTTTCCTGTGTAGGCCATTTTTGCATTATTGTCCGAATCGCAAGTTGGATTGGTATATTAGTGAAGAGTGAAACTACGTTAAGTGATATTAGTATATCGATTTAGCGATTCGCTAACTTTGCCTTAACCACAATTAACAGGTGTTGTTTGGAATTTATTCAAAGTAAGAAAAAGTTGTAGCTTCTGTCAATATTTACGAAAAACACAAAAGGGAACTGCAAAATACCAAACAATTTTTTGACCCGGCCAAAACCACTACCGATAATATTCCAAATTGCACTGTAAGTATTATAATTAAATTATCTAGTGCTTTTCTCCACTGGGAAGATATTATATTCTATGAGAATGACACTAAGATTATGTTATATTGCAAGAGTGGACCAAACCGGGTATAGAGAAGGCCACTAAACAGGAGCAAGTTTGGAAAAACTAATGATGGCATTGAATTTAGACCCCAATTAAGTAAGAACAACCGTCAAAGGGGTTCAGGGTAGGGATTCCAAATTTTCCGATTTTTACGATCCCGGGATTTTCGAGATTTTATTTTATAATCCCGGGATCCCGGGATTTGTCCCGGGATTTGGACATTAATTACACAGTGCTACAAAATCAGAAAAAAAAAATATGCAGGGGCTCTCACATAGTTCTTTGATTTCGTCATGGCCCATAAAACACTACCTTATTTGCGGTTTTTCCCCATCACTTCGTTTTTAAATTTTTTGAGTACAAATATAATACAACTCTGAAATTATTGAAATTACAATTTCGAGATGCTATAACTTTCTTGTTTCTTGATCGAATTCAATTTTTTTTCTTTTATTTGAAAGATGCTACTTTTACCTTTCAAACAAGCAAAATAGTTTGCAAATCGACCTAAAAATTACCAAGTTTTGGTCCTTTATTCCAAAAAAAAAAATAAAATTTTTCTAAAAATATTGGTTTTCGGCACGTTTTTATTGGATTTTGAAGTTACAAACAATGGGTTTTAAACCTTTATAACAAAATACATAAAATCAGCTTTCCAAAAAGCAAAAGTAAATTAAAATTGATTCAAAATTACGGTAGTAGTGTTTCATAAAGTGAGTAAGCCTTTATTTTTGTGTTTTAAATTTTTTTTTTTTTATAGATTAATATTTGCATACAACGTAGGTATGAACTTTCACAAAACTGAGTATAGAGCGATCTGACAAAGAGCACTGTTACTTGTCAGAATTGGTCAGTTTACCTACTTTAAATTTTTTCCCAAGAGATTGGCGTCTATTCATCGACGGTTCAACAAAAAGTACACTTGAAATGTTTGTTATGTAATTGCATATTCAGGTTTCATTTAATTTTTAAGGTTTGAAGGCTGTGCTTTTACACAACACTGGCATATATCCATCAGTCCCACTGGCATACGCTACCGATATTAAAGAATCATATGACAGTATGGCTAATTGTAGCTGACTTCAAGGTACTCAATATTTTAAATGGTATTCAGGGTGGAAATACGAAGTATCCATGCTATTTCTGCGAATGGGACAGCCGAGCAATTAGCCTACACTACAAACAAAAGGATTGAGCTCCACGTACATCGTTTGTAGTTTTGAAAAAAATACTATAAATATTCCCTTAGTTAATCCAAACAAGTAAAAGCGCGGCTGCCTTCGGCCGTACCGAAGACTTCATACCTTTCATGAGTGGGGAAATGAAAAGTTACCTATGCATGTATGTACATAGCCTGATTTAGTACGTATAATTTATAATTTCAATTGTGTGGGTTATTTATGGAAGGATTTATTAGAAAAAATGGTGTCTGAGCTATTTAAATGGAGGAGTTATACGACAAAATGTGTACATTTGAACAATCGGTTGTATGGGAGCTATATGTTACAATGGTCCGATCTTGACAATTTTCGGTAACTCTATTTCGGCCGATATTGGTAAAAATACTTCAAAGTTTCATGTCATTATCTGTTAAAATTGAGAAGTTATACCCCAAAATGTCCATATCTGAACAATCGGTTGTAGGGGAACTATATGTTATAGTGGTCCGATCTTTACAATTTTCGGTAACCTTGTTTAGGCCAATATGGGTACAAATACTTCAAAGTTTCACGCCGTTAGCTGTTAAAATGGAGGAGTTATACAACAAAATGTGTATATCTGAACAATCGGTTGTAGGGGAACTATATGTTATAGTGGTCCGATCTTGACAATTTTCGGTAACCTTGTTTAGGCCAATATGGGTACAAATACTTCAAAGTTTCATGTCCTTAGCTGTTTAAATGGGGAAGCTATGCACACATTACACCCCAAAATTTTCATATATGTATATCTGAATAATCGGTTGTTTTCTATATGTTATAGTGGTCCGATTCGGCCGATTCCGACAAATGATCAGCTGCATATAACAACCTACCTGTATTCCAAATTTCATTCAGATATCTCAAAAACTGAGGGACTAGTTTGCGTTCACACAGACGGACGGACGGACAGACGGACATGGCTTAATCGACTCAGCTCGTGATTCTGATCATATCGGTATATATTTTGGCGGGTCCCCCACGCTTCCTTCTGGTACTTTCGACAAAAATTTTTTGGCACAAAGTTATAATACCATTTCATTCTCATGAAAGGTATAAAAACAAAAAAAAAAAAAAAAAAAAAAAAAAAACAAGGCCTACTCACTTTATGAAACACTACTACCGTAATTTTAAATCAATTTTAATTTACTTTTGCTTTTTGGAAAGCTGATTTTATGTATTTTGTTATAAAGGTTTAAAACCCATTGTTTGTAACTTCAAAATCCAATAAAAACGTGCCGAAAACCAATATTTTTAGAAATATTTTATTTTTTTTTTGGAATAAAGGACCAAAACTTGGTCATTTTTAGGTCGATTTGCAAACTATTTTGCTTGTTGGAAAGGTAAAAGTAGCATCTCTCAAATAAAAGAAAAAAAATTGAATTCGATCAAGAAAAAAGAAAGTTATAGCATCTCGAAGTTGTAATTTCAATAATTTCAGAGTTGTATTATATTTGTACTCAAAAAATTTAAAAACGAAGTGATGGGGAAAAACCGCAAATGAGGTAGTGTTTTATGGGCCATGATGAAATCAAAAAACCATGTGAGAGCCCCTGCATTTTTTTGGTGTAGCACAGTGTTATTTTCCCATACTTGGGTTGAAAAAAGTAAATATATATTTCGAGGAACGCTACAACTTTAAAGAGCAAAGAAAAATTTGATTTTTATTGCCATTTTTATTATTTGATTAGTAACAAAATAAAATAGGAACGTAAAATCATACGTATTATTTAATAATAAGAGTTACTTTAAAAAACGCAACCAACAAAGGAAATTACATACATTTGGTGAACTAAACATTTGCCTTTATATTTGGTGCTTCAAAGATATTAATAATAAAGCTTGTGATCTTTGGTAATTTCCAATAAATTTTTTTAGAATTTAACGACGTACTTCGTTTAAGTGACTATTTCCAAGCTTGCCGAAAAATATTGAAAATTAGTGCAGCATTTGAAAAAAATTAAAAATCGGATGCACAAATTTTGAGATGAATTCCGAGTATACAGCTGCGTATTTTATTTTAGTACGTAATGTGAAATTCTCAAATAAAATTAAACTTTTTCCTCGTTTTTGCTAGTTTCATTTTTTAATATTATTTGTATTTTCTTCCATTATTTACTTTTCATGGGAGGAAATTGCAAAAACCTTTGAAAAATAAATGGCCAAAAATCAGTATATAGAAATTATCAAATGAATTTTACCACAGGAATTCTAAACGAATTCGGAACTATTTTTTTTAATGTGTTGTATTGTTAGGTTTTTGAGAGAACGGTAATTTGGTGTTTTTTTGGTTATCACTTCACTCAAAAATTATTTTCGGAAATCACAAATGCTATAACCACAATTAACCAGGCTAATTTTTAAAAGAATAAAACTTTGCTGAATTTTACAACTTCCTACAAAAAACTTAGTCTTACAATCAAAATGTTTTCAAAATCGCAAGTAATTAACAAAAGTTTTATTTCGACCAGCTGTCACTCAGCGAGGTTATATCCAATTACTATAAGTTGTACATCGACAGTTTTAATTGTCTTTCGAACGAGGTACTGCTTGTGATTATCGCATTTGTGACTCCCGCGAAAATAATTTTTCAATGAAGTGATAACCAAAAAAACCTAACCATAAAAAAATTAAAAAAAAAAACAGTAGTTCCGAGCTCAGCAGGCCGACATCTATTCTCCCCCAAACTTGAATTTCTTGGTATTTTTTTAATTATTTGTAGCCTAGTGTTATTAAGCCAAAAATATTAATCCTTACTTTGCCTTTTTTATTCTGGCAAAAATGTCAAACTTATTCTGCATTTTCTTCGGACTGTCAAAATTTTTTATTCTCTTCCACGAAGATTCCACACATTTTTTTTGGACTGTTTGTTCTATTGACAAAATGACTAAGGGGTAACATTTTCCGTTCTTAGCACAAGTAAAGGGTTGCATTACTTTTGTTTCATTTACCATATGAAAAATGCACCATTTTCATAGGGCACAGGGCACATGTTGATAATGCTGCCATATAATAATGCAACATTTTCGTTCAGAATAAGAAACGATATTAGTATAGATATAGAGACCAAAAAAATTATATAAAATACAATTTAATAGGGGAATGTTCTCTCTTAATTTTATTCCGAAAATCCCGGGATGAAATTCTAGCGATCCCGGGATTTCCGGGATGTCAAAAAGGCCGGGATCCCGGGATCCCGGGGTCCCGGGATCCCGGGGTCCCGGGATCCCGGGATTGGAATCCCTAGTTCAGGGTTCAAAATCTAAGTAAAGTTTGTAGACGGAAAAAATTACCTTCAGAGCTCTGAAATTTCTTTCCAAAATTTCTCGAAAACAAGTGCTAACTTTGACTTTATGAAAACGCCATCGTATTCTACAGCCAAAAATTAAGTTTACGTGTTTCGGCGTTTCTCTGTGATTCCAAAGTTAAAAATTTACCTACAGTGTTACCGGCCTTTTTGCAGGTTTTTCTTTCTTTGTGGCACCAAAATGATATAAAATCTGTTTAAGAAATATATATTACATTGCATTGTATAAATGCATTCCGCTAAAATAAAGAAATATATGTATTTTTAACTGGAACGTTACACGAAATTTGCTACCCTAATCTTTTCAACCAAACATGGAAACTACTAATGGGACTTTTTTCGAATAATCTATATATATAAAAATGGTGTAAAAAATGTTACTAACCTCATCAGATAAGAACGGCTGGGTCGATTTCTGTAAAACTTTTTGTCAATTGTTCGTATTCTCGAGGAGATGGTTCGTACGGAAGAAAATTTTGGAAAATCCCTCCGGAAAAGTCCGATAATTGGAAAAATCGTTGTGTATGTGCGTATGTGTGCATCTGTGGATGTGTGTCCTCTATAAAATCCCAAAGTAACCAACCGTTCTTTATGAAATTTTCACAGTAGATTCATGTGGTGTTAGTGCACATAGTAGGGTATATAGAATTTCGAAAAATTGGGAGCTTCCCGGAATACAGGCCTAAATGAGGACCCAGATCGATCCACCAAGCCTTCGAGCAATATTGGTATCAAATGAAAGGTGTTTAACAGGCCTTCAACATAAAGTTATTTTTATTGCGATACCTAGGCCGGGTTCCCAGATATGGGTTAAAACGTGGGACCGAGTGACCCTGGAAAGTTTCTGAGCGATATTGGTATCAAATGAAAGCTGTTGAGGAGGACTTCAGCAAAGAGCTTTTTAAATAGTGATGCCTAGGCCGGGTTCCAAGATTTGGGTCAAAGCGTGGACCCGGATAACCCCTGAATGTTTTCGAGCGATATTGGTAGAAAATGAAAAGCGTTGAGCAGGCTTCCACATACAGCTATTTTCATTGTGATTTCTAAGGCTGTTTCCCAGAGATGGCTAAAGTAGTGGGCCCGGATGGTGATGGACGGTCCCGGTAAGGTAAAGGTAGGTAGCTATAGGGATAGGGGTAGGGATAGGGATAGGGATTGGGATAGGGATAGGGATAGGGATAGGGATAGGGATAGGGATAGGGATAGGGATAGGGATAGGGATAGGCATAGGCATAGGCATAGGCATAGGCATAGGCATAGGCATAGGCATAGGCATAGGCATAGGCATAGGCATAGGCATAGGCATAGGCATAGGCATAGGCATAGGCATAGGCATAGGCATAGGCATAGGCATAGGCATAGGCATAGGCATAGGCATAGGCATAGGCATAGGCATAGGCATAGGCATAGGCATAGGCATAGGCATAGGCATAGGCATAGGCATAGGCATAGGTATAGGCATAGGCATAGGCATAGGCATAGGCATAGGCATAGGCATAGGCATAGGCATAGGCATAGGCATAGGCATAGGCATAGGCATAGGCATAGGCATAGGCATAGGCATAGGCATAGGCATAGGCATAGGCATAGGCATAGGCATAGGCATAGGCATAGGCATAGGCATAGGCATAGGCATAGGCATAGGCATAGGCATAGGCATAGGCATAGGCATAGGCATAGGCATAGGCATAGGCATAGGCATAGGCATAGGCATAGGCATAGGCATAGGCATAGGCATAGGCATAGGCATAGGCATAGGCATAGGCATAGGCATAGGCATAGGCATAGGCATAGGCATAGGCATAGGCATAGGCATAGGCATAGGCATAGGCATAGGCATAGGCATAGGCATAGGCATAGGCATAGGGATAGGGATAGAGATAGAGATAGGGATAAGGATAGGGATAGGGATATGGATAGGGATATGGATAGGGATAGGGGTAGGGATGGGAATAGGGATAGGGATAGGGATAGGGATAGGGATAGGGATAGGGATAGGGATAGGAATAGGAATAGGGATAGGGATTGAGATAGTGATAGGGATCGGGGGAAGTAGGTTTGTCGCGGCGAATATAACTATAACTTTTATTCAGAGAATAGACAATTTTTTGTTATTCGCAGTCATTAAGATGGACTCTAAGATAATGGTTAGCAATACGGTAATCAAAGACTTTTCTTTAGGCTTCATAGGAATAAGTTTTAGCAGAACAACGTCTGCCGGGTCAGCTAGTATTCGAATAAATATTATTTGAATAATCGAATAATAATATTCGTGGGAAAAAATTCGAATAGTAGATACTATTCGATTAACAGTATTCGAATAAAACTATTCGAATAATACTATTCGAACAGTAGTATGTATGTACATGCAGAATTTGGGAATTCCACCTGCCTTCAAGCAAGACAGAGTATGTATATCATAGATGCCCACACAAATACAGTCTCATTTTGTCGTAGTGTTGATGCATGGCGTTTGGTCGCTAGGAACCTGAGTTACCACTTCCCTGTAATGGCACCGAACTGAGGTGTTTTTTGTTTGCTAATGATGATTTTAGGCTAATGATAATTTTCCACCATTATTATTTAAAATACTTGTACGTACATACATCTCACACTCAAATGATAAATATAAATATCAGGGATTGCAAATAATCGTTATTTTTTAAATTTTGACTAAAAAAATCATACTGAAGGAGAAATGCTAAACGCAAAAGAAGTACACAGATGTAATCACCGTAACGCAGACTATCTCTAGGTGCATTAACTTTTATTTTATCGATTTTTATAAAAAAAATTATTTTTAATCGTTATTTTCTGAGTTTTATTTTCTGCTCAGAAAATTAAAGCTATTTCTTGAGTTTTATTTTTCCCTCAGAAAATAAAAGTTATTTCTTGAGTTTTATTTTGCCATCAGAAAATAAAAGTTATTTTTTGAGTTTTATTTTTCGATCAGAAAATAAAAGTTATTTTTTGAGTTTTATTTTTCCCTCAGAAAATAAAAGTTATTTTTTTAGTTTTATTTTTCGATCAGAAAATAAAAGTTATTTCTTGAGTTTTATTTTTCCATAAGAAAATAAAAGTTATTTTTTGAGGTTTATTTATCGATCAGAAAATTAAAGTTATTTTCTGAGTTTTAAATTTCCCTCAGAAAATAAAAGTTATTTTTTGAGTTTTATTTTTCGATCAGAAAATAAAAGTTATTTTTTGAGTTTTATCTTTTTGCTCAGAGAATAACAGTTTCTTCAGTTTAATTATTGCTGCAGCTGTCGATTTTTCCACATTAACACGTAGGTAAAGTTTATAAATAAAAAAACTTAAAAATTTATTTATCTACTTTAACTATTTATATGGCAAAATCTACAATTCCAGCCAAAATTAAACTGAAAAACTTTTATTCTCTGAGCAAAAAAATAAAACTCAGAAAATAACTTTTATTTTCTGATCGAAAAATAAAACTCAAAAAATAACCTTTATTTTCTGAGGAAAAAATAAAACTCAAGAAATAACTTTTATTTTCTGATGGAAAAATAAAACTCAAGAAATAAATTTTATTTTGTGATGAAAAAATAAAACTCAAAAAATAACTTTTATTTTGTGAGCAGAAAATAAAACTCAGCAAATAATGATTAAAATCAACTTTTTGGATATAACTCATAACCGTTACAGTCCCTGATAAATATACGCAGCGCAGACGACTCATATGTTTGTTTTTGCACGGTTTGTTGTTTGTCTCGGTGGCAATCAAAAACGTTTTTAACACGCTTTTATTAGCTTCACTTGTATGTATGTATGTATGTATGTATGTATGTATACATGTAACTTCATCCCATCCTAAAAGTTGCAACGTTTAACTCAATTATTATTTTTTTGAAACATTCACTTTACTTTTGTTGTGTTCTCTCCTCTATTATTTCTATTCACCTCCGGATTCGAAACGTGACATCAACATCAACGACATCATATAGTGGGACATTCAACATTATATTCCATGCTTCATTGAGGCTTTTAAGTTACCTCTCTTCAAAATAGCCTCTATGAATTTCATTTTATTCACTCCCGTATGCAAGCCAATAAGTAACAAGATTTCTGTTTTGTTGTTGTATTTGCAAAGAAAAAAACAACATGTACATATGTACGTATGCGAAGCAAGAACTGGTTTTGTGTTTTCGTTTGTTCAAATTCTAGGTATAGTACTTATAGCACGATTGCCGAACTTGGTAATTACCAAAATAAGTTATTTTTTCGCTGTTGGTTTCTTGGTAACTTTCACATGTGTTTGGCAATTTTTATTTTGAAGAAGTTGTTTACTAGTTTCGGTATACAAGAAAAATATGGAAGTGATTATAGGACAATGGGAATATTTTGGAGCGCTGACTGTTCATTGTGTATGTGCACAGGCAAATAAAGAAGAGCATATCTCCGATTAAAAACTGAATTAGTTTTGCTTCGATACACATAGTACATATTAGTTGATATTTTTTCGTTTAGGCTTCATTTTTGAGCTCTCATGGCCAATATTTTTATTTTATAAGGAAAAGATGTATGTGAAAAATTAATATTTTTGGTAGAAGTTATAAATACATATATATGTAGATCTATTTCGGAGATCACCACATCCCTTCATCAGACTTCTTTTTACTTTTATTCTTGCGTCCGCATAAAACATCCTTTAATGAAAAATTTCACTAAAAAGTTAAAAATAAATAATAGCTTAAAAAAACTAAAAAACACGCTTTAATCTTAAAAATCGTACTAAAAATTGAGAAATAATTTAATTAGAAACAAAATGATGAACGAAAATATAAGTATTTAAGGAAAAGCGTGCGGGTGCTCAATAATATTTGAACATGAAAATATTCGATTCATACAACTAGTACAAAAATATACATACATACCTAGTTGCGAAATTAAAGAGTACGTTATATGAAATCTCAAAAAAGTCAAAATAAAATTATTAGTAAAAAAACACCGATTTTAAATATTTTTTGACATACTGAGCACCCGACGCTTTTCCTTAAATACTTATATTTTCATTCATCATTTTGTTTCTAATTAAATTATTTCTCAATTTTTAGTACGATTTTAAAGATTAAAGCGTGTTTTTTAGTTTTTTTAAGCTATTATTTATTACACATGCATACTATGGTATAATTCAAGAACGCCTGCATCTACACGTGCGATATTGATGTCAAATGAAAGGTGTTGAGCAGGACTTCAACATAGAGTTATTTTCATAGTGATGCCTAGACATCCTCCCCAGTCTGGGTAAGAATGTGGACCCAGATGACTCCAGAATGTTTTTGAACGATATTGGTATGAAATTAAAGGTATTGAGCAGGGCTTTAACACAGACCTATTTTCATTGTGATTTCCATGCCGAGTCTCCTGATATGGGTCAAAAGGTGGATCTGGATGACGTAGAAAAGTGTCTGAGCGATATTGGTATCGAATGAAAGATCTTGATCTGGACTTCAATATAGAGCTATTTTAATAGTGATGCCTAGGCTTGTTCTCCAGATGAGGGTCAACAGGTGGACCGGATGACCCTCGAATATTTCAGAGCGATATTGCTACCAAATGAAAGGTCTTGATGAGGATTTCGACGTAGAATTATGTTATTTGTGATGCCTGGGCCGGGTCCCAAATATGGGTTAAAATATGACCACGGATTAACCCGGAATGTTTCGGAGCAATATGGGTATGAAATGAAAGGTTTTGAACAAGGCTTTTACATGGAGTTCAATTCATAATGATTCCTAGACCGGGTCCCAAGATATGGGTCAAAATGCGGACCCGGATGTTTTTGAGCGATATTGGTATCAAATGAAAAGGGTTGGGAAAGGCTTCAACATAGAGCTGTAGTGATAGCAAGACAAGGTCATCAAGTGGACCCAGATAACCCCGGAATAACTTAACTTAACTTGGGTTGACTTGGCTTGACTTGACTTGACTTGACTTGACTGGACTTGACTTGAATTGGCTTGGCTTGACTTGACTTGACTTGACTTGACTTGACTTGACGTGAGTTGACTTGACTTGATTTGAATTGACTTGAATTGATTTGAATTGACTTGACTTGACTTGATTTGAATTGACTTGAATTGAATTGACTTGACTTGAATTAACTTGATTTGACTTGAATTGACTTGACTTGAATTGGCTTGAGTTGACTTGACTTGATTTGAGTTGAGTTGACTTGACTTGACTTTGGTTAACTATTATTCCTCATTGCGAAGCAACGGGTATTTGCTAGTACATACATACATTTAATAGTTATTCGCGAATAGTGGTATTCGAATAGATATTATTCGAATTACGAATATCATTCGAATAAAAGGATTTTTTGTTCGAATAATTTTTATTCGAATAGTCCCATCCCTAATGGAAACCAAAGACATTTCGCTGCTTAACTGGTGCGATTTAAATAATAACAATCATTTCCTAGGCCTCAAAGTGGATATAAACCAACCGACATAATTTTATTGCCATTTTCTCTGATGATGAATTTCTGAAAATTCTTAAAATTCTGAGATAAGTTTACATAGGTGAAGAAATGTCATATGAAAACATCTTTGTCTTCCTATTATTTTACCAGGTATTTTACGGAATAACGTTTCATATTCAAGACCATTTTATATAATTTTTGAAAAAAAAAAAAAAATTGTTTTTCTGGTTACATTTTTCGCGATTTCGACCATTTGTACTCTGATGTGATGTTTTTCATTTACCCGAGCGGGTGAATTTCGGCGGTACCTTTTGTACAGTTACATGAGTATATTCCCTGCAAAAAATGTGCAATTAATTCCGAAAGAGTTTGTCCCGGATTGATCTCTTTCGGGAAAAATCGGTCCACAATTAGTCCTCGATTGTTCCCGAACGGGTATAAACGTAGACTAATTGTAGACCAATTGTTCCCGAATGGGAATAAATGTAGATTAATCCCTTTAATTCCGAACGTGTACAAGTCTGGATTTATTAAAGTTATAAATTTTACAAAAATATACAATGTATTTAAAAAATTTTATAAAAATCGGTAAAACCAATTGAAGACCGTTTCTTTTAATAACAGTAATAATAATTTTAACAAAATGTTACCTAAAATATCCTTTTAAAAAATATTTTACATTACGATTTTTTTTATTTACTGACATTTTCCTACAAAAGTAAAACATTATATTATAATCTTTATTTAAATATGCATGAATATTTACAATTTTTTAAAGATTGTTATAAAAAATAGCCTTGGGTAACAACTTTGAAAAATCTACATTTGTACCCGTTCCGGTATACAAATTTTAATAATAATAATAATTAACAATTAGTCTCTTCATAGGACATGCTCGAACAAATGCGATCAATTCACTCTATATAAAGGGATCTAAAATTGTATTAGTCGCATGCTCCCTTGTGATTGATCCCAGACACGTCCCGGATTAATCGCATTTTTTGCAGGGTTAATATCTTATTTAAAATACATACATATGTAAGTACATGGGACATACTCAAACAAAACGGTATTTTGTTGTCCCCCCTAATTTAAATTTGTTACTGTCAGAAAAACAGGAAATGAGAGACAGCAGTATTACTGCTAAAAACTTTCAATAAGTGTCCGAAAAAAAGTGTCCCCACACATTTCCTTACATTTTTGTGGTTTATTAAATGTTTAAATCAATTCAATTAGTTAAATTGAGTGCTGAGATCATTGAATTGCACGTATCAATTTGGAAGCGGTTTGTAACCTTGTTCTTAAATAGTGAAAGGTTTGAAAATAATTTTTCAGCTGATGCACCGCTATGTGGCAACGTTAATATATTTGCAACAAACAAATAAAAAATTTTTAAATAAGTTCTCATTTAAACTGTTTTTCATATTCCCCACACTGTGCCAAAACTCTTCTATTTCAGTTTGTTTAAACAATTTTCTGTACCTATGCATCATTTCTTCTCTTGCATTCTAAAAATGTATACTTTTTCCGGATTTTCCTTCGGAGTGGAGAGTTGGCAATGAAAAGTAAAAAGTTCTTACCTTTTTCTATTTATTTTTTTTTATTTTTAAGGATCAAAAAGGTTCAAATATTGCATACCCTGCAAAAAAGCCGAGTACTCCATGCACGCGTGTATAGAGTACTCGCTATGGACCAACCGAGTACTCCTCAACCTACCACAATTCATATAAAAAATATGGTCCATGTAACATGGCGCTGTCCTAGGCAGGGATCACATACTCCGATTTCCGCATGACACCCGAGTAATCCAAGGAGTACCTTCATGGGATTAATTCATGGAGTAGGTACTAAAATTAATGAAATTTAATAATCTCTGAACAGATTTGAACGACTGCCAATTCAATTTCATTATTAGCATTACATACATACATAAGTAAGCTTTTCTTTAATAAAAAAAAAAAATAATAAAATTTTTTTAGCGCAATCACCAACATGTTGTGTCGCGTTTAGGGACACGATATCGAATCAAAAGCATCGATCTCATTTAAAATATCGGTTAAAAAGAATCGCGAACCCGATAATATCGAAACTAAACTACTCGATACTCAAAGTATCGGTATCGAAAGCAGTAATTTTCTAGAAGGTGCAACCTTAAAATTTCCTCTAAAATAGTTTAAAAGGTAGCAATCGACGCGTTCTGACCTCTAGATTATGAATTCGAAAGCGGAAATAAAAGATTTTTCCACATCTAAAATATATTTATTAAAATGGTTTAAAGTTGCACCGTTTTCTAGAAAGTCACCAAAAACGCAATAAAACTGCATCCTGAGGCATACGCATATCGCTGTATTAGTGCTAATTCCATGGCATAGTATGCCATGGCTGGTTCCAAAGTTTTGATTTTGACGTAAATCCTTTTCCAACTTATAAGAATAGTTCAAGCTGATTAAAAAAATTATACTAATTTATTAAGTTCTTGAAAACCAACAGCTTTTACAAAACAACAGGCAATCACAGTTGTAAAAATATATTTGCAAAATATTTAGTATTTTGAAAAATAAACATCTTAAATAACATTAACAATTCATTTTCATTGAGATTATATGTATCCATCATTGAATTTTTTTGGAAATTTGAATTTAAATTATCGAAACAAAAAAATGATGAAACTCAAGTGGCAGAATAGCTGTGCATTCCATGTTATAAAGAGAAGCCATTACGCAGTATGATTTTTCTTCCGGACTTCTTCTTTCCCCTTACGGCCAAATCAGAAGCTTACAAGAGGCAAATTTAAAATTTGTATTTCCATATACATATTTTATATTGAAATTGAAACAATTGTCAGAAAACAGTGCTGAAAGTCAAAAAACCTATCGAAGTACAAGCTGGCTCATTGGTTTTTAACCGCCTAGATAGTATTTCGTTGATTTTTTTCAACATAGCTTAGGTACTCCCTTGCACCAACACAAAACTGTATTTGACCGATCCTCCGTCATCCCTTGTCAAGTTTGGTTTGGAGACAAACCGGTTTCGGCTAATATGCGCCATCTTCAGTGTCTCCAAACCAAACTTGACAAGGGATGACGGAGGATCGTTCCACAATACATCATATTCCTACCCTGTCGGAAAAACAAGCAACCAAAAAGTACCAAAAAAAAATGTTTCTATTTAGTAATACCATGTTTACATATAACGAGATTTTCAGTAAATCTCGATTCGCCAATCTACCCGTTTACATATAACATGAAATCTAGATTTGCTGGGAGAGGGATTGTCAACTGTCAATTTTTGGTAGCGGATTTTTGTATGGCAAACCTCGAATTTCAATCGAAGATTTTGTGTCAACCTCGAAAAAAGTAGATAATCTCGTATATGTAAATGGCCTATAAGAATCCAATTATTGGGGTTTTTAAGAGCAGCGGTCACCTCTCGGCAGTGGGCGGCATACCCTCCGAGTGTATTTCTTCCATGAAAAAGCTTCTCACAAAAAATGCATTCGCCTTACGGAGCCGGCATAAAATTGTAGGTCACCCAATTATTAGGAAAAACAAAAGGAGCACACCTCGAATTGGGAGGAGAAGATCGGCCATAAAACTCGTCAGAGTTATAATAGCGCCATTGTATTGTTATTATTATTATTATTATTATTATTATTATTATTATTATTATTATTATTATTATTATTATTATTATTATTATTATTATTATTATTATTATTATTATTATTATTATTATTATTATTATTATTATTATTATTATTATTATTATTATTATTATTATTATTATTATTATTATTATTATTATTATTATTATTATTATTATTATTATTATTATTATTATTATTATTATTATTATTATTATTATTATTATTATTATTATTATTATTATTATTATTATTATTATTATTATTATTATTATTATTATTATTATTATTATTATTATTATTATTATTATTATTATTATTATTATTATTATTATTATTATTATTATTATTATTATTATTATTATTATTATTATTATTATTATTATTATTATTATTATTATTATTATTATTATTATTATTATTATTATTATTATTATTATTATTATTATTATTATTATTATTATTATTATTATTATTATTATTATTATTATTATTATTATTATTATTATTATTATTATTATTATTATTATTATTATTATTATTATTATTATTATTATTATTATTATAATTATTATTATTATTATTATTATTATTATTATTATTATTATTATTATTATAATTATTATTATTATTATTATTATTATAATTATTATTATTATTATTATTATTATTATTATTATTATTATAATTATTATTATTATTATTATTATTATTATTATTATTATTATAATTATTAATATTATTATTATTATTATTATTATTATTATTATTATTATTATTATTATTATTATTATTATTATTATTATTATTATTATTATTATTATTATTATTATTATTATTATTATTATTATTATTATTATTATTATTATTATTATTATTATTATTATTATTATTATTATTATTATTATTATTATTATTATTATTATTATTATTATTATTATTATTATTATTATTATTATTATTATTATTATTATTATTATTATTATTATTATTATTATTATTATTATTATTATTATTATTATTATTATTATTATTATTATTATTATTATTATTATTATTATTATTATTATTATTATTATTATTATTATTATTATTATTATTATTATTATTATTATTATTATTATTATTATTATTATTATTATTATTATTATTATTATTATTATTATTATTATTATTATTATTATTATTATTATTATTATTATTATTATTATTATTATTATTATTATTATTATTATTATTATTATTATTATGAAAAAGCTTCTCACAAAAAATGCATTCGCCTTACGGAGCCGGCATAAAATTGTAGGTCACCCAATTATTAGGAAAAACAAAAGGAGCACACCTCGAATTGGGAGGAGAAGATCGGCCATAAAACTCGTCAGAGTTATAATAGCGCCATTGTATTGTTATTATTATTATTATTATTATTATTATTATTATTATTATTATTATTATTTTTATTATTATTATTATTATTATTATTATTATTATTATTATTATTATTATTATTATTATTATTATTATTATTATTATTATTATTATTATTATTATTATTATTATTATTATTATTATTATTATTATTATTATTATTATTATTATTATTATTATTATTATTATTATTATTATTATTATTATTATTATTATTATTATTATTATTATTATTATTATTATTATTATTATTATTATTATTATTATTATTATTATTATTATTATTATTATTATTATTATTATTATTATTATTATTATTATTATTATTATTATTATTATTATTATTATTATTATTATTATTATTATTATTATTATTATTATTATTATTATTATTATTATTATTATTATTATTATTATTATTATTATTATTATTATTATTATTATTATTATTATTATTATTATTATTATTATTATTATTATTATTATTATTATTATTATTATTATTATTATTATTATTATTATTATTATTATTATTATTATTATTATTATTATTATTATTATTATTATTATTATTATTATTATTATAATTATTATTATTATTATTATTATTATTATTATTATTATTATTATTATTATAATTATTATTATTATTATTATTATTATAATTATTATTATTATTATTATTATTATTATTATTATTATTATAATTATTATTATTATTATTATTATTATTATTATTATTATTATAATTATTAATATTATTATTATTATTATTATTATTATTATTATTATTATTATTATTATTATTATTATTATTATTATTATTATTATTATTATTATTATTATTATTATTATTATTATTATTATTATTATTATTATTATTATTATTATTATTATTATTATTATTATTATTATTATTATTATTATTATTATTATTATTATTATTATTATTATTATTATTATTATTATTATTATTATTATTATTATTATTATTATTATTATTATTATTATTATTATTATTATTATTATTATTATTATTATTATTATTATTATTATTATTATTATTATTATTATTATTATTATTATTATTATTATTATTATTATTATTATTATTATTATTATTATTATTATTATTATTATTATTATTATTATTATTATTATTATTATTATTATTATTATTATTATTATTATTATTATTATTATTATTATTATTATTATTATTATTATTATTATTATTATTATTATTATTATTATTATTATTATTATTATTATTATTATTATTATTATTATTATTATTATTATTATTATTATTATTATTATTATTATTATTATTATTATTATTATTATTATTATTATTATTATTATTATTATTATTATTATTATTATTATTATTATTATTATTATTATTATTATTATTATTATTATTATTATTATTATTATTATTATTATTATTATTATTATTATTATTATTATTATTATTATTATTATTATTATTATTATTATTATTATTATTATTATTATTATTATTATTATTATTATTATTATTATTATTATTATTATTATTATTATTATTATTATTATTATTATTATTATTATTATTATTATTATTATTATTATTATTATTATTATTATTATTATTATTATTATTATTATTATTATTATTATTATTATTATTATTATTATTATTATTATTATTATTATTATTATTATTATTATTATTATTATTATTATTATTATTATTATTATTATTATTATTATTATTATTATTATTATTATTATTATTATTATTATTATTATTATTATTATTATTATTATTATTATTATTATTATTATTATTATTATTATTATTATTATTATTATTATTATTATTATTATTATTATTATTATTATTATTATTATTATTATTATTATTATTATTATTATTATTATTATTATTATTATTATTATTATTATTATTATTATTATTATTATTATTATTATTATTATTATTATTATTATTATTATTATTATTATTATTATTATTATTATTATTATTATTATTATTATTATTATTATTATTATTATTATTATTATTATTATTATTATTATTATTATTATTATTATTATTATTATTATTATTATTATTATTATTATTATTATTATTATTATTATTATTATTATTATTATTATTATTATTATTATTATTATTATTATTATTATTATTATTATTATTATTATTATTATTATTATTATTATTATTATTATTATTATTATTATTATTATTATTATTATTATTATTATTATTATTATTATTATTATTATTATTATTATTATTATTATTATTATTATTATTATTATTATTATTATTATTATTATTATTATTATTATTATTATTATTATTATTATTATTATTATTATTATTATTATTATTATTATTATTATTATTATTATTATTATTATTATTATTATTATTATTATTATTATTATTATTATTATTATTATTATTATTATTATTATTATTATTATTATTATTATTATTATTATTATTATTATTATTATTATTATTATTATTATTATTATTATTATTATTATTATTATTATTATTATTATTATTATTATTATTATTATTATTATTATTATTATTATTATTATTATTATTATTATTATTATTATTATTATTATTATTATTATTATTATTATTATTATTATTATTATTATTATTATTATTATTATTATTATTATTATTATTATTATTATTATTATTATTATTATTATTATTATTATTATTATTATTATTATTATTATTATTATTATTATTATTATTATTATTATTATTATTATTATTATTATTATTATTATTATTATTATTATTATTATTATTATTATTATTATTATTATTATTATTATTATTATTATTATTATTATTATTATTATTATTATTATTATTATTATTATTATTATTATTATTATTATTATTATTATTATTATTATTATTATTATTATTATTATTATTATTATTATTATTATTATTATTATTATTATTATTATTATTATTATTATTATTATTATTATTATTATTATTATTATTATTATTATTATTATTATTATTATTATTATTATTATTATTATTATTATTATTATTATTATTATTATTATTATTATTATTATTATTATTATTATTATTATTATTATTATTATTATTATTATTATTATTATTATTATTATTATTATTATTATTATTATTATTATTATTATTATTATTACAAGCTGGCTCATTGGTTTTTAACCGCCTAGATAGTATTTCGTTGATTTTTTTCAACATAGCTTAGGTACTCCCTTGCACCAACACAAAACTGTATTTGACCGATCCTCCGTCATCCCTTGTCAAGTTTGGTTTGGAGACAAACCGGTTTCGGCTAATATGCGCCATCTTCAGTGTCTCCAAACCAAACTTGACAAGGGATGACGGAGGATCGTTCCACAATACATCATATTCCTACCCTGTCGGAAAAACAAGCAACCAAAAAGTACCAAAAAAAAATGTTTCTATTTAGTAATACCATGTTTACATATAACGAGATTTTCAGTAAATCTCGATTCGCCAATCTACCCGTTTACATATAACATGAAATCTAGATTTGCTGGGAGAGGGATTGTCAACTGTCAATTTTTGGTAGCGGATTTTTGTATGGCAAACCTCGAATTTCAATCGAAGATTTTGTGTCAACCTCGAAAAAAGTAGATAATCTCGTATATGTAAATGGCCTATAAGAATCCAATTATTGGGGTTTTTAAGAGCAGCGGTCACCTCTCGGCAGTGGGCGGCATACCCTCCGAGTGTATTTCTTCCATGAAAAAGCTTCTCACAAAAAATGCATTCGCCTTACGGAGCCGGCATAAAATTGTAGGTCACCCAATTATTAGGAAAAACAAAAGGAGCACACCTCGAATTGGGAGGAGAAGATCGGCCATAAAACTCGTCAGAGTTATAATAGCGCCATTGTATTGTTATTATTATTATTATTATTATTATTATTATTATTATTATTATTATTATTATTATTATTATTATTATTATTATTATTATTATTATTATTATTATTATTATTATTATTATTATTATTATTATTATTATTATTATTATTATTATTATTATTATTATTATTATTATTATTATTATTATTATTATTATTATTATATTATTATTATTATTATTATTATTATTATTATTATATTATTATTATTATTATTATTATTATTATTATTATTATTATTATTATTATTATTATTATTATTATTATTATTATTATTATTATTATTATTATTATTATTATTATTATTATTATTATTATTATTATTATTATTATTATTATTATTATTATTATTATTATTATTATTATTATTATTATTATTATTATTATTATTATTATTATTATTATTATTATTATTATTATTATTATTATTATTATTATTATTATTATTATTATTATTATTATTATTATTATTATTATTATTATTATTATTATTATTATTATTATTATTATTATTATTATTATTATTATTATTATTATTATTATTATTATTATTATTATTATTATTATTATTATTATTATTATTATTATTATTATTATTATTATTATTATTATTATTATTATTATTATTATTATTATTATTATTATATTATTATTATTATTATTATTATTATTATTATTATTATTATTATTATTATTATTATTATTATTATTATTATTATTATTATTATTATTATTATTATTATTATTATTATTATTATTATTATTATTATTATTATTATTATTATTATTATTATTATTATTATTATTATTATTATTATTATTATTATTATTATTATTATTATTATTATTATTATTATTATTATTATTATTATTATTATTATTATTATTATTATTATTATTATTATTATTATTATTATTATTATTATTATTATTATTATTATTATTATTATTATTATTATTATTATTATTATTATTATTATTATTATTATTATTATTATTATTATTATTATTATTATTATTATTATTATTATTATTATTATTATTATTATTATTATATTATTATTATTATTATTATTATTATTATTATTATTATTATTATTATTATTATTATTATTATTATTATTATTATTATTATTATTATTATTATTATTATTATTATTATTATTATTATTATTATTATTATTATTATTATTATTATTATTATTATTATTATTATTATTATTATTATTATTATTATTATTATTATTATTATTATTATTATTATTATTATTATTATTATTATTATTATTATTATTATTATTATTATTATTATTATTATTATTATTATTATTATTATTATTATTATTATTATTATTATTATTATTATTATTATTATTATTATTATTATTATTATTATTATTATTATTATTATTATTATTATTATTATTATTATTATTATTATTATTATTATTATTATTATTATTATTATTATATTATTATTATTATTATTATTATTATTATTATTATTATTATTATTATTATTATTATTATTATTATTATTATTATTATTATTATTATTATTATTATTATTATTATTATTATTATTATTATTATTATTATTATTATTATTATTATTATTATTATTATTATTATTATTATTATTATTATTATTATTATTATTATTATTATTATTATTATTATTATTATTATTATTATTATTATTATTATTATTATTATTATTATTATTATTATTATTATTATTATTATTATTATTATTATTATTATTATTATTATTATTATTATTATTATTATTATTATTATTATTATTATTATTATTATTATTATTATTATTATTATTATTATTATTATTATTATTATTATTATTATTATTATTATTATTATTATTATTATTATTATTATTATTATTATTATTATTATTATTATTATTATTATTATTATTATTATTATTATTATTATTATTATTATTATTATTATTATTATTATTATTATTATTATTATTATTATTATTATTATTATTATTATTATTATTATTATTATTATTATTATTATTATTATTATTATTATTATTATTATTATTATTATTATTATTATTATTATTATTATTATTATTATTATTATTATTATTATTATTATTATTATTATTATTATTATTATTATTATTATTATTATTATTATTATTATTATTATTATTATTATTATTATTATTATTATTATTATTATTATTATTATTATTATTATATTATTATTATTATTATTATTATTATTATTATTATTATTATTATTATTATTATTATTATTATTATTATTATTATTATTATTATTATTATTATTATTATTATTATTATTATTATTATTATTATTATTATTATTATTATTATTATTATTATTATTATTATTATTATTATTATTATTATTATTATTATTATTATTATTATTATTATTATTATTATTATTATTATTATTATTATTATTATTATTATTATTATTATTATTATTATTATTATTATTATTATTATTATTATTATTATTATTATTATTATTATTATTATTATTATTATTATTATTATTATATTATTATTATTATTATTATTATTATTATTATTATTATTATTATTATTATTATTATTATTATTATTATTATTATTATTATTATTATTATTATTATTATTATTATTATTATTATTATTATTATTATTATTATTATTATTATTATTATTATTATTATTATTATTATTATTATTATTATTATTATTATTATTATTATTATTATTATTATTATTATTATTATTATTATTATTATTATTATTATTATTATTATTATTATTATTATTATTATTATTATTATTATTATTATTATTATTATTATATTATTATTATTATTATTATTATTATTATTATTATTATTATTATTATTATTATATTATTATTATTATTATTATTATTATTATTATTATTATTATTATTATTATTATTATTATTATTATTATTATTATTATTATTATTATTATTATTATTATTATTATTATTATTATTATTATTATTATTATTATTATTATTATTATTATTATTATTATTATTATTATTATTATTATTATTATTATTATTATTATTATTATTATTATTATTATTATTATTATTATTATTATTATTATTATTATTATTATTATTATTATTATTATTATTATTATTATTATTATTATTATTATTATTATTATTATTATTATTATTATTATTATTATTATTATTATTATTATTATTATTATTATTATTATTATTATTATTATATTATTATTATTATTATTATTATTATTATTATTATTATTATTATTATTATTATTATTATTATTATTATTATTATTATTATTATTATTATTATTATTATTATTATTATTATTATTATTATTATTATTATTATTATTATTATTATTATTATTATTATTATTATTATTATTATTATTATTATTATTATTATTATTAATTATTATATTATTATTATTATTATTATTATTATTATTATTATTATTATTATTATTATTATTATTATTATTATTATTATTATTATTATTATTATTATTATTATTATTATTATTATTATTATTATTATTATTATTATTATTATTATTATTATTATTATTATTATTATTATTATTATATTATTATTATTATTATTATTAATTATTATTATTATTATTAATTATTATTATTATTATTATTAATATTATTATTATTATTATTATTATTATTATTATTATTATTATTAATTATTATTATTATTATTATTATTATTATTATTATTATTATTATTATTATTATTATTATTATTATTATTATTATTATTATTATTATTATTATTATTATTATTATTATTATTATTATTATTATTATTATTATTATTATTATTATTATTATTATTATTATTATTATTATTATTTATTATTATTATTATTATTATTATTATTATTATTATTATTATTATTATTATTATTATTATTATTATTATTATTATTATTATTATTATTATATTATTATTATTATTATTATATTATTAT